>OY856414.1:403633850-404867600 GCA_963693085.1 Alisma plantago-aquatica | reverse complement strand
CCGGAAGAACAAGGGGGACGGTGCAGGCAACCCAACCCACGATAGACCTGGCAGCCTTCAACCTGAAGCAGGAAGAGAGGAATAGTTTGCTCAAACGTTGGCAATACACGGTTATTGTGAAGCTTCTCTCCAAGGGGATTGGATATCTAACCCTAAGGGACAGACTTAAACTTATGTGGAAACCCACCGGAGGGTTTAACCTGATAGACCTGGCTAACGATTTTTACGTCGTTCAACTCCAGCGAGAAGACGACTTCATGCATGCGCTCACAGGGGGCCCCTAGCCACTGTTCCGATCCTATCTGACAGTGCAGAGGTGGCAACCAAATTTCTCACTGGAGGCATCATCTGTGCCAAAGGTGGTTGCTTGGCTGCGTATTCCAAATCTCCTGTTACATCTGTATAGGGAAGATTTGCTCGCAGAAACTGGGGATTACATAGGAAAGACGATCAAGGTTGATCTCAATACGTTAAGTCAAAGACGGGGTCGTTTCGCTAGAATCGCCGTGGAGCTGGACATGACCAAACCGCTCACACCCCAGGTCATGATTGAAGGAAACCGCTACCTCATAGAATATGAGAACATCCCTTTCATATGCATGTATTGTGGTCGAGCGGGGCATCTAGAAAAGGACTGCTCAAAATGAATCACTACAGAAAATGAGGCAAGGAAGCATGCCTCAACAGACGGCGCAAACCCACCTTCTCAGCAATCCCACGCAGAAGGATTCACAAAGCACATCTATGCAAAGCCGATTCAAAGAAGGAACAGGACAGCCCAAACCAGCAATACCGGTGCCCCATCGCAATGTGCCAATAAATTCCAAACCCTAGACGCTCTGGAAGAAGAAGGCGAGGTTAGGGAGGTCGTTGACATTGACGGAGTTGCCGACAGAGTAGTAAACTAAATCGACTGGAGTCAGTGGAAGAAATCCTATAAGCAGAACAAGGAGAATCACAAGCAAAGCAATGAGTCCACCAGCGCACCCAAAGATACACACCCGCAAGTCCAGAGCAAAGACTCGCAGACTACCACTAAAACAACACCTCAAAATCCCGCCCACTCAGCAGTAAATCCTACTGGAGACTCTACTGTCCTTGGCAGGCAGAACCCTAGTCACCCTTTCATCACAACCCCTTTCACCGTTGGTGGCTCGGCAAGAACCACCGGTCCACCATCGCCCTATAGAAGTCCCGGTCGGAATTCAGTGGGGATTCACCTATGCAATCGCAAGATTGTTAACGTAGGGGAAGATGGTAAATCGGCTAGCCGGAAATGCGGGAAAACCTCCCTGCTACATGATCTGTCGAAGGAGGCTCGAAAGATGGGGAGTTCCACCCTAAACGAACCTTGTTAATGAACGTTATCACCTGGAACGTGCAAGGGGTCTGCGACAAAGACACCCAAAACACTATCAAGGATCTGTCTGCGAAATACGGAGTTTCGGTCTTTTGTCTTGTTGAAATAAGATGTAGTGGTGAAAGAGCCATGAAAATCGTCAAGAAACTGGGATTTGCCCAATCCCATAGAGTCAAAGTGGTGGGTTTCTCAGGGGGGATATGGATCCTCTGGAAGCGCGACATCGATCTAGAGATCATTTTGTCTCATAAACAATTTGTGCATTGCAAGATTCAGAACTCTTTCTACACTTTCGTCTACGCTAGTACCACGAGAAGTGGAAGGAAACTTCTATGGAAGCATCTCACCGACCTGGCTTGTTCCATCAGCGAGCTTTGGGTCGTGATGGGAGATTTTAACGTCATCATGTTCGCCTCTGAAAAGTTCGACAACAATTCTTTTGACAGGGCAAACAACCAGGACTTCCTCGACGCCGTCGAAGCCTGCTCGCTTTATGAACTGGGAGCTAGTGGCGCCAGAACGACCTTCCAGAGGGGCCTCCTTCACGAGAAGTAAGACAGGGCGTTGAGGAATCGTCAATGGATTGATTAGGCTGATAACAACAAGGTACGGGTCCTGGAGAAAAATCACTCAGACCACGCACCGGTCATGGTATCGTCGGGGTCATACCACAAGCAGGGAGGGAGGCACACCCTGCGTACATCTGCTAGATGGCACTTGACGCCTGGGTACGATAGCTTCTTCTCTTCCTCGTGGCCGTGTGGACAGAAGCTCATGGAAGCCAATTCCTAATTTCTCAAAGGGGCAGTCGCGTGGGACGCTGCTAGGCGGAAAGATGATAGAAGAAACAAAGACCAGACCACGAACAAAATCAGGTGGAATCATATGAACTTGGCATTAAGATTCAATCAGGATATGGCAAAAGAAACTATTGCCCTACAAGCGACCCTGGACTCCATCCTTAGAAGAGAGGAGGCTGAAAGCCAGCAGAAAGCTTGTTGTAATTGGATAAAACTCGGGGACAACAATACCAGATACTTCTACTCTCTGACAAAAGCTCGAAGATGGCGCAACAAAGTTTCATGTTTGAAGGATGAAGATGGCGTTTGGCACGATGATGAGTAAGAGATCAGGTCCCTCATTGTAAATTTCTTTGCTATTTTTATCTAGAATCTAATGCAGTGGTGCGACAAGCTAGAACTGCTACCTTTGCCGGGGTATTCCAACCCTTATCTTCTGAGCAATCGGCAAGGATGGCAGCAACCCCTGAAGATGACAAAATTAAGCAAGCTCTTTACACCATGTCCCCGGTCAAGGCACCGGGACATGATGGGGTAGATGCCAGTTTCTATCAAACAAACTGGAAGCGCATCAAATCTCAACTTTGTACCTTCATTCAGGAACCGTTCAAGAGATCCCCTTTACCTAGTTCTTCGACTGACACATCTATCGTCCTCATCCCAAAGACAATCACACCGGAGCGATGTTCTCAGTTCCGACCGATTTCTATAAATAATGTTTGCACAAAACTCCTCTCAAAAGTGATTGCTGCTCGCATCAAACCATACTTGGACGATCGGATTTCTCCTTTCCAATCCAGCTTTGTCCCCGGTAGGAGGATTGGGGATAATATCGCCCTTGTGCAAGAAGTCATCCATTCTATGGAATCTTTCTCGGGTGCCAAGAGGTACCTTTCCCTTAAGCTGGATCTTGTTAAAGCTTTTGACAAGCTAAGTTGGCACTTCATCTATGACACGCAGATCAGAACCTCAATTCCAAGAACTATCATTCATATCATCATGCAGATCATCAGTTCATGCAAATCCTCTATTCTTTGGAACGGTGAGATAGCTGGCTATTTCTATCCTTCCTGTGGGGTAAAACAAGGAGACCCATTGTCCCCTTACATCTTTGTTCTGTGTCTGGAGAGACTTAGCCAATCCATAGCCCAAGAGGTCGAAGAAGGAAACTGGAAACCAATCATTATATCCAAAGCTAAGGTGCCGATCACACACGCAAGCTTTGCAGACGACATCATTCTTTTTGGCGAAGCTTCTCTTCAACATGCTATGACAATAAACCGATGCTTGAAAAGGTTCAACGACACATCAGGCCTGTTTCTCTCTCATGAAAAGTCCACGGTGTTCTTCTCTCATAACACCAATAGAAGGAATCAAAACCATATTCTAAGGAAGCTGGGGATAGCTGAGACTAGAAACTTGGGCCGGCACCTGGGTGTGCCTATCATTCACAAGAGGAAAAGCAAAGAGCTATTCACATCCCTTGTGGAAAAGTTTCATAAACACATCAACTCCTGGCAGAACAACCATCTCTCCTTAGCTGGTCAGATCACCCTAGCAAGATCAGTTCTACAAGCACAGGCAAGCTACATCATGCAAGCAATCCAACTCCCGATAGCTACTTGTGAAAGGATCGATCAAGTAATCAGGAATTTCATCTGGAATGGAAACAACCCTTCTCGTCGTCTGAATCTGGTGTCTTGGAAGCGCATCACATTACCAAATCAGCAAGGAGGGCTGGGGTTGAAGAAAACGTGCCATTTTAATTCTGCTCTAATCATGAAGCTAGCATGGGATTTCTTACAGCGGCACGAAATACCCTGGGTGGAGGTCATGTATGGGAAATATCAGTTCAGAGACCAAGTTAAAGCTACCGGTTCCCACCTTTGGAGAAGCATAAGGGGTCACATTCCGTTCTTATTGCAGCAGTCCTACCGAACTGCTATTTCTGGGAAGGATACCTTCGTATGGACTGACGAGTGGGTCTCTGGAGGGCACCACCCCCTTCTAAAGCCGGGTCTTGCTGCACCGGAAGACCTACTGGACCTAAAAGTTTCTAGCCTCTTCAAGGAGTACGGATCCTGGGACATGGACTTCATCAATTACTGGTTCATTGCGAAGTCTGCTACTACAATTGAGGCAATGCATACACCGAGGACATGTTATGGTGAAGATACTCGCATCCGGCGACCTGATACACACGGGAATTTCACTGTCCACTCAGCTTATGCGATTCTTAATCAAAGCCTGCAGATAGCAAATCAACCTCTCTTCGGGACCATTTGGGTGCAGATGCTTCTACACCGTATCAAAACCCACCTATGGCTGCTGGGACATGATCGTCTCCTCACAAACACGCTCAGGAAACAGAAGAAAATGACCGAGGACACCAAGTGCAATAGATGCGACGCTCAAGTTGAGGAAAGCATGCACGTCATGAGAGACTGTAAGGAAGCGAAACTGGTTTGGAATGTTCTGCTTCCTCATGAAGCCACCCAATTCTACACCAGCTCCGACATTGTCAGCTGGATGACCTATAATCTTTCGTATCAAGGAACGACAAGATGGAAAACGACCTTTGCTGTCACCTGCTGATGCTTGTGGAAGAACAGAAATGCGGCCATTTTCGAGCACAAGACAATCCCTCATCAGATCCAGGAGCTGATATGCAAAGCTGAAGCGGATATCATACAAAAAGCTTTCACTCCACCCTGCTCTTCCAAAGAGGATGCGAGCGCAGACAGGTTGTCACTTACATTTCCTAAGGAATCTACGGTCATCCATGTTGATGTGGCCATATCTTCTGCTACCAACCAGTCGTGCACTTGTGCGATCACAAGGAGTGTGGAAGGGGACTGGATTACTGGAGTAGCCAAGAAGCACACTGGCATTGATGCGATGGAAGGCGAACTGGAAGCTATTATCCAAGGAGCCCAGCTGGCTTTACAGAGTTCACTGCATACGACGACCATCATCACAGACTCACAGAACGATGCTATGTGGGTAGAAGACACAATCAAGCCACCGCGGAAGTATCTCCTTCTAGTACGGAAGATAAGGGAGCTTCTCCAACAGTCGGTGTTGTACATGCTAGTACACCTGAAGAGAGACCAGAACAAACTAATAGACATGCTTGCGAAGCATTGTCTAAAGCAACCAGACATGTCGGCTGAATGGATCTCATGTCCAGACCTAGCTGCTGCAACCCTTTCCAAGGATAAGGAGATTTTCTTCAATATTTTAGAACTTGCTTAGTCATTTTTTGTAACCGGTCTTCCGGTAGGTAACAAAAAAAATCATACTTTTCCACAGTCAACCCCATCTGCAATATAAAAATATACAAATTGCATCACATGTGGGATTGAAAATATATGCAAACTAACATATGATCACTGACATAATGTGTATCGGCACAAGTGACATTAAACCAAATATAATTATGTCAACTGTAAATTAAAATATATCATAGATCAAAGTATATTACATATCACTGTTTGGAATGATGGAAGTGACAAATAATGGAATTAATAGAAAACTATCCACATTCCTATGAGAACGTCTCATAGCTAAAAAACAACCACAAAGGAGGGACGTAAGATATACATTGTCACAAAGATATCCCATGACTTTCACACAAGGAGTATGAGACAAATAGATTATGTCGATTACATTTTTCCAACACATTCACAAAAGCATATGTTCCTCTATATCATCTACGCAGATAATGGAAACTCCACATCACATTGCAAGAGTTGGTTGGAGAAGAGTAGCCTTTTAATTGGTAATGTTCTAGCATTACACTTTCTATCCTTTTGGTATCCTTGTGGATAATGATGTCTAGGGTTCACGTGCAAAAAGATACAACAAAAACCCTAGCAATCATGTCCATTGTAATAGGAAAGTCAAGGAAGCATGAATTTCAAAACCCTGGGAAACAAAAAGATAGCGGGCTCCAGTATAAGCGGCAGACTGGTTAGTCTAGCTAGTCATTGGATCTTGTTAGAACATTCTGGATCTAGTTGGCTAACTAGTCATTCTGGTTGGATGACATGATCATCTGGTCAACCGGTTGGGCTGACATTGTCTAGTTGGATGACTAGATTGTCTACTCGATCGTGTTAGCTAATCTCATATTTTTCAACTAATTCATCTTTCTAGTTGATTCTTTGGTATGTCCACTCGATCTATTATACTTTCCAATTAGTCAAATGGGCTTCTATACAGTATATTAATGATCTAATTGATGACCAATCTTCTGTCAATGATTATACTTCTTTTCCATGTGCATATATGTGTTTGACCATATAACCTCTAAATTGCATTGATAGGGATGTCTATAAGCTTACTATGACTTCATATACAATGATTGATACCTAACAAGAATTCCTTTACACATAAATAATTGGAGAGTTTGGAATTCAACTTAATCCTAGTTGTGTGATTTAGTGTCATAGTGATTGTATAATACCATTGTCTTTGATTGTAAAAGGAATTTTAGACAAGGAATCACCATTCATTTAATGTTCATTATGTGTTATCTGATTTGGATTAATAATATATTAGATACAAATGAGCTCAATATCATAAATTGGCTATCATGAGCATAGACATGCACTTCATTGTATAACTCATCAAGTGTTTGGGACTTCAGATCCAATATGACGGACAAATTCCATCTATATCACACATAGGAATGCACATGTGTCAAATTTCACCCATGACTACATGTATGGCAACCCTTATTCAAGGTCATGTTGAGTAGTGTGAAATTAAATTTTACTACATTTGATCAATGCAATGATTACACATCTAAGGACCACAATAACCAATGTCAAATTGAGATATGACCCTGACTACCATTTCTCGATTCCATGTATGGTACTCAAGTTGTGTATGTATGGTACACTTGTTCATAATAAGTATATATGTGTTTGACTTGACATCTAATATCGTGACCAATGAGACGTAGCTATCAGTAAAGAAACACACCAGTCTTAATGTACAATTGTCATCCTAATTTTTATAATCATACATGACTAATTACCTAGGCAAGAATGAATCCCATTTGCGTACACATGCTCTCATGTTAAGGTTCTCAAACTGAAATCACATGTCATTGAGTCATATATTTTTAGGACATTCTTATATCTATTTGTAATCTCATATTGAGGCAAACATATTAACTGGATTTGTATCTATTTATAGTCAAAACAAATGCAAGATGTTGCATTACAATCATCATAAGACCAACTCTGAATGCATACTACCAACACTTGTGTTATTACATAATATCACTTGCATTTTCTTTTTGCACTTTTCTTTGTCGTGTGTGTATCTAGATATTGCACTTGCCAAAAATTTCTTTTGATGCTAGTTCAACAATTGCTAAATCATTTAGAAAAGGGGGAAAAGAACAAGCTCGAAGTCACCATCATGATGTATTCGTGAAATGTGGGATAAAAAGATAAATAAATGAAGTTAGTGACAGAATGTAAAAATATGATTTTGACTCCACCCAAGGGCGGATAAACAAAAAGATGGAAAACATAACTAAAAACCAAACTTAACAATCTTGAGATATGTAGATTGTTAGTACCCTCATCTAACCCCAAAAATTGTTTTGTGAATCTCACTTTGTAGGTTATAAGAGATCTTGGCTTGATCAAGAAAACAAAATATTAAAACATGTTTTTTGTCAGACTTTTAGGACAGAAGACATCCATTTCTTTCGCATCATTTCCATACATATCCTAACTTTTTAGGTGTGGAGTCCTAATTTTCACAAGATCTCCCATAGTCGAGATCCTTCCCAAGCAGTTAGGATTAATGAATAGGGAAAAAGTTAGGATATGATAAAGAAAAGAAATATTGATATTAGCAAGATTTAATTCACTCAAAAAAATGAATTATAAAGAATATTTGAATTGGGTTACATGAAGGTAGATCACTTAATGAATAGTTTAATAAGAAGTTATGGACTCTTACAGACATATGTAGATCAACTTGATTAAGAAGAAATTAGCATATCACATTGATAACAATTAGTTATGCATAGATCATAGAAGTTGTGATGGGTATGTAGTTCAGAGAAGTTCTTATTAGATTTGAAGATTATATAATTTGTGATTACTATTATGAACAAATCCAATAATCATTATGAATAGATTAAAAATCATTGTGATAGAAGAAGGATCCTCTAGTCACTCAAACGAATGGAAAATGAATGGGGGAAGAGTAATTGGTTCTCTGGCTTCAATACAATCCAAAAGGGTCGTCAAATACAATGGGTATGGGAGTTTATTTATAAGATAGAATTAGAGTTTTGGGGTTACATATGAAACAATCTATAAATGGAGGCCGGCCAAAGAAATTTGTTAGGATGGCAACACCTGGATTTCACACCAATCGTCCATGTTGCACATAGAAGATGGTTGTTTCAGTTCTCTTGTGTTTCATGAGAAATCAGGAGAAAATAAATAAATCAATTTAATGTGTTGATTTGCATAGTAATTACATAAAAATATGAATTAATATAACAAAGAACTAGTTCAAGATTATTCTTTATTATTATCCAAAATAAATGTTAACGGTAAAAAGTAACTGATTATGCATATTATTGAAGAAAGGGATATTTATTCACAATAATTCTATTGGAGTTTTTTTAAATATGTCTTATAAAAAGATAGTTAAGGGGTCAATTTCTCTTATGTCAAAAGGAGTACACTTGTTGTATAGAACCCCCAAACCAGGTAAAATGGGTGAAAATGAGTGTCTTAAATAGGTGAAAATTTTGAAAAAAGTATGGGAAATGTGAGAAAATTGAATAAAATCTATCATTATCCAATAAAAGAAAATTATAATGAATCTCCACTAAATAAGAAAATGATGCTCGATAGTAGGGTTGTAGGGTAGTAGGAAAAGGTGAAGGGTAGGAATATTTGACCACCCTATGCTTTTGGTGGACAAGGCTTACTATTTTTGTGTTGTTTGGGTCTTTTTATGTTACATATATCTTAAAAATGAATAAAGAAAGTAAATGCCATGAGGGGTCAAGTATCATGTACATCCACACAATGCATCATGTAAGCAAGATAATCCAAACAAACTTCACCGAAATGAAAAATTCATTGTCAACAAGAAAATATGATAAAACACATGTTTATTATAATATTTGAGAACACACTAAATTCTGTTATGGAGTAAAATGATTGCATTTCATCCAAATAATCTAATTCCAATAATGAGGAAGATATTTAGACAATGTCAAAAATATTTGGATATAACAACTTATCTACTTAATAACCTATAACAACTTATCTATTGAACAACTATTACATCATCATAAGTTAAAACATTAACATCTACACAAAATCTAACTCTAGAAGAAGATAAAGAATAAATGAAGTTAGAGTGAAATATAATTTAGAGTATGCAACTAGTAACAATGCAAACCAAGAAAATCAAATAGAATATATAGGTCAATTCATAAACTTGGCCCAAAAACATATAGGTTAACACATATCCAGTAGATACTAAAAACACAAACTGAACATGTATTTTGAAGAAAAAATGAACAATGCAAAGATGATGTGCTTCTAGGTTCTCTTCTCCATCATCATCATCGTCATTTCATCATCATCTAAGCCTAATCTTATTGTAATCAACTACATAGATCCTTAATTTCTAGTAAGCTCTATTATAAGCCATACTTGCATCAACATGTAAATATTCACAATCTCTCTTTATAAGCTCTTCCCAGGTTATGTTAGGCGTGCATATTATTTTTTTATCATGATTGACTGAATAACCTTGCTTTGAATAGATGTTTTTGTTAGTATGGGTTTCACATATCCTATAACGACCCCACCCCTTGACATGAATTTACTATGCATATAACGCAAGTGCACGCACCAAAGTAATATAGGCCTTTGTGAGGCCCGAGTCAAACTCAGGGAACAGATTTTTGGTAGACTACTACTAAATGTTCGCAATCAGCTAGACCGATTAAAATGGTTTGAGAGTTGATTGAAAAAGAAAAGAAAAATAAAAGAAAGCAAAACAATCGATTAAATGGTTGGTTTAATCAATTAAAAGTGGAATCTTTAGGATTGTGGTTTCACCGTAGGTTCTCGTTGTACTAGTTCCTACACAATTGTCCTAATTCATCTCCTATTCTGGGTAGTGGCATGTAGTTAGAATTGTTCGCTGTCACGATACAATTCACTACCGAAATCTAGGTCGGTTCCACAGTAGTAGTAACCTATACCCTAAATTAGGTGCATGAAGATCACACTCTGGGTTTCCACCGTTAACTGTACATCACCTTGTTCAAAGGATTTATTAGTTAATGTGATATTCGTCTCTTTTCAACTGTTAATTCTTTTTTCAAAGTAATTAAAGGTATTAGATTATCATTAGGGTGATCAATCATAATGATATAATGGAGAAAACAAAATCATACCACAGATTTTAGAGACAAATTATGATAACTATGTGAAAACTGTCATACAATGATTACCCAGGCTACACCCGATCCTAAAGATAAAGGGGATTAGCCCTGCATGTTCATCTCAATGAAAAACAACATGAGGAAAGGAGAAAACATGGAGAAAACGTGGATAGGTGTTGTATAACCCCTGAATGGAGAAGATCTGGGCGTTCCTTGGCGCGGGGTGAATGCTCTACAGCCTACCGGCGGTGGAAAATGTCTTTTGCGTCTCTTTGAATGATCGGGGCATAGATCTCAACTCCGTTCTTGATACTTCTCCGGTGGCTAATGACATGATAGATTTCTTTGGGCTGCCTTAATTAGGTATATGCACCACTTTTGGTCGCCCAAAATTCACCACCTTTCGATTAGACACGATCTTTAGCAAAACCTGATCTGACGGTGTTGATACCATCGACGCGGGTTGATGGTATCGACCTACATGAGGCACTGGCGCTTGCGCGAGTCTTTGGGGTTCTCTCTGATGTTGCCTCGATACCATCGACTGTGTGTTGATGGTATCGACACCTTAGGCATCGCTTTTCTACAGAAAATGACACTGAAGCTGCCTCCACTCAGGTGAAGTCAATAGTATCGACTCCTGGGTCGATAGTATCGACCTCTAGAAATTTGGCTCACTGACGCTCTCTCGATACCATCAATAGTCCCATCGATGGTATCGAATGCTGGTTTCTATTCTCTGGAAATGCATTGTGACCAGGTTGATGGTATCGACCATCCATCGATGATATCGACGACTGCAGATATCCGAATTACCTGAAAAGAAAAGAAGAACACCAATCAAATCCAACAAATATGATCTTTTCTACAGAATAAGATGAAACCAGGTAAATTTGATGCAAAAAGACATTATAGACTAAAGGTAGCGAATCATGTGATATTAATCACAAATATGACCAAAACACCCATAAAACGTATGCAAAACCAGTCTATAAAAACGATTCAAAACCCCTACATCAAACTCCCCTAAGCTTGAACATTTCTTGTCCTCGAGCACAAAACTGTAGAATAGAATTGCGAGAGTCAACTAAAGAACATATTGGCATAAAAGACAACTCAATATGACCCCCACCTATCATGCACATGCCGACCCTCACTGACCACAGAACGATAACTACCCTAGAGGTGACAACGATCGTCCATAAGAAATGTCCACCCCAAGATCATCAAACACTATCAAATAAAGCAGTTGACATAATGAATTCCTCCGGTTTAGACTTAGTGCATCTTGTGATCTCCTATCTACGTTGCTCAAGTCCTAACTACCATCTAAATGGAAGCAGATCTCCTAGTATACAATAATGAGGAGATAATCATGGGTGAACTACCATTTTGAGCAACAGGTGGATGAAATGGGCGGCTGTGGAAGAAGGAGAAGCACTAAATAGTTTTATCGTGCAAAATCAACACAATGGCCTAAATGATGCATATGCATAGGAAAATGACCTAATGCCTAAATTTTTAGGTAGAATGATGCATGCACTATCATTCCGTCTCAAGATAAGATGGAATGACTACTAAAACTACATTATGTGCTTATTCCTCTTTCCTTTATATATACATGTAGGTGAAACAAGTTCCTTTCTCCCTCTCTCTTTTTTTCTACATTTTTTTCTTTCTTTTTTTTACTTACATTTCTTCTCTTTTTTTTCAAGCCCTCAATTTTCAATTTACTAGAAGAACATTCACAATATTTTTTTTCGGGCTTATTTCCACTTAGCTAACACCATTGAAGCCTTACAAATTACTTTTTAGAGGGTATAGAACAATTTTCCTGCTTTTCTTATTTTCCAAAAGAAATAAGGCATAAAAAGTCCTATATGCTCTAGAGTATGCAAAATGCAACTATAATGACACGCCCTTGAGAATGTGTGAATCCATAGATGCAAAATCTAGCTACAATGAAATCCTATCTACATGTCATGCAATCAAGAGATGAAAAACTATAAGTGCTTCCAATTCTTATGGTGGATATTGAATGAAATGAAATGGACAGATCACAAGACTAATGTACAAAACCATTGGAATAGATTATATTTCCCTCATTACTGAACTGTGTAACAATAAATCAAAGGGTGTCTCTCTCTCTCACTTTCGATTAAAGTCCCATTACCATTTGGTCAACTTATGCTCAACATCCATGTCTGTCCACATTTCTTGAATCATAAGGATGTACAATTATGGTCTTATGTTTTAAAGTTGACAACCCCAATTATTTTCATAGGTTAAGTGCTCAAGTTCAAACAAATTCAACTTGCAAATTCTTGAAAAATTTTCAATTATGCTCCGATTTCAGATAATGGCACCCCTAACTCCCATGTGAAAAACATTGAGATGACACATTAACATTAGACATCCATGGATACACTAGATATCATGTGGATCCTAAACACTAAGAAAATTGCTAAAATAAAGGAAAAGGAAACAAAAGATAGAAACTGTTCCATCTCCCCCCCCCAAGCTTGAATTCGACTATGGCCTCATAGTCAAAAACAATCTCAGTAGGTGGAGCAGTGATATTGTTTACTGTGCCGGTAGTGGGTATTGTGGGGCGGTGGGATCCCAATATGGATATTTCCCCTAAAAGGTGGGATCATATGGCGGCATGGGCGGAGGTTGAGGATATCCCCTGAAGTAGTTTTGGCTCCAGTAATGATGATAGAACGACTACTACTGCATCTCCATCATATGCAACCTGTTGTGAATATTTTCTTGGTTGGCGAGGAGGAGGTGCTCGTTCTCATAAATTCCCTACTGATTCACAAATAGTCGGTTCGTAGTTTCTTGAATACTGGCGAAGGAGGCAGTGTGCTGCTGATGTGTCTCCTGGAAGCTCTCGAGCATAGAGTACATACCTTGCATTGAGTAGACATCCTATCCTTCCTAAGAGGGTTGTGGTGGCAGAGGCTGCGAGGATGATGATGCACCCAGGTAGAAACATGGCAGCTTCCTTGGTGCCACTCGTGCCCGAAGAGGAGTGAAAGTCTCCTCTTCCTCCTCATTCTCATCGCCGTCGTCATTGTTACCCACGTCTTCTTCACTTGCTGAATCTTTGATTGCAATAATGGGCCACCTAAAGTGTTGGGCCCCTTGAATGTTGAAGCAGGGTCTGGAAGTGCACACTCTTGATACTCCTTATTGACGTGGCAATGCGCATAGACCACACCGTCACGAACTGTCAGAAGGTTGGAGTGGTGGAAATGAGCAAGATTCACCAGATTTTTGCTGACCAGTGGAGGAAGTGATGACAGGTCTAGCCCAAGATAGAGGGCTAGTGGCGTGATAAGTCCCCCAAAGTGAATAGGGGCTCTGGTGGTACTCCTCTTCATGGACATCACACGCGTCAAGAAAAACGCGCCCCAGTTTAACTTTTCCTCTTCAGCAACTTGTAGAGGAAGAATAAATCCATCTCCTGGAATTTGCTCAAAGAAAGCTCGCCGTGAGCAAATAAGGTGATGCAAAGCATACGATGTAAAACCCGCACGAATGGGTGCTCGAATTCGGCCACCGTCGCATTGTGATAGCTGAGTGATTTCCCCACCGGAGTGGTTACCAGTTCTACAAACATCACATCATAATCGGCCCAATTATCTGGCCTTCGGTACTGCTCGAGTGAGTGCCACTAGTTGTAGATCAAGTTGAATTGGTCGAGCATAATATTATAGTTGTGGTTGAACAAATGGAAGGAAATGCAGCTATTGATCCACTCGCAGTCGGTGGCGATAAGGTCATTGGGCACAACACAGATGTCGAGGGAGGCAATGAACTCTACCACGATCTCCTTATAAGTTGGCCACTGGCCAAAGAAAGGATGACCCTCAACGTGGTAGGGAATTAATTCTTCCCATGTTGTTGCCATCCTCCCAACTTGGCCATGGAGGAAAAATTTAAGGTTGTCCTCGAACCCAAGGTCGCGAATCATAGCCCGATCGACATATCAGGTAGGCTCTATTGGACGCTTCATCAGCTCGTCGAAGATTTTCTTCACATCCGCCGAGGGGTGGGCTATCCTCGGATGGGGAATAGAGCCCGGCGGTGGTGGCACGAACGTGTAAATATCCATGGGAGCAACCCACGGGGAAGAAGATCCTGCTGTCATCACCATTATGAACAGAAAACAATAACGAAGAAGAGCTCGGTGAAGGTAGGAGAAGATGATCCCCGCAGTCGATGAAGAGCTCGGGGAAGATTGCTCGCTCATGATATGCTCGGTGAAGACCTCTGGTTGCTCACAAGTGCTCAAGCGCAAGTAGGAAAGGAGAAATTATGAAGGTGTGAAGAGAAAATGAATTCAACCCCCTCCTTTTATAGCTGAGCTCACCGCAACTGTTGACCCGTCGATACCATCGATGAGATGTAGATAGTATTGACACCTGTAGCACAATCCGAGTATTCGCTACTATCGACGGTCGTCGATGGCTGGATGTGGGGGCCCAGATCGATGACGCGTCGATACCATCGACGCGGGTCGATGGTATCGACCCATCCCACATATCAACTTCTTGAATTGGCGGACTCCGTTGATATCTTCTCGCGGACCGGTGACGTGTCACGTCGATACCATAGACAAGTAGTCGATGGTATCGACACTTTATGTGCCCTTTATCTTCACGAGGCCTTGGCGACACTTCGTTACTGCTTCGGGTCGATATCATCGACTGCCCCGTCAATGGTATCGATTTCACTGAGACAAATTACTCTGAAAATCTTCAGGGATCTCGCGAGCATCGACTTCTGAGTCGATACTATCGACCCGACGCTCTCTTTTTTCCCGATGTCGATGATGGTAGGTCGATACCATCGACGAGGCCGTCGATGGTATCGACTCAGAAATTTTTTTGTAGCCGCTTTCCTGCCCCCACGTCGCTACCATCAACATTGTGGTCGATGGTATCGACTTTTAAACAGTACTACACACTAAGCAAACTTATTAGGGTATCATTTTTAAACTAAAAAATGAAATTAACCAAAACTAACTTGAAAACATGACAGAAAATAAAACACATAGAAAAATGTGAACTACCGATGGTTGGGTTGCCTCCCAACAGGCGCCCTACTTTAACGTCTTAGGCTAGACGCAATCATGCTCATCATTCTTCCTTGAGTGCCATGAGTTTAACCTCATGTACCTTTCTCATATAATCCTCCCCATAGTAGAGCTCCAATCTTTGACCATTCACTAAGAACGTTAGTTCTCCATCTCTCACCATAATAGCACCATGTGGTCAGACATCTTCCACCACAAAAGGTCCACTCCACTGGGATTTCAATTTCTCGAGATGCAACTTTAATCTCGAGTTGAACAATAACACGCGATCACCCTTTTTAAAAATGCGCATTTGAATGTGGCGGTCGTGGAGTTGCTTTGTCCGTTCTTTATAGATCCTCTGGTTCTCATAAGCATTCATCCTAATCTCATCTAACTCATTGAGCTCTAACATTCTCTTCTTTCCTGCATCATCATAGCTCATGTTAAGCTTTCGTAACACCCAGTGTGCTTTGTGCTCTAACTCGACCGGCAGATGACAACCCCGCCCGTAAACCAGCCTAAAAGGTGAAGTGCCTATAGGGGTTTTAAAGGTGGTCCTATATGCCCATAAATAATCTGGTAGTAGTGTACTCCAATTCTTCCTCGAAGATGCCACTGTGTGTTCCAATATATTTTTGATCTCCCGATTGGAAACCTCGACTTAGCCTTGTGAATGTAGGTGATACGGGGTACCAACATTGTGCATGACCCCATCACTTATAATCATCCGTGGCACACCAAACCTACAAAAAATATTTTCCTTCACGATCCCATAAACCAAACGTATACCAAAGGTGACATGCGAAAGCATAAAGCTTAGCACACATGAACAGATAACAACATAAAGGCACCAACATAGTCTCAACATTCAATAAGTATAAATTATACAAAATGTATTACATTCATGAATCCAGTTACATATTTCCAGAGTCAAGGTACACGTCATTCATGTGCGCTAAAACTGGATCTTACAACAAGTACACCTAGCATATCTCACCAATCCCATCAACCTTCTAGCCATCTCTGAACCTAAAAACAACATACGAGAAATGGGTCAACACATGAGGTGTTGAGTATGGGGCAGAAAGATATATATATATATATATATATATATATATATATATATATATATATATATATATATATATATATATATATATATAAGCTTTGCATAATTTTGAAAAGATTTCAAGACTAAACGAACAAGAATAAACATGTTAATTGTTTAAAAAATGCGAAATCATATTTTATGTCATTTCATTCCATTATACCAACAATATCAAGCATGTTTAAGGCCTTTGACCATCTTCCCGTCGGAAGGGTCCGTAAGGGTGCTCAAGCTTAGCTAACCCTTTTAAACGAGAGGGACATCAAGGACATCACCAAGAGTTAACCCTTTATCAACAATATTATAATGGAGTTTTATACATATATGTATTCAAGTTATAAAACTGACGAGGCAAACATCGAGTATGACATAGCAATACTACATGGCAATATTGGGCAAGTAAACAAACGAGCATACAATACATATCATTTCAAACAAGAAAGCTAGTCATATAACTAGATAAGGCCCATACTTGATTCAGAGATTTCATAATCCTAACATATCTTTCACCATCTAGCCACATGCCAAACCTGATTAAGAACAATATTACATATATGCATTAGATTCTCATCATTAACCCTAATTATGTGCATTTTAGGGTTTTTGGCCAAGGTGGGTTCCAAGTAGCTTATTGGTTCATTATATGATATTGTACTGGTCTAGAGGTCATCATGATGGTGTGGTTCAAGTTTCATGCCATTATGACGTTCCATGCACTTTCTATGATCATATCAAGGTTTAAGGCATTTACATGCATTCTAGGGTCAAAAGACTCACAATAGGTCACCCTAGATCATGACTCATCAATACAGGAGAACCCATCATAAAACATGGTTTAGATCAGCAACATTAAGTCATCAGAAACGTATAATAAGATTGGATGGTTGTCCATTAGAAACATGATTAGCAATCTAGGGCAAACTTCAACACTATAGTCCAAACTAGGCACATAAGTACAATTGAGGTCATTCATGAACAATGGTTTGATCAAGACCCTCATTAGAGCCACAATAGAAAAATATTTACTGATTCAATGCTTAGGAGGCTATAAGTATATCAAAGATTCAAACTTCATCATAATCATTCATTAAAGTCCATGAACAAGCTACAACATGCATTAGGGACAATCATGGATCAAAAGGGGAGCTTAGGAGCTCAACTTGGTTCAAGGTGAATAAATATTATTGATTTCATAATTATGAGAGTGAAAAGTCATTAAAGATGCACGATTGATCATGATAGTGAATAAATGTTCTCAAACATGACTAATGTTAGTATTTTCAAGAAATAAGGGAACAAACATTTGATTTAGAGTGTGGGAATAGGCCCAATGTGTAGGTCTCATCGAGTTGATCGATTTGATATATAATTTTGCCCTATTTGGCTAAAGGAATTGGGAGCTATCGATTTTAGAAAAAAATCAATCCAAACTATAGGAGTTCACATTGGGTGTTACCTTGATAAATTATTGGTCGATCTGGGTCGTTGCTTGTTGGGCCATCAATCCGATGGTCAGCGGCTATCTTGCCCACCCTCATGGACTCCCCCATGGGATTGCCCTATTTTTTCGCTACCCATAATAGAGGCAAAACAATGCAGCGCTTCCGCCCCCACCTCCTTGGCACACCCCACTAGGGGTTCGAGCAGGAATCAGAGGGAATGGAGGTGTCCGTTCACCCATCGCTGCCAAAGCTCCTTCACCTAGCCGTGAGGAGGCCTGATGTGGCCTGGGAAGACCTGTGCCCAAAACCACCATGGTCGTCAACCTGCTCCTGGAACCGCACGCCCACAGACGAGGATCATTTCTAGATTACCTCAGATCCTCACGGTCACCACAAACCTGTAGGCGACGAGGGAAAGGAGCGGCGACCTGAGTCTCGTAGCCACCCAAGGTGGCAGCGCCGTCCCTGAGTCACAACAGGGCTCCACTATGAAGGGAGGGTGGCGGCAGGTTGTCTTCATACGGTTGGCGGCCAACCCTAGAACAAGATAGGAAGGGAGGAGCGATTGGGGGAAGAGGGGAAAGAGGAGCTTTAAATAGTGTAAGGGGGTTAAGGGTTTGCGTTCTCTTCAATTGTAGCTGTGTCTTCAATGCTTTCTAGATCTGGCTGGAGGAGAGGGATGACTCTCCAGTCGATCGCTTATTTCCCTTTTGGGAAGAAGGAACAAACTAGATGGGCCGCACGTCTATGATTGGGCCCAAACTGTTTATTGCCACATAAATCAATTAAATCAAGGATAGATTAAGACAACCTTTGTAAACTGATAATTCGGGCTCTCAAGGTTGAAAAGATGTGATTCTTGAGTCTTTAGATTCGTATACAATAGATCTACCACTTGGAATATAATAGGGAACAAGTATATCACATTGAATAGGTTCAAAAAAATTGCTTACAAAAGGGTGATATGTTAAGAGCTAAAAATTTAGTTCCATGAACAAAATATGTCACAAAGGTGAAAATCAAGCATATAGTAATCAAAATGGGTCATTGACAAGTCGAGTCACAGAATTTAAACTCATGTTGAGTGGTCTGAGTTGCTAATAAAGAGAGAAATAGTATAACGAAGGAGATAGAAAATTGAAGTTGTCACATTCTTCCCTCCTTACAAGGAATTTCGTCCCCAAAATTCAACCAAAATCATGGTTAAGAGTCAAGCCAGTATCCATCGAGTCTAGGAATCCAACCATGGTTATCAAGGAATTTCGCATGATGTATGCACACTAGGTTATACTCATCAAGGGTGCACTCATCTCGACCATATGCATATTACTTATTGTTCCATCGTAATGTGACATCATCATGGAATTAGGGTTTACCCATCCTTTAGTATTCATATATTAGGGCTTTTGTACTAATCTTCATACACGACCAGGGTGTATTATCAAAATCTATGTTATCACTTCTCAAAAGAATCATGTTTATGGACATGACTTCAAACAAGACTATCATCGAGTGTGTATCTCATCTTTACTCTTGATTTCATGCATGGTTTTGTTTTCCCCAAAATTCTACCAACTTTACCCAATCTTGTTCATTATTTCTCATTTTTGGATCTGAAATAAGCAATTTTTTCATCTTATTCATTAGAAATATCACTCTGAGAGAAACACATATCGAGTTGATTTGTTTTCATTTGTGTATGGTATTAGGCATGTTACCCCTGATTACTCAAGCTAAGATCTCTAGTCATCACCGTATCAAGCTCATGATTTCATAGCTACATATTTCATGTATAGTATGATTTTGTATTAGGTCTAGCTTACACGAGTGTCCATTGCACACTTATCAAAATTTTAATTTAAGTGAGATTCGTTCACGTATCGAGCATCATATTGAGGAACAACATTATCATCAACGTCAAAGTTTTCAAATTCTCTCAAGCTCAGGCCACTCATGCTAAGGCATATATGTGTCCAACAAGACATGTTAACCACAAACTTCTACCTGTAATAAAATTACTACCCATCTTTTGAGAAACAAGGGTAACCACTAGACTCCTTTACATACAATTACTAACCCGGGTATGAGGCTCATCATGGATATCACACATCATATACATTATCTTGGGTCTTGGGACATCTCCCTCACCTATATATCAAGCATCAAACATTCAATTGCCTCTTTCTCTAGGGTTAGATCTTTAATAGGAATCTAGGGTTCAACATTTTCAAGAGACCATAAACTAGGTGACTTATCTCATATACTTAGAAGTATCCTAGGTAGGGACTCATCATCAAGCATTTCATCATTCATATTTTTCAACATTTCAAATATTCTGGAGTTCAGGTACTCTAACCTTCTCCCGGTACGGGTCAACTAATATCAAAAGGTCACCCTATTCATATGTCCCATGCTAGATATCCTCCACTTTAAAGAGATTGAGGCCTGTTTTGGTCTCAAAATGTATGTCACATATCATATCTCAGCATGTACAAAACTAGGTACAAGCAAGCATGCCAACCCAGTAACTATGTTTAGCACATCAACCAGGCCATATGTATCCAAAAAGGTGCTAGGTCTAGATAGGGTTGCATGGTCAAACTCCTTCCATATCATCAAACTACTTGACCCTCTCAAGGACTAACTGGGGTCTTATCGACATCAACATCATTAACAACATCAACATCAACATCAACATCGAGATCGACATTAACATCATTAGCATTATCATCACTATCTTAGGTTATCTATGCTACTCACTATCTTAACCTTTATCATGGCTCTGGACAACTCTAGATACCAAAACTATCATCTAAACTCTCATCTAGACTTGATATTAAATCTCTTTCTCTTAGGTTACATAGACACTCACTGCCTTTCTGGGTGTGGTAACATTTTTCATATGTACATATAATAATACTTGAAATATGTTTTCTCCAACGTTTAAACAGGCGATGAAAACCACCATAATCCATTCGAATAAAACCAAAACCAAAACGAGTTACCACACTCATGAGGCAGTCTAGTATCATGACACCTAGAGAACTAGCAAGAACATGATGCACACTTGTGTAGACACCCTAAGCACATGTCGTGAATCATATCAAGGGAAATAATTTACACAAGTCTACACCTAGTTCTAGAACATCTAGGTTCTAACCTAGAGGCTAAGTCAACCTAGTCCACAAGGATATTTCATTAAGTTTCTAGGGCTGAGATGTAAAGTGAGTTTAGTCTGTGTTTCATGTGAGCAATGTTTGGTGTAGTTATTGTTCATGCTCTGATACCATCTGTCACGGAACCCGAATCCCAGTCCTATGAACCAAACATATACCAAAGGCAAAATGCAGAAGCGTACAGCTTAGCACACATGAACAGATAACAAGATAAAGGCACCAACATAGTCTCAACATTCAACAAGTATAAATTATACAAAATGTATTACATTCATGAATCCAGTTACATATTTCCAGAGTCAAGGTACAAGTCATTCATGTGTGCTAAAACTATATCTTACAACAAGTACACCTAGCATAGCTCACCAAGCCCATCAACCTTCTAGCCATCTCTAAACCTAAAAACAACATACGAGAAATGGGTCAACACACGACGTGTTGAGTATGGGGTAGAAAGATATATATATATATATATATATATATATATATATATATATATATATATATATATATATATATATATATAAGCTTTGCATAATTTTGAAAAGATTTCAAGACTAAATGAACAATAATAAACATGTTAATTGTTTAACAAATGCAAAATCATATTTTATGTCATTTCACTCCATTATACCAACAATATCAAGCATGTTTAAGGCCTTTGACCATCTTCCCGTCGGAAGGGTCCGTAAGGGTGCTCAAGCTTAGCTAACCCTTTTATACGAGAGGGACCTCAAGGACATCACCAAGAGTTAACCCTTTATCAACAATATTATAATGGAGTTTTATACATATATGTGTTCGAGTTATAAAACTGACGAGGCAAACATCGAGTATGACATAGCAATACTACATGGCAATATTGGGCAAGTAAAAAACGAGCATACAATACATATCATTTCAAACAAGAAATCTAGTCATATAACTAGATAAGGCCCATACCTGATTTAGAGATTTCATAATCCTAACATATCTTTCACCATCTAGCCACATGCCAAACCTGATTAAGAACAAGATTACATATATGCATTAGATTCTCATCATTAACCCTAATTATGTGCATTTTAGGGTTTTTGGCCAAGGTGGGTTCCAAGTAGCTTATTGGTTCATTATATGATATTTTACTGGTCTAGAGGTCATCATGATGGTGTGGTTCAAGTTTCATGCCATTATGACGTTCCATGCACTTTCTATGATCATATCACGGTTTAAGGCATTTACATGCATTCTAGGGTCAAAAGACTCACAATAGGTCACCCTAGATCATGATTCATCAATACAGGAGAACCCATCATAAAACATGGTTTAGATCAGCAACATTAAGTCATCAGAAATGTATAATAAGATTGGATGGTTGTCCATTAGAAACATGATTAGCAATCTAGGGCAAACTTCAACACTATAGTCCAAACTAGGCACATAAGTACAATTGAGGTCATTCATGAACAATGGTTTGATCAAGCCCCTCATTAGAGCCACAATAGAAAAATATTTACTAATTCAATGCTTAGGAGGCTATAAGTATATCAAAGATTCAAACTTCATCATAATCATGCATTAAAGTCCACGAACAAGCTACAACATGCATTAGGGACAATCATGGATCAAAAGGGGAGGTTAGGAGCTCAACTTGGTTCAAGGTGAATAAATATTATTGATTTCATAATTATGAGAGTGAAAAGTCATTAAAGATGCACGATTGATCATGATAGTGAATAAATGTTCTCAAACATGACTAATGTTAGTATTTTCAAGAAATAAGGGAACAAACATTTGATTTAGAGTGTGGGAATAGGCCCAATGTGTAGGTCTCATCGAGTTGATCGATTTGATATATAATTTTGCCCTATTTGGCTAAAGGAATTGGGAGCTATCGATTTTAGAAAAAAATCAATCCAAACTATAGGAGTTCACATTGGGTGTTACCTTGATAAATTATTGGTCGATCTGGGTCGTTTCTTGTTGGGCCATCAATCTGATGGTCAGCGGCTATCTTGCCCACCCTCACGGACTCCCCCATGGGATTCCTCTGTTTTTTCACTGCCCATAATAGAGGCAAAACAGTGCAGCGCTTCCGCCCCCACCTCCTTGGCACACCCCACTAGGGGTTCGAGCAGGAATCAGAGGGAATGGAGGTGTCCGTTCAACCATCGCTGCCAAAGCTCCTTCACCTAGCCGCGAGGAGGCCTGATGTGGCCTGGGCAGACCTGTGCCCAAAACCACCTTGGTCGTCAACCTGCTCCTGGAATCGCACGCCCACAGACGAGGATCATTTCTAGAGTACCTCAGATCCTCACGGTCACCACAAACTCTGTAGGCGACGAGGGAAAGGAGCGGCGACCTGAGTCTCGTAGCCACCCAAGGTGGCAGCGCCGTCCCTGAGTCACAACATGGCTCCACTATGAAGAGAGGGTGGTGGCAGGTTGTCTTCATACGGTTGGTGGCCAACCCTAGAACAAGATAGGAAGGGAGGAGCGATTGGGGGAAGAGGGGAAAGAGGAGCTGTAAATAGTGTAAGGGGGTTAAGGGTTTGCGTTCTCTTCAATTGTAGCTGTGTCTTCAATGCTTTCTAGATCTGGCTGGAGGAGAGGGATGACTCTCCAGTCGATCGCTTATTTCCCTTTTGAGAAGAAGGAACAAACTAGATGGGCCGCACGTCTATGATTGGGCCCAAACTGTTTATTGCCACATAAATCAATTAAATCAAGGATAGATTAAGACAACCTTTGTAAACTCATAATTCGGGCTCTCAAGGTCGAAAAGATGTGATTCTTGAGTCTTTAGATTCGTATTCAATAGATCTACCACTTGGCATATCATAGGGAACAAGTATATCACATTGAATAGGTTCAAAAAAATTGCTTACAAAAGGGTGATATGTTAAGAGCTAAAAATTTAGGTCCATGAACAAAATATGTCACAAAGGTGAAAATCAAGCATATAGTAATCAAAATGGGTCATTGACAAGTCGAGTCATAGAATTTAAACTCATGTTGAGTGGTCTGAGTTGCTAATAAAGAGAGAAATAGTATAATGAAGGAGAGAGAAAATTGAAGTTGTCACATTCTTCCCTCCTTACAAGGAATTTCGTCCCCGAAATTCAACCAAAATCATGGTTAAGAGTCAAGCCAGTATCCATCGAGTCTAGGAATCCAACCATGGTTATCGAGGCATTTCGCATGATGTATGCACACTAGGTTATACTCATCAAGGGTGCACTCATCTCGACCATATACATATTACTTATTGTTCCATCGTAATGTCACATCATCATGGAATTAGGGTTTACCCATCCTTTAGTATCCATATATTAGGGCTTTTGTACTAATCTTCATACACGACCAGGGTGTATTATCAAAATCTATGTTATCACTTCTCAAAAGAATCATGTTTATGGACATGACATCAAACAAGACTATCATCGAGTGTGTATCTCATCTTTACTCTTGATTTCATGCATGGTTTTGTTTTCCCCAAAATTCTACCAACTTTACCCAATCTTGTTCATTATTTCTCATTTTTGGATCTGAAATAAGCAATTTTTTCATCTTATTCATTAGAAATATCACTCTGAGAGAAACACATATCGAGTTGATTTGTTTTCATTTGGGTATGGTATTAGGCATGTTACCCCTGATTACTCAAGCTAAGATCTCTAGTCATCACCGTATCAAGCTCATGATTTCATAGCTACATATTTCATGTATAGTATGATTTTGTATTAGGTCTAGCTTACACGAGTGTCCATTGCACACTTATCAAAATTTTAATTTAAGTGAGATTCGTTCACGTATCGAGCATCATATTGAGGAACAACATTATCATCAACGTCAAAGTTTTCAAATTCTCTCAAGCTCAGGCCACTCATGCTAAGGCATATATGTGTCCAACAAGACATGTTAACCACAAACTTCTACCTGTAATCAAATTACTACCCATCTTTTGAGAAACAAGGGTAACCACTAGACTCCTTTACATACAATTACTAACCCGAGTATGAGGCTCATCATGGATATCACACATCATATACATCATCTTGGGTCTTGGGACATTTCCCTCACCTATATATCAAGCATCAAACATTCCATTGCCTCTTTCTCTAGGGTTAGATCTTTAATAGGAATCTAGGGTTCAACATTTTTAAGAGACCATAAACTAGGCGACTTATCTCATATACTTAGAAGTATCCTAGGTAGGGACTCATCATCAAGCATTTCATCACTCATATTTTTCAACATTTCAAATATTCTGGAGTTCAGGTACTCTAACCTTCTCCCGGTACGGGTCAACTCATATCAAAAGGTCACCCTATTCATATGTCCCATGCTAGAGATCCTCCACTTTAAAGAGATTGAGGCCTGTTTTGGTCTCAAAATGTATGTCACATATCATATCTCAGCATGTACAAAACTAGGTACAAGCAAGCATGCCAACCCAGTAACTATGTTTAGCACATCAACCAGGCCATATGTATCCAAAAAGGTGCTAGGTCTAGATAGGGTTGCATGGTCAAACTCCTTCCATATCATCAAACTACTTGACCCTCTCAAGGACTAACTGGGGTCTTATCGACATCAACATCATTAACATCAACATCAACATCAACATCGAGATCGACATTAACATCATTAGCATTATCATCACTATCTTAGGTTATCTATGCTACTCACTATCTTAACCTTTATCATGGCTCTGGACAACTCTAGATACCAAAACTATCATCTAAACTCTCATCTAGACTTGATGTTAAATCTCTTTCTCTTAGGTTACATAGACACTCACTGCCTTTCTGGGTGTGGTAACATTTTTCATATGTACATATAATAATACTTGAAATATGTTTTCTCCAACGATTAAACAGGCGATGAAAACCACCATAATCCATTCAAATAAAACCAAAACCAAAATGAGTTACCACACTCATGAGGCAGTCTAGTATCATGACACCTAGAGAACTAGCAAGAACATGGTGCACACTTGTGTAGACACCCTAAGCACATGTCGTGAATCATGTCAAGGGAAATAATTTACACAAGTCTACACCTAGTTCTAGAACATCTAGGTTCTAACCTAGAGGCTAAGTCAACCTAGTCCACAAGGATATTTCATTAAGTTTCTAGGGCTGAGATGTAAAGTGAGTTTAGTCTGTGTTTCATGTGAGCAATGTTTGGTGTAGTTATTGTTCATGCTCTGATACCATCTGTCACGGAACCCGAATCCCAGTCCTATGAACCAAACGTATACCAAAGGCAAAATGCGGAAGCGTACAGCTTAGCACACATGAACAAATAACAAGATAAAGGCACCAACATAGTCTAAACATTCAACAAGTATAAATTATACAAAATGTATTACATTCATGAATCCAGTTACATATTTCCAGAGTCAAGGTACAAGTCATTCATGTGTGCTAAAACTAGATCTTACAACAAGTACACCTAGCATAGCTCACCAAGCCCATCAACCTTCTAGCCATCTCTGAACCTAAAAACAACATACGAGAAATGGGTCAACACACGAGGTGTAGAGTATGGGGTAGAAAGATATATATATATATATATATATATATATATATATATATATATATATATATATATATATATATATATATATATATATATATATATAAGCTTTGCATAATTTTGAAAAGATTTCAAGACTAAATGAACAATAATAAACATGTTAATTGTTTAACAAATGCGAAATCATATTTTATGTCATTTCACTCCATTATACCAACAATATCAAGCATGCTTAAGGCCTTTGACCATCTTCCCGTCGGAAGGGTCCGTAAGGGTGCTCAAGCTTAGCTAACCCTTTTATACGAGAGGGACCTCAAGGACATCACCAAGAGTTAACCCTTTATCAACAATATTATAATGGAGTTTTATACATATATGTGTTCAAGTTATAAAACTGACGAGGCAAACATCGAGTATGACATAGCAATACTACATGGCAATATTGGGCAAGTAAACAAACGAGCATACAATACATATCATTTCAAACAAGAAAGCTAGTCATATAACTAGATAAGGCCCATACCTGATTCAGAGATTTCATAATCCTAACATATCTTTCACCATCTAGCCACATGTCCAACCTGATTAAGAACAAGATTACATATATGCATTAGATTCTCATCATTAACCCTAATTAGATGCATCTTAGGGTTTTTGGCCAAGGTGGGTTCCAAGTTGCTTATTGGTTCATTATATGATACTGTACTGGTCTAGAGGTCATCATGATGGTGTGGTTCAAGTTTCATGTCATTATGACGTTCCATGCACTTTCTATTATCATATCAAGGGTTAAGGCATTTACATGCATTCTAGGCTCAAAAGACTCACAATAGGTCACCCTAGATCATCATTCATCAATACAGGAGAACCCATCATCAAACATGGTTTAGATCAGCAACATTAAGTCATCAGAAACATATAATAAAATTGGATGGTTGTCCATTAGAAACATGATTAGCAATCTAGGGCAAAGTTCAACACTATAGTCCAAAGTAGGCACATAAGTACAATTGAGGTCATTCATGAACAATGGGTTGATCAAGACCCTCATTAGAGCGACAAGAGAAAAAGATTTACTGATTCAATCCTTAGTAGACTATAAGTATATCAAAGATTCAAACTTCATCATAATCATGCATTAAAGTCCATGAACAAGCTACAACATGCATTAGGGACAACCATGGATCAAAAAGGGAGCTTAGGTGCTCAACTTGGTTCAAGGTGAATAAATATTACTGATTTCATGATTATGAGAGTGAAAAGTCATTAAAGATGCACGATTGATCATAGTAGTGAATAAATGTTCTCAAACATGACTAATGTTAGTATTTTCAAGAAATCAGGGAACAAGCATTTGATTTAGAGTGCGGGACTAGGCCCAATGTGTAGGTCTCGTCGAGTTGATCTATTTGATATATAATTTTGCCCTATTTGGCCAAAGGAATTGTGAGCTATCGATTTTAGAAAAAAATCAATCCAAACTATAGGAATTCACATTGGGTGTTACCTTGATAAATTATTGGTCGATCTGGGCCGTTGCTTGCTGGGCCATCAATCCGATAGTCAACGGCTGTCTTGCACACCCTCACAAACTCCCCCACGGGATTCCCCTATTTCCGCTGCCCAGAACAGAGGCAAAACAGTGCAACACTTCCGCCCCCACCTCCTTGGCACACCCCGCTAGGGGTTCGAGCAGGAATCAGAGGGAATGGAGGTGTTCGTTCACCCATCGCTGCCAAAGCTCCTTCACCTAGCCGCGAGGAGGCCCGATGTGGCCTGGGCACACCTATGCCCAAAACCACCATGGTCGTCAACCTGCTCCTGGAACCACACGCCCACAGACGAGGATCGTTTCTAGAGTACCTCAGATCCTCACGGTCACCACAAACTCTGTAGGCGACAAGGGAAAGGAGCGGCGGCCTAAGTCTCGTAGCCACCCAAGGTGGCGGCGCCATCCCTGAGTCACAATAGGGCTCCACTATGAAGGGAGGGCGGGGGCAGGTTGTCTTCATCCAGTTGGCGTCCATCCCTAGAACAGGATAGGAAGCGAGGAGCGATGGGGGGAAGAGGGGCAAGAGGATCTTTAAATAGTGTAAGGGGGGTTTAGGGTTTCCGTTCTCTTCAATTGTAGCTGCGTCTTCAATGCTTTCCAGATCTGGATGGAGGAGAGGGATGACTCTCCAGTCGATCGCTTATTTCCCTTTTGGGAAGAAGGAGCAAACTAGTAGATGGGCCACACGTCTATGATTGGGCCCAAACTGTTTATTGCCACATAAATCAATTAAATCAAGGATAGATTAAGACAACCTTTGTAAACTCATAATTCGGGCTCTCAAGGTCGAAAAGATGTGATTCTTGAGTCTTTAGATTCGTATTCAATAGATCTACCACTTGACATATAATAGGGAACAAGTATATCACATTGAATAGGTTCAAAAAAATTGCTTACAAAAGGGTGATATGTTAAGAGCTGAAAATTTAGGTCCATGAGCAAAATATGTCACAAAGGTGAAAATCAAGCATATAGTAATCAAAATGGGTCATTGACAAGTCGAGTCACAGAATTTAAACTCATGTTGAGTGGTCTGAGTTGCTAATAAAGAGAGAAATAGTATAATGAAGGAGAGAGAAAATTGAGGTTGTCACATTTATAACAATTTATATTTTGGGACCGCGTTTGATGATGTTAAAGTGTACCCAACGACATGTGTTGAGTGTATTGATTTCATGCCTAAGAATCACAATCACCACCATCAATGTGAGATTCCACTGTGGCTACCATGTCATGGTTCCATGTGTCACTCTCACGCTGGGTCTGTTCGATACACTATTTTCTAACATGTGTCTATGTTCTTATTTTGATATCACATATCATGACTAATGAGATTCTGTCATCAACCAACACACACTCTAGCCTTGTGTGTCATTTTTGTCTATCAACCTTCCACAATGACATCCAACTAGGGACAAAATAAGAATGTACAACCTCTTGACATCCGTATGATCTCATCGTTCAAGTCACGTACTTGAAAGCATACGTCATTTTTTTTATCATTGAAAGCATACATCATTGAGTATTGTCATTCTCTAGACGTTCAATCTTGACCCATCATTATCTCATAGTTGATTGATCCAGAATGAATTGGAAGCTTGCCTTTGATCTTTATCAAATCAATCTTAATGTATCCCACAATTCTAAGGTATAACATTGATTCACATAAATTGAGCATGTAAATGCATTAGGTGCCGAAATGAGCAACCATAGCAACAAGGATATTAGGGTCTAATATGAAAGTCAAGAGGAGAGATAGATTATTGATTCCAAGGTTTAGTAGGCATTATTCATTGTTACCATGCAAGATTATCACAAAAGGGGGTGGTACATTATTAATTTCTCAAAATTAGTCATATAGCCCATATAGGTGAAACAAGTACGCGATTGGTGATTTGGGCCCTCATTTATGTAAAAAGTATATAAGACGTAATTAGTTTATGATTAGAAGTGCAAAGATGCACTCTTGTTTCAGGATTCATCATAATATATCATTAAAAAAGGTCAATATAGTCAAAGATTATATTTTTAGGATATCAATGACATAATATTCAAATTAGGGTTTGAAAATGCGTTCAAAGGGTAGATCTTGTCAAATGATGAAAATGGTATATTGGTTTGATATATTTGGAGAAATCATGAAAGAGATGTGTATCTTTGAATATTTGGATAGAACTTTATAAAAATCTTACAACATGAACTATATGGATGTCACGGTAGGAATTGTTTTGTATAAATGGATTGAAATCCTATGTTGGTGTGGGATCTAACACTCCACATTGCTCCTCCCAACCACGTAGGGGAGCCCAATGGCCCATAGTCCATGATTGGCCTTCCAATGCAAGAGGGAACTCAAAGTAGGTCCCAGTGATTTTTGGTCGCTCGTTTAGGGCATGCCAACTATTGTTGGACTGCCTCAACGGTTTCCAATCGCTAATTTTGGTGCAAGACCCACACAGACATGTGGCAACATGAAAAGAAATATCCTTGACAAATATGAGAGAAAGAGAAGAAGGAGGGGGATTGGAACCCAATGAGAAGGCTGCCCAAGCTCAGTGCAACATCATGAGTGTGAGCCTATCCTGAAGCTTGGTTGGGGGATCCTAGGGCCTAAATGCCCACAACACTGCTAGGGTTTTCAAAGCTTGAATAAGATAGTGAAGATGGTTATAGGGTGCATGATAGTGGAAGAAATAAGGGGGAGAATGAAGGAGTAAGAAGTGAGGAAGTGAGAGCAAGTGTCAATTCCAAGCAAAGAGGTGTGGGGGGATTTTGCTCCACCTCATGCTCCATTGCTCCTCAATACAGACAAAGGTACGAATCTAGCAGACAATACAAGAGTTTTTGGATCGACCAAGGATCAAAGGTGAGATAATCCACCAGTTACAAAAGAGGGGCATTTTAGGGTTCCCAAGTGGGGTTGAAGGCTCGGTGGCTGTTACAACCACAAATTTTGGGTTCATATGGTTGGAAATGGAATTTTCCCAATAAATGTAGGATTATTGAAATTGTATGAATTATATATATTGAATGTATTTCCTTCCCAATATTTCCTTTGTGAATGTAATTTGTGCATCATAATATGTTAATGAGTCCAATATGATTAAAAGAAAAAGAAGAAATCAAATAATGCATAAACAAGAAAAGAAATTAAGATAATAATGAAAATATGAGAAATATGTGGAAAGATGTATGTTTGAATCATCGTGGATGAGACTTCAAATCCAAAAGGTTTCTAATGGTAAAAGGGAATCCAAATAAACATAATAAAAGAGTAAGAGAGAGAAAATATGTATAAAATATGCCTCATTTAGTGATAACTTGCATATGAATAAAAGTCTATCATACTTTCTAATTTGAGTCCCAAACTTGGCACACAAGTAGATTAAGTCATTATGGACACTACTACATAAACCGCCTTTGGCGTCGGTTGTTTAACCCCTTTTGGCGTTGGTGTCCGGCCGACGCCTATGTGGGCGCCGCTAAAGGTCGAACACTTCAGCGTTGGTATTTCACCCGATGCCTATTTAAACTAAAAGCGTCGGGTGTGTTTATAAAAAAGCGACGCCAAAAGCGTTCGCGCCACAGAAAACGGCAACATCTAGGAAAGCCCTTTGGCATCGGTTGTCTACTAAAAGACCGACGCCTACATGTATTAGAGACCAAGTACTGCTTTGGTCACATCAGGCGTCGTTCCTTTACAAAAACCCGACATTGTAGGTCTGTGCTGACGGTTATCTGTAAATAACCGACGCCTATATCTATTTTTTTTTCATATCAGTTTGCAGGCCTGCTGTGGCTGGTCAGCAGGATAAGAACCTGCAGTTCAGTTTTCTGAACTGCAGGTTTACGACATCCATTGATATCATCCTACAAACAGGCCACAAACCTACAAAATTAACAAAAAAAGATTCACACAAGTAGATACATTCAGACATCAATTCAATTCTCACGTTCACACATATAGAATCATTCAAATACATGTTTTAACATTGAGAAACATTCATTTACAAAGTATCATTCAACATCACTATCAACATCCCAATTATATCTTACAATTGCCACTGTTTGTATGGATATTGCCCATTCTTCTCTTACTTCATTTAATGCTTCCCTCGTATATGGAGTATGTACATTTTTTAAGCGTTTGCCTATAGTGTGGTCAGTTTTAAACACCTGCAAAGAGAATGATGTATATATATAAGTAATAATATAAAAATAAGATTGATATATTTCATACTAACTAATGAGACTATATATAATACCTCATGTATGGTATCGATGTCTTTCTTCGCCTGTGTATGGTATAAAATTTGTAATCTACAAAATAGAATTGCAAATAATAATAACTCACGCATAAATCTTTCCATATCAAGTCTTTCTTCGCCTGTGTATATTGAGAAACTTACTTGACACAAGGTATATGGATGTATAAACAAAATCTCACATGTTTCTTCTTGGCTTATGTGGTGTTTTGTTACATTGGAAGGTGTTACTCTCCTCCAGTATCTCCCTCGGTCCCTCCACAGACTGGTGGTGTATATATGTCCTGGCATGAACTCAGTTGTTCCTCACCTGCCTACTGCCATTCCCTCACAAACTCCTGTGCGGAGAGGGACATTCCAACTCGAGATATCGTCTTCCGTTTCCTCCTCCGCAGCAATATCCTTATCTCTGAACGTTTCTCACAGGATTTTGAACCCCTTCCTTCCCTCTACTACATCAAAGCCATGTCGCAGTTGAACCCTTTCTCCGAGCCCTACCCGGCCAACCAGGCGTCGCCTTAAGTACCACCGTCGTCGTCGTCTCCACCTCCATTGCAACTTGCTGTGCTAGTCCTGGCAGTTTATCACCCCACATGCCTTCCTCCCCAGTTCCTACCGCTAGACGACCACACAATGGATCCAAGAGGATATGCAGGCGTTCGCCAAAGACTATAGGCTGAGTTAACTAATAGTCTTTGGCGAACGCCTGCATATCCTCTTGGATCCATTGTGTGGTCATCTAGCGGCAGGAACTGGGGAGGAAGGCATGTGGGGCGATAAACTGCCAGGACTAGCACAACAAGTTGCGATGGAGGTGGAGACGACGACGACGGTGGTGCTTCAGGCGACGCCTGCTTGGCCGGGTAGGGCTCGACGAAAGGGTTCAACTGCGGCATGGCTTCGATGTAGTAGAGGGAAGGAAGGGGTTCATAATCCTATGAGAAACGTTTAGAGATGAGGATATTACTGCGGAGGAGGAGGAAACGGTAGACGATATCTCGAGTTGGAATGTCCTCTGCGCGCATCAAGTTACTCCAGTGCTTCAGTGGGTACATGTGCATCATCAACCTAAAATTTGACAAAAATAAACACATTGAATTAGCATTTGTATTAAAAAAGCAAACATTTAGCTTCAAGTTGTTACCGCAATGCCGCAAAAATTCATCCCTTGTGCCCTGAGGGATGAACGTGCCTTGTTTCCTCTGCTCGTGCAGCTCCCGCTAATCACCATAAACAGAAATTGGTAAGTTAACACCACAAATAATCAATATTCAAATGATTGCTCTAAGAGTTGTATTTTACCATTTTTGCAGCCGCCTCCGCGCATCAAGTTGCTCAATTGCTTCAGTGGGTACCTGTGCATCATCAACCTAAAATTTGACAAAAATAAACACACTGAATTAGGCCAATATAGAAATATAGGATATATGACATAACTAGAAGATAATGAATTTTATAGAAATATAGGATATGTTTTTAGAACTTACATTGGTATCCTCGCCATGCTCTTCATGAACAGCATGCTCATCATGGACTTCATGCTCATCATGGACATCATTCTCATCATGGTCAGCCATATGAAAATGTCATTAAAAAGGCAAACATTTAGCATTTGTATCAACTAGAAAAAGGAAAACATTTAGCATTTGTATAAACTAGAAAAAGGAAAACATTTACCATTTGTATAAACATACATGTCTCTAAAATTGTGATCTTTTATCAATTAACAATCCTTCATTGTGATCTCCGCGCACATATAAGTCATCATTAGCTTCAATATTTTGTGGAGTTGGCAACTCAACTGAGAATGGACTGGAGTCATCATACTTATCATAGTACTCTTCTTCATCTATAGGATCTTCAATGAATTGTCTTTTGCTCTCTAGCAAGCCACATTGAACTTGCTCGAGGATGTTGTCTCTTTATGAAATTGGTATGTTCCTCGATATAAACACTCACTTCATCCATATTCTGTAAAATATACAAGTGAGCTTGTTCCAACTGCTCACGGCTGATTACTTTCACCCGTGATCCCAAAATTCCTTTGCCCTCCTCAATATTCTTGTCATTATCAGGAGTGTCATTACCACTGAGAAAGTCATTGCAGAAATCCATAACCTCTATCGCCACATAACCTTCAATAATACTCCCTTCAGGACGATAACGGTTTCGAACATCACCATTAAAAATGCTCATGTATCGTTCAAAGGGATACATCCAATGCAAGAAAACCGGTCCCAAGATTTTCACTTCCCTAGTCAAGTGGACAACAAGATGTACCATGATATCAAAGAACGAAGGAGGGAAATACATCTCAAGCTGACATAGGGTAACAACCACTTCTCTTTGCAAATTATCAAGAGTATCAGGGTCAATAACTTTGCTGCATAGACTGTTGAAAAAGAAACAAAGTCTGGTAATTGCAAACCTTACATGCTTCGGCAATATAGATCGAATTGCCACAGGAAATATTTGTTGCATTAGAGTGTGACAATCATGAGATTTAAGACCTATCAACTTCAGATCTTTCATTGATACCAATCTACGGATGTTGGATGAGTAACCATGTGGCACCTTAACATTTACCAAGCATTAACAAAAAGCTTTCTTCTCCTTTCTAGACAACGTGTAACAAGCGGGAGGTAAGTATGTTCTTTTATTACCCATTCCACGTAATTCTGTTAATTCTGACCTTATTTCCATTTCACGTAGGTCCAGTCTGGATTTTATCCCATCTTTAGTCTTACCTGGTATATTTAACAGAGTACCAATGATGCTATCACAGACATTTTTCTCAACGTGCATTACATCGATACAATGCCTGACTGTCAAAGAACTCCAATAAGGAAGATCCCAAAAGATTGACTTCTTCTTGAATGAAGAATTGTCACTCCATGTGGCCTTACTACATTGTGATTTCTTACCAAATTCATTGAAAATGTCTTTTAGTCTTTCATAAACAACATCCCCTGGTATAGGTTTAGGTGCACTCCGTTCATCATTCCATCCATTAAATGCTTTGCGCTTCCTACGATACGGATGGAATTTTCAAAGAAACCTCGATGTCCAAGATATACAGTCTTGCCGCCATGTTTTAGTCTTATTGAATCAGTGTTTTCTTCACATATAGGACACGCTTTAGCTCCTTTGACACTATATCCAGACAAATTCCCATATGCCGGAAAGTCATTAATAGTGCAAAACAACATAGCGTGCAAACGAAATGTCTCTCTTGCTGAAGCATCATAGGTCATCACACCTTCAGCCCAAAGTTTCTTTAAGTCATCAATCAAAGGTTCAAGATAAACATCGATATCATTTCCGGGTTGTTTAGGGCCCGATATCAACAATGACAACATAACGTACTTATTTTTCATACACAGCCAGGGAGGAAGATTGTATATAACAAGCATGACTGGCCAAGTGCTACGTTGGCTGCTCAATGTCCCGTACGGATTCATCCCATCTGTACAAAGCCCAAGTCTTAGATTCCTGACTTCTTCACCAAATTCAGGGTACAATACATCAATCTTCTTCCACTGTGGGGAATTAGACGCATGTCGTTGGATCCCATCATTATTTTTCTTAACATCTGCATGCCACCTCAAATTCTTCGCATCTTTCGGATTTGCAAACAAGCGTTGAAACCGTGATATTATAGGTAGATACCACAACACCTTGGCAGGAGAACCAGTTTTGGACTCCGCCGAAGTCGTCAATTTATATCGTGACGCACCACATTTTGGACAATCTTTCAAATCTACATAGTACTTTTGAAATAATACACAATCATTCGGGCATGCGTGTATCTTTTTGCCATCCATTCCCATTGGGCACAACATTTTCTTTACCTGGTATGTTGAGATTGGTAGCTCGTTTCCTTCAGGAAGTATTTCTTTCAACAAAGTCAACAATTCAGTGAAGCTTTTGTCGCTCCATCTATTGTTAGCTTTCAACTTATACAATCTCAGCACAGCGCTAAGCTTGGTAAACTTAGCACAACCTGTGTATAACGGTATCTCAGCATCATGCACAATGTTTCTAAAGATAGGAGGTGGATCGGTGTGCTCTACCCTACAACTATCCAACATCACATCAACGATGTCAGCTGGAACTGGTTCGTTCACATTTACATCATCGGAAGCAATTTCTTCTTCCACCCAAGCACTGCTATTGACATCTACTGGTTTCGATTTTGAAATCTCTCCATGCCAGTGCCATTCTGTATAGCCTTGTACAATCCCGTTGCACATGACATGACTTTTGATTTCCTCACCAGTGTTGACTTTCAAGTTGTTACCGCAATGCCTACATGGACAATAGATCCTATCTGTAGGTTTTTTCCTATGTTCCTCGGCAAATCTAATAAACTGATCAAGACCAGATATAAACTCTGGGGTGCAACGATTACGAATGGACATCCATGATCTATCCATTCTATGATCAGAGAAAACAAGTATATATTAGGAAACAAGTATATATTAGGAAAAGATTAGGGTATACACTTACATCCTAAGTGTATAATGTGATGTCATTCTTATATATAATAAATGTGTACCACCTATCCCATCCTTGAACACCTAATCTCACTAGTAAGTGTATAATGTGTATTGGGTTTTCAAAAAATTTCGGCAGCATTTCCCCGTTGTAGAGAACAAACGGGGAAATGCTACCGAAATTTTCTCGAAAACCCAATACACATTATACACTTACATCCTAAGTGAGATTAGGTGTTCAAGAACAGTCCCAAACTGGGGACTATCCAAGATTTACTCCTAATGAGTCAATCTTGGACGGGTTTCTAGGCCAAAAAATACATGTGTTGTCATTCTTATATATAATAAATGTCTATAAACTACATGCAACATGGTTAATCCTAATCAACAGAGCATTATTAAATAATAAATCAAGAAATCAATAGTTTCAAACAAAAGGTCTAGGAATCTTTACTAGACATTATATGTTATAACCATTGGTTTAATAACCCTATTTCCGCATGTACATGTTTATCAACTTTAAAACCCTATAATTCATGAAATCATTCTAATTCAATTTAATATGTCGGGATCACATAATTATATAATGACATCAGAATATATAGAAGAAACATAATTAACATGATTAACAACATGCTCATCAAACTAGGGTTTTCTTGAATATCATCTAATATTTGTGTACTAGACATTAATAAAAAGGCGGATGGCAATGTTTTACTTGATATAGTCATGCATTAATAAAAAGGTGAAACTCTGATTTAAAAATTCTGTTGTTATTTGATAAAAAATAAAACTAGGAATACAGACCTCGCCCAACATATGGGGAAAAGGGCATGCGCCAGCATTGTATAATGGTTTCTACTAGTTGAAGCTTATTATAGTATAAGGCAAGCGGGAGTGATGAACTCAATAATGGACAAAGAAGAGGGCATACCGGTCTGGAGAGGAGCTGTGGTCTGCAGACGGCGGCACAGAGTGGGCGACAGTGGTGTACTGTAGCTGTGGTCGAATCAGCGGCGCGACGGAGAAGCAGCGGTGGAGAAGCAGCTGTGGTTGAACTGGTGGCGGTGCGACGACGGTCGCCGGCGGTGGAGAGCAGCTTCTGTCGACCTGGCAGCGGCGGCCGGCGTGGAGGCAGGCACCGACGGGGAAGCACCGGAGGAGAAGGCGGTGTGGAGGCACCGGAGGAGATGGCGGTGCCGGAGAAGAAGGCGCGGCAGAACAGTCGTGGAGGGGTGCGGCAGAGTGGAGGGTCGGGCGACAGTAGAGGGGTGGTTGCGGCGGGAGCAGAGGGTTTAGGCGATGAAACAGAAGAAAGGGGAAGAGTCGGGTGATCGCAGGATATTAAGTTCACCTATAGCGTCAGTTGTTTGTCACAACCGATGCCTAAATCACTTAAGCATCGGTTGTTTAAACAAACCGACGCTTAAGTGGACGATATTTTCTCGAAATTGTTTGGCGGGAACCACGTTCGACGTCGGTTATAAAATGACAACCGCCGCTGAAAGTGACACTTTTCGCGTAAATTTTCATCGCAAATAGGCATCAGTTTTTTATCTACATCACCGACGCTGAAAGTGACACTATTTTTCTTGATCGAAATTTGGATTTCGCGGGCGACTTTAAGCGTCCGTTTTGTTATAAACAACCGACGCTTAATACAAAGCAGTACCCGTGTCTGGCTGGTCTTCAGATATAGACGTCGGATTGCTTAAGAAACTGACGCGGTTATATGATAGGCGTCGGTTTTCCTTAATAACCGATGCCCAGAAAAGGGACACTGAATGCTATTTCTGTAGTAGTGGGACTTTTCTATAAAATGTGGGATCAAATGGATAAGCGGTTTAGGAGATATGATTTTTGTAATATTTCCTAAAGTGGAGAGGATTTATTTAAATGTCACGATTTACATTTGAATTAGGATTCTTGGGCCCGACCCATGATGACGTCATGTCATTTTTCGGCCGTTTCAAAGGGGGTCCGATGGCGGAAAACTTGACTCCTACCTTCAGATTGTTTTAGGAAAGGAAGTACAGTAAACCCAAAAATCCCTAGACCCTACACCTTTCCTCGATTCTTATCGATTCTTTACAACCATTCCAAAGAAATTGAGACATTAAAATGAATTCTTGCATCCCTAGTTTTACCTGGTTTTGGGTGAGATTGGGATTTTCCCTAAATAACAGTTGGCTTAGAACTCCATTAACAGATGGACACTACCCTGTCGCTAGAAAAACCCTATTTAAGCATAATGATTCTCCCAAGATCTCCCTCGAGATAAGGCAAACATGTCCTATGATCCTATAACTTTCTACCATCACCAACAATACTATTTATTGGTTCCTTTTGGTCCCCTATGTGCCACACACATGAAGCTATGCGTAGGCACTGACCTTGCCTCCTCCAACCCCAGCGGGGCTCTTGGTAAGTTTGACTGGAACCGATAGAGATGTTAGGACCTTTTTCTAGGTTCTTTGGGGCCCTACGGCCGAGAGTCAATGCCACAATTGACTGCGTAGAGGGTGTTCACGAGTTGAGATGGGCATATCGCGGGAAAGGGGATGAAGGAGGGGGAAAACGTCGTTCTACCCTCGAGTGCAAAACAGTAGCCGAAGGGCAATGTGGTCCCTTAAAACTTCTTGGCTTGCCTTAGCCACCGAGGCACATGGCCTCATTTTGCAGAAACTGATTCATGGAGCCAAGCTGACATGGAAATGATGTAATATCTCACTTATCATGATGCGGCCTCATACAATAGGATGATTAAAGAATAATATTGAAAAATGATATACGTTGCTAGGAACCTTCGTTGGAAACATGTAATATATGATCTTTGATCAGGAGAATGCAAGGAAGTCAATAAAAATATAATGGAAGCCTAAATTTGTTTACAATTCAAAAAGTAGATAAAGTTGTCTCCTTTAATGTGTTTTGTATAAGAAATCCTAACTTTTGATATTAATAAGATTCAATGTAGTACTATGGATAATTTAAGATGATATTAACATGATGTTAATACAAAGACGTTTTGATGTCTAAATAGATGATCCATGTGCTTAATATCCAATTGAGGTTTTGATATGTTAATGTGCATTAATGGGCTTAGAAGCCCTAATCTAAGTGTTAATGGTTTTAATGAATTATATTTTGAGATTCTTTGTATAAAAGTGATACTAGATTATTCTGAAGCCTAATAGATGATAAGAAGGCTTTAATATATATAAAGTGGATAATTAGGGTTTTGTACCTAGAACTGTTGTTTTAGAGTTTTGTGGACATAGAAGGGGAATGTTGAAAATAGATCTAAATGAACCCTAATGAAACCCTAATCCAGATTAGAAACCTAGAAGGAAATTCCAAGTCAATAAAGTATGTTCTTGATGAGTATGCAGTAAATAGGTTATACATGCTTTTTAGGATTATGTTCTTTTGTGTGATTGGATTGCTTGCTTGTTGGATTTCCTGATTGGATTGGATTGTGTTTGTTTCTTGTGAAATCTCCAAATCAGTTATGTGGTTAATTATGAGTACACACTTTAGTTTCCCAGTGTTTTCCCAATGTTTGATCGACTACAATGGAAATAAACTGCTTGGATGATTTTATTTCTGCAATCTTTAAAGTGAATATGATTATCACAATTTAAGTATATATATGACTTTCCTGAACCTACATACCATCTTTGCATGTATGATAAGAGACCAAGCCCTGGATGGAAGTTCAATGTGGTGAAGCCCCAGAGGGAAGACCATAGGGCCCCTAAAGAGGTGACCCCAGGTACCAAGCTCAGGATAGAGAGGGTAGCCATAAAGTCACTTACAAGAACTTAACCCTATAGAGGGTATTCTAGAGGATGAGTAAAACCGATTGGGAAGTAATATTGAAAAATGTAATCTTGCATTGTTAAAAACTATTTGATGTGATTATGTTGTTAGATTATATGTGCAATGTTTTGGTTGTCACCACATACCAGTATATTCATTTATAGTGACCAGTGTTTTGTTTGTTGGCATTTTAGAATTATCTAAAATTGGACAAACATTAAAGTGAAACTTGTGAAGATTAAAGTTAAATCATAAAGGAGGATTTAGATAAATAGAATTCTACTGAGGTAGATGTTCCAGTTTTCTACTTTTGAAAGGTATGTGATAAGTAAAAATTTTATTCCAGTTTTAAGTTTAGTCTTTCATAGAATTCATTAATAATTTTTTATTACATGCAAAACCATTGATCTTGTATTTGGGATAACTCCTCTGACTTCTTGTTCATCCTTAATTGGGGGTTATCGAGAAGAGTGGTCGTTACAATTGGTATCACAACCATGGTTTTCCATTTAATCTCTAATAAATATTAAAATTTGCAAACTCTTTAGAACCCAAGGGAGTTATTATAGGATTTACAATGATGGAGGTGTCTAGAAAAGGATCACAATCCACAGGTTGACATGATTTTCCTCCACCCCGCTAGTCGGTCTATGAGGACTCGCAGAATCTGTGTGACTTCATGTCTGAAATTGGAAGATTTGACTTGAAGCAAGATACCTCTAGGACTCTCTCATCTAATTTCTTCCTTTCTCAACCTTTCTCTCTCTCCACATCCCTCGTGTTTGGGGATAAGTGTAATAAGGATTAAGGAATCCTCCACCAAATAATGAAAAACATGTTAACAAGATGTCACAGACATAAGTTTAAATAATTAGAAACCAAGACTAAGTTTGGCTACACGGTTAGGTTGCATGGTGAGTGTTACCATGCCCTCATGTGAGCTTTGAGGTTAGACCTTCTTGTAGGAGGATGAGGAGAGAGTTAGCCTTGAAGGCAGAAAACTTGAGGTTGGGTGAGAGACCTGGCACATCCTCTAAGGGCGATGCTCACCCAAACCCTAAGTGGAAGTTAGAGGAAGAGATGACAAAATGAATTCGATAACGTAGTTTTCTATACCTTCAAGTACGTGGGTTAGACATGCATTTTTTACCTAAAGGTTTTGATAACCCATGAGAAGCATGAGCTATGTGTGGGTGTTTGACCTTGTGCCTTTTGATTACCTGGCCTTGGGTGGTCATTCTTGTTGAGCGTGAGGGATTGCTCCCTCATTGAGGAGGTTAGTAATGACCGTATAGGAACCCTAACAGATATATATGAGTAGAAAAGAGGCATGCACCCACATAGAAGTGAATGACAACAAGGACGACAACAAGTTTTAGACCTAGGCCAGAAGGGTTGTGTCAGATGTTCATGAGATGAGCATGTAGAGATTTGGAGGATCTTGGAAGGACATACATCTTGATAGTATGTTTCACCCAAGTATGGATAGACATGTAACCTTAAGAGCTTGACCCATCATCTAAGAGGGAACCTCTAGTGGTAGGACCAGTTGTAGGGTTATCTCTTGAGAGAGGGTCAGATCCGATGGAGGAGGTTGGAGACCTGAACTATGAGACATGAAAAGTTGGGTATGATATGGCCTAGAGTGGACGACCCTAAGTAGATTTATGTGGTTTCCTCATGTACGACCCTTAAAGGCTAGTCATACCTTGAATGTTTTTAGAGGTACAAACCCTAGAAGAGAGGAATAAGTTTTGTGAATGAACATACAACGATATGAGTGCCTACCTTTTAGGTGCAGGAAGAAGAGTTCCATAGAATTCCGAAGAGGTATGGTGGCAAGTTGTGAGGTCTCGCACCCAGTTGGCTATCCTTGTATAGGGCTCTAAGGGTTGTTCATTTGGAAGAGTGTTAGGATGTATATGCCCTATCTATTAAAGGTTCAGTTCATGTTGGAACAACTGAGCATGCAGTTAGTCAACTAATGCATAAGAGATGAACCTGGGGTTCTTGGACCATAGACAGGAAGTAGCAGTACTAGGTGCACATGATGGCCACAAGGCCAATGAAGTGCATAGGAATTAAGCTTGGTACCCCTTCCCATGTAATAGAAGGAAACCCCGATTGAGCTAAGATATATGTTTGTTGGAAACAAATACATGTATGATATTGGTGCAACTTCAAGGAATGATGAGAAAGTGTGGCATACCCAGGAACTCAGAGTGGCTTAGTAGGTTATCTTCTTTCTAGCTACATGTATAAGTATCATGGTAGGGCTAAGCATGCACATGATGATGTAAGCCTTGGAAGTAAGGATGTTTGTGACCTTTGTTACTATTAAGAGATAGTTTTCTCCCAACCTAGGAAGGGAACCTTTATGTAGGGTGAATACCAACTTTTGTTTAGGTTCGAGGTAACCTAAAGAGGTCTCTCATTGGAGCTTGATAGCTAAGTGGAGAGCACATAATATGATCGTGAATCTATAAACTGATGTGTGACCATCTCTAAGGGCAGGAGGATATGTTTCCATGGAAGTAACATGTATGGGGCCAGACTGAGGTAGGTAGGTTGCCACGATCCCTATGAAAGGATGTAAGTTTGACCATTAGTGCCTAGAGAGATGATAAAGATTTGGGTAAGGTTTCAAGATTGAGATGTACCATGATAGAATCCTAAGTCAAAACTAAGTCTGGGTAGGGATAAGACTGAGGGGAGTAGGAGTTGTTTATTTCCTAGATGCAAGAGACCATAGAGTCAGGAGATAACAACTATCTTTTCCCGAGGACCATGGGTTAGGAGGCTGACCACCTTCATGACTTCATGGGGCCCAAGGGAATATGAGGGAGGTACTCCCATGATTCATAAGGTAATAGGGATGACCCCAAAAGTACCAGAACCCTAGAGACTTTGAGGGGATGACTAAGGATTGGGTATATGAGTAATATGAAGACCCAAAAGTGTTTAGGAACAACCTTTTCGTGGATGAAAACATAGATTCGAGATTTTCATGGTGTGGGGACATGTGATGTACATTTCAACTTAGATTGGAAAGTGTAATGGAGATGTGTGGTGAACCATCTCTACTCTTAGAACGAGATGAATTATGTATTTGGACTGCAACAAAATGCTTATTTCCTCTCGTTATGGGTGTGAGACAAAGTGAAAAATGCATGCCATATTCTAAGGATAAAGGTGCTATGAGTTGAAGACCTTCTACGATGATTGAGAATGGAAGTAGTACCACACCTCTTGGATGTATCTTAGATAAATGGTATGAAAATATGAAGAGAATAAGGTAAATGAAAACTTACCTCTCTGGAAGTAGTTTGGAATCTATGAGCCATAAGTTTGGGTTTGATAACCGAGAAGATGAGCTTGAAGTTTTCTTGACTAATTAGACCAAAATATGAGATGAGGATGATGAGTGGAGTAATAAGGGTTTATAACTTCACCATTACCTAGCATGTATGGATGCTTATATGGTAACATATAATCTTAGTCGAGGCACAAATCAGGTGTATGATTGTCTTGTTTAGCCATTAGGGAGGCTGGAAGAGGATGTTAGGTGAACCCTACGATAGTTAGAAGACTAGACCTATGTGGATAAAATTCATATACAACCAGACCCGTTGGTCAAGTTAATGATTGTCCAGTTAGCCAACTCAAAGCTTAATGAGATAAAAGGGTTGTTATAAGAACCTTAGATACACCTCTCAGGAGAAGAAGGTGGTGAAACCCACTACTAGACTATTTAGGGTTTCTGAGCAGACAACCATGAGGAAGAATGACAAATGGAGCTCATGATTATAAGTACATGATACACCGTGGTACTTCTAAGATAGTTAAAGTTTGTCATAGTACTTTGAAAACCTAAGATATATAGAGTTGTGTATGGCCAGTTGTCATACATGCTAGAGGGTGAATGTAATGACCATTATCAAATAGACAACCAAATCGTCACTAGTTATGCAGAATAACCATTAACAACAGATTAACAAAAATCACTAAAAATGAAAACCATTTTGCATAGAGATCCCTTGCCAGGAAACTCTTAAAGAGAGAACCAAAGTAATATATACATCATGGCCAAACATATACATAAGCAACATAAAACCTCAAGGAATACCGGCCAAATTCTTAGATTGTTTAGAAAACCATTATGTACTAACTTCCAAGGACGTGAGAGTACAAAGACAACACATATGACTTCTATCTACAAGACATGACAGACAGTACACTCAACCTAAGTTGTTACTGTTATCCCTGATGTTGTCCTCTGTCTTTAGTACGGTCTCTACCTCCTTGTTCGCATCCACCTAAAAATGTTGGGATCAACATGGTGAGACAATTGTCCCAGATATAACTCTTCGTCAACAATATTATTATCATAGTTTAAATAGTATAAAACTGAGTAGAGGATATTTTATCTTAATACTCAATAATAATCACTGATTATAAGCAGAATTGAGCAATATCATATTTTTTAAAGCAATGTAGCTCTCTATAATAGAGCAATGAATCATCTATTTACTATATAAGGAATAAAAAGAACACATGTAACATCTATTCATTTAAGATGTATAAAAGTAATGTAACATCAATGTGATCTATATTCAATCCTTAAGAAAATATGCTACATGGATGATTACATATTTACAATCACACTTATGCCCTGAGGAGATGAGGTATACCACTCATGCTCCAACCAAACACTCATCATCATCATCATCTAAGCCTCAATCCCAACTATGTTGGGGTCGGCTACATGGATCCTTCGTTTCCATTCAGCTCTATCATGGGCCATATTCTGATTGAGATGTGGAGATTCAAAATCTCTCTTTATAAGCTCATCCCATGTTAATTTAGGTCTTCCTCTTCTTCTATTTATAGCGTTTGGCTCAATAACATTGCTTCGTATAGGCGCACTAGTAGGTCTACGTTGCAACCAAACAGTACTTAGTCAAAATCGGTACCATACAAGGTCAAAGGAAGAGCCAACTTCCAAGAACTCACCCGTCTCGATTAGTACGAGACCACTAACAGTGACCAAATGTCAAATTGCAACTAGCTTGACAAGGTATAGTGGCATATTTTCTATAGAGCTACAACCGCAACATGAACTCTCTTCAGGTAGATATCACACATTAATTCTTGCTATATCCTCTTCAAGAAGATCACACAACAAGCCTGGTATACCGATTGATGGCATATAGCTATACTCCAAGGGCAATCACATATCAATCCCTGGTATATTCTCTTTGGGGGGATCACACAACAACCCTTATATACTGAGTCATGGAATCTAGCCATACTCCGAGGGCGATCACACGACAACTGTCATCTAGACTTAAGGATATGTTCGTCATTCACCCCCGCATATTCAAAAATATGTACTCCGAGTTAACTCATTTCCATCCCCATATATTCAAAATATGCACTCCGAGTTAAACTCATTTCCCCATTCATAAAATCATGACAATGAATGGATCTATGGCCAGTGAAACTATATGATAAGGTTCCACTTGATTATTAGGTACATTATAGTATCTTTTTGCATCAAAAAAGTTATAAGCACAAAATATAACAGATGCTATAAAGAAAAGTGTAATACATATATCAAGTACTTTCATAATCTTTGGAACAAATTGAGTGCATAGCTCATGGGATCTCAGTCCCTTATCACATCAATGGGAATTCTCATCCCTTAGCATCATCATCATGATTGCTAGATCTAGGTATTCAACCCTTTGAATGCTTCACACTCGAGATCTCAGTCCCTTGTCACATTACTAGGAATTCTCATCTCTTAACATTATCATCATCATGATTTCCATAACTGGGTATTCAAACCCTTTGAATAGATAACACTCAGGATCTCAGTCCCTTGTCACAAAACTAGGAATTCTCTTCCCTTAACATTATTCTCATCATGATTGTTAGATCTGAGTATTCAAACCCTCAGTTCATCACTGAACATTGTCACCTCTTATCAGGTAACTATTACTTCTAGGTCCTCAGACCCAGGTATACATCGTACTTATTACACAAGTATATCACATGGATCACAAGGCCTATTTAATCTGTATCATACGAAACATCATAGCTCATACCTGGCTATGTTCATCATTACTATGTCTCAGGTAACTATTACCTCTAGGTCCTCAGACCCATGTATACATTATACTTATCACACAAGTATATCACAGGGCTCACAAGGCCCATTAAATATGTATTATATGAAAAATCATAGCTCATACCTAGATATGCTCATCATCTCATGATTTCTTTATGGTTAGTATTTCACATTGTCAAGTACATATCTTGACCATGCATTGCAAGAGAAATACAACCTTTGCATTATTAGGGTTATGGTTTCCCTTCTTTTCTATTAGAGTTAGTGTTTCCCTTTTCAACCAATTATTAGGGTTTCTAGTTCATATCATCAAGAATCAAAACCCTAAATCACATTATCAACAATCAAAACCCAGATTTATAGCTTCACACATATAGTAGTATCAATGTATGCTACTTAATTGATTATCTTATAATATATGAGTTTCTCTTCATCCTCATTAGGATATTAATTACATCTAGGGTTTTCCCTTTTCACCGATTAGGGTTAGGGTTTCCCTTTTCAACTAAATAGGGTTAGGGTTTCCCTTCTTACCGATTAGGGTTAGGGTTTCCCCTTTCAAAAAACACGATTGGGGTTTCCCTTTTCAACTGGTTAGGGTTAGGGTTTTCCCCTTTTCATCCAATTAGGGTTAGGGTTTCCCTTTTCAACCATTTAAGGCTAGGGTTTCGTTTCTTATCGATTAGGGTTTCAAGTTCATATCATCAAGAATCACAAACCCTAATTCATATTGTCAAGAATCAAAACCCTAATGCATATCTCTATACATATAGGAGTATCAATGTATGCTTATTAAATGATCATCACACAAAGTATGAGTTTCTCACTCACCCTCACAAGGATATTGATTACATCATACTTTATTAAATTTTCTCAATCCTTCTATCAAGGTACATTGGCCTACATTTATCCAAATGAATTGAACTCCATACATCCTAATGTATCTTTGTAAATAACATGTTACATGTGTTACTCAATCAAGTGTTTTGGAGTTGAGGTGCTTCCACCATATCTGGTTAGAGGTGTGTTCTTGCTTCCATATTAGCCAGGAGGTGTGTGTATGCTTACCATATCGGGCAAGAGGTGTATGTGTGTTATCCATATTGGGCATGAGGTGTATGTGTGCTCACCATATCTCCCTTGAGGTGTATGTGTGCTTACCATATCTCCCTTAAGGTGTATGTGTGCTTCCCATATCTCCCTTGAGGTGTATGTGTTCTTACCATATCGACCTTGAGGTGTATGTGTTCTTACCATATCCGACATGAGGTATTTCTTGATCACCATCTAGGGTTTCAGCACAATATCAGGTTTGAGCTGTATGTGTGCTCACCATATTGACCTTGAGGTGTATGCGTGCTTACCATATCGACCTTGAGGTGTATGGGTGCTCCCATATAAGCCTTGAGGTGTATGGATACTTCCATATCGGGCTTGAGGTGTATGGATGGTTCCATATCGCCCTTGAGGTGTATGGGTGCTTCCATATCACCCATGAGGTGTATGTGTACTAAACATATCTCCCTTGAAGTGAATTTTTACTTACCATATCACCCATGAGTTGTATGGATGATTACCTTAACATCCTTGAGGTGTATGTTGATCACCATCTTGGGTTTCATCACCATATTGGGTTAGAGGTGTATGTGTGTGTCATCATATAATGCATGTGGTGTATCTTGACCACCATATTGTTCATGAGGTGTGGGTATGTGTCACAATATCGTGCATGAGGTGTATACTCATCATCATATATTATAGAGGTGTATAACCATCACCATCTAGGGTTTCAACATCATATCGGGCAAGAGGTGTATCCTTGAACACCGTATCGTGCATGAGGTGCATCCTTCAACACCATATCATGCATGAGGTGTATCCTTCAACACCATATCATGCATGAGGTGTTTACTCATCATCATATCGTTCTATAGGTGTGTATCCATCACCATATATGGTTTCAACATCATATCCTGCAAGAGGGGTGTGTGTGTCACCATATCGGGTTACTCAAAATTAGGGTTTTGCATATCGGATTAGAACCTTATGCTCCCACCTTCTCACACCTTCATGGTATCAACTAACCATGTGTTGGGTGACAGGTTAAACAACTGGTTGACCTCTCTCAACCCAATAGTACAAAACGATAGGGGTGTAGGGTTCCAAGGTAAATCAGATTGCATATCACCTTCTAGGGTTTCATCACCATATCATGTTAGAGGTGTGAGTGTGGTTGACACCATGTCGTGCATAAGGTATATTCTTGACCTCATATCGTGCAAGAGGTGTATCCCACATCACCATATCATGAATGAGGTAAATTTGCATCAGCATATAGTGCAAAAGGTGCTTAATTTGTTCCACTCATATTGGGTTGCTTCAATCAGGGTTTAGCATATCAGTTTAGAGGTGTGTACTTGACACTATATCGTGCATGAGGTGTTTGCTTGACCTCGTATCGTTCAAGATGTGTATGTTTGACACCATATCATAAACAAGGTGTGTAATTCATCACCATATCATGCAAAGAGGTATACACTCATCACCATATCATTCTAGTGGTGTGTGTATATCACCATATCGGGTTAGATGTGTGTGTGTGCTTCAACCCGATATCAATTTGTACCACGATGATGTCATGATATTCAAGATCTAAGCCTTCTTTCTGACTGTTCTAATTCATGTACAACAGGTCTAAGAAACTGTTAGAACTCATAAATTTATCAATTATTCAAGGAAACTCAATATTGAAAGAAGATCAACAAGTATAGCAAGATTGAAGGTGAATAATAACTTGATTGAGTTCAAGTTATATAACCCACCTCAAGAACAACTTCAAAGATCTAAGATCCAAATATTCATGTTACCAAGGTAAAAGATGAACTTATCATAGATCCAAGACTCGTTCACAACTCCTGTATATGCAAAGAATCACCATAGATAAGAACTTTGGTGAAGAAGAAAAGAAAGAAAGAATCACAACCCGAGTTCATGCTTGAACCAAGGTTGAAGATGACCATGTCTTCACATTAAGCCCTAAGCTCGATCACCTCCTTGATACTTGATATGGTGCATGATACCAAAGAGAAATGGAGAGATAGGGTTTGAAAAGATTCACTAGCAGGTGAAAGGAAGGGTATATATCCTTGAGGCTTGTGGGAGAGAGTGTTAGAGGTGTCACCACCATATCCGTACTAGGTGCCACATGGCCATGCATGGTTGACGCATGTTCGTGCATGAACTCCATATTTTTCTTGACATGCAAAATAAAAACTTGAGGATAAATCTGGGGATAAGGATTTGGCCTCTTAGTTATCTTCTAGGGCAAGATATTTCCACTCACATTAGTATATTCAAAAATCAATACAACCTTTCCCAAGGAAAGTTGCAATCCTATATCCATTGCTTTATTAAGGTGCTTCGCTCATTTGGAAAAGGAAAAGAGTTAAAAAAATGATATCGGGACCTCATCTATGGCTCCTTGGTCGATATGCACCCCCATTTAACTCTACAACCCAATACAACTCAGTACAAGCTCAATCAGGGTTTCAATTACACAACTCTTCTTGGTGTTTTCATCACCAAGAATACTACCACTCAAATTCGGTTCACATAGGGTGCCTCTTTCATTATCTCTCATCTAAATGATGCATAGAGAGAGTAGGGACAGTATAAGTGCTAATTTGCATATCAACCCTACATTTTGGGTAAATTGCAAATGGCACCTAAATTGGTACACAATGCACAAGCATAATTCAAACAAGTTCCAACTTGGAATTTAAGCTCTACACATGCCGCCGCTTAGCACCATTTTCTCTCTAGTGATGCTAAGGTACTTGGGGCACGTTCAAACTGTGACAAATTGCAATATAACCCCACATATTGGGTAAATTGCATTTTACCGCCAAAGTATCATATAATGCACAAATAGTTTGCAAATAAGCTCAAACTTGAAAGTTAAAATTTAGGAGAGTCTTAATTACTTTTAAAAAGATTAATTTTTTTTGTAAATAACTTATTTAAGAAAATCTTCTAGGTTAGGGCATAACCTAGGTCAGGGATGTTACAATTATCAACCCCTAACAAGGATTTTGTCCCCAAATCTCAAGCGAAAAGAGAAGGGTACTTCCTCATCATCTCTTCCACCTACTCCCATGTGGCTTCTTCAATGCCATGGTGATGCCACATAAATTTCATAAGAACTATGTCTTTCTTCTTCAATTTCTTGACTATCATGTCAAAAATCATCATAGGACCTTCCACATAGGATATATCCTCATTCAATTCAACCTCTACAGGTTGCAACATCAATCATGTATCAAGATGACAATTCCTCATCATAAATATATGAAAAACTAATTGTAGGCTATGTAGCTAAACTTCAACCTATAAGCTGCCTCTCCCATCTGTGATGTCACCAGGTAAGGTCCCATAAATCTAGGAGCTAACTTAACCTTCTTCCCAAATTTGAGAACACCTTTTCCAAGGAGAGACCTTGAGATACACTCTGTCTCCAACTTGGAATTCTAAAGGTCTAGATGTTTATCGGCATATGACTTATGTCTATGCTATGTAGTTGAAGACTGTTATTGTAATACTTTAATCTTTTCAATCGTTTGTTGCACTAATTCAAGACACTATTACTTCAGGATCCTGTATCAGAAACAATTGTGACTGGAACTCTATGCAAGTACACTATCTAATCTATGTTGATTTGTGCATGTTTTTCAGTAGTATAGGCTGTTTTTAATAGTAAGAAAATGTGCTGACCTAGTCAACCTATCAACTATCACCCAACTGGAATCATGACGTTTGGCTATTTTGGGTAGACCAACCCAAATCCCACTGTCACATGATCCCATTTCCACTATGGTATAGGTAAGGGTTGCAATGTCCCCTGCAAGCTTCTTGTGTTCTTATTTAACTTGTTGACACGCTAGACATTGCATAGAGAACTCAACTACATCATTAAACCATGCCACCAATACATATCTTTTAAGTTATGATATATTTTAGTACTCCCTAGATGCATTGCGTACATGGATGAATGCGCTTCTTTGATTTTCTATCTCAAAGTAGGTTTTACATGTATCTGAGCCAGTAATCTGGCTAACAAAGATACTTCTAACCGCACATTCATTTGTTTAAAAGAGACAAACATGTCCCATTTAAAGCATAGTAAAGAATTCTAGCGTGCTTTATATGTGGGTAGAGATGAAGATTTTCTACTGAGTGCATCTGCCACTACATCGGTTTTCCCTAGATGATAATCAATTGTGCAATCGTAGTCCTTGATTAATTCCATCCAACGATGTTACCTCACATTCAATTCATGTTGTGAGAAGATGTATTTTAAGTTTCTTATGGTCTGTGAAAATCTGACATGTTTCTCCATAGATATAGTGTCTCCAAATCTTCAATGCGTGGACCACTACTACTAACTCCAGATCAGTGCATCGAATAATTCTCCTCATGTTTCTTAAGCTATCAGGAAGCAAAAGAAACTACATGATCACTCGAAATCAACACACATCATAGATCGTTCTTAGAGGCATCACAAAAAATAATGTATCCCTTTCCCTTCTTAGGTAAAACCAACACAGGTGCACTGGTTAACCTTTCTTTCAACAACTAGAAAGAATGTTGACACTTATCATTAAAGACAAAAGAGACTTCTTTCCTTGTCAATCTGGTTAAGGGTAATGCTACATAACTGAAGTTTTAGATAAACCTTCTATAGTAACCCGCCAGACCTAGGAAACTACACATCTTAGTTAGTATCTAGGACTGTTCCCACTTTAGAATAGATTCCACTTCCTTAGGATCAACACGAATACCAGGAGCAGATATAACATATCCTAGGAAACACACTTCTAACCACCAGAACTCGTACTTGCTAAACTTAGCATATAGCTTGTGCTGTCTCAACAAAGTCAAGGCTTGACGAAGGTGCTGCTCATGTGGTTGACCAACTATATTGTAAATCAGGATATCATCTATGAAGACCACTATGAACTTATCAAGGAATGTTCGGAAGATTCTATTCATCAGCTCCATGAATGTAGCATGTGCATTAGTTAGTCCAAATGACATAAATACGAACTCATAATGGCCATACCTAGTCCTAAAAGCTGACTTAGGTATGTCACTGTGACATCCTGCTATCACACAGACAACAAAATGCCACTCGAAAATGTGCGGAACCGTCATAAACATCGTATTACAAAAAACACGGGTTAATTAAAACCGATTGTAGAAAGTAGATAAAAAAGGAACTATTACAACTAGATCCACATCCTGCAAAGGAAACATGTTATATAAATATACATCAACTTGATGCATGTCCACCGTTCATAGGATCCAGTTTTCTTTTATCCATAAAGGATGCATCACTTGTTTATATACATAACAGACCTAGCTAGGTCAACAATAGGATAAGAAAGTCATGTCAACTATACATCGTGAAACCTCATCAAAACACCTCCGAGGACCTGAGAGTACATGGATGACTGAAGGACTCTACTATAAAACATCCAACAACAACAGCAACATATCAAACCTTGCCTTCTACTATTCTTCTTGCTGCTTAGCTGCAACACCGCAATCACCACCACGTCTAGATTGATCACCTAAAAAGGTTTTATACAAACGGGGTGAGACACACAGTCCTAGTGAGAAACATAACCCCCGCAGAAACTATAAAACCTCAAAGGAGAGCTAGAATAGATAAAATAGGTAACTGATATAAGTAGATTGTATATGAGTAACATACTGAGCATAACTAACTTGCTATAACATCTTACCGAGATATTTAGGAAGCATATGCACAGATAATAATATGGAACATGATTGACACAACATGTATAATAAGAACTTATCATAACATCTGAGGAACATGTAATTGGTTGCAAGATATAACTAAGGCAACTATACAAACAAGGCCTCAACCAATGTTCCGTGTTTGCCTTAAGCAAAATATACTATACGACTGGATTACGATTTATTATGCCCTGTGGAAATGAGACGTACCGCTCAAATCCAACCTTCGGTTGCGAAACCCAAAGCTGGTGCCATAAAAGGTCAATGGAAGAGCTAGACTCCATGACCTAACCTCCTCGTGGTCAGTGCACGAGAACCGCAGGACCACAATCTCTTGTTTAAGTGGCCTCAGCCACATAGGGTTAGGCTACCCTCTGCCTAGCCCACCTTGGTACAGGTATCGGTGCTAGAAAACCGAGCCATGATCCTGTTCACTGTGCTCCATCATCATTGAATCATGGGCATGTTCACCATGCTTTATCACATATCATGAGCCATGGGCCTATTCACCATGCTCTAACCAAACTGAGCCACGGGCCTGAAACTGTGCTCTAAACATGCACTACTACTTAGGGTGTAGGCGCACCCCGCATATTCAACAATATGCGTTCCAGGTTAACCCTTAGGAGAACCTATTTCACCATCACCAAACTATTTACGATGATGGATCTATAGCCAGGGAAAACTACATGAAAGGTTCCTCTGTATAATGTATTTCATGTGGATTGCAAGATTCAACCAAGTTATGTAACATGCAACTATAACAAGAATGAATAAAAGTCATTCTCTCCTTCTCACTAGGTTTCACTCTGCCTCTCTCTAGAACTCCCACGGCCACCACTGGGGGGAGGGGTGCCTCCTCGGTGCCTACCTCCCCCTGGCATTCTTGTCTCGGTGAGGTCCTTGCCCGAAGATAGTAGTGATCCTAGAGATAGGTAACCTAGCAGTGCTCCCAGACGGTGTCTTTTGGGTCGCCTCAAGGCTGGGTTGGGGAGGAGACGTGATGTGTTACATTGGAGCTCAATCTAGGTTGTGAAGCGGTATTTTTTCGACATTGTCGACTCCATCCTGTTCAAGAGTGACAAGAGGAGAGGAGTCAAACCCTAGATCTATCTCCATGATGCTGCTCCGTCGAGGCGAAGAAAAGGGGTTCTTCAATCTCCTCGTCAGACACTTGTGATCCTCCATCCCCAAGTCGATTACTGGTGTTGTCCAGTGTAAAGGTCACCCACGACATCGACCTAGAAGCGCCTGGCAATGGAGATGGCGGCAGAGCCCCTGCTGGGCAGTTCGGCGGTGTGTCCTCTCCATCAGTGAACCACGATGTCAGGCCATCTTCCTTGGATTTGGGCGATGGTGATGGGCGACCATCAAGGGGTTCACGGCTGGAGTTGGTGATCCTCTCGTGCTTCACTGCAAGCGCAGATGGGTCACCCTCATACTGTTCAACGGAATGTCTCTTTGAAATCAGGCGCTTCTAGTGGTGGGGGTTCAAGGGAAGGAAGAATGTATTTTCTCCTCCTCTTTGGTCCCCTCTGCTGATGCGTACAGGAGCACCTTCAAGGTGTTTGAGTGGCATGTTCACAGGCCGACCGCAAGGTGTTCGATGGTTTGTCCCTATGGGCAAGGGCACAAATTGACGACTGTGCTCTACTCCTCTCCATGAGGGTAGTCACATCTGGTCCTGGCCTATAGACATAAGGCGCTGCGCAGGCTGGGTCGAAGGGGGGCAGTTTCTTCTCCTCACTAGTGCTCCTGCTGTAGCGTGATGGAACACCTTTCATGGTGTTCGTTGGATTGTCTGTTGATCTTGAGCTGGATCTCATGATGGATTTTAAGGTCAATGGTAGTCCTAGGCTGAAGCAGCCATTTGGTTCCTCGCCTGCTAAGTGTCTTGTTGCCAAGATTAAAGCTTTGGTTCTATTGTGAATGTGTAGGTTTGTAGATGATTAACAAGTACACTTTGTGGATGAGGATATTGTTAGTACTGATGTGATCATTTTTTGAGATTTTGCACAATCTACCGATCAGAGGTGAGGTCCTAGTAATTTGATATTCAGCACATTGGAAACTCTATGATCATAGCTTTTGATGGGTAGAAGCTAAGCCTTCAGGCTGCATTGAATCTAGGTCTGCCTGGTGATGTTCTCCAGCTATCCAAGGCTTCACTCTTTCTGGGTGCTTTTCATGCTAGTGATGTCTTATGTAGTTTAGGTTTACTTCGTTCAGTCACCCAGGTTCTGTATGGTTTTTTAGACTATGTTTCTTCCTTTCTTTATTTCTGGTAGGTGGTCAATGAAGTACCATAACATTTTATATGCTATGGCTTTAGATTTCTTCTTTGTTAGTGATTAGTCACCCGAGTCTGTAAATAGGGGTGCTTTTTGTACTCAAAGGCTTTGGAATTTATATAGTAACAGGACTTTTTACGGACCAAAAAAAACAAGAATGAATAAACATAAAACTCATTATCTTGTGTTACATTGTCACTAAGGCCTTCAGTGCCATCAACATCATCTTGATCCATTACAAGGATTCAACATCACATGTTACCACTTGGCCTCTTGCCAATCATCTAGATTCATCACAAGGATTAACATCACAGGGACTCAATCCCATCATGAAGGCACACATTGTCATTACATGGGTAACACCCATCATATATCACTGGGTTGATCATGACCTTTGATGTTCCTCATCATATCATTGTCATGCCATCATCATGGCCTCATCATACAACTGGTACCTACATGGTTAGCATGAGCATAGCGGTACAACTGTACTCATACAAGGAACATCTTAAACTTATTGCATATACCAAGAGACATATAATTACACAATTGCATGAGCATATTTATGCATGACATTATCTTATATGACTTTTTGATCAATCATTACGGTTTCCAACTAATCACAAGGTACAACCCTCACTATAGATATATCGTGTAAGGGACAACCCTCACCAAAGGTATAATGGGTGAGGGACAACCCTCACCACAGGTTCCATAAACCTCACCAAAGGTAAGATACGCCTCATTAAAGAGTGTGACGCACAACACTGTATCAATTTAGCATGCAACTAACCACCACTTACTATATCAGCCAGCACCCATCTAGGGTTAACAACCATGTCAGGCAACCACTATCACCTCGATATCGGGCACAACCAGACCCTAAGCACCACCCATCATATAAGTCAACCTCCATATCTCCATATCGGGCAGCACTAGACATCTAGGTGTAAGAGGGTATCATGCATGAAGGATAAACCCCATATCGCCCAAAGAAGCAAACCCTAATGTCCAAGTTGCATATCGCTCAAGGCAACATAGTCACTAGGGCACCATGTTGGGCAGCACATCTAGGGGAGTGTCGTGTAAGGTACAAACCATATCGCCCAACACAAGATCTTCCTACCATACTCATATTGGTCAAGGGAACAAGCCACTATATCGCCCAAGGTAGGATCTACTGGATTACTGAACATCCTATCGGGCAGAACCATAACGTGTAATGCCTAAACAACACCCCTGTCACCCAACAACATCTTGTGCTAGGATCCATATCGGGCAAGGCATCCTCCAACTAGGTGTCAGGAAGCACCATCCAAGAGGATGTCATGCAAGGCACCAACATGCCATGATGCCCAACACAGACCACCTAACACTACATTTATCTTTGGTGCCAAACTCTTATATTGACCACTACAGGTAACTTACAATATAACGCACATCCCTGTCGGCCAAAAGCATATCGTTCAACAACACATCTTGGGTAAGGACCCAAAGGTCATGACGGGTTGGTCACCTTCAACCTCAAGACTGCCATCAAGAAACCCTAATAGGTCAAGAGAGTTGGCTCACCTCTCAAATCTATGGTAAGAGAGGGGTATTGCCCAAGAAACTAGAGTATAGACTCACCTCTCAACAGCCAAGTGAGAGAGGGGTTTTGCCCACACAACTAGAGTTTAATCTCACCTCTCAAAACCAAAGAGAGAAAGGGGTTCTCCCCAAGAACACACAACACGCACCATGGAATTAGGAACCCTAGGCTCACCTCTCAACATCTAAGAGAGAAGGGTTTTGCCCAAAGAACCGTAATCCAACGGTTCGGCCGACAAGGTCCAAGAACACATCTAAATGACATAACCATGTCACCACATCCAACAAGATCAAGGGTGCATACTAGAGCAAAAATATTACTAACAAGGTATGCATGGTCGATCAAGATAACATGTAAACAACAAGTATATAAAGAAGGTAGTATATCTAGGGTTAGGAGTTATGTAACCCACCTCAAGCACACTCCTCCAGCTCCAAAGCTCCAAGCACCAAGCTTCAAGCTCCAAGGAACCACCTTCGGCCAACACTAGGAGAGAAGAGAACTCCATAACTACCATGGCTGAAAAGAAAGAGAGAAGAAGTAGAAGGTGCCAAGGATAGGGAGAGATACTCACCACAAGAGGAGAAGGAGCAAGACACATCTAGGGTTTTGGCCACCACTAGAGGAAGAAGAAGAATCCACCAAGGAGATCGGCCACCAAGCTCTACCAAGTGTATCGGCCACCAAGGCTCCACCAAGGGGAGATATCGGCCACCAAGAAAGAAGGGAAGCACTAAGGAGCCGAAGGGATCCCAAGCTAGCAAAGAAGGGGGTATATATGCAAGGGGGTTAAGTGGGCATCCACTAGGGGATTGCTCCACATGTCCACACCCAAACCACCACTTTTCCAAACTATGCCACGTTGCTAGAACCCCAAACCACTTGCTCATGACTTGCCACCAACTAGCAAAGCAACGTCCACTTGTCCAAAGAATGGTGACACAAACGAGGCTAGGTCAAGAGGGTGTGTATCGCCCAACATGGTGCCATGGCCGATACACCACTTGGCCGATACAACCCTGGTTGATACACTCATGCCCAGTACACTCTTGGCCGATACACCAAGCAAACGAGGCCCAAAAACAACTCAAGCAAGGTGCCCAACTCATCCTCTCAACCCTAGAGGATGCAAGGAGAGAGAAAGACATATATCAAGGTGGCAAACTTGCACACAAACCCTAAAACTTGGGTAAATTGCAAGTTGCACCTCAACCTCCCAACAAAGCACAAATAGAACCCTAATCACAACTCAGGTGATTAGCAAACATCTAAGCACAAGGTTTAGGCAAAGCAAACAAGGTAAGCCCAAAATAGAGGTTAGGGTCCTTACAATCACTCTCCTTGATACATAACTAATGATATCCTAACAACAGGAACTTCAAAAATATTAAGAATTCCAATCTTGATATCTACTATATGTGCCAAGAATGTTTCACATCCTTGTCGCATCAATCCCTCAACAACCATTACTGACACTAGACAGGTTGGAAGGATCGTATTGTCCTTTAGGGCGAAAGACCCAAGTCTCGTCACTGTCTGTGAACATAGCTTTCTTGGAACCACAATCCAAGACAACCTCATACTTTATAGGGTATCCATCCCTAGAATAACATCAAACACGTGCATCTCAAGTGGTATAAGATCCACCTGAATGCTGTGTTCTAAAAAAAACACAAGGAGAACATACCTCCCACAACATCGCATATCCGACTAATAGAGTTTCTAATAGCATATTATCTACTATGCAACTGACAATCATTTTGCAGAATCACTTCTTGACTGATAAAGGAATGTGTAGCACTTGGATCAATCAAAATATATATGAAGTAGGATCAATACATATCAGAATAAAAGAATTCCATCTGACCTGTCACGACTTGTGTATTGACCACTGCCTCTGGCTGATTCATTGCATAGAATCTTAATGTTTCCTATTGTTGACTATGTACTCTATTGTTTGGTGCATACAATCATGTTTGGGGACATTTATTCACGTCCTCATGTGCCACTATTGAAGTATTTCCTCTGCGAAAAGGTAACCAATTCTATCTTCCCCATGAAAGTTACACTTTTCATGCATCATGTTACCCTTTTAGCCTGGGCTCCTTGCTATTAGCATAGGAATTATTAAGATTATCACATCTTGTTGCTCTTTTCCCATTAACTCTTTATCATTCACATGTATGTCCTATCATGTTATCATGTTTCTCAACCCCTTATCAATGAATAAATCATCATATTCACATTTTCTTCATTGAATAGAGATCACCTCGCTTAATTTTCTTCATATGTAATGAAGATTTTACATTATCACTTATTACACACATAGGTTAATCAAAGATTAACTTAGGTTCCTCTTTATTCATTTACCATTATTCTCATTCATCTTCCCATATTGTCCTTATCACATGAGTCATCTCTATCTTATGTGAATTGGATACCTTGAATCACTTTATTAGCACATACTTATTTGTCTTTTACATTATCATCTTCTTGAAGTACAACTTCAAGAGTTATTCTCTAAATCATTTTTTTTCAGATCTAGGTCTCATGGTGTTATATCTTTCCCTTATAGTTACCAAATATTCAAGTCTTGATAGGATATGATGACTATTTCATCTTCTTTACCGTAAATTGAGATATATGCACCATGATTTATAATTTGTTATGCTCTTTAGATTGTCTCAAAATGACTACTTGATCAGAGTAATCAGAAAGATAACAATCTAAGAGTGTCATACTTACCCTTTCTTCAATACCTGAATACCTGGACAGAGCATCCAAGTACTGAGATTAGGTTGTATGCACAATGTTTTTATTTCATATTCTGAACTTAGACATCATCCTAGTCCTATTTCCCAACGTATCTGTAGACTTAGCAAACCTTAAGCCCTGATACCAAAATTGTAACGATTGCCATCAAACCGACAACCAAATCATCACTAATTATGTAAAATAACCATTAACAACCAATTAACGAAAATCACTAAAAATTAAAACCATTTTGCAAAGAGATCCATTTCCAAGAAACTAAGAGAATCAAAGTAATATATACATCATGGTTTAGTTTTACATACAATGTACCATCTCATCTCGAAGGATATCATATACCAGTTGCTTTACCTAAACATATGCATATGCAACATAAAATCTCAAGGCATACCAGTCAAAATCTCAGATTGTTTATAAAACCATTAAGTACTAACTTCTAAGGACCTGAGTGTACAGATATGACACCTATGACTTTTATCTACAAGACATGACAGATAGTACACTTCACCTGAGTTGTTACTATTGTCCTTGATGTTGTCCTCCCTCTACAGTACGGTATCTACCTCAGTGTCTGCATTTGCCAAAAAATGTTGGGATCAACGGGGTGAGACAAAAGTCCCACAGAGAGATATAACTCTTTGAAAACAATATTATCATCACAGTTTAAATAGTACAAAATTGAGCAGAGGATCTTTTATCTTAATAATCAAGAATAATCACTGATTATAAGTAGAACTAAGCAATATCATCTTTTAAAGAAATGTAGCTATCTATGATAGAGCAATGAATCATCTATTCACTATATAAGGAGTATGAAGACATGTGTAACATCTATTCATTTAATATGTATAAAAGGTATGAAACATCAGCCAATGTTTTACATATTCAATCCTTAAGCAAATATGCTACACGGATGAATAAATATTTACTATTGGTATGTATGCCCTAAGAGCCAATCATGGGATGATTGGTGGGATACATTAAGACTATTTTGATAAATATCAAAGGTGAGCTTTTGATTCATTCTGGTTCAATCAGTTATGAGATAATGATAGAACAGATTGAATGTCTAGAGAATTACAATACTCAATGATGTATGACTTCAGGTTAAGGACCTGAACGATGAGATCATACGAATGCTAAGAGTTTGTACATTCTTGATATGTCCCTAGTCAGTTGTCATTGTGGAAGGTTGATAGACAACAATGACGTACAAGATTAGATTGTGTTTTGGTTGATGACATAATCTCATTAGTCATGATATAGTGATATCAAACCAACACGTAGGTACTTGTTAGAGAATAAGTGTATCAGACACACCCACCGTGAGATTGAAACATGGAACCATGACATGGTAGTCATAGTAATCTATCACAATGATGGTGGTGAGTGTGCTGAAATCACTACACTCAACACATGTCATTGGATACACTTTGACATCATCAAACACAATCCTGAAACATGGATTGTTATAAAGGTGATGATTGGGTGACTTTGACACATGGGGCTTTTGAGGGGTGAGTGATAGATATGGGATTCGTCCCTCCAAAGGGAGTTTTATGTCCGTGGACACTTGATGAGTGAGACTGAGAAATGCATGCTTGCTTGTGTGAATTAAAATGTGATATTGATTGCACACATATCTCATATAGTCTACTTTGAGATCAAGGAAGTGAGTGAACATTGACAGGATGATTGTTCCTTGCCTTGAGTTCATTCGGGATATCAGTGACAAAGGAAATATACATTCACTATAACACTAGTCATGTATTGTAGGATTGAAAGTTGTTCTCCAACTTTCCTTTTCACTTGGGTAGAACTGATGTGCGACTAGGCACCACTCCTTGCTTGTGATGTCATAAATGTTATGAGCATTCACTACAAACGTGAAATGGACTAATAGGGTCACACACATAGGATTTAACCTGGAAGAGGATTTTATCTAAAAATGATGTTTAAATTTTTTACTAAAGGTGTTTAGTAGTTCATTTAAACATTCAATCAATTGACTTAACTTAGAATTACCAAGTTCAAGTGTTGGACTGACTAATTAGAGAGTAAGATTGATTGAGACTGCAATTGATTGTTTTTACACAACCTACACTACCAACCGACTGGTTCAAACTATTGAACTGATCGGCTCAGGTCAGTGAGATGACCAGTACAAGGTGTTGAACCGATCAGCTCAGTTGGACCAAATGAGCAAGTTTGGGAAAGTTAGGTTGGTGAGAATATATTTTTCATTTCACTTGTACAATTTGATTGGGACAAGAATAATCTTTTGATTAGTAGGAAATGAAAAGAGGAAAGTCAATTTGAGTCAGTTTAGGACTGTGAACCGACTAGTTCAACGGTTGAACCGATCGGCTCAAGCCCCAACCGATCGGCTCATAAGTAAGACGATTGGCTCGGCTATCGCAGAGCAATCAATTTGTGGAAAATCCAAAGCCTTCTACTCCCGCTCCAATTTGAAACCTAGACCCAACCCTATGCTATAAATAGAGGGGTATTGGGGGCTTCCAACATTGTACCTCAGATCTCTCACATCCACAGTTTAGTTGTCCTCTCTGGTATTGGTTATCGAGAGAGTTCGAGCAACAACTACCCGACTCGGGAGGCAAAAACTACGGTAAGACAACTGAGGAACTGTGACTACTGTGGGAGAGTAGGTCGGTGACTTGTACATTAATAGAAGGGTATGACTCCTTACGGTGTCTTGTATGACAAGACGATTGGAGTTCCCAATGGTGCGTGTGTAATACTATAGAGGCAGGAGATTTCTACTACTCAGAGGACAGCTATCAATCCATCAGTCCCGATCGTCCAAGACTAGAGGTGAAGACCGTCCTCTCCGGAGGTTACATCACTGAGCAAGTCTCGAGACAAGGTACGCCTCTACAAACCATCCTTCCTACCATATAGATGTTGATGAGATCTCTTCGAGTTCTGGGTTTGGGGAGAAATTTTTTGTTTCTGCTATTATCATTGATTCCCCTAAAACCCAATAGTGGTATCAGAGCCATGTCAACATTCTATACTTTAGGATAATTGATATGATCAGTTTTTGGTTTGTCACCTTTTATTTATTACATATGATGTGAATAATTAATTATCTTTATACATGTCCAATATAAATCCACAAAATCCCTATATATACATATATGATATGGTATATAAATGCACTTGATTCGCATCACCCTTAAATAGTTTCTGTGGTGATTGTAGCGTGATTGTGGCGATAAACCCTAAATTTGTGTGTGGTTGATTGTTGTTGCTTGCATCTCGGTTTGCACACTGATTCCCTACCTCCTATTCCTGATGTAACTCGAGATAACTTGATATTCTTTCCTACCTTTGCTCCCCCCGAATGTAACTTAGGGTTTCCCAATGCAAATGTAAATAGGATGAGTTTATTTCGTGTTATGTCAAAGAACGTCGGACACCTGGAGGATCGATATGATCATCTCAGGCATGACACGATTGGTTGGTGGACCAAGGCATCCAGTTCTTGGAGCGAGACGAGCGTGTGGCGACCTGAGAAGATGCATGATGACCAGTGAAATGATCAGTTGGAGGTGCCAACCGATTATCTGGCGGCACACGACCGACCAGCCAGATGGCAAGTCGATCAATCATGAAGATGAGTTGGTCAAACCGAGAACGGCAATGGACAGAGATCATTTTTTACAGGTTGCATGTAAAGTAGACCTAGATGACTGTGATTCCTCTTGGCTCGAGGAATCACATTAGGATGACCATAATCGTCACTTTCTATCATTTCACATGTTTTATGTGGGATATAGCATGTATATGATACGTACTATATATTGCGGTGATTGGATATGTATATGTACCAATAAAAACCAAATCCCTCATAAAATATTAAGTCTAGATGCTTTCCTTAAGCGGCACACATGAAAAGCTTGATCGTCATCTGTAGGCATCCCAAGGATGGTGTGCGGTCTATCTCATGGAAGTGTGAAGGATAGTTGTGTGGGCCCGCCAAGCATGGTGCACTTCTATCATGCAGGCTTTTGGGTCAGACTTAACTAAGTGATATTAATAGTATTAAGCACTTAGAAGCTAGGGATGATCATGGCAAGGAGTTGTGCATGTCATCTATCAAAGAGTTGCATATGATGCAATTGGTAAGTGTTACCTACCTTAATGATTGGTCATGGACGTTGGCGTTGGCCATGTAATGATGCAATTGTTTTGGATCTTGGCCCACCAGAATGTTTTACGCTACAATCTTCCAAATTGTTGGTGAGGGCTATCAATTTGAACAAAATAGTGGAAGCGATAATTAATTAAAGTCCTAATTATTTTGTCAAAATTTTCAAATCAATCAAATATGTCAAAATGAGTTTTTGGACTAAATTGCATATATTTCCTTTTTGTAGTACAAATGGCCATAAACAACAATCACCTCTCGTTGTGATTGGTCCTTGAGAAAGACAAGCTGAATGGGACTAACTTCCATGACTGGTTCAGGACATTGAGAATTGTTCTTACTCAAGAGCCAAAGCTCTCTGTCCTGGATACTCCAGCTCCATAGGAACCAGCTCCTACCACACCAAAGGCAGAAAGGGATACTTTTAAGAAGCATTCTAAAGATACCATTGATGTGAAGTGCTTGATGTTGTGCTCTATGAAGCACGAGTTGTAGAGACAACATGAGAACATTGACGTCATTGAGATGATTCAACATCTCAAGAACATGTATTAAGACCAAGCATGACAAGAGAGATATGATGTCTCCAGGGCACTATTTAAGTTCATCATTATAGAAGGATATCTAGTTGGTCCTCACATGCTCAAGATGATTGGGTATGTGGAGAACCCGATGACACTGGGATTTCCCCTAAGCCAAGAGTTGTCTACTGACGTGATACTACAATCGTTGCTAGAATTCTATAGTCAGTTTGTGATGAACTACAACATGAACAACTATGACAAGATTTTGATAGTGTTTTTGGGCATGTTGAGGACAGCCAAGGCACTGATGAAGAAGGACAAGCCTAAGTCGGTGATGTTGATCAATAGAAAGAAAGGTAGGTCCAAGTACAGGGCAAGGGCAAAGCAAAGAAGAGTTATGACGCTAGCCAGCAGCCCAAGTCATCTCCATCTCTCAAGACCAAGGGAGGCATGACCAAGGGAGACAGTTTCCACCATTGTCAAAATCCAGGACATTGGAAAAGGAACTATCCTCTCTATCTGGAAGAACTAAAGAACAAGAAGGAGGTGATGGACGTCTCTACCTGAAGGTATCATGAAATAAACTTGTAACACTTGTAAGGTATATGATACCAAGATGTGAAGTGATAAGCACTCAATAAATGGGGCAAGTGTTGCCGCCATAGGTAGGAGTACTTTAGTTAATTTTCAGCCTTGAAGGCATGTAATACATTTATGAACTACTATTTCATATTTTCCAATGAATAGAAACACTTTATTTTTTGCATCTTGTGTGACAAGGATGGCTATTAATAAATTTGATGTTTCAATTTTAAAGATGTGATCTTTTATGGAAATGCCTTTTTTATCTTGTGGTACTTGGTATGCATAAGTTGAAATGATACCTAAAAGTTATTGATAACTCAAACAATTAATTAGCATAATCATGAGAAATTCATTTCTAGTTCCATATGATGCATAAATCTAGACTCTTTTTTTTTGGAGTAAGGTAAATGTATTAAACCAAAAAGACGGTATAGTTTGGACAAACTATACAGTACAAAATGAGGCACCCTAAACCAGGGTCCTACATAAACTATACGTGGGGATTACATACAAAAACCCCAGTAAGTTCGAGTGTTAGCATTCAGCCTATACAAAATATCCTTCCTATTTTTCATATGCCACTTGAGTTCTATAGCAAAGTTTTTAATGAAAACCCATTGGCTGGTCTCCTTCTTCTCATGGCTTCTCTTGTTCATCTCTTTCCACACGAAATAACTGAGACCAGTTATACAAAGGAGGGCATAACTCTTCATGTATTTGTCATTTTTGTAAACATCTTCAGCCCACTTGATGGCTTCATACAGGTTGCTGGGTACATTCTGTCTCCAACCATTTCTAAGGCACATCACACTCCAGACTTTCTTGGACCAAGTACAGCTAAAAAGCAAGTGTGTGTTCGTCTCGTTTGCACTCATGCAAAGAAGACACGTCTCATCCATCGGGATGCCCCAAGCTGCCATCCTGTCATAAGTAGGGAGTCTGTTGAGAATGGCTCTATAGCAGAAAACACTCCATTTGGGGTAGTGAGTGTGGCCCCATAGAGAAGAAGAGATGGCTAAACCAATTGATGAACCTGCAGCAATGTTGATCGCTGGTGGCTGGTTATAGGACCAAACACCATTCACCCCAACACTAAATAGGTGTGAGTTGGTATCCACATAAGCACACATCAGCCACCAGGAACGAGAAGGTTTGTTCCTATGATCACAGAAAAGATTGGATCCGTATCTATATTTCATCCAAATCATCTAACAGTTCAACGGTTGATTGATGAATTTAAGAACCCGACTAGCATTGCTATGCTGCATAAGATCCTTCGTGTCTTTAATCTGCATCCCTCCATCAAGGAACGGTTTGGCGATTTTATCCCAAGCAATGGCGTGATTTTTCCCTGCCCATAAGAAGCCAGCTGTGAGAGACCGGAGAGAATGTAAGATAGGATTGGGTATGGAGACCATAGAAGTCCAAAAATGCAGCAGACTTTGAAGAATTGATCTGATGAGAACCAGTCGTCCTTCCATTGAGATACGTAGCCCACTCCACTGTTCAATCTTTTCCCTGAACCTGTCTAGGCATTCACTAAAAATTTTGGAGGTTATGTGACCAGCAATGAGGGGGAACCCTAGATACTTGGTAGGTAGGGTGCCTGCGTGCATGCCAATAGCTGTCTTGAGTCTACCCCTTCTGCTATCGCAGGAATTAGAGAGAAAAACTTGGGATTTGATAGCGCTCACATATAAGCCCGTCAGTTTACCAAACTTTAGGAGGAGGGATTTGTACTCCTTGAGTCTTCTATTGTTGCCTGCTGAGAATAGGAGAACATCATCAAAAAAGATGATATGGGTCATGACTTTAACCCCTTTGACTTTGTAGGTTCTTATGAGGCCCTTGTCTTTAGATGTTTCTATCATCTTGGTCAATCCTTCCATCACCATAGTAAAAAGGAGTGGGGACAAAGGGTCCCCTTGCCGCAGGCCATTAGAGGATCTAAACATACCATTAGGACAGCCATTAATGAGAATCGAAAATGAGCAAGTTTCCACACATTGTTTGACAATATGAATCCATCTTTGATCAAAGCCCAAGGTGTCCATCACCCTCCAGAGGTATTCCCAATTTACATGATCATAAGCCTTACTAATGTCAATTTTCATACAGGCTTTCACATTAGTATTCTTCATATTGAATTCACTGAGAAATTCCGTGGCCAAGAGAGAACAATCAGACATGTATCTACCTTTAACAAAAGCATTCTGATTAGGGGAAATTATGTAGGGCAGAACCTCTTTCAGCCTATTAGCCAGGAGTTTGGAGATGGTTTTGTATAGCACTGAGCAGCAAGCTATCGACCTGAAGTCTGTCATCTCTTTAGCATTATAGTTCTTGGGGACCAGTTTGATAAAAGAATGGTTAACAACTCTTACCATTGCACCTCCTGCAAGGAACCAGTTCACGGCATTGCAGATATCATGTTTCACAATAGGCCACACTTTATGGAAGAACTGACTGTTAAAACCATCCGGGCCAGGGGCTTTCGAGTAATGTATAGAAAAAGGTGCTTTTTTAACCTCCTCCCCTGTCACTTCCTTGTTGAGACTGTTGTTCATTTCATGAGTTACCTTCTTGTCCGGTAGCACGCTTTCATCAGTAGAGTGTATGTGGTCGTTGTTGTAAAGTTTTGTAAAGTATTGAATAGTTGTCTCTGCCAAATCTTCATTCTTGTCAACTGTTTCACCTTTTTCATTGATGAGTTCATAAATAGAATCCCTCATTTCTTTCTTCCTGATGGCCGTATGGTAGATTTTAGAATTACGGCCTCCATCTTCTATCCACTTCATTCTGCTTTTTTTCCATAAGCAAACCTCTTCCGCTTTCTCGAGTTTCCTGACTCTATCTTCATATTTGGCTTCCTCCTCTATAGAAGTAGCATCCAAAGGATTAAGGCGTAGATTGATGGCTGCTTCCTCATGGTTTATTTTTGCTTCACGTATAAGGTTAGACAAATTGATCTTCTCTTTTGCCCAAGCTTTGAGAGCTTTTTTAGTGTGCTGGAGTTTTTTAAGAACTCTGAATAGGGGGTTCCCCCTCACATGTATAGACCAGCAGTCTTTGACTAAGTCATTGAAGCCATGCCAATCACTCCACACATTAAGGAACCTAAAAGGACGAGAAGGTTTAGGGGATTGGTTAATATGTACCTTCATCCACGAGTGATCGTTGAAGTAATGAGCACCCAATCTGATAGCAACATTAGGGAACACATCAAGCCAAGCATTGTTGATGAAGCCTCTGTCCAGGCAGCTAGAGATGCGACCATAAGGGTGTTGTTTATTGGACCAAGTAGTTATGCCACCTATCTTATTGACTTGGTGTAAACACACTTTATCCATGGCATAGTTGAACTTGTTGAGGATTCTGTCCGATACCCTCTTGACACCATATTTTCATTATTTTGTCTTGTGTTATTGAAATCGCCCAACACCAGCCAAGGGATTTCATTTTGAGTCGTAGCTTCCAGCACAGGCCAAAGTCTATATCGATCATATTCCATATTTTCCCCATAAACTACTGAGAGAATACAAGAGAAACCTCTTTGGTTGAAGCAAGTCACAGTGACGATCTGATCTGTGGAGCTAATAAGATCAATGTGCCATGTTTGAGGGTTCCACCCCATGACTATCCTTCCTCCATCATCCTTTTCAAGGTTGGATATACTATTCCACTGAGGCGAGAACAGTGTATTTACACGATCTGTTGTAACTCTTTTTATTCTAGTTTCAAAGCAGCAAATGACCTCCGCATCGATCTCTTTCACAATTTTCCTAAGCTTCCTCTGTTTCTTCGGTAAAGATGCTCCATGGACATTCCATGCCATAATTGACAATTAAATATTGGTGTTTGATGGCCCTCCTCCACTTCTGGGTTTAGGTCAGCCCTTGTTCTTGTTAGTTGCACTTCTCGTCTGTCTTGGACTTAGGCTACGAGTGCCACCTTCTTCAGTGTGGGTGTCACCATCATCATCTTGTTCTAGTGCTGTGAACTGGTTCTTCATTGAGATCACTTGTTTGTCAACTACCTTCTTAATTTCTTCTCCTGTGTTTGGGTTGGGTACAGTGTTATCGACACTATGGCTCAGACCTTCTATTACTATCTCCACAGGTATTTCTCCCTCTTCAATAAGTGTGATGTCCTGAATGACATCAATCACTCCTTTACCCTTATCTTTGTCTGAGTTAGCAGCCACAACATTGAATTCATGAACGACCGATGATGTATCAGCAAAATTGTGTTGGCCTACTGTGGTGCGACCACCAATGATTTTGTGAGAAGTATTGTTCTTAGGTGGGCCTCGACTTCTGCTCCTATTCACTTTTCTTTGTTGTGTTTCGCTCTGGATGGGTACCTTCATCATCAGTGGATCTGCTTGAGTAACTCTCTTGCCAGGGCAACAACCTGTAGCATGGCCAAACACTAGGCACTTGTCACACCTGTCAGGGAAGGCTTCATAGACCACCCTTACTGTCAAGGCTTTGCCATCAGGCATTTCTATCATGATCTCTTTAGGGGGAGGTTTGTCCACTTTCATCTCCACACAAATGTGTGTCGCACCCGCAAATTTTCCCCTCAACATAAAATTGATCACCTTGGGCTCGCCTACACCACAAGCGATAATTGAAATGGCTCTGTGAGTCCAATGTTGGCCAACTTCAGGGAGGGTTACCTAGACAGGGGCGGAGGTGAGGGCTGCACGTCTCAGATCGACATCAGGGGTCCATCTATGAGCAAGGACCAGGTGTTCATCAAAGAACCAAGGGCCCTGTTCCACCGCCACATTCATGTCTTCTGCAGAAGCGAATCTGGCCAGGAACAGCCCGCCCACCAATGGTGAGAGTTGGAGTTCGCCTTTGGGTTTCCAAGCTCTTATCATCCATCCATACAGTTGTTGCAGGGCTGCCTCTTTACCTAGGATCTGAACAATGACTGAGAATTGGTGATACTCGTCCATCGCTTTCACCACAGGTTCAGAGAACTTAAGCCACATCCTATTGTCGCCATCCTTGAAGATAGGATCCCTGGGATCTTTCGACAGCAGCAATGGTTTGAACCTCCGCTCCACCTCCATGGGTTTGGCCAGGGTCGCCGACCAGGTTCTGCCCTTTGTAACATCCGCCTTCGGATCTACCCATTCCACAGACGTGGAGGAATCTACATTGGCCAATAGGGGAGCATGGGGCGTAGGGGGAGCGATGGTAACAGGTGGGGCGGAGGAACCCGACCCACCCTGGCCCGCCCCCGCCATGAAGCCGCCAAGGGAACCTCAAACGGAAGAGAGGCGAGAGCATGCTCTATCCACCGCAGAGCTGGCTAGACTCTTTTGGTTGTGAACCAGTAAGAAACATGAATATCTAGGACATGATAAAAACAATATTCACTAATAGTAGTGGGAGAATGATTATCCTATTAGGTATAATACATATGATGTATATACATACCTATTGGAATAAATGCTAATACTTCAAATGGTGTTTAGAGAAATATCAATATGAATATCTTTACGTGTTCAAGAATATCATAGATGCAGTGCAAACTTAGTAAAAGTTTTAATTCCTTGATATGATCATTGAATGGGATACTTAAACCAAATGTTGGAGAACCTTGTGAGTGATTCTGATAATGTATCATAGGGAACTCATGATTAAGGCATAGTGATGTCTAAATCAATGAGTCATACTGTAAGGAGTTAGTGCATGATTATCAAATGACTAAATTCTTCTTAAATAGAAATTACCTTAAACTAATAAAGGATATTAAGAATCACAAGGTGTTTTGAGTTCTCAAATTCCTTAACAGATACACCTCAATTATCTATATGATGAGTTGGTCATATGATGAGTCAACAATCTAGATGACATTGAGGAACCTGATTTTGAGTTATGACCATAAGATCCTAAATGGCTTCCATGTGAACCATAAGGTATGACCTTGATTGTAGCACCCATTTGGATAAAACCCATGAAGTGCAAATAAGTCTTAAGTGTTAAGACACATGGATGACATTTTAGAAGGATCATGCTTGTTAGTTGCAACTTAATGACTAAGAGATTTGGCATATGGATACTAAAACCGCATTCCTATGAGGAATAAAACAAGGATGTGTACGTGACACAGCCTATAAGGTTTATGAATCCATTAATGCAAACGAAGTTTGTAAGTTACAATAAAATATTCAATACGATTGATTGAGTGGAAGCAACTCAAAACTAGGATTCAATATTTTGATAATATAGTCAAAGGGTTTGACTGATATGTCAAAGATGAAGAAGGGATCTATGATTTAGTGGGAGCGTATTTACATTCCACATGTTGATGAGGAATGATATGTTCTAGAATGGAATCCTTTGTGGAAATTATCTTTAGGGAAGATAGAGAAGTTTCCTATGTGATAGGAATTAGAGATCTATAGAGATAGTTCTCGAAAACCTCTTGACTTGGAAAAGAGAGAGCATACATTGGCAATCTGTACTGAAGGCACTACAAAAAATATTGTCTTTAACTACAAAAAACAATTGTAGCAAAAACCCCAAAATTTATAGCCAAAAGCATTGGATACATTTATCCTTACATTTATAATATATAGCTAATACCTGTAGAGATAATTGTTTAGGTTACATTTTTCAAAGTTGTAGTTACTTATTCCTTTGGTTACAAATTCATATGTATCCCCAATTGTAGGTAAAAAATGTCCTTATGCATAAACATGTAGTTTCCATTGTAGACAAATGTATGACTAAAATTTCATTTGTACCTATAATATGTAGGGAGAGATGACATTGGTTACAATTTGTATTTGTAGTTCATGTATAGCAAAAATTAGCACTTTCTACACATGTAATTATAGATAGTATGTAGTGATAGACACCATGTACTAAACGTACATACGTAGTGAGATACATTATGTATCCAGTCAGTCGCTTGCCAATATAGAGGGGTTTTCAATAAGATAATAGATGAATGTTAATCAAGATCGAGTTGTGCTTACAATGTCAGTAATGATACTTTTATTTATATTTGAACAATGAGTACACATGGGGATGACATTAACTTGGCCCCTATTTTACAATATGCATGGAAAAAGACACATGTATACAATATCTTCTTCTGACTACATCTATCCACTACAGACTACAAAGCACAATATAAAGAGGGCTCATCTCCCTTAGTTCCTCCACATAATTCATAGTGAGTTCAAAAACCCTATGAATCTCATCTTTAGTGGTGACTCTTCCAATCCCAAACATGATAGAGGTATGTGCCATGTCCTCATCAAATCCAACAGCTCTCAACACATAGGACTGAGCACAAGATTTGCAGCCTATCCTGTTGGAAACGTCATGTAGAGGTTCATGTATGGTTAGTTTTGGTTGGCGAATCACCGGGATCAGAACATATTGGTATTTCTTCTCAGAATCCATACATTCTGTACTTTTGTATGTTGTGGATCTCAAGCACCATCAAGTTTATGGTAGCATCCATTTTGTGTAAACCACAATGGATACCTACAAAGAAACATACACGTTTTGAGATATAGCTCATGAAAGAAACAAGCAAGTATAGTTTCTCCGACTCATAACTTACCTATTCCATAAGCAGTTTTCTACCATTAAATGAGAAGTATGAAGTGAATGAGAACTATCAATGGGCTTCATGCCTTCAGTTTTCTACAATTCAATATATATTCTAGTTGTCCTGATGATAATTTTTGAACTGGAAGAATTTAAATGGATACTAATTGGTCAGTAAAAGAATATATGAATCAAATAAAGAAAATTCTAGAAGAGAGACAAAAGTTCAGCACTAGAAGCAGCAGATTAAAACTTTGCGTGTTAATTAGAGCATTAAACAAGTGAACCATAGTATAAATCATGAAATATGAGAGGAAGTCAAGCATTTTAACTCTATTAGAAACATATAACAAGCCCAAAATGATGCCAAAACCACTTTAAACCTACCCCAAGTGGTCACAGGATGTATTGAAGCAATCACCTTCATGGATGGCCAAGTTTAACACTCAAATGCAGGGGAAGGACTCCAGAATGGCTGTGCTACCATGGAATGGCCGTTTTGGGACATGCCTCAATCAATAGTAACTTCAGAAAATGACCCAGAATGCCAGCAGGTACGTGCTAGTCAGCATGTCCATGCTAGCTAGAACCTAGCACGGCCGTGCTGGTCAGCACGTCCGTTCTATCCAGTAGGCCCATGCTAGCCAGAGACCAGCACGGTTGTGCCAGCTAGTAGGACCGCCCATGCTAGCCAGCAGGCTCGTACTAGCCAGAGCCCAACACGACTGTGTTGGCCAGCATGGTCATGCTACCATTTCCCAAAACCACGACTGTTTTGAAGGAGGAGACCATGATTGTGGGGGAGCTACACAAGCGAGTTGATCTTCAAGTGTCATGACCGTGATGAACGACCATGACCATGGGCTTCAGGCGCAATTTTCCTATTGACTTTGTCGATCCTTGTGCTAAATTCCCACGGTCGTTGTGGGGGGGCACGATCGTATTCTTCTCTGCTGGCCACGACCGTGCTAATGACCAAAGCCATGGTATCTTCTGTCAGCCACGGACGTGCTGACGGGGCACAACCGTGGTAAGTTGGGGTAGCTCCCTGTTGAATTTGGCACTTCTTTTGCAAAAAACACACAACCATGGGGTTAAGCCCACGGTCGTGTTGGGGGCGCATGATTGATCCATCTAAAATAGGAAAATAATTCAAATGCTATTTTTAGTGAACCAAGATCCATCTCTTTTTTTGTATAGAAAATTGTATAAGGTGTGCTTTACATTTTGGTAGAGAAAGCTCTACAATTGACAATCAAAGTCTTATTTGAAACTACGGATATAAAGTTTATAAAATGAAATTGGTGTCCACCAAATGTTAAACTAATCAATGAATCACTTCGCCTAGTTGATAATACCATTTAGTATTTGAGTTAGGTCAAGCCAGATATAAACAAGACATAAGGCAAAAAATCATTCTATATCACTACAGAGACATCAACTGACAAGGTCTCTCTGAAAGAACTCTCATCACCTACAGTTCATCCTATTTCAGCAGTGCATAATAGATTTTGGTAAGCTAGTGCATAATAAATGTCATGTTCACTTGTTGGTGATCACATTTTAGCAATAAAATACTCAAATGCAAAGTTATTGACACAATAAAAGGACTTGTTAAGATTAGTGATTTAGGTGGAAAACCACATTGAGTGAATCAGATATCAAATTTTATTTTATCATGTAGATTTATCTAAGCACTATGTATGCCCTCAGTAGAATCTAGAAAATGAAATAGATTACTAAAAAATCTGACAAATGAACTATTCAATTCCTAACACTCACTACCAAACATCAGTTTGCGTCATTCAAACTAGAAATGCATTGGAAGTAACACATACAAATGAAAAACTGAAGCATCACTATACGATGGTCATATACAAGAAGTACCATTATTTTTGCAAGTGTTGTACTTTTATGATTGGTTATATGCTATAAAATTGCTTGTTAATATATATATTTTAGAACTGAGTATATCTAATTGGATGCACTGACCTAAGAAGCATTTCCGTAAGAAAGAAAATCTGCAAAAAAAGTATTCAGGAATTATTATTTGGAAAACATTCAAAAGGTATTAAAAGTATGCAAAAAGGTATTCAGAAATAAGGAGTCAAATGAGAACTCTCAAGCCAATCAATATGATGATTTAGATTTATTAGTAAATTCCCATGCTAGTATCAAGTATGAATATAAACTTTTCCTTAATATACTATTTCGAATGTTTCCTATGTATAGTGATTATAGAAGCATTGGACAAGTCATGTTGTCTTTATAGATGAAAATATAGAGGCTAAGTAATCATAAATCTTCTACAGCCAAATTTTCAGGAACATGCATCACTGGCAAAAAGCATACAAGATAATTTGTATACATATTGGTTGTGGTTGTGTGAGTACTAAGACCATAAATGATCAATGTATGACAGAACATGCATATAATATATAGCTAGCAGATGCTATTGACCCGAATTTCTATTCATTTGCTTGAAAGTACAAAATGATAGAAGTAAATGCACTAAGTATAGTGAGCTTGGTGAATGCATGGATCCACATTGCTGATTTTAGTCATAGAAGAAATAAAAGAACTATACAAAGATCACCTTCATCAAGAACAGATCATATTAGGGAACCTTCCATCTCTATTGCATACTTGTTAAAAGATGGTTTTCTAAACTCCCATTAGGGAAAATTTTATATACTAGTAGCCTTTTTTCATCAAGAAAGAAAGATGATTGATACCTTCATGCTGGCATCCAAATCCTGTTAAAATATCAAAGATACATTACTCACATTACAAAACATAGCACGACATTATACTAAATGCATGTGTGCATATATCATCTAGGAGAGCCTAAAGATCATTTTTATTGAGAAACCAAAGTATACTAGTAGAACAATGCTCCCATTGAAGCTAGAAGATTTAACAGTATTGTTGCCACCTTGGGGCTGAACAAATATCAGGCTGGTGAGTTGATCACTAACGCATGAACTTCCTATAAACCAGGTTATACAGTGTATAATTGAAAAAAAAATAGTTCTATCTTATCCTTCCACGGGTAGAACAATATAGGACTCTCTCACTTAGCTTAAAGATCTGGGTGGAACATTATTTCCAATGTGAAGATTGAATATAGAAAATGAGTTTCCATCTTACATGCCATCTTTGCTTCTGCAAACAATGACTTGTTTTCATCATGTAAGAAATCGTGTGAGAAGAAAGTATTGATCATCCTCCCTGATATTTCAAGTAATGAACAAACCATCAAATGTAAGCTTTTACATACAAACATGAGGGCATGCATATATATATATATATATATATATTCTCTATATATATTTTACTTATAAACATATGCATGTATATAGTTCAAATAACCATATACACATTGTCGTGTAGCCATCTACAATTATTACAAGTTGATAGGAAGAAATATGATTGGTGATCCATGTCTCCCAACTGAAAATGCAACAGAGTATTACTCATATATTACTGAAATCTTGAAGCCCTCCCATGAAGCAAAGTTTTCAAGTTTTTCATTATGGTTCAAGTATGTGATCCGAGTGAGCATAAGCCAGGAGTAGCAGCAAAGAGTGGTGTAAGAAAGGATGTATAAACAGGTGTACAAGATGGGAATTGTTAGAAAGGATGTATAAGCAGGTGTTTAACAACATTATGGTTGAGTTAGAAAAAAAATATATGTAGTTTCATTCAAAAGGTGTGACAGAATAGTCCAACATTAAAAATATTTGATAAGTTTCATTATATATGCAGTTTGGGGTCATCAAATGCATGCTTAGATCGCTTAATTAAACAAAAAGGAAACATTTACCTACACAAATTGATATGTCCGACAAGCATACCTTCAAAACATTAACGTGCACAAAGTTGACCATAAGTGCAACATGGAATCAACAAACCATAACTAGTTGAATGAGATCAACAAGCATCATTACGCAACCAAAAAATCCATCTTGACTATCTACATAAGATCATATTGCATTATGCATGCAACAGTCAACTGCAAGCTCATACAAGAAGGCCAGACAGAGCATAACCTCTATCCTTCAGCACAACCCAAAGTGACAACAAGGACACAGATAAATTTTCAAGTAAATAATCATTAATGCCCCATCAACATAATTATCATGTAACCATCACTTCCTTAGCAACAAATTTCCCTACTTATCATAATGAATGCAATAGAAGAAGCTTCAAATCAATAAAGAGCTTACAAAACATAGCGAATGATCTATAAGAATTTTTTCCTTTGAATTTAAAATCTGGACAATGAAATAATGTATGGTACTACAATATGTGTGACATCCACATTTATTGAAAACCAACTAAATATAATAAAGAATGGTTGACTTCTATTTTTACTAAATCCTAACAATTCATATGATAAGTGAATCTCTATATAGATCAAATGACTACTACTCGTGGTCTCCATGTATCCAAATGGTTCACCTACAATGATGAATAAATAGTTAAGAATTGCACTTCTAGTATTGAGATTAATTTATAAAATGTTACCTGACAATGGGTAATTTCTTTGGCCAAGCTATCACTGTCCCAATTACATTCTCAATGACTCGGTGTTGACCAAAAGGCCTAATCAACTGCTCTTGAGATTGGATTGGTACAGTAATGGACACAGTAGCAAATGAGGACCCCAACAGTGCTCCTCCTACGACATAAGTGGGACTTGCAGAAGTAATGTGTCCTTGTTCTACAATTGATTTCCCATCCTCAAACTTATCAAGGAAATGACCTTTAAATTTCTAAGGACTGTGTCAAACATTATTTATATGTAAAATTCAGACTTGAAAAAATTATTCAATACATGTTTGGATATAATAACTTGTCCTTCGGTAATGGGTGTTTCAGTACTACTCGATTGATTTGGTCTGGGTAGTCTTTCATTGGTGGTCCTTGTGACAGTTTACAAAATAAATAGTTTACTATAAGAAAATCAATTTTATTATGTAATCACATTATAAGAATTTGAAGATTTACCCCGTTCGGCTGAAACGAAGCATCCAGGTTAGAATTTCTCAGCATCATAGCTTCGATATTTTCTAATTTTTTCTTCATTTCTAACAACTACTTTTGTTGAGCCTCGTATATCTCAGTATGAACATCAACAACCAGTTCTAAGTCTGTGATTTCATTTTCATATACATTATGAGACACATGAATCGCATGTTTTACAAGAATCTTCTTTGGGCCCAAAATATGATCAAATATCTCGTCTTCATTGAGATTGTCATCATTACTTACAAGTGCCACATTCAAGTTGTCCTACATATATATTAATGAGAATATTTTCATTAAATAAAAATTAAATTTGTTAAATGATTGCTTACTATCAATTCTACAGATTTTGCATCGACAGTAGTACCATCCTTCTTCAAATGGGTGACCTTAAACAAGTCTAATATGCTAACATTGCCACAATTTTTCTTTTCTTGAAACTATTTGTAACAGTAGAAGCATATATGAGCATAGTAATATGAAAGTGTAATGCACATTTCAACCAGAAGATAACTCACATTAGCCTTCACACATGCATATGGTGTTGATCCCGATGTATGTCTCGTCATTACATATTTTCTACTCATAACATTATTAGCACTCCTTAACTACATACAATGAATTATAATATAATTAAGTCGATCAAATTTTTCTTTGTGTCGAATATAGTGGTTTTTTTATATTCGCGTTGAAGTTTCTCCTACAATCCCTCACTATTCGCAAAACTGAATTCTTCCCCTTTATGTCGATAACAAACTTGGTCTGTAACAAAATAATTATTTAAAAAAAAAATTCACAACATTGTATTATATCTCAAAGACTAGAATTACCTCCACAAAATTCCATATAGAACTTTTGTTTTCTACAGGTACTTGTCACCAATCAAGATAGTTTAATGGTGCAAGAACAGAATTTCTAGCAACAATTCCCAAAAAGGAAGACATGTCATTCTGATGTGGTCCAATTGGATGTCCATTCTCATCCAAAGTAATAGGCAGCTTTTTATCCCCTGTCTTACCCCATAATCACACACACTTAGAATAGCCCCTTGTTTTTTATTTGTAGCCCCCCCTACAAAATCATTAATATGATGCAAACATTTACAAGTAATAGTTTGTTAAAAATGTAATGTGTCTGTTTATGTAAATTTTCTTACCTTCACTCTGCCCAGGATCAGCAGTAGGAGAATCAACAATAGAATGTTGATCTTTATCTAAATTATCAATTTCAACCTCTTGACGGTTACTGACATCATTTACCAAACGTTGCATACTTGCTCCTACAAGCACTCCTTGATGACTTCTTTTTTCTAAGTGTCTCTTAGAATGACTTCCTTCTCAAGCAGTATTTTAGACGGACACCACATGACCTTTACCAACAGTACCAACTCCATCATTTGATAGAGAGGGATTTTTTTTTCTTTGGAAAGGTTCAAAGAAGAACTTTTGTTGTTGTTTGTAGCTGATCCCACCATAGTTTTACTATTTCTATATCCTTTTGCAATTGAACACCCCCAATCAACATTTATCAAACCAATATATCATCCTTTTGGTCTTTTGGAAATACCTGCAACTAAAATGATGAGTCCTTTTGGTCTTTTGGAATTACCTACAACTAAAATGATGAGATGAGCGGTTCTAAGAAATATATTAAATGATGCATTGTGTGATTTTATCTATCATACTCCCATGAGTTAATCATTCATTGCAGACATCCTCCGTAAGTGGAAATAACAGCTGACTGTGTCTTTTCATTCTCGTAAAAAGACAATTGATATCAAAAATAGAGAATTAAAACTGAAAGTATGCCATACGTACTCTGATTGTGGTCCTCAAATAAAATTAAAAATTCAAATAATATTATATGTTGCTGATGAAGCAAACATCCAACCAGCAAACTCATTAAGTAGAGTAACCCCAAAGAAAATATTTATGCAAAAAATGTATAATCATGTAAAAGAATAAAAGACCATTTTATAAATAAAAGGATAACATTTGTTTTTCCACTATTTGACCCAACTAATAAAATAAAAAGAGTTACATAAGATCAAAGATGGGGATCATGACCCCCTTCATAAAAGGCCACACCCTCCATGTCTTATCTGACTAAATTAAAGTCATCAAAAACATCACTTAAGGTGTCTTCCATATCACTTGAAGATTTATCTTCAGATAAGTAGGTTCCATCCATGAAATTATCATAAATCTTCTCCTCCATGTCATAAGCATTACGAGGTGTAGTGTGCACAACAAAGCTCCAATTTTTTTGACTTATGTCTTTCACATAAAACACTTGTTGTGCTTGGTTGGCCAATGCGGATGGATGATCGGTCACAACAATATGTTTTAAATTGACCATTGTGAAGTCATTTTTAGATTTTTTTTATGCCTTTATTTGCATTGACCCAGTCACATTTGAACAATACAACTTTAAGTTTCTCGTAATAACTGATCTCGAAAACATCCCTTAACACCCCGTAGTATGTAACCTGACCCATTACAGGATTTTTGTCCTTGGAGCTGGCAAAAATTTCTGTCTGAGCGTTCACCATAATTCCACTATTTTTTGTTTTTCTGTCACATTCCCGATCCTTGGTGTGAAATCTATAACCATTTGTTACATGTCCCACATATTGCATTGTCATTTGTTGCAGTCCTCGAGCCAACACTAAAAGGTTTGGTGACAAAGTTGTGGACTTTGTCTTATCCTCAATTTGAAAATATTAATAAATTTATTATTTATATATTTTTGTTATTATGCTATTCAAAATAACTTATTTAAACTTACATGTTTCTTAAACCATTCCTTGAAACTATTCATATGAAGATTACTGATTTCCCATTGTCGTGCACGTGGATTGTTTTTCTTCAAGTATCGAATCTGCTCCCTACCAACAAACACGTGTAACACACCTAGACGTAAATAAGAAATTACATAATGATAAGTAAACACCAATCTTACTTCGCATATGGATCAACTACATCATAGTTGGCAAAAATATATTGATGCGCAACTATGAGCATTGCGCTATCAAGTGTAATGGGAGTCTTCTTTCCTAAATGACGCCTTTTAAGAAAGAATATAGACCAATATTCATCATTATCCATATCTTCATATTCCACATCATTTCTAGACAATTTAGTGAGCCTTGTCTCAACTCCTGAGAGATATCTTGAACAAAATGTTAAGCATTCATCTGCCAAGTAACCTTCTTCTATAGAATCTTCTGCAGCAGCTTTATTTCGCACATCTCTTTTTTAAGTTTGTAAGTGTCTACAAGAAGAAGTAGAAAAGATTTTGTAAGAACATCACATACTATCGGATGCATAGTCTGAACAAATTTAATTGTTAGAAACATTACCTCTCCACGGGGTACATCCAACGATAGAATATCAGTTTGGCTATCTTCGCTTCTCGTGGAAGATGAATGACCACTTGCTCCATCACATCAAAGAATGATGGTGGGAGAATCTTCACTAGGTTACAAAGAGTAACTGCTATTCTAGATTCCAACTTCTCTAAAGTATTTGTATTTATGACTTCAGAGCATAAGTCTTTAAAAAACTTGAACAACTCAATTACAACAACTCATACATTTTTGTTCGGCAACGCTACTTGTAAAGCTAATGGGAGAAATTTTTGCATCAATACATGATAATCACGACTCTTCAATGCCATCAGTTTTCTTTCTTTGACACGCACATTTCTAGCTATATTAGAAGAATACCCATTAGGATCGAGCAGACTTCAATAGCATATAGAATAATTCTTTTTCCTCCTTCTTCAAAGTAAAACATGAAGGCGGGATGATATTTTTATTTCAATCCTTGATAATGTGAAGTCTCTTCCTTATTCCCATCTCTTTGAGGTCATATCGAGAATTTTCAGTGTCCTTTGACTTATCCATTCCCCGCAGTGTGTGAATTAAACTCTCACATACATTCTTTTTTATGTGCATCACGTCAAGATTATGACATATAAGGTTATGCTTCCAGCATGGGAACTCAAAAAATAAACTTCACTTTCTCCAGTTGTATGGTAAATTATCTACGTCTCTAGTTTGATCTAGAACTTGACTTCCAGACAACATCTTAGGAGCACTTCTAAATTCTACTTTTCCGTCAAATGATGAAGCATCTTTACGAAATTTATGATCCATTGGGAGGAACCTCCTGTGACCCATGAAACATGCTTTCTTACTATACGGTAGTCTCCGTGAGCATGTGTCTTTGTTACAGAAAGGACATGCAAGATACCCACTAGTTTGCCAACCAGATAGATAAATATATGCAGGAAAGTCGCTTATCGTCCACAGTAAGGTGATATGCAACTTGAAAACCTCTTTATGATCAACATCATAAGTATCAACACCAACTTCCCACAGTTCTTTTAGCTCCCCAATCAACAATTGTAGATAGACATCTATATCAATTCTGGGTTGAGTTAGACCAGGAATAATCATCGACCAGATAAAATTGGGAGACTTCATGCAAAACCATGGCGGCAAGTTGTACATAATCAATACAATGGGCCAAATGCTATATGATAGACTCATGAGGCCAAAGGGATTAAATCCATCCAAAGTTAATCCAAGGTGAACATTGCAAGAATCAGAAGCAAACTCAACATGCATATTATCAAACATCTTCCATGTTGGAGAATCTATTGGATGTCGAAGAATCCCATCCTTGGTACGACTTTTATCGTGCCACCACATTACGGGTGATAGTTTCGAAGACATGAACAATCTCTTCAACCTAGGAGTCAAGGTAAAGTAGTGCATGACTTTACAAGGAACTCCTTTCTTGTTAATATGAATGTTTTCTACACCATCTTTGTCAATTTTGATTTCTTTATATCTAGAAGCACCGCATTTCGGACATGAAGTCATATCTGCAAAATCCTTTCGATACAAAATGTAGTTATTTTTGCAAGCATTGATTATATCATAGTCAAGTCCAAGGTCCCTGATTATTTTCCAAAATTTATAATAAGAGCCAGGCAACGTCTCTCCCTCTGGAAGCAATTCCTTCAAAAGCTCAAGCAGCTCAGAAAATAACTTATGACTCCAATTGTTGACACATTTTATGTGAAACAACATCGCAACAATGTACAATTTGGAGTACTTCCCACTTCTAGGGTACAATTCCTGTGCAACAATCTCTAATAGTTTGTAAAGTTTCTCAACTTCTGCATCATCAACAAATACAAATCGATGGTCGTCGTCTTCCATATTCTCTCCATCATGTGATAATCTATACACATCATGCAACATGTCTCTCATGTCATCTTTGGATGTGTCATTTTGTGTTTGTGAATCCTCAGAGCAATCAAATGAACCCTCACCGTGAAAAATCCAATTTGTGTAGGTGGTCAAGAATCAATTCCATAACAAGTGTTTAGTTGTGACTTGCCGATTCTACCCATGCACATTTAAGCACTGCTTACAAGGACATAAGATAGTCCCATCCCTACTGGATTTTGAAAATGCGTGCTCTATAAATTTAACCACTCCAAGTAAATATGTCGTGCTTGTTCTTTGTTCCTCATGGATCCAATTTTTCTCAATCATAATGACCTATGACAATAAAAAAACAATATATATATATATATATATATATATATATATATATATATATATATATATATATATATATATATATATATATATATTATAAAAGTGTTACATTATATAATTTTCATATAGTAGAATTAAGATACAGTCCATAACTTAGTCTTGATGTTAAAAAAATTGAGACATGCTTGTAAGTTGGGCGATGACATAGCTATTGTTGTCTAAGTTGTAAGAAATTTCACAACAAATGATATGTCCATATATATAATGGGCGATGATATGGCTATTAAGAAAATATCAAATCAGTAAAATAATTGCATGTGCTACATTATTCTTTAAATTTATAAAGACTGTGTCAAACATTATTTATATGTAAAATTCAAACTTGAAAAAATTATTCAATAAATATTTGGATATAATAACTTGTCCTTCGGTAATGGGTGTTTCAGTACTACTCGATTGATCTGGTCTGGGTAGTCTTTCATTGGTGGTCCTTGTGATAGTCTACAAAATAAATAGTTTACTATAAGAAAATCAATTTTATTATGTAATCACATTATAAGAATTTGAATATTGACCTCGTTCGGCTGAAACGAAGCATCCAGGTTAGAATTTCTCAACATCATAGCTTCGATATTTTCTAATTTTTTCTTCATTTCTAACAACTACTTTTGTTGAGCCTCGTATATCTCAGTATGAGCATCAGCAACCAGTTCTAAGTCTGTGATTTCATTTTCATATACATTATGAGACACATGAATCACATGTTTTACAAGAATCTTCTTTGGGCCCAAAATATGATCAAATATCTCGTCTTCATTGAGATTTTCATCATTACTTGCAAGTGCCACATTCAACTTGTCCTACATATATATTAATGAGAATATTTTCATTAAATAAAAATTAAATTTGTTAAATGATTGCTTACAATCAATTCTACAGATTTTACATTGACAATAGTACCATCCTTCTTCAAATGGGTGACCTTAAACAAGTCTAATCTGCTAACATTGCCACAATTTTTCTTTTCTTGAAACTATTTGTAACAGTAGCAACATATATGAGCATAGTAATATGAAACTGTAATGCACATTTCAACCAAAAGATAACTCACATTAGCCTTCACACATGCATATGGTGTTGATCCCGATGTATGTCTCGTCATTACATATTTTCCGCTCATAACATTTTTAGCACTCCTTAACTACACACAATGAATTATAATATAATTAAGTCGATCAAATTTTTCTTTGTGTCGAATATAGTGGTTTTTTTATATCCGCATTGAAGTTTCTCCTACAATCCCTCACTATTCGCAAAACCGAATTCTTCCCCTTTATGTCGATAACAAACTTGGTCTGTAACAAAATAATTATTTTTTAACAAAAAAAAATCACAACATTGTATTATATCTCAAAGACTAGAATTACCTCCACAAAATTCCATATATAAGTTTTGTTTTCTACAGGTACTTGTCACCAATCAAGATAGTTTAATGGTGCAAGAACAGAATTTCTAGCAACAATTCCCAAATAGGAAGACATGTCATTCTGATGTGGTCCAATTGGATGTCCATTCTCATCCAAAGTAATAGGCAGCTTTTTATCCCCTGTCTTACCCCATAATCACATACACTTAGAATAGCCCCTTGTTTTTTTATTTGTAGCTCCCCCTATGTTACAACCCCAATTTTTGGGTTCAATTGGTGAGAAATGCAATTTCTCATATTAAGGATAATTGAACAAAGAATGGTGTAACTTGTTTTGAGTACATGGATTTTGTTTACAATTGCCTTGATATCTGTGTTGTGGGCCTTATTGGCTATTGGGCCCAAATAATAAGGAAATTCAACTAGTAAATGGATAATTTAATTCTTAAGAAAAGAAAATATGTAGAAACCTCTAGAAGGCACATCCAAAGAGGATTTCGTGCCTCTTGGGTTCCTTGGGTTCCAAGGAGTCCAAAGTTGCGTAAAGAAAGCAATAAGAAAAGAAAAGATTAATTATGTATTTCTTTATTAAGGAAGAAATTGGAAAATAATGAGAAAATGTGGAAAATAAGTTAAGAGAGGTATAATTGAGTTATTATTGGTGGAATTTCGTATTCCAAAGATTCCTAATGATAAAAGGAATACCAATGAGGAAAATAAAAGAGAAATAAAGAGAAATCCTCAAAAAGAAATAATATAATGAGAAATAAACAAGATAATGTGAAATAATGCATTTAGATGCATCTAGAAGGATAATAAGTATCCTTAAAAAGTAATTTCAAAATCATAGAGTTTCTTGGGATCCAAGGAGTGCCAATAAAGAGGAAAGAAAGAGAAAATACTAAAAAGGCAAAATAAGAGGATAATGTGTTGCATTATTTATGAATTATGAGGTAATGTTAAAAGAAAGTAATTTTGATTAAAGGAAATAGAAATTCGTGCCTTTGGGATAGAAGGCAAGTGTAAAAGAGATTAATTAAGAGGAATTTCGAATTCCTAATATTTGAAGAAAAGAGAATACCAAAATGATTAAGAAGAGAGTGAAGGTTTTCTTATCCTTGAAGGAATATGATTCCTTTTGGGAAAGGGGCTCTTTGAGCCGTGTATATAGAGCGCATGTCTTTGTTTCTCACCCTATATAAAAGGGGTGGACCCTTTGGGACGAGTTCCAGAGGGTTTCTGCACCTTCCACTGTCTTTCCTATCTTCTTCTTGTTCTTTATCATGTAAACCCTAGTATGGGGGAGTAGCGTGGCCATGGGACCCCGAAGAGTTGTTTGTGATCTGGATGATAGCAAGAAGGCACCCATGACGACCTAGGAGAGGTCGGCCGTCCTTCCCTGTCCCAGACCTTGCACGATCATCCGCAGCAGTAGCTGCACGGCTGCAACTCAGCCGCGGGTTGTAGCTCTCTCCAGCCCAAGCTAGTCGTGCTGGTCGTGGTTGTTTTGATGCCCCAAGGGCGGCGGAGGGTGGAGAAGTCAAGAAAGGACTCGGCGGCGGCCAACGAACTCCGAGAGGAAGAGAAGCAGCTGCGCCCCGCGCGGCTAGGGCAAGACAGTAGTGCCAGAGCGAGGTGGAAGAATACAGAGGTCCTGTTGGACCGTTCTACCCCTCCCTGTTGTAAAGATGACCGTTTAAGTGGAGGGGTATATCCATCTTTTGGTTATAATTCGCAACGGGCTTCTTTGCATGGTTTTGATGACGTGGCATCGTGCCATTGGCTCAGACAGGTAATTCATACAAAATTCATATCTCGATATTCATAACTCCGATTAGGACAAGTAATATATGAATGTTGATCATAAAAATGCAAGGAACCCATTAAAATGGTTTTATAGCCTGGATCTGATCATAGTTCGAAAATTAGTGTAAATCATCATCTTTAATGAATTAAAGATTTAGAAACCCTATGTTGATATGATTAATGAGTTTAATAGGGTTTAATGGATCATTAGAATTGATGTTAACCTGTTAAATGTAAAAAGGTACCTTATGTTCAAAAAGGAAGAACTTTGCATGTGATTAGTCTAATTTAGAGTTTATATGCATAAATATGCTTGAAATGGGAAATGTACATAAAGTTATCATCTTTGATGATTTAATTAAGGAAAAACTCTTATTTTTGATGATAGATGGACTTAATGATGTTAATCAAGCTGATATTAATATGCTATTAATAAAAGTTGAAATAGGATCTAAAGAGAAGATCTTTTTATATAATTGGCTTAATTTAGGGTTTCATGCATGATTATGCATTAATGAGCTTGAAAACCCTAAGTATGTCTTTTAGTTGTTTAATCGTTCAAATCCATGAATAAATAGGGATATGATGATCCTAACTCATTCGGGTATAAAAGACTATTAAAATGAATAGTTGAGCAATTAAGGTTCATATAAATGGAAAAGAGTATTTTAGGGTTTGTTAACTTAAAAAGGATAAAGTTTGAGAAATTAATCTAAGAAACCCTAATGAATATTAATGAAACCTTAATGCGGATTAGAAACCATAGAAAGTGAATCCAAGTTAATAAAGTAGTTTATTGATAAAGTGTGTAATAAATAGAGTACACATTTATTTCAGGAACTATGTGATGATTGAATTACTTGCTTGGATATGTTGATTGGTTTTATGATATATACATGAAGTATGTGTTGAATAAACTGCATGACTCATCAAATCAGGTATGTGGTTACGCTTATGAATAACCGTTCTAGTTTCACGGTGATTTCCGAATGTTTTACCGGTTGCTTTAAATAAACCGTTGGATGTTTATTTAGTTCATGCAAATTATAATGTGATTATGACTATCACAAAGGATATATGCCTACAAGCTCAGATCCTGGTTCTCTCTGTGGCATTATAGCTGACCTAGTACATGGCTACCTATGGGTAGGTCCATCAGGTTAGAGAAAGACCTAGTACATGGCTACCTATTGGGTAGGTCCATTAGGTCTATAGATGACCTAGTACATGGCTACCTATTGGGTAGGTCCATCAGGTCTATGGTTGACTTAGTACATGGCTACCATTGGGGTAGGACCATCAAGTCACAATGAGTTAGATATTGGGCTATCTTCGGATAGTGCCATGCGACTCTATTACCTAAAAGAGAGGTGATATCCATGTCCACTACAGGGACAGCCTAGAGTTCGAGAATATGTATGGATTGAGTTGTATGGCTTAAAATGTAATCTTGATGTTAAATGATTAATTGAATGATTATATTGTTATCATAGTTGAACATTATTGTTTCCCCCACATACCAGCTTCGGCTGACCGACGTTTTGTTTGCCGGCGTTTTAGGTACAATGAAAAGAACAAACAGTAAAGTGGCACATGTGGTACTAAATGAGTATTAAAGTGCAAAGGAGGATTAGATAGATTATTATCGGTGTGGATAGAAGGTTAGAGATCCAAGTTTTCAAAAAGGTATACAAAAAAATTATTTTCTTACAACTTTCAGTATAGTATGTTGAAATTTGATAATTACTCTTGGTTAATTGCCGAACCTTTGATCCGGAAGTCATGGGTACGTCTTTGACCTCTCGGTCTCCCTTAATTGGGGGTTATCGGGAGGTGGGGTCGTAACATTTGGTATCAGATCTTAGGTTCCTCAGTTAACCATTAATAATTATTAAATTTTACAAACTCCATAGAACCCAAGGGAGTTATTAGAGGATTATCCGAAAGACAGAGGTGTCTAGAAAAGGATCACGACCGGGGGCTGGAAATATTTTCCTCCGCACCGCTAGTCGGAATACGAGGACTCTCGGATCCGTGTGACTCCCTGGCCAAAGTCTTAGGGTATGAATCAAAATAAGATACCTTTAGGACTTCTCATCTTATTTATCCCTTCTCATCACAAAATTCTGATAAGGACATAAAGGATTAGGGTTTTCTTTCTTCTCCTCACCCTCTTGACGTATGGGTAAGGTTAATAAGGTTTAAGGAATCCTCCACTAAATTAATGAAAGGCATGTAAATAAGATGTCATGGACATAATCTAAATAGATTAAGCACAAAATAAATAATAGATACATGCTTAGGTCATATGACATAACTTGTCATGTCCTTAGAAGAGTCCTGAGGCTATACCTTCGTGACAGGAGGATAAGTTAGTCTTGGGGATAGAGATCTCCATTGCAAGTAGAGACCTGGCACATCCTCTGAGTATGATGCTAACCCTAACCCTAAGTGAAGGTTAGAGAGAGACGAGTTGGACCCGATATGCCTTTGGGATGCCATAGAATCCATGGGTGACCTAGCACCTTTGGCAACCCAACCCTGGGAAGGGTCGTGCATGTTAGGGTAAAGGATAGCTCCTTAGATGATGATGTTAGTGAATGACCATAGAAACCCTATGGGCTTGTGCAAGTAGGGCATAGCTGGCACCTAGGGCACGTCATAGTGCTGACGGTAGGATGAAACCCTGGATAAGGAATTATGATGGAGCATAAAGGGTTATGGATGATCCTGAGTAACCATAAGTGTGAACCTAGGCTTCACTCATGTAGAGAATGCTTTGGAGGTTGATCTTTCATGAAGAGAGGACCTCTAATGGTGAGGTTGGATGTAGGGTTAGCTCTAGAGAGAGCAGGAAACCCAGCAAGAAGGTTGGAAGCCTGAAACCCTGAACAATGGATGACAATGGTTGCCTCATAAGTTGATGATATCTTGGTTGCCTTTAGAGGGACCAAACCCTAGAGAGTGAAGATGAAGCATCTGGTGCCTATGTGCCTACAGTATAAGTGTTTACCTTCTGAGGTAGGAAGAAGAGTTCCTTAGACCTAGAGAGGTTTAGTGAACAAGTTATGAGGCCTTGTACCTTGTTGGCTGTCCTTAAGGAGGATCCAACTCTAAGTGTTGCTCGAGTTGAAGGATGACAAGGAGTGCATGTCATGCCTTTGGCATGCTTGGTTCAGAGATAGAGCATGCAGTTGGACACCTACAAGTGAACCTAGGGTTCCTAGGCCTAAGAGGGGAAGTGGTGTACCTAATGCTCATAATGAGAAGTTGATTTCCTATAGAAGCGAGCATGGTACTCCTCATGTATAGAGGAAAAGGGGAAGCCCCTTAAGTTTAAGGTTGAGGTGTTCCTATAGAAGCTGAGTTCCTTAGAACCCCTCACAACTAGGTTGATGATAAAGGGAAAGTTTGATCTGGATCCAACATTGAGGAAAGAAGGATAAGTATGACCTAGCATGGTACAGTAAGCGATCTGCTTGTGCCTTAATAGCTTGCTAGGGTTAAGTAGACTCATGTGGATGTAAACCCTAGACCTAAGAGCTTTTGTGATCGTGATGTCAAGAGATAGTTTTCCTCCCATCTTGGGAGAGGGACCCCTTTGGTAGGGTGTATATCAGTTTTGTTGGTTCAAGGTAACCTAAAGAGGTCTCATAGGATCTTGAGAAGCTAAGTGAAAGGTACATGGTATGAGAATGAACCTACAGACCCATAGATATCCATCTCTATGTGCATATGGATGAGGTACCATGGAGGTAACCGATATGAGGCTTGACCAAGGTAGGCAGGTTGCCATGATCCCTATGAAAGGGTGGGAGCCAACCCATGAATGCAGAAAGAGAGATGATGGAGACTTGGAAAGGTTCTAAGTGAACATGTACTATAATGGAGAATCCTAAGTCTAACCTAGGTTCAGGTAGGGATAAGACTGATGAAAATAGGAGTCGCCTAATTCCCCAAATGCACATGACCATAGGGTAGGGAGGTAACAACTATCATTGTCTGAGGGCCATGGGTTAGGAGATTGATCACCTTCATGAACTCATGGGACTCAAAGGGCAGATGAGTAGGGCACTCTCTTGATGCATAAGGGAAGAGGGATGACCCCAAAAGAGTCGGTACCCTATAGACCAAGGATATAAACCTCAGTAGGTTCAAGACTAGTTTGATATCATGATGTAGAGACATATGTGGCACGTTGCAACTTAGATGTAAAGGTGTATTAGCAAGGTGGGATGTACCATCTCTACTCTTGGAACAGGAAGAACTCTATATTTGGACTGCAGGCAAATGCTTATTTCCTCTTGTTATGGGAATGAGAGATAGGACATTACGCATGCCATACACCAAGGATAAGAGATGATGTAGGTTGGAACGTTACCACGAGAATTGTGGATAGAGAAGATAATCTACCCTGGTAAAGTGAATGATACATGGATGGCTTGCAAACACTAAGAGGAATGAGGTAGTCACCTTATGAGGATGTTTTTATCATGAGCTATGTGGAACTTACAAGTTATACCAGGTAGAGTTTGATCATCAGAGAGTGTTCTTAATGAAAATAGACATAGAGTTTGGGGTGAGATGATAAGTGAAATACATGGAAGTGTATGTCTTCAACGTTACCTAATACCTAAGGATGTGAAGTGGTAATGGATGCTCTGGTTGAGATACATCTGACTTGTTTGACTAGAAGCTAGAAGAGGTTGTCTGGCTAACCCTAAGTTTGAAAAGGAGAGGTGCTTGGATAACACTCAAATGTAACAAGATACATTGAAAAGTTAAGGGTTGTTTGGTTAGCCAGTCTAGTCCTTTATGCAATGAAAGGATGGTGGTAGAACCTCAGATGCACTTCTTTGGAATAGAAGGTGATGAAACCCGGACTAGAGTGGTTTAGGGTTTCAGAGGAATTGATCTTGAAAGAATCATGACATATAAGAAATCATGGTTGAAGATCACCATACACCGTGGAAAATGGCAATAGCACTTTGGATGCTTAAGATGAAGTTGCATGTGGTTTATGGCCATGCAAGCCAGGAGGTAAAGGACGAACCCCAATAACCCAGTGTATCGATATAGAGGACAAAAGAGTCCCTGAGAGGGAATGGGAGCTCAACACTATGGATGTTGTGATAGGTCTTCCCTGGGCCAAAGAAGGTCGAGATACAATATTGGTTATGGTAGGTCGCCTTACCTAGATAATATGAGAAAGGAAGAGTTCAGTTAAGGGACAGATCTAGTTGAACTACCCATGAGAGAGATGGTTCAACTACACCATGAAGTGAGTTCAAAGGATCTTGAGTTTGACCTAAAGGTTCCCTTCCAAAAGGTGGAAGTAGGTACATTGAGAACTCAATGTTAGTAAAGTTTATCACCCCTAACTATGGTTAGTATGATCCAGACTAAAGGGGTATGATGAGGGCATATGTGCTCGATTTGGGGTGATAGTTAGAGACAGTTTTTGTCCTATGAAAGATGTGAAGATAACCACCATAGCCAGTATCGGGATTTATAAGAAGCTCTGTAAGGGAGGTTGTGTCAGTCACCACTTCGGTAAGGTGATGTTGGTGAAAGGACCACATGATGGTTAAAAAAGGACCACATGATGGTTAGAAAAGGGACCACAGTGTGTGTAGATAAAGTCACTTTGATTGTGCAAGGGCTGAAAAGAGCCTACAGATGATGAGAGTCGTGAGCAGATGCAAAGTAAACCGACATACAAGTTACTGTGGGAGAAAATGTGACATGAAAATCTGACCCCTCTAAGCTATAACTAAGAGAGCTGAGTCCCCGATGCATGGGTCCTTTTGACATGGTTTGGTAGAGAAGACCATACCCCTCAGGATAAAGTAATGTGTGATGAGTTCCATGTGTCAAATTCAGAGCACTATGTGAGGTACCCGACCATGTGCTAAACAATGAACCTAGTGAGCCCCAAGAGAGGCTGAAATGGCCTGAGTCACCTGTGTAGTTTATAGACGCCAGGATGAAAGAACTCAGAGAAAAGAATATGTGATAATAAAGGTTCTTTGAAATGCCATGAGTACGGAAAAGCCACATAGGGGCCAATGATGGATATGGAAAAGTCTTACCCTGAATTGTTTGTTTGCTTGTTTGAATTTTGAGGACAAAATTCCTATAAGAGGGGAAGGATGTTACAACCCCAATTTTTGGGTTCAATTGGTGAGAAATGCAATTTCTCGTATTAAGGATAATTGAACAAAGAATGGTGTAATTTGTTTTGAGTACATCGATTTTGTTTACAATAGCCTTGATATCTGTGTTGTGGGCCTTATTGGCTATTGGGCCCAAATAACAAGGAAATTCAAATAGTAAATGGATAATTGAAATCTTAAGAAAAGAAAATATGTAGAAACCTCTAGAAGGCACATCCAAAGAGGATTTCATGCCTCTTGGGTTCCTTGGGCTCCAAGGAGTCCAAAGTTGTGTAAAGAAAGCAATAAGAAAAGAAAAGATTAATTATGTATTTCTTTATTAAGGAAGAAATTGGAAAATAATGAGAAAATGTGGAAAATAAGTGAAGAGAGGTATAATTGAGTTATTCTTGGTGGAATTTCGTATTCCAAAGATTCCTAATGATAAAAGGAATACCAATGAGGAAAATAAAAGAGAAATAAAGAGAAATCCTCAAAAAGAAATAATTTAATGAGAAATAAACAAGATAATGTGAAATAATGCATTTAGATGCATCTAGAAGGATAATAAGTATCCTTAAAAAGTAATTTCGAAATCATAGAGTTTCTTAGGATCCCAGGAGTCCCAATAAAGAGGAAAGAAAGAGAAAATACCAAAAAGGCAAAATAAGAGGATAATGTGTTGCATTATTAATGAATTATGAGGTATTGTTAAAAGAAAGTAATTTTGATTAAAGGAAATAGAAATTTGTGCCTTTGGGATAGAAGGCAAGTGTAAAAGAGATTAACTAAGAGGAATTTCGAATTCCTAATATTTGAAGAAAAGAGAATATCAAAATGATTAAGAAGAGAGTGAAGGTTTTCTTATCCTTGAAGGTATATGATTCATTTTGGGAAAGAGGCTCTTTGAGCCGTGTATATACATCACATGTCTTCGTTTCTCACCCTATATAAAAGGGGTGGACCCTTTGGGATGAGTTCCAGAGAGTTTCTGCACCTTCCACTGTCTTTCCTATCTTCTTCTTGTTCTTCATCATGTAAACCATAGTATGGGGGAGTAGCTTGGCCATGGGACCCCGAGGAGTTGTTAGTGATCTGGATGAAGGCAGGAGGCACCCATGACGACCTAGGAGAGGTCGGCCGTCCTTCCCTGTCCCAGACCTTGCACGATCATCTGCAGCAACAGCTGCACGGCTGCAACTCGGCCGCAGGTTGTAGCTCTCTCCAGCCCAGGCTAGCCGTGCTGGTCATGGTTGTTTTGATGCCCCAAGGGCGGCGGAGGGCAGAGAAGTCAAGAAAGGACTCGGCGGCAGCCAACGGACTCCGGGAGGAAGAGAAGCAGCTACGCCCCGCACGGCTAGGGCAAGGCAGTAGCGCCTGTGCGAGGTGGAAGAAGGTAGAGGTCTCGTTGGACCGTTCTGCCCCTCCCTGTTGTAAAGACGACCGTTTAAGTGGAGGGGTATATCCGTCTTTTGGTTATAATTCGCAACGGGATGCTTTGCATGGTTTTGATGACGTGGCATCGTGCCATTGGCTCAGACATGTAATTCATACAAAATTCATATCTCGATATTCATAACTCCGATTAGGACAAGTAATATATGTATTTTGATCAAAAAAATGCAAGGAACCCATTAAAAATGGTTTTATAGCCTGGATCTGATCATAGTTCGAAAAGTAGTGTAAATCATCATCTTTAATGAATTAAAGATTAAGAAACCCTATGTTGATATGATTAATGAGTTTAATAGGGTTTAATGGATCATTAGAATTGATGTTAACCTGTTAAATGTAAAAAGGTACCTTATGTTCAAAAAGGAAGAACTTTGCACGTGATTAGTCTAATTTAGAGTTTATATGCATAAATATGCTTGAAATGGGAAAAGTACATAAAGTTATCATCTTTGATTATTTAATTAAGGAAAAACTCTTAGTTTTGATGATAGATGGACTTAATGATGTTAATCAAGCTGATATTAATATGTTGTTAATAAAAGTGGAAATAGGATCTAAAGAGAAGATCTTTTTATATAATTGGCTTAATTTAGGGTTTCATGCATGATTATGCATTAATAAGCTTGAAACCCCTAAGTATGTCTTTTAATTGTTTAATCGTTCAAATACATGAATAAATAGGGATATGATGATCCTAACTCATTTGGGTATAAAAGACTATTAAAATGAATAGTTGAGCAATTAAGGTTCATATAAATGGGAAAGAGTATTTTAGGGTTTGTTAACTTAAAAAGGATAAAGTTTGAGAAATTAATCTAAGAAACCCTAATGAATATTAATGAAACCTTAATGCGGATTAGAAACCATAGAAAGTGAATCCAAGTTAATAAAGTAGTTTATTGATAAAGTGTGTAATAAATAGAGTACACATTTATTTCAGGAACTATGTGATGATTGAATTACTTGCTTGGATATGTTTATTGGTTTTATGATATATACATGAAGTATGTGTTGAATAAACTGCATGACTCATCAAATCAGGTATGTGGTTACGCTTATGAATAACCGTTCTAGTTTCACGGTGATTTCCGAATGTTTTACCGGTTGCTTTAAATAAACTGTTGGATGTTTATTTAGTTCATACAAATTATAATGTGATTATGACTATCACAAAGGATATATGCCTACAAGCTCAGATCCTGGTTCTCTCTGTGGCATTATAGCTGACCTAGTACATGGCTACCTATGGGTAGGTCCATCAGGTTAGAGAAAGACCTAGTACATGGCTACCTATTGGGTAGGTCCATCAGGTCTATGGATGACCTAGTACATGGCTACCTATTGGGTAGGTCCATCAGGTCTATGGTTGACTTAGTACATGGATACCATTGAGGTAGGACCATCAAGTGACAATGAGTTAGATGTTGGGCTATGTTCGGATAGTGCCATGCGACTCTATTACCTAAAAGAGAGGTGATATCCATGTCCACTGCAGGGATAGCCCAGAGTTTGAGAATATGTATGGATTGATTTGTATGGCATAAAATGTAATCTTTATTGTTAAATGATTAATTGAATGATTATATTCTTAACATAGTTGAGCATTATTGTTTCCCCTACATACCAGCTTCGGTTGACCGACATTTTGTTTGTCGACGTTTTAGGTACAATGAAAAGAACGAACAGTAAAGTGGCACATGTGGTACTAAATGAGTATTAAAGTGCAAAGGAGGATTAGATAGATTAGTATCGGTGTGGATAGAAGGTTAGAGATCCAAGTTTTCAAAAAGGTATGCAAAAAAATTATTTTCTTACAGCTTTCAGTATAGTATGTTGAAATTTGATAATTACTCTTGGTTAATTGTCGAACCTTTGATCCGGAAGTCATGGGTGCGGCTTCGACCTCTCGGTCTCCCTTAATTGGGGGTTATCGGGAGGTGGGGTCGTAACACCCTACAAAATCATTAATATGATGCAAAAATTTACAAGGACATACATATTATACACATATAAATAAGTAATAGTTTGTGAAAAATGTAACGTGTCTGTTTATGTAAATTTTCTTACCTTCACTCATCCCAGGATCAGCAGTAGGAGAATCAACAATAGAATGTTGATCTTTATCTAAATTATCAATTTCAACCTCTTGATAGTTACTGACATCATTTACCAAACGTTGCATACTTGCTCCTACAGGCACTCCTTGATGACTTCTTTTTTCTAAGTGTCTTTTAGAATGACTTCCTTCTCAAGCAGTATTTGAGACGGACACCACATGACCTTTACCAACAGTACCAACTCTATCATTTGATAGAGAGGTATTTTTTTCTTTAGAAAGGTTCAAAGAAGAACTTCTGTTGTTGTTTGTAGTTGATCCCACCACAGTTTTACTATTTCTATATCCTTTTGCAATTGAACACCCCCAATCAACATTTATCAAAACAATATATCATCCTTTTAGTCTTTTGGAAATACCTGCAACTAAAATGATGAGTCCTTTTGGTCTTTTGGAAATACCTACAACTAAAATGATGAGATGAGCGATTCTAAGAAATATATTAAATGATGTATTTTGTGATTTTATCTATCATACTCCCATGAGTTAATCCTTCATTGCAGACATCCTCCGTAAGTGGAAATAACAGCTGACTGTGTCTTTTCATTCTCGTAAAAAGACAATTGATATAAAAAATAGTGAATTACAAACTTAAAGTATGCCATACGTTCTCTAATTGTGGTCCTCAAATAAAATTAAAAATTCAAATAATATTATATGTTGCTGATGAAGCAAACATCCAACAAGCAAACTAATTAAGTAGAGTAACCCCAAAGAAAATATTTATGCAACAAATGTATAATCATGTAAAAGAATAAAAGACCATTTTATAAATAAAAGGATAACATTTGTTTTTCCACTATTTGACCCAACTAATAAAATAAAAAGAGTTACATAAGATCAAAGATGGGGATCATGACCCCCTTCATAAAAGGCCACACCCTCCATGTCTTATCTGACTAAATTAAAGTCATCAAAAACATCACTTAAGGTGTCTTCCATATCACTTGAAGATTTATCTTCAGATAAGTAGGTTCCATCCATGAAATTATCATAAATCTTCTCCTCCATGTCATAAGCATTACGAGGTGTAGTGTGCACAACAAAGCTCCAATTTTTTTGACTTATGTCTTTCACATAAAACACTTGTTGTGCTTGGTTGGCCAATGCGGATGGATGATCGGTCACAACAATATGTTTTAAATTGACCATTGTGAAGTCATTTTTAGATTTTTTTTATGCCTTTGTTTGCATTGACCCAGTCACATTTGAACAATACAACTTTAAGTTTCTCGTAATAACTGATCTCGAAAACATCCCTTAACACCCCGTAGTATGTAACCTGACCCATTACAGGATTTTTGTCCTTGGAGCTGGCAAAAATTTCTGTCTGAGCGTTCACCATAATTCCACTATTTTTTGTTTTTCTGTCACATTCCCGATCCTTGGTGTGAAATCTATAAGCATTTGTTACATGTCCCACATATTGCATTGTCATTTGTTGCAGTCCTCGAGCCAACACTAAAAGGTTTGGTGGCAAAGTTGTGGACTTTGTCTTATCCTCAATTTGAAAATATTAATAAATTTATTATTTATATATTTTTGTTATTATGCTATTCAAAATAACTTATTTAAACTTACATGTTTCTTAAACCATTCCTTGAAACTATTCATATGAAGATTACTGATTTCCCATTGTCGTGCACGTGGATTGTTTTTCTTCAAGTATCGAATCTTCTCCCTACCAACAAACACGTGTAACACACCTAGACGTAAATAAGAAATTACATAATGATAAGTAAACACCAATCTTACTTCGCATATGGATCAACTACATCATAGTTGGCAAAAATATATTGATGCGCAACTATGAGCATTGCGCTATCAAGTGTAATGGGAGTCTTCTTTCCTAAATGACGCCTTTTAAGAAAGAATATAGACCAATATTCATCATTATCCATATCTTCATATTCCACATCATTTCTAGACAATTTAGTGAGCCTTGTCTCAACTCCTGAGAGATATCTCGAACAAAATGTTAAGCATTCGTCTACCAAGTAACCTTCTTCTATAGAATCTTCTGCAGCAACATTATTTCGCACATCTCTTTTTTAAGTTTGTAAGTGTCTACAATAAGAAGTAGAAAAGATTTTGTAAGAACCTCACATACGATCGGATGCATAGTCTGAAAAAATTTAATTGTTAGAAACATTACCTCTCCACGGGGTACATCCAACGATAGAATATCGGTTTGGCTATCTTCGCTTCTCGTGGAAGATGAATGACCACATGCTCCAACACATCAAAGAATGATGGTGGGAGAATCTTCACTAGGTTACAAAGAGTAACTGCTATTCTAGATTCCAACTTCTCTAAAGTATTTGGATTTATGACTTTAGAGCATAAGTCTTTAAAAAACTTGAACAACTCAATTACAACAACTCATACATTTTTTTTGGGCAACGCTACTTGTAAAGCTAATGGGAGAAATTGTTGCATCAATTCATGATAATCATGACTCTTCAATGCCATCAGTTTTCTTTCTTTGACGCACACATTTCTAGCTATATTAGAAGAATACCCATCAGGAACTCGAGCAGACTTCAATAGCATATAGAATAATTCTTTTTCCTCCTTCTTCAAAGTAAAACATGAAGGCGGGATGATATTTTTATTTCAATCCTTGATAATGTGAAGTCTCTTCCTTATGCCCATCTCTTCGAGGTCATATCGAGAATTTTCAGTGTCCTTTGACTTATCCATTCCCAGCAGTGTGTGAATCAAATTCTCACATACATTCTTTTCTATGTGCATCACATCAAGATTATGACATATAAGGTTATGCTTCCAGCATGGGAACTCAAAAAATATACTTCACTTTCTCTAGTTGTATGGTAAATTATCTATATCTCTAGTTTGATCTAGAACTTGACTTCCAGACAACATCTTAGGAGCACTTCTAAATTCTACTTTTCCGTCAAATGATGAAGCATCTTTACGAAATTTATGATCCATTGGGAGGAACCTCCTGTGACCCATGAAACATGCTTTCTTACTATATGGTAGTCTCCGTGAGCATGTGTCTTTGTTATAGAAAGGACATGCAAGATACCCACTAGTTTGCCAACCAGATAGATAAATATATACACGAAAGTCGCTTATCGTCCACAGTAAGGTGATATGCAACTTGAAAACCTCTTTACGATCAACATCATAAGTATCAACACCAACTTCTCACAGTTCTTTTAGCTCCCCAATCAACAATTGTAGGTAGACATCTATGTCCATTCTGGGTTGAGTTGGATCAGGAATAATCATCGACTAGATAAAATTGGGAGACTTCATGCAAAACCATGGCGGCAAGTTGTGCATAATCAATACAATGGGCCAAATGCTATATGATAGACTCATGAGGCCAAAGGGATTAAATCCATCCAAAGTTAATCCAAGGTGAACATTGGGAGAATCAGAAGCAAACTTAACATGCATATTATCAAACATCTTCCATGTTGTAGAATCTATTGGATGTCGAAGAATCCCATCCTTGGTACGAATTTTAACGTGCCACCACATTACGGGTGACAATTTCGAAGACATGAACAATCTCTTCAACCTAGGAGTCAAGGTAAAGTAGTGCAGGACTTTACAAGGAACTCCTTTCTTGTTAATATGAATGTTTTCTACACCAGCTTCGTCAATTTTGATTTCTTTATATCTAGAAGCACCGCATTTCGGACATGAAGTCATATCTGCAAAATCCTTTCGATACAAAATGCAGTTATTTTTCCAAGCATCGATTTTATCATAGTCACGTCCAAGGTCCCTGATTATTTTCCAAAATATATAATAAGAGCCAGGCAACGTCTCTCCCTCTAGAAGCAATTCCTTCAAAAGCTCAAGCAGCTCAGAAAATGACTTATGACTCCAATTGTTGACACATTTTATGTGAAACAACATCGCAACAATGTACAATTTGGAGTACTTCCCACTTCTAGGGTACAATTCATGTGCAACAATCTCTAATGGTTTGTAAAGTTGCTCAACTTCTGCATCATCAACAAATACAAATCGATGTTCGTCGTCTTCCATATTCTCTCCATCATGTGATAATTCATACACATCATGCAACATGTCTCTCATGTCATCTTTGGATGTGTCATTTTGTGTTTGTGAATCCTCAGAGCAATCAAATGAACCCTCACCGTGAAAAATCCAATTTGTGTAGGTGGTCAAGAATCAATTCCATAACAAGTGTTTAGTTGTGACTTGCCGATTCTACCCATGCACATTTAAGCACTGCTTACAAGGACATAAGATAGTCCCATCCCTACTGGATTTTGAAAATGTGTGCTCTATAAATTTAACCACTCCAAGTAAATATGCCGTGCTTGTTCTTTGTTCCTCATGGATCCAACTTTTCTCAATCATAATGACCTATGACAATAAAAAAACAATATATATATATATATATATATATATATATATATATATATATATATATATATATATATATATATTAGAAAAGTGTTACATTATATAATTTTCATATAGTAGAATTAAGATACAATCCATAACTTAGTCTTGATGTTAAAAAAATTGAGACATGCTTGTATGTTGGGCGATGACATAGCTATCGTTGTCTAAGTTGTAAGAAATTACACAACAAATGATATGTCCATATATATAATGGGCGATGATATAGCTATTAAGAAAAGATCAAATCAGTAAAATAATTGCATGTGCTACATTATTCTTTAAAATAATTAACAAATATGTATCATAATTCATATCCATATTGTGCAATGTCAAAAGATCAAATCACTAAAACCTTTTTATTAATATCTCATTGATTATGATATACTTGGCATAGAATCTAAATTGATGTATGAAAAAAAAACAAATTTGGAATCTGTCTAGCACTTTTCATCTTTCTTACAATGTACTATAAAAGGAAGCATATCAATACTGCGTAATATTTCAACTCAAATAAATCTTTAGGCAATTTGTTGCATGTTTGGGAGAGACAAGTGCCAGTCATAAAAATTGCTCATTATCTAATGTTGTAATTTTTTCACTAGAAGAAACTAGCTGCAAAAAATTGACATCTACGCTGAGAAGCAGGACAGTGAACATTATTTGTGCCGAACTATCAATTAAAATTTATTGTATTGATCATATTGGTATAGTGCAAACAGTTACAGAAGACATCCCATTTCATCTATCTTGTGCATAACTAAGAAGGTACTAGATATAAATCATAATTGCCTTTTAGTAAATTGAAGCATTGATCGTGAAAGACGTACAGTTATAGTTGGCTAGAATGTTAAAGCATCAATTGTTACGTAGTGTGACAATTCTGATTCATTACGGCTAATAGAAAAGGAAGTTTATTGGGAGGACTTGCACGTTGCCAAATCATGATTGTGTGGATACAGCGTTCAATTGGTATTATTACGGAATGCATATTTCACTGTACCAATTGACTTTTTGGACTACGAAGGGGTATGTGCTCTACTTTGTGACTAAACGTGGCTATGCCACCGGAGAAGGGGATGAGCTCTGGCCGGAGCAACAACCAGTGGCGAATAGAATTGATTTCCTATCCGGGCCTCGCCTCTCCTGCCTCCCTCGTGCTGCTACAAGACGTCCCCAAGTAAAGAAGGAGCCACATGGGATGGTGGAGAGTGGGCAAGCTGGATCGGTGTCGGGAGGTCGCTGCCGTGTGTGGAGAGAAGGTGGACACGGGATTGGCACTGCGAGGGAACGACAACCGAGCGTGAAGAAAAGGAGTTGCAGCTTGGGGTGATGGGCGGCGTGGAGAGGATGGAGTTGGAGCTTTGGGTGATGGGCGTCACGTGTGGAGAGGAAGGAACAGCATTGGCCGTTCTCCCACTGTGCGTGGAGTCATGACTGGAGTCGTGATTCGCGGGGTCGATCGGGGGACGGATCTGGTATGGGGATTGCGTCCTGCGGAATCGCGGTCGCGGGCCGGGGGAGAGGAGGGACGGGTGGGGAAACCGTCCGCTGGGCAAGGAGAGACTAGGGCGGGGGTTTCCCCCTAGTCCTTATCGTAACATTTCTTCTAGATACAATTAAAATGAGTGAAATTTTGTATCTATATCTTATTTATTGAGTGGCTACTATATTTGTAACACCCCTCCCTAGGGTTTCTTACGTAACCAACGGAAGCACAGTATAATCTCCAACATTATCCATAATGTGGGGTACTTAGCATATCGGGGAGGGAATGTCACATACATGATCTCATATCAAGAAACAAATAACATTTGGCATTATTGAAACATAGATTCATACATAAGTTCTTGGAATAAAAGCTACATCAGGTTTCCAAAGATATACTAAACATAAACTAGATAATCATGAGGAAGATAGGATCTCCATAGATGGACGTCCCACCAGGCAACAACTCCTTGGATCTCTGGGTACTTAGTATTCTCAAGATGATTCTTTCTCTTTAGCTCCAACTCCTGCGGACATCACGTCCCCAGCCATGCAAAGGAAAACAAACATAGTAAGTAAGCGGCATTGGCATGTTATAGAAAAGTAAAAATAAAATATACATGTGGCTTAACATAATCATGAACATGCATTAACATTAATCGTTTCTTGATGTCTTTTACATAAAGAAATTGACTAGAAGAATATGCTCCTCTCTTAATGCCCCATAAGGAGCCCATAATGCTCGGAAAGCTCATAATTGCTCGGGAAGCCCATAATGCTCGGAAAGCCCATAACAAGGTGCATATAAATCTAAATCAATTTCTATTAATCATGATCTTTCTTAAACTTAGCTTATCTTCTTAATAACCTAAACTTTGATCTTAATTGGAATTTCTCCCTTTTGAACATGATTGGGATTTTTCCCCATGACCATAATGGGATTTCTCCCTCTTAAGCATGAATGGGAAACTTATTCCCTCTTAATCTTGATTTCTTGTTCCTTAACCATAATTCATAGCATAAATGTGGTTTTTATATTTAGACTTATACTATAGCAAACAATCATTCAATAATCATATACTTGAAGGAAGACATGCATTTGTCATGACTTCAACATTAAGTGCATAAACATATCATAAACATCCAATAACTCAAATTTACTATGCCAAGGGCATGGCCCGCTTACCTTGAACTAAATCACCTAAGTCAAACCTTGTTTGACGGGTTGGATCCTCTTAATCACCTGAAATTAATATAATTATCCTTCATCATACATTATTAAACCCTAATTCGTGCATATATAAATTGAGATGTGAAAACAAAGAAAATCAGTAGATGAAAACCACAAAATCAGATTCCTCATCGAAAATCCTTTCCAAAACATATTTATTTATATTTTTCTGAGGTCGTATGCAAAAGTTATGAATTTTGCACTCTGGACCAATCAGAAATCAAAAAAATTCCACGTATATAAAGATATATCCAAATCAAGGAAAATCGGGGCCCACATCTGACCTGGCCCAATCGGGCTTGGCCAGCTAGGGAGGAGGCTCACCACTGTGGCCTCGCGATCAAAGAAAGGGGAAACAGGTGAAAACCCAAAAATACCCCTACAAGCGAAAAAATCTCGAAAAGAAACGAATGACCCTCTTGGTCATTACCCAACTGGGATTGATCCTTGCTCACACAGCGCGAGTCATGGCTCCAGCGCCATGGGCGAGCTTCTCAACCATGGGCAAGGACCCTAGCTTGCTGCTACCCGAGAGTAGAGGACACCTCGGTTGAGTTCGCGATGAGAAGGCAAACTTATCGAGCCTAAGCTCAGGGTTGGGAGAGCACAGGAGAGCTATCCTAGCCATGGCTAGAAACTGAGTACAGGGGAATGATCAGAGGGGGAAGCAGCTATCAAAACCGCGATAAATCGAGAGACGGTTAAAGAGGCATGATCAGTGGAGTCATGTGAAGACAACAGACCCATAATTTCCATCGCGAGCTCATTGTAATGATGGTGCTGAGTGCCGGCGGGAACCCAGCGGCGGCGCTATAGGATGTAGTGACTGAGCGCTCCGCGAGCCAAGAGAACGATAGGGAAAGAATGATGGAGGACCCTTGATGCTTACCGTAAGGGTAATTTAGCCGAGGTGACCGGAGAAAGCCAGGCATTCTCAAGGTCGCCGGAAAACTAAAGTCGAGTAGGTCGGGAAGCGTCGGGAGTCTAGCAGGGAAATTGAGTGAGAAGGAGGGATGCCTGTAGTCTGGAGGTGCTTTCTAATGTCTTAAATAGGCAAGAAGTGAACCGAAGCACGGTCTGCAACCTCGGGTGGACAGGTTGCGGCGAGCCCTAGATTGGGCGTTTCTTGTATAAGCTGAGGGAGAAGGAGAATAATAGCTTGTTGGGTTCGGCTTGACCTCGCGGTCTCACAGGTGAAAGAATCGGGAGGAATGGTGGCTTGTGGAGTGAGAACTAGGTTGGAGAAAAACAGCCTGTGAAACGGCCTTAGCTCGCGAGAAAAACGGAGGAGGAAGACAGCAGGCGTGCCATTGGATCTTGATCCAATGGTCACTATGTATGCCTGTGAGTATTAAAGCAAAAGTAACGCGTGACCAACATAATTATGTGAACCATAGGTTATATCCATTCAATTGATGAAATTGTATTTAAATCTTGGTCATACTATATTCAAATGTTTGTCCAATTAATTGGAGGGTCAAACATAGGCCAAATGAGTTCAAATTTGAACCATAGGAAAATTAGAAGGTCTAGAATATTCCTGTGGGGTTAGATTTTGGACGTGTACCAATTTAGGCCTAAAAATAGCAAAACCCTCATGTATGCTTAAATGACCACAATTAATGCAAATAAAGCCATTAATTCTTCAAATAAGAATTGAAAAACATAAAAACGTGCCCTAAATATTATTACATTTCAATTAACAATGTGGAGGCCATTAAGCAAATAATTAAACAGGTAAATCACTAATTATCACAAGAGAGAGAAATTTGGACGTAAACATTTATTCTCATTTTTCTTCAACAAAAGGACATATATAATATGAAAACATTTTCTTTAAATAAAACAAGGAAAAAGAGAGCAATTGGACATAATAAAATGATGTTGTAAAACTTAACATGGGCAAATTGCATTTAAGTCCTCAACAATTATCTAATTTAGAAAAAGAGCATGCAAGGAATGAAATAATTTGGAAAAATTGCATAGCAAGAGTGGGATGTTACAATTCTACCCACCTTAAATAAATTTCGTCCTCGAAATTTCTTAGAGTTTCTACCCACCTTAAGGGTTTTACATAGGCTTGCAAATTTTCCATAAAATTTTATTATAAAAGAAGCATACATAAACAAAGCATTATGATTCAACATAAATTACTTAACTATCCTTACCTTGATCATTTTCCTCTTCTCCATCTGACATTTACATGGTGAAGAGCCTTGGTTTAACCTTGGGTGGAGGATTAGGGTTCTTAGCTTGGTTATGGTTGGGATCCTTCTTTGCAAGCTTAGGGCAATTAGGCTTGATATGCCCTTCCTCACCACAATAGTAGCAAACTGGAGTCCCAAACCTACAAGGACCACCATGGTTTCTCTTACATTTGGGGCATGAGGTTCTCTCATTCTTAGGGGAAGGCTCAGGGGCTTTTATCTTGTTGTTGGAGGGTGGAGGGGGTTGATGGGGCTGATGGTGACGATTGTTTTGGGGTACCTCCTTCTTGTGATTCCTCCCAGGGTGATCTTCCAACTCTAGGGCTGCATCCAAAGACGATTGCATGGTCCTATGTCCTCTACTGGACAAGGCATAACTTAGGTCAGGTTTAAGCCCTCTAATGAACTTCTTAGCTCTCTTTTGCTCAATGTACTCAAGACCATACTTTTGGAGCTTACAGAACTTCATGGCATACTCAGTGACAGTCATGTCACCCACTTGCTTAAGGTTAACAAACTCATCCTCCTTTCTTTCTAACATGGCTTTGGATACATAATGGTCGTTGAAGACTTCCAGAAACTCATCCCAAGAGAAAGGAGGGTCATCATCTTCCCTAGAGGCTAAGAGGTTTTCCCACCAAGTACGGGTTGCACCCTTGAGCATATGGGTGGCAAATCTAACCCTACTACGTGGGGGACACTCTAGGTTTCTAAAGCAATGTTCCATGTTGCTAAGCCATTCCTCATCCTTGGTCACCACATCAACTTCATCTTCACCATGGAAAGCATCGGGTCTAATCTTCAAGAAATCTATGAGGGAGATCTCATGTGCTCTAGGTGGAGCTCTAGGTTGGAGGGCATTGGTCAAGGCTGCTACTAGGGCATCTATGGTGACTGGTGGAGGGACGTGGTTCATGTCTTCAGTCTTATCACCACTAGAGGATCCGTGTGAGTGCCTTGACTCACCAACCTTCTCCTTCTTCTTAGGGGCAATCTGAAAGGGTAAACATAACATGATATTAGAACATAATATGAATCTCTAATGTTGCCTTAGTGGCCATCTATCCCTTGCTCTGATGCCATTAATGTAACACCCCTCCCTAGGCTTTCTTACGTAACCAGCGGAAGCACAGCCTCATCCCAACCATTATCCATAATGTGGGGTACTTGTCATATTGGGGAGGGAATGTCACATACATGATCTCATATCAAGAAACAAATAACACTTGGAATTATTGAAACATAGATTCATACATAAGTTCTTGGAATAAAAGCTACATTAGGTTTCCAAAGATATACTTAACATAAACTAGATAATCATGAGGAAGATAGGATCTCCATAGATGGACGTCCCACCAGGAAACAACTCCTTGGATCTCTGGGTACTTAGTATTCTCAAGATGATTCTTTCTCTTTAGCTCCAACTCCTGCGGACATCACGTCCCCAGCCATGCAAAGGAAAACAAACATAGTAAGTAAGCGGCATTGGCATGTTATAGAAAAGTAAAAATAAAATATACATGTGGCTTAACATAATCATGAACATGCATTAACATTAATCGTTTCTTGATGTCTTTTATATAAAGAAATTGACTAGAAGAATATGCTCCTCTCTTAATGCCCCATAAGGAGCCCATAATGCTCGGAAAGCCCATAATTGCTCGGGAAGCCCATAATGCTCGGAAAGCCCATAACAAGGTGCATATAAATATAAATCAATTTCTATTAATCATGATCTTTCTTAAACTTAGCATATCTTCTTAATAACCTAAACTTTGATCTTAATTGGAATTTCTCCCTTTTGAACATGATTGGGATTTCTCCCCATGACCATAATGGGATTTCTCCCTCTTAAGCATGAATGGGAAACTTATTCCCTCTTAATCTTGATTTCTTGTTACTTAACCATAATTCATAGCATAAATGTGGTTTCTATATTTAGACTTATACTATAGCAAACAATCATTCAATAATCATATACTTGAAGGAAGACATGCATTTGTCATGACTTAAACATTAAGTGCATAAACATATCATAAACATCCAATAACTCAAATTTACTATGCCAAGGGCATGGCCCTCTTACCTTGAACTAAATCACCTAAGTCAAACCTTGTTTAACTGGTTGGATCCTCTTAATCACCTGAAATTAATATAATTATCCTTCATCATACATTATTAAACCCTAATTCGTGCATATATAAATTGAGATGTGAAAACAAAGAAAATCAGTAGATGAAAACCACAAAATCAGATTCCTCATCGAAAATCCTTTCCAAAACATATTTATTTATATTTTTCTGAGGTCGTATGCAAAAGTTATGAATTTTGCACTCTGGACCAATCAGAAATCAAGAAGATTCCATGTATATAGAGATATATCCAAATCCAGGAAAATTGGGGCCCGCATCTGACCTGGCCCAATTGGGCTTGGCCAGCTAAGGAGGAGGCTCACCACTGTGGCCTCACGATCAAAGAAAGGGGAAACAGGTGAAAACCCAAAAATACCCCTACAAGCGAAAAAATCTCATAAAGAAACGAATGACCCTCTTGGTCATTACCCAACTGGGATTGATCCTTGCTCACACAGCGCGAGTCATGGCTCCAGCGCCATGGGCGAGCTTCTCAGCCATGGGCAAGGACCCTAGCTTGCTGCTACCCGAGAGTAGAGGACACCTCGGTTGAGTTCGCGATGAGAAGGGAAACGCATCGAGCCTAAGCTCGGGGTTGGGAGAGCACAGGAGAGCTATCCTGGCCATGGCTAGAAACTGAGTACAGGGGAAACATCAGAGGGGGAAGAAGCTATCAAAACCGTGATAAATCGAGAGACGGTTAAAGAGGCATGATCGGTGGAGTCATGTGAAGACAACGGACCCATAATTTCCATCGCGAGCTCACTGTAATGATGGTGCTGAGTGCCGGCGGGAACCCAGCGGCGACGCTATAGGATGTAGTGACTGAGCGCTCCGCGAGCCAAGAGAACGATAGGGAAAAAATGATGGAGGTCCCTTGATGCTTACCGTAAGGGTAATTTAGCCGATGTGACCGAAGAAAGCCAGGCGGACTCAAGGTCGCCGGAAAACTAAAGTCGAGCAGGTCGGGAGTCTAGCGGGGAAATTGAGTGAGGAGGAGGGATGCCTGTAGTCTGAAGGTGCTTTCTAATGTCTTATATAGGCAAGAAGTGAACCGAAGCACGGTCTGCAACCTCGGGTGGACAGGCTGCGGTAAGCCCTAGATTGGGCGTTTCTTGTATAAGCCGAGGGAGAAGGCGAGTAATAGCTTGTTGGGTTCAGCTTGACCTCGCGGTCTCACAGGTGAAAGAATCGGGAGGAATGGTGGCTTGTGGAGTGAGAACTAGGTTGGAGAAAAACATCCTGTGAAACGGCCTTAGCTCGCGAGAAAAACAGAGGAGGAAGACAGCGGGCGTGCCATTGGATCTTGATCCAATGGTCACTATGTATGTGCGTGAGTATTAAAGAAAAAGTAACGCGTGACCAACATAATTATGCGAACCATAGGTTATACCCATTCAATTGATGAAATTGTATTTAAATCTTGGTCATACTATATTCAAATCTTTCTCCAATTAATTGGAGGGTCAAACATAGGCCAAATGAGTTCAAATTTGAACCATAGGAAAATTAGAAGGTCTAGAATATTCCTGTGGGGTTAGATTTCAGACTCGTACCAATTTAGGCCTAAAAATAGCAAAACCCTCATGTATGCTTAAATGACCACAATTAATTCAAATAAAGCCATTAATTCTTCAAATAAGAATTGAAAAATATAAAAACGTGCCCTAAATATTATTACATTTCAATTAACAATGTGGAGGCCATTAAGAAAATAATTAAACAGGTAAATCACTAATTATCACAAGAGAGAGAAATTTGGACATAAAACATTTATTCTCATTTTTCTTCAACAAAAGGGCATATATAATATGAAAACATTTTCTTTAAATAAAACAAGGAAAAAGAGAGCAATTGGACATAATAAAATGATGTTGTAAAACTGAACATGGGCAAATTGCATTTAAGTCCTCAACAATTATCTAATTTAGAAAAAGAGCATGCAAGGAATGAAATAATTTGGAAAAATTGCATAGCAAGAGTGGGATGTTACAATATTTAAGTTACTCAAATATCTTTTATAAGTTAAAGTAGCTCTCACTACATATTATTTCATTGTAACTGAAACAATAGTTGCTAAATCATGTTTTTTTGTAGTGAGGGTTCAATGTGCATAGATTTAGTGGGAGAAAACTTGTCCATGTTACATGGAGTTAGTATCCCAGTGCCAAGTGTCCAATTCTTATGAAGAACGAGTACACTAAGAATAGATATGGATCTATCATGTATGTAATAATCATGTCATCTTGCATGTATGGACATGGCAAGAACAAAATGCATTTATCATCTTGTATGTGGGACATGACAATATGATATGCCCATCCTAATAGCTCATATGTGGGACATAACGAGTGGATGTCTGTCTAGTTCCAGTAAGGGTTAATGGAATACCATGAGAACTTGATAAGTACTTGTGAAGTAATAGTTCTATGGTGATGAAAGGAAGAGTTCACTGTAAAGAGTTACACTGATGTGAACTTCCAAAAAGATAGATATTGATTGCAAAATATATATGGGATATATATAAGTGAATGTGTGTTGAAAAATAGAAACGTTCCAATAAGCCATTTTAAAAGGAAATGATGAGTATCCGTGTGTTAGTGAACAACAATGGATACTATATGGATCTAGGAGTTCATAGAGATGAACTCATAGATATTCTAGTCATTGATGACAAGTAAGGAGTGATTGGTCATGCAATGAAGCTAAATGTTAGCAAAGGTAAATAAGATCGCATATTTCGGCGAATCCATCTCATACATATGATGTACAACAAAAAGATGTGAGACATGCAATAATACCAAATTAGACAAAGTGTTTCCATAACTCACTGCGTTAGCACTAGAGCATAGTAACATGTGGGACATGTTTGAAGATCACTAAGAATATGATTCTAGGGTGATTGGCTCACAGTGCAAGTGGGATTCTGTTGGTATGTATGCCATGAGTGCCAATCATGGTATGATTAGTGGGATACATTAAGACTGATTTGATAAACATCAAAGAAAAGCTTCCGATTCATTATGGTTCATTCAGTTATGAGATAATGATAGAATAGATTGAATGTCTAGAGAATGAAAATACTCAATGACGTATGCCTTTAGGTTAAGGACTTGAATAATGAGATCATATGGATGCTAAGAGTTTGTACATTCTTGATATGTCCCTAGTCGATTGTCATTGTGGAAGGTTGATAGACAAAACTGACACTCAAGACTAGATTGTGTGTTGGTTGATGACAGAATCTCATTAGTCATGATATAGTGATATCAAACCAATCACATAGGTACTTGTTAGAGAACAACTGTATTAGACAGACCCACCGTGAGATTGACACATGGAACCATGACGTGGTAGTCATAGTCAACTCTCACAGTGATGGTGGTGAGTGTGATTCTTTGACCTGAAATCACTACACTCAACACATGTTGTTGGGTACACGTTGACATCATCAAACACAGTCCTAAAACATGAATTGTTATAAAGGTGATGATTGGGTGACTTTGACACATGGGGCTTTTGAGGGGTGAGTGATAGATATGGGATTTTTCCCTCTTAAGGGAGTTTGATGTTCATGGCCACTTGATGAGTGATATTAAGAAATGCATGCATGCTTGTGTGAATTAATATGTGATATTGATTGCACACATATATCATACAGTGTACTTTGAGATCAAGAAAGTGAATGAACGTTGATAGGATGACTATTCCATGCCTCGAGTTCATTCGGGATATCTGTGACAAAGGAATTATACATTCACTGTAACACCAGTCTCAGATTGTAGGATTGAAAGTTGTTCTCCAACTTTCTTTTTCACTTGGGTAGCACTGATGTGTGACTAGGCACCGCTCCTTGCTTGTGATGTCATAAATGTTATGAACATTCACTACCAACGTGAAATGGACCTGCAGGGTCGCACACATAGGATTTAACCTGGAAGATGAATTTATCCATGAATGATGTTTAGATTGTTTACTAAAGGTGTTTAGTAGTTCAATTAAACATTCAATAAATTGACTTAACTTAGTATCACCATGTTCAAGTGTTGGACTGACTGATTAAAGTGTCAGATTGATTGAGACTACAATTGATTATTTCTGCACAACTTGGACTGCCAACTGACCGGTTCAAACAATTGAACTGATCGGCTTAGGTCAGTGAGACGACCGGTTCAAGGTGTTTAACCGATCGACTCAGCTGGACCAAACGAGCCAATTTGGGAAAGTTAGGTTGGTGAGAAAATATTTTTTGTTGCACTTGTTCAATTCAATTAGGACAAGAATCAATCTTTTGATTAGTAGGAAACAAAAAGAGGAAAGTCAATTTGAGTCGGGTTAGGACTGTGAACCGACTGGGTAAGGGCTGAACCGATCGGCTCATGAGTGAGACGATTGACTCGACTGTCGTAGAGCAATCAATTTGTGGAAAATCCGAACCCTTCTACTCTCACTCCAATTCAGAACCCAGACCCAACCCTCTGCTATAAATAGAGGGGCATTGGGAGCTTCCAACATTTTAACTCAGATCTCTCAGATAAACAGTTCTGTTGTCCTCTCTAATTTTGGTAACCGAGAGAGTCTGAGCAACTGCTACCCGACTAGGGAGGCAAAAGCCGCGGTAAGACAACTGAGGAACTGTGACTACTGTGGGAGAGCAGGTCGGTGGCTAGTACACTGACAGAAGGGGATGACTCATTTTGATGTCTTGTAGGACAAGAAAATTGGAGTTCTCGGTGGTCCGTGTGGACTACTACAGAGGCGGGAGATTTTTGTCGCTCGGAGGACAGCTGTCAATCCATCAGTCCCAATGTGACCAGGAGATGCGCAATATCCATCCAAGACCAAAGGTGAAGACCGCGCACTCTGTGAGTTTACATCTCCGAGCAAGCCTCAAGATAAGGTATGCCTCTACAAACCATCCTTCCTACCTTAAAGATGTTGATGAGATCTCTTTGGGTTCTGGGTTTGGGGAGAAAATTTTTGTTTCCGCTGCCATCTCTACCTCCTCTAAAACCCAACATTTACAACACACTTATGCCCTAAGGAGATGAGATATACCACTCATGATCCAACTGATCACTACTTAGTCAAAATTGGTACCATAAAAGGTCCAAGGAAGAGCCGGCTTCTAAGACCTCACCCGTCTCAGTTAGTACTAGACCACTAGCAGTGACCACATGTCAAACTACAACTAACTTGCCAGGGTATAGTGGCATCTTCTCTATAGAGCTACAGATACAACATGCACTCTCTTCAGGGAGATATCACACATGAATTCCTTATATATTGTCTTCAGGAAGATCACACAGCAAGCCCGACATATAGAGTCATGGCATACAGCTATACTCTGAAGGCAATCACATATCAATCCTTGGTATATTATCTTTGGGGTGATCACATAGCAACCCCGATATATTGAGCCATGGAATATAGCCATACTCTGAGAGTGATCACATGACAACCCTCAGCTGGACATAAGGATATGTTTGTCCTTCACCCCCCACATATTCAAAAATATGCACTCTGAGTTAACTCGTTTCCACCACCGCATATCTGAAAATTTGCACTCCGAGTTCAACTTATTTCCCCATTCAGCAAATCCTAACACAAATCAGATCTATGTCCAGGGCAACTACATGATAAGGTTCCACTTGATTATTAGGTATATTATAGTATCTTTTAGCATAAATCAAGTTATGAGAACAAAATATAACCGATGCTACAAATAAAAGTGTAATACATTTATCAAGTACTTTCACAATCTTTGGGACACATTGAGCGCATAGCTCATGGGATCTCAGTCCCTTGTCACATCATTGGGAATTCTCATCCCTTAGCATCATCATCACGATTTCTAGATCTGGTTTTTCAACCCTTTGAATGCTTCACACTGGGGATCTCAGTCCCTTGTCACATTACTGGGAATTCTCATCCCTTAACATTATCACCATCATGATTGCTAGATCTGGGTATTCACACCATTTGAATGCATAACACTCAAGATCTCATTCCCATGTCAAATTACTGGGAATTCTCATCCCTTAACATTATCATCATCATGATTGCTAGATCTGGATATTTAAAACCCTCAGTTCATCACAGAACATTGTCACCTCTTATCAGGTAACTATTACCTCTAGGTCCTCAGATCCATGTATACATTGTACTTATTACACAATTATATCACATGGCACACAAGGCCTATTTAATATGTATCATACAAAACATCATAGCTCATACCTGGCTATGTTCATCATTACCATGTCTCATGTAACTATTACCTCTAGGTCCTCAGACCAAGGTATACATTATATTTATTAGACAAGGCCCATTAAATATGTATTATATGAAACATCATAGCTCATACCTGGCTATGCTCATCATCTCATGATTCTTGTATGGTTAGTATTTCACATTGTTAAGTACATATCATGACCATGCAATGCAAGAGAATTACAACCTTCCCATTATTAGGGTTAGGGTTTCCCTTCTTACAGATTAGGGTTAGGGTTTCCCTTTTCAACCAATTGGGGTTTATAGTTCATTTTATCAAGAATCAAAACCCTAAATCACATTATCAAGAATCAAAACCCATATTCATAGCTTCACACATTTAGTAGTATCAATTTATGCTCATTGAATGATTATCTTACAATATATGAGTTTCTCTTTCATCCTCATTAGGATATTAATTACATCTAGGGTTTTCCCTTTTCACCAATTAGGGTTCTTTTCAACCGAATAGGGTTAGGGTTTCCCTTCTTACTGATTTGGGTCAGGGTTTCCCTTTCAACCAACACAGTTGGGGTTTCCCTTTTGAACCGGTTAGGGTTAGGGTTTTCCCCTTTTCATCCAATTAGGGTTAGGGTTTCCCTTTTCAACAAATTAAGGTTAGGGTTTCCCTTCTCACCGATTAGGGTTTCAAGTTCATATTATCAAGAATCACAACCCTAATTCATATTCTCAAGATTCAAAACCCTAATGCATAGCTCTACACATATAGGAGTATCACTGTATGCTTGTTAAATGATCATCACACAAATTATGAGTTTCTCTCTCATCTTCACTAGGATATTGATTACATCATACTTAATTAAATTGGCTCAATCCTTCTCTCAAGGTACATTGGCCTACATTTATCCAAATGCATTGAACTCCATACATCTTAATGTATCTTTGGACATAACACAATTCATGTGTTACTCAATCAAGTGTTTTGAAGTTATGGTGCTTCCACCATATCAGGTTAGAGGTGTGTGCTTGCTTCCATATCGGGCAAGAGGTGTGTGTATGCTTACCATATCAGGCAAAAGGTGTATATGTGTTAACCATATCGGGCATGAGGTGTATGTGTGCTCACCATATCACTTTCAAGGTGTACATGTGCTTACCATATCGCCCTTGAGGTGTATGTGTGCTTACCATATCACCCTTGAGGTGTATGTGTCCTTACCATATCGGGCATGAGGTATATCTTGATCACCATCTAGGGTTTCATCACCATATCGTGTTTGAGGCGTATGTGTGCCCACCATATTGACCATGAGGTGTATGTGTGCTTACCATATCGACCTTGAGGTGTATGGGTGCTCCCATATTTGCCTTGAGGTGTATGGGTACTTCCATATCACGCTTGAGGTGTATGAATGCTTCCATATCACCCTTGAGGTGTACGAGTGCTTCCATATCACCCATGAGGTGTATGTGTACTAACCATATTGCCCTTGAAGTGTATATGTGCTTACCATATCGCCCATGAGGTGTATGGGTGCTTACCATATCGCTCTTGAGGTGCATGTTGATCACCATCTAGGGTTTCATCACCATATCAGGTTAGAGGTGTATGTGTGTGTCACCATATCGTGCATGAGGTGTTTCTTAATCACCATATTGTTCATGAGGTGTGTGTATGTGTCACTGTATCACGCACCAGGTGAACACTCATCACCATATCGTTCTATATGTGCATAACCATCACAATCTAGGGTTTCAACATCATTTCGGGCAAGAGGTGTATCCTTCAACACCATATCGTGCATGAGGTGTATCCTTCAACACCATATTGTGCATGAGGTGTATCCTTCAACACCATATCGTGAATGAGGTGTATCCTCATCACTATATTGTTCTAGAGGTGTATATCCATCACCATCTCCGTTTTCATCATCATTCATGCAAGAGGTGTGTATGTGTATCACCATATCAGGTTACTCAAAATTAGGATTTTGCATATCAGGTTAGACCATTATGGTATCAAGTTATCATGTGTTGAGTGACATGTTTGACAACTGGTTGACATCTCTCAATCCAAGATTACAAAATGATAGGGGTGTAGGGTTCCAAGGTAAATAGGATTGCATATCACCTTCTAGGGTTTCATCACCATATCGGGTTAAAGGTGTGTGTGTGCTTAACACCATATTGTGCATAAGGTATATGCTTGACCACATATCGTGAAACAAGTGTATCCCCCATCACCATATCATGCATGAGGTAAATTTCCATCACCATATAGTGCAAAAGGTGTTTACTTGTGCCACTCATATTGGGTTGCTTCAGCTAGGGTTTAGCTTATCAGTTTAGAGGTGTGTAATTGACACTATATCGTGCATGGGGTGTTTTCTTAACCTCATACCATTAAAGAGGTGTATGTTTGACACCATATCGTGCACAAGGTGTGTAATTAATTACCATACATGCAAAGAGGTATATACTCATCACCATATCATTCTAGTGGTGTGTGTATATCACCATATCGGGTTAGAGGTGTGTGTGTGCTTCAACCTGATATCAGTTTGTGCCATGATGATATCATCATGTTCAAGGTCTAGACCTTCCTTATAACTATTCTAATTCATGGAAAACAGGTCTAATAAACTATTTGAACTCATAGATTCAATAACTATTCAAGGAAACTCAAAATTGAAAGAAGATCAATAACTATAGCAAGATTGAAGGTGAATAATAACATGATTGGGTTCAAGTTATATAACCCACCTCAAGAACAACTTCAAAGCTCCAAGATCCAAATATTCATGTTACCAAGGTAGAATATGAACTTATAATAGATCCAAGACTCGTTCACAACTCCTCTATATGTTAAGAATCACCATAGATAAGAACTTTGGTGAAGAAGAAAAGAAAGAAAGAATCACAACCCGATATCATGCTTGAACCAATGTTGAAGATGACCATGCCTTCACCTTACACCCTAAGCTCGATATCCTCCTTGCTCCTTGATATGGTACACGATAACAAAGAGAAATGGAGAAATTAGTTTCGAAAAGATTCACTAATAGGTGAAAGGAAGGGTATATATCCTTGAGGCTCATGGGAGAGAGTGTAAGAGGTGTCAACACCATATCCTTACTAGGTTCCACATGGCTATGCATGGGTTGACACATGTTTGTGCATGCACTCCATATTTATATTGACATGAAAAATAAAAACTTGAGTATAATTCTAGGGATAAGGGTTCAACCCCTTAGTTATCTTCTAGGACAAAATATTTCCACTCACATTATTATTTTCACAAATCAATACAACCTTTCCCAAGGAAAGTTGCAAGCCGATATCCATTTCATTATGAAGGTTCTTATCTCATTTGGCAAAGGAAAATAGTTAAAAAATTGATATGTCAGCCTCCTCTATGGCTCCTTGGCTGATACGCACTCCCATTTACTACAACACGATACAACTCAATACAAGCTCAATTAAGGTTTCAATTACACAACTGTTCTTGGTCTTTTCATCACCACGAACACTACCACTCAAATTCGGTTCAAACAGGGTGCCTCCTACTTTCTATCTCCTCTAAATGATGCATATCTAGAGTAGGGACACTCTAGAAGTGGTAATTTGCATATCAAACCTACATTTTGGGGAAATTGCACCAAAATTGGTACACAATGTACAAGCATTATTCAAACAAGTTCCAACTTGGAATATAAGCTCTCCGCAAGCCACACCTTAGCACCATTCTCTCTCTAATGATTCTAAGGTACTTGGGGCACGTTCAAACTATGACAAATTGCAATATAACCCTCATATTGGGTAAATTGTATTTTACCACCAAAGTATTATATAATGCACAAACCGTTTGCAAATAAGCTCAAACTTGAAAGTTAAACTTTATGAGAGTCTTAATTTCATTTTAAAATATTAAAACAAGTTTATAAATAACTTACTTAAGAAAATCTTCCATGTTAGGGCATTACCCAGGTCATGGATGTTACAGTGAAGGCCGAATACTAGTAAACCAGTAAGTTGCTACGGATAATGAAGAGTCCCCGAGCGAGAATGGGAGTAGATTACCATAGACGTTGTGGTGGGTCTCCCCTGGGCCAAAAGAGGTCATGATGCAATATGGGTTATGCTATATTGCCTTACCAAGTTTACCTAAGCCCTTACCTAAGAGGGATCACTGTCAGCCTGACAGATCTGGTTGAACGATATATATGAGAGAGATATAGTTCAACTACACCATGATCCTAGTTCAATACCTTGAATATGACCTTAAGTTCACTTAAATGTGGTGGAAGTAGGTACATGAAGAACTCGATTCTAGATTCAAGTTGAACACAACATATCACCCCTAACTAATGAACAATTAAGAGAGCATGATCTAGACTATAAAAGGTCTGATAAGAGCATGTCTGCTCGTATAGAGTGATTTGTGTGAGCATTTACTGCCCCTAGTAGATTTTGCTTGTTATTATAGCCACCACAGTCATTATCAAGACTTAAGGATCTCTGTAAGGGAGGTTGTGTCGGTCACCGCTGCATTAGGATGATTTCTATGAGAGGACATTGTGAAGATTAGAGAGACCACAGTGTATGCAGATGAATGCTTTGATCGAGCAATGGATGAGAATGTTCGAGATCGACAAGATTCGTGAGTTGAGGTGAAGCAAACTGACATGCAATTCACTGTGGGTGAACATATGTTATGAAAAACCAACCCCTCTGAGCTACAGCTAAGAAACCTGAGTCCCCAATACATGGGTCCATTTGAGATGTATTGGTGGAGTTGCTTATGTTTAGCCTTATCCCTCAGGATAATATGATGTATGACGTGTTCCATGTGTTAGATATAGAACACCATGTGATCTACTCAAGCCATGTACTGAGCATTGAACCTATTGGTCTTTAAGGGAGGCTGACATATCCTGAGTTACCTATGAGGGTGCAGATACCAAGGTGACAAAGAACTCAGATGTAAGAATATAAGATGATAAAGGTTTTTTGGAAGAACCATGGAGAGGATGAAGCCACATGGGAGCCAATGATGGACATGAGAAAGTCTGATACTGAATGTTTGTAGGTTTGGTGATGTTTTGAGGGTAAAATTGCTATAAGAGGGGAAGGATGCTACAACCCAAAATTTTGGGTTCATATGGTTGGAAATGCAATTTCCCCAATAAGTGTAGAATTATGGAAATTGTATGAATTATATGTATTGAATGGATTTCCTTTGCAATATTTCCTTTGTGAATGTGATTCATGGATCATTATATGTTAATGAGTCTGATATGATTAAAAGAAAAAGAAGAAATTAAATAATCCATAAATAACAAAAGAAATTGAGATAATAATGAAAATATGAGAAATATGTGGAAATATGTATGTTTGAATCATCCTGGATGAGATTTCGAATCCAAAAGGTTTCTAATGGTAAAAGGGAATCCAAATTAAGAGAATAAAAGAGTAAGAGAGCGAAAATATGTATAAAATATGTCCTTTTTGTGGTATGTGTGCCGTGAGAGCCAATCATGGGATGATTGGTGGGATACATTAAGATTGATTTGATAAACATCAAAGGCAAGCTTCCGATTCATTCTGGTTCAGTCATATGAGATAGTGATAGAATAGATTGAATGTCTAGAGAATGACAGTACTCAAGGACATATGCTTTCAGTTTAAGGACCTGAACGACGAGATCATACGGATGCTAAGAGTTTGTATATTCTTGTTATGTCCCTAGTCGGATGTCATAGTGGAAGGTAGATAGACAACTATGACACATAAGACTAGATTGTGGTGTTGGTTGATGACAGAATCTCATTAGTCATGATATAGAGATATCAAACCAAACACATAGGTACTTGTTAGAGAACAAGGTACCGGACAGACCCACCGTGAGTTTGACACATGGAACCATGAGATGGTAGTCACAGTCAGAACTCACAGTGATGGTGGTGAGTGTGATTCTTAGACCTGAAATCACTGCACTCAACACATGTCGTTGGGTACACTTTGACATCATCAAACGCAGTCCTGAAACATGGGTTGTTATAAAGGTGATGATTGAGTGGCTTTGACACATGGGGCTTTTGAGGGGTGAGTGATAGATATGGGATTTGTCCCTCCTGAGGGAGTTTGATATCCAAGGCCACTTGATGAGTAGCATTGAGATAGGTGTGCGTACGCATGTGTGAATCAGTATGTGATATTGATGTCATACATATCTCCTTCAATCTACTCTGAGATCAAGAAAGTGAATGAACGTTGACAGGATGACTGGTCCATGCCTCGAGTTCATTCGGGATATCAGTGACAAAGGAATTATACATTCACTGTAACACCATTCACGGATTGTAGGATGAATGTTGTTCTCCAACTTTCTACTTTCACTTGGGTAGCACTGATGTGTGACTAGGCACCACTCTTTGCTTGTGAAGTCATAAGTGTTATGGACTTTCACTGCCAACGTGAAATGGACCTGCAGGGTCACACACATAGGATTTAACCTGGAAGAGGAGTTTTATCCACAAAGCAATGTTTAGATTGATTACTAAAGGAGTTTAATAGTTCAATTAAACACTCAATCAGTCGATAGCTCAATATCATTTGGTTCAAGGTGTTGTACGCATTGATTGGAGTATCGGATTGATTGAAATCGCAAGTGACTGATTTTGCCCAACCTGTGCTCCCAAGCGATCGGCTCATGTGATGAACCGATCGGCTGAGGTTGCTAAACCGGTCGGCTGGGGAGTCCAGGCCGATCGGCTCATGCCCAGGATGAAACAACCGGTTCAAGAGTTGAACCGATCGGCTCAACTGGTGCAACCGACCAGTTGGGAAAGTCATGTCGGCAAGAATTTTCCTTTGGTTTCAAATTTCCCAATTCGATTGGGAATAACATTGGTATTCGATACCAATTGGGAACGAAACAAGGAAAGTCTTTTTGAGCCATATTAGGACCACCAATCGATTGGTTCAGGGCAACAACCGATTGGTTGGAGTTCCCAAACGATCGGCTCAGGTCCAACCGATCGGCTCAATGCCCAAACCGATCGGTTCAGTTGTGAACCGATCGTTTCAAGTTGCGAACCAGTTGCTTTTTTTGAAAAATTCTCGAACCCTTCTACTCCTTCTTTAGTCCCATATTGTCGGGGCAAGAGAACCCTGTCCCATGACCCTCCTATATATAGGGGTATTGGGGGCTTCTCAGACAACACTTCAGTGCAACCAGTTGCTCTGTAAAGTTGTCCTTCTCTCTGGTTTTGGTAACCGAGAGAGAGCCCGAGCAAGTACTTCCCGCAAAGGGAGGTGCAGCAAGGGAAAGACAACTACAGTTGCAACTGGAGGCAGGAGAGTGTGTTGGCGACTAATACGTCAATAGGAGGGTGCGACTCCTTCCACCTCCTTGTGGGACAAGGAGTGTGGTGTTCCAAGTGGTCCGTGTGGATTACTTCAGAAGCGGGAGGTCACTTCCGCTCAGGAGGACAACTGTCATCCGACAGTCTGGTAGGAGGAGGAGGAGTCGTCAGTCCCGGTGCGACCAGGAGCTGCACAGACACCGTCCAAGACCGGAGTTGAAGACCGCGTATTGCGTGAGGTATTGTCGCCGAGCAAGCCTCGGGACAAGGTATGATTCCACAAACCATCCTTTCGTATTATATAGGCGTTGACGCGTTTCCTCGGTATGGGTTTGGGGGAGAAAATTTTTGTTTCCGCTGCCTTCTCTGCCTCCCCTAAAACTCCCAACAGTGGTATCAGAGCCACGTCAACTGCTCTATGTTTTAGAAATATCGATATGATCGATTTTGGTTTGTCTCCTTTATTTATTGCATGTGATGCGAATAATATTGGCTTTATGCATGTCCAATCCTAAATCCACAAATCCCAATTACATATATGATATGTATTATTAATGCACTCGATACACGTCGCCCTTAAACGAGTTTTGTGGTGGATGTGTAGCATGATTATGGCCTATAAACCCCTATCTGTGTGTGGTTGTTTGTGGTGGCTTGCATCTCGGTCTGTGCACCGATATTCCCTCTCTTATTCTTGATGTAACTCGAAATAATTCGAGATTCTTTCCTACCTTTGCTCCCCAGAATGTAACTCGGGGTTTTCCCTTTTAAGAAATGTAATAATTAGGATAGATTTTATTTCCTGTTATGTCGAAGACCGACGGACATCAAGACGACAGCTGAAACGATCGGTTTAAGGCGTGAACCGATCGGTTGACGTTCCAGACGGTCGGTTCAAGGAGTGAACCGATCGGTTGATGACCGGTTCGAGGAGTGAGACGAGCGGGTGGCAGACATGATGAGATGCACGATGACCAGGTGAACCGATCGGTTGGAGGAGTCAACCGATCGGCTGGTGGCACCCAGATGACCGACTGGAGAGAACAGATCATTCATGTGATGAGTTGATCAACTCGGACGGCAAGGCACATAGTTCATCTTGTAAAGGTTGCATGTGATGTAGACCTAGATGACCGTGATTCCTCTTGGCTCGAGGAATCACATTAGGATGGCCATAATCATCGCTTTTTATCGTTGTGTGTATGTTTTCTGTGGGATATAGCATGTATATGATACATACTATGTATTGTGGTGATTGGATATGTATATATATATAAAAACCAAATCTCTCACTAAAATATTAAGTCTTATATGCCTTCCAAATGCGACACACGTGAAAAGCTTGATCGACCAAGTGTGGGCATGCCCTAGCGTGGTGCACCGTCTATCTCGTGGAAGCGTGAAGGATGAATGTGTGGGTCTGCCCTAGCAGGGTGCATATTTATCGTGTTTTCTTTAGGTTAGACTTAACTGGTGATTCTTAGAGCGTCTAGGCCCAGAGGCAAGGAATGTTCATGGCAAGGTGTTGTGCATGTTAATTCAACAAGAGTTGCATATGATGCAATTGGCAAGAGTTGCCTACCTGAGAGATCTAAGTTGTGGGCGATCAACCCTAGCTGATTCATGACTTAGAGGATTTCAGGATCTTGCCCACTAGAAGGTTGTACGCTGCAATCTTCTGAATTGATGGTGAGGGCTATCAATTTGAAGTAAAATAGTGGGAGCGATAATTAATTAAAGGCCTAATTATATCATCAAACTTTCAAATCAATCAAATAAGTCAAAATGAGTTTTGGACTAAAATTGCATATTTCCTTTTGTAGTTCAAATGGAAACAAACAACAACAACTTTTCTTTGCGATCGGTACTTGACAAGGAAAAGTTAAATGGGACTAACTTCCATGACTGGTATCAGACATTAAGAATTGTTCTCACTCAAGAGCGTACGCTCTATGTCCTGGATACTCCAATTCCAGAGGAACCCGCTCCTAATGCACCAAGGGCCGAAAGGGATGCTTACAAGAAGCATGTTGATGATTCCATTGATGCTAAGTGCTTGATGCTATGTTCAATGAACCATGAGTTGCAGAGACAACATGAGAACATGGGTTTCATAGAGATGATTCAACATCTCAGGAACATGTATGAAGATCAGGCATGGCAAGAGAGATACAATGTTTCTAGGGCGCTGTTCAAGTGCGTCATGACAGAAGGAGATCCAGTTGGTCCTCACACACTTAAGATGATTGGGTATGTGGAGAACCTACAAAGATTGGGATTTCCATTGAGCCAAGAGTTGGCTACTGATGTGATACTTCAATCGTTTCCAGAATCCTACAGTCAGTTTGTGATGAACTACAACATGAACAACTTTGATAGGCCACTGTCAGAGTTGTTGGGCATGTTGAGGACAGCCGAGATACAGATGAAGAAGGACAAGCCTAATCTTGTGATGGTGATCACAAGCAAGAAAGGCAAGTCCAAGCGCAAGGGCAAGGGCAAAGCTAAGAAAGGTTATGAAGCTAGCCAGGAGTCCAAGCCATCTTCAGCTCTCAAGGACAAGGGAGGCGTGACCAAGAAAGGAAATTGCCACCATTGTCAAAAGCCAGGACATTGGAAAAGGAATTGTCCTCTCTATTTAGAAGAACAAAAGAAGAAGGAGGCGACTGAAGCCCCTACTTCAAGGTGTCATGAAAGTAAACTTGTAACACTTTTTGAGGTATATGATACCAAGATGTAAAGTGTAAAGCACTCATAATTGGGGCAAGTGTTGCCGCCATGGATAAAGTACTTAAGTTTATTTTCAGCCTACAAGGAATGTAATACAGTTATGAGCTGCTATTTCATATATTGCCAAAAGATAGAAACACTTTGTTTTGCATATTGTATGACAATGATGGCAATTAATAAAATTGATTTTTCAATCTTAAAGATATGATCTTTGTGGCAATGCCTTGTTTATCTTGTGATACATGGTATGCATAAGATAAAATGATACCTAAAATTATTGATAACTCAAACAATCAAATTAGCATCAATCATGAGAAATTCATTTCTAGTTTCCATATGATGGATAAATCTAGACTCTTTTGGTTAGAGAACCAGTAAGAGACATGAATATCTTGGACATGATTAATCAATCTTCACTAATGGTAGTGGGAGAGTGATTATCCTATTAGGTATAATACATGTGATGTATTTACATACCTATTGGAACAAATGCTATTACTTCAAATGGTGTTTAGAGAAATACCAATATGAATATCTTGAAGTGTTCAAGATTATCATAGATGTAGTACAAATTTGGTAAAGTATTAATTCTTGATGAGATCATTGAATGAAATACTTGGAGCAAATGGTTGAGATCCTTATGAGTGATTATGATAGTGTATCATAGTGAACTCATGATTAAGGCATAGTGATGTCTAAATCAAGAAGGAATCATACTCTAAGGAGTTAGAGAATGATTATCAAAATAACTAAATTCTTCTTAAGAAAAGAATACCCCACACTAATAAAGGACATTAAGAATCACAAGGAGTTGTGAGTTCGTATATCCTTGACAGATACACCTCAAATCTATGTGATGAGTTGTTCATATGATGAGTCAACTATCTAGATGAATATGAGGAACCGAATTTTGAGTTATGGTTTATGACCATTACATCCTAAATGACATCCATGTGAACCATAAGGTATGACCTTGATGGTAGCACTCATTGGATGAAATCCATAAGTGCATATGAATCTTAAGCGTTAAGATACATGGATAACATTTTGAGAAGGATGATGCTTGTTGATTGCAACTTAATGACCAAGACATTTGGCATATGGATACTAAAACTGCATTCCTATGAGGACTGCATGGAAACCCATGTTTCAGGACTGCGTTTGATGATGTCAAAGTGTGCCCAACAACATGTGTTGAGTGCAGTGATTTCAGGTCTAAGAATCACACTCACCACCATCACTGTGAGTACTGACTGTGACTACCATCTCATGGTTCCATGTGTCAAACTCATGGTGGGTCTGTCCGGTACCTTATTCTCTAACAAGTACCTATGTGTTTGGTTTGATATCACTATATCATGACTAATGAGATTCTGTCATCAACCAACACCACAATCCAGTCTTGTGTGTCATAGTTGTCTGTCTACCTTCCACAATGACATCCGACTAGGGACATAACAAGAATGTACAAACTCTTAGCATCCGTATGATCTCATCGTTTAGGTCCTCAACCTGAAAGCATACGTCATTGAGTACTGTCATTCTCTAGACATTCAATCTGTTCTATCACTATCTCATATGACTGAACCAGAGTGAATTGGAAGCTTTCCTTTGATGTTTATCAAATCAATCTTAATGTATCCCACCAATCATCCCATGATTGGATCTCAGGGCATACATACCAACAGACTCCCACTTGCACTGCGAGCCAATCACCCATGAATCACATTCACAGTGATCTTCAAACATGTCCCACATGTTACTGTGCTCTAGTGCCAACATAGTGAGTATTGACAACACTTTGCCAAAGTCTGTACAAATTGCATGTCTCACATCTCTTCACTGTACGTCACACGTATGAGATGGAGTTTCCGTAATATGCGGTCTAGTATTCCATTTGCTAACTTTTAGCCACATTGCATGATCAAGGATTTCAGACCTGTCATCAATGAGTGGAATATCTATAAGTTCATCTCATGAACTTCTAGATCCATATAGTATCTACTGTTGTTCTCGAACACATAGATACTCGGCTTTTCTTCTTTTAAATGGTTTTATTGGAACACTTCCAATTATCAACAAACTTTCATTTTATACATCTTATGTATATTTTGCGATTAATTTTCTGTCCTTTCGGAAGTTCGCATCAATGTAATTTCTTACATCGAACTCTTCCTTATCTCCATAGAACTAGTACTTTACAAGTACTTATCAAGTTCTCATGGTATTCCAGTAACCCTTACTGGAAATAGACAGACATCCACTCGTCATGTCCCACATACGAGTTATCAGGATTAGCACATCATATTGTCATGTCCTACATACAATATGATGAATGCATTTTATTCTTGCCATGTCATACATGCAAGATAATGGGATGATTACATACATGATAGATCCATATCTATTCTTAGTGTTCCCATTCTTCATAAGAATTGGACACTTGGCCTTGGGATACTAACTCCATGTAGCATGGACAAGTTTTCTCCCACTTAATCTGTGCATACTGAACACTTCAGTACAGATTGCCAATGTATGTTTTCTCTTTCCAGGTCAAGAGATTTCAGAGAACTATCTCTATAGATCTATATTCCTATCACATAGGAAACATCTCTATCTTCCTTAAAGATAATTTCCACTTTTGGATTTCCAATCTAGAACATATCCATTTCACATCTATATGTGGAATGTGAATACGCTCCCACTAAATCACAGATCCCTTCTTTATCTTTGACATATCAGTCAAACCCTTTGACTATATCATCAAAGTAAATATCCAATTTTGAGTTACTTGTACTCAATCAATCACATTGATTAGTCCATTGTAACTTATAGACTTCATTTGCATTAGTGGATTCATAAACCTTATAGGCTGTGTCACGTACACATCCTGGTTTTATTCCTCATAAGAATGCAGTTTTAGTATCCATATGTCAAATGTCTCAGTCATTAAGTTGCAATCAAGCATCATCCTTATCAAAATGTTATCCATGTGTCTTAACACTTAAGACTCATTTGCACTTATGGATATGATCCAATGAGTGTTACCATCAAGGTCATACCTTATGGTTCACATGGATGTCATTTAGGATGTAATGGTCATAAACCATAACTCAAGATTCGGTTCCTCATATTCATCTTGATAGTTGACTCATCACATGAACAACTCATCACATAGATAATTGAGGTGTATCTGTTAAGGATGTAAGAACTCACAACCCTTGTGATTCTTAATTTCTTTTATTAGTGTGGGGTATTCATTTATTAAGAAGAATTCAGTTATATGATAATCATTCTCTAACTCCTTAGAGTATGATTCCTTCTTGATTTAGACATCACCATGCCTTAATCATGAGTTCACTATGATACACTATCATAATCACTCATAAGGATCTCAAACATTTGGTCCAAGTATTTTATTCATTGATCTCATCAAGAATTAATACTTTACCAAATTTGTACTACATTTCTGATAATCTTGAACACTTCAAGATATTCATATTGGTATTTCTCTTGAAGTATTAGCATTTTGTTCCAATAGGTATGTAAATACATCACATGTATTATACCTAATAGGATAATCACACTCCCACTACATTAGTGAAGATTGATTAATCATGTCTAAGATATTCATGTCTCTTACTGGTTCTCTAACCAAAAGAGTCTATCTTTATCCATCACATGGAAAATAGAAATGAATTTCTCATGATCAATGCTAATTATATTGTTTGAGTTATCTATAACTTTAGGTATCATCTTATCTTATGCATATCAAATATCATAAGATAAATAAGGCATTGCCACAAAGATCACATCTTTATAAATTGAAACATCTCTTTATTAATTGCCATCATTGTCATACAATATGCAAAAATAAAGTGTTTCTATCTATTGGCAAATATGAAATAGCAGTTCATAACTGTATTACATGCCTTATTGACTGAAAATAAACTAAAGTATTCCTATCTATAAAGGCAACACTTGCCCAAAGTAAGAATGCTTTACAGTGTACATCTTGATATCATATATCTCAGAAGTGTTACAAGTTTACTTTCATGACACCTTTAAGTAGAAGCTTCAGTCACCTCTTTCTTCTTTTGTTCTTCCAGGTAGAGAGGACAATTCCTTTTCCAATGTCCTGGCTTTTGACAATGGTGGCAATTTCCTTTCTTGGTCACGCCTCCCTTGGCCTTGAGAGCTGAAGATGGCTTGGACTCCTGGCTAGCTTCAGAACCTTTCTTAGCTTTGCCCTTGCCCTTGCGCTTGGACTTGCCCTTCTTGCTCGTGATCACCATCACAGACTTAGGCTTGTCCTTCTTCATCTGTAACTCGGCTGTCCTCAACTTGCCCAAAAACTCTGACAGTGGCCTATCAAAGTTGTTCATGTTGTAGTTCATCACAAACTGACTGTAAGATTCTGGCAACGATTGCAGTATCACGTCAGTAGCCAACTCTTGGCTCAGTGGAAATCCCAGTCTCTGCAGGTTCTCCACATACCCAATCATCTTGAGTGTGTGAGGACCAACTGGATCTCCTTCTGTCATGACGCACTTGAACATCGCCCTAGAAACATTGTACCTCTCTTGCCGTGCCTGATCTTCATACATGTTCCTGAGATGCATAATCATCTCTATGACACCCATGTTCTCATGTTGCCTCTGCAACTCATGGTTCATTGAACACAGCATCAAGCACTTTGCATCAATGGCATCATCAGAATGCTTCTTGTAAGCATCCCTTTCTGCCTTTGGTGCATTTGGAGCGGGTTCCTCTGGAATTGGAGTATCCAGGACATAGAGCTTACGCTCTTGAGTGAGAACAATTCTCAATGTCTAATACCAGTCGTGGAAGTTTGTCCCATTCAGTTTGTCCTTGTCAAGGACCGATCACAAAGAAAAGTTGTTGTTGTTTGTTGCCATTTGAACTACAAAAGGAAAATATGCAATTTTAGTCCAAAAACTCATTTTGACTTATTTGATTGATTTGAAAGTTTGACGGTATAATTAGGCCTTTAATTAATTATCGCTCCCACTATTTTACTTCAAATTGATAGCCCTCACCATCAATTCGGAAGATTGCAGCGTACAACCTTCTAGTGGGCAAGATCCTGAAATCCTCTAAGTCATGAGTCAGCTTTGGCTGATCACCCACAACTTAGATCTCTCAGGTAGGCAACTTTTGCCAATTGCATCATATGCAACTCTTGATAAGATGTCATATACAACTCCTTGCAATGATCATCTCCATGCCTCAAGGTACTAGATCCCATCTAGATCACCTTGTTAAGTCCGACCCAAAGCAAACACGATGAACATGCACCCTGCTAGGGCAGACCCACACATTCATCCTTCACGCTTCCACGAGATAGACGGTGCACCATGCTAGGGCGTGCCCACACTTGGTCGATCAAGCTTTTCACGTGTGTCGCATTTGGAAGGCATCTAAAACTTAATATTTTAATGAGGGATTTGGTTTTATATACATATACATATCCAATCACCACAATACATAGTACGTATCATATACATGCTATATCCCACAGAAAACATGCACAAATGATAAAAGCGATGATTATGGCCATCCTAATGTGATTCCTCGAGCCAAGAGGAATCACGGTCATCTAGGTCAACATCACATGCAACCTTTACAAGATGAACTCTGTGCCTTGCCATCCGAGTTGATCAACTCATCACATGAATGATCTGTACTCTCTAGCCGGTCGTCTGGGTTCCACCAACTGATCGGTTGACTCCTTCAACCGATTGGTTCGCCTGGTCGTCGTGCATCTCGTCATGTCCGCCACCCGCTCATCTCGCTCCTCGAACCGGTCATCAACCGATCGGTTCACTCCTTGAACCGACCGTCTGAGAAGGTGTCTTTATGTCCTCCGGTCTTTGACATAACAGGAAATAAAATCCTATTCTATTTATTACATTTGGTTTAAAAGGGAAACCCCGAGTTACATTCGGGGGGAGCAAAGGTAGGAAAGAATCTCGAATTATTTTGAGTTACATCAGGAATAAGTGAGGGAAGATCAGTGCGCATACCGAGATGCAAGCAACCACACACAACCAATCACAGATAGGGGTTTATAGGCCATAATCACGCTTACATACATCCACCACAAAACTCGTTTAAGGGCAACACGTATCGAGTGCATTAATAATACATATCATATATGTAATTAGGGATTTGTGGATTTAATATTGGGCATGCATAAAGCTGATATTATTCGCATCGTATGCAATAAATAAAGGCGAAAAACCAAAATCGATCATATCGATATTCCTAAAACATAGAGCAGTTGACGTGGCTCTGATACCACTATTGGGTTTTATAGGGGAGACAGAGAAGGCAGCGGAAACAAAAATTTCTCCCCCAACCCATACCGAGGAAACGCGTCAACGTACATATAATAGGAAAGGATGGTTTGCGGAATCATACCTTGTCCCGAGGCTTGCTCGGAGACAATACCTCGCGCAATGCGCGGTCTTCAACTCTGGGCTTCGACTGTGTCTGTGCAGCTCCTGGTCGCACCGGGACTCACAACTCCTACTCGAACCGGACTGTCGGATGACAGTTGTCCTCCAAAGCGGCAGTGTCCTCCCGCCTCCGTAGTAGTCCACACGGACCACCTGGAACTCCGCACTCCTTGTCCCACAAGGAAGTGGAAGGAGTCGCACCCACCTGTAGACGTACTAGTCGCCTACACGCTCTCCTGCCTCCTGTTGCAACTGCAGTTGTCTTTCCCTTGCTGCACCTCCCTTTCTCAGGAAGCACTTGCTCTGGCTCTCTCACGGTTACCAAAACCAGAGAGAATGACAACTCGCAGAGCAACTGGTTGCACTGAGCTGTACTGTGAGAAGCCCTCAAGTACCCCTATATATATAGGAGAGTCATGGGTCAGGGTTCTCCATCCCGGGCAATGCGGGACTAAAAGCAGGAGTAGAAGGGTTCGGGATTTTCCTCAAAAAGCAACCATCTCGCAACCTGAACTGATCGGTTCATTGCTGAACCGGTCGGTTCAGCCACTGAACCTGTCGGTTGGACATGAGCCGACCGTTTGGGGCACTCCAACCGATCGGTTGGTGCCCTGAACCGATCGGTTCATGGTCCTAATCCGGCTCAAATTGACTTTCCTTGTTTCTTTCCCAATTGGCATCGAAATACCAATACTATTTCCAATCAAATTGGAAATCCTATATCCAATCAAATTAGAAATCAAAACGAAAGGAAAACTCGCATCAATCCTACTTTCCCAAGTTGCTCGATTGCACCAGGTTAACTGATCGGCTCAACACTTGAACCAATCGTTTCACACAGTGCATGAGCCGATCGACTCAACCCTTGAGCCGACCAGTTCAGCAACCTCAGCCGATCGGTTCATCTCATGAACCGACCGGTTGGGAGTGTAGATTGTGCAGAATCAGTCAAATGCGATTTCAATCAATCCGATACTCCAATCAATGCGTCCAACACCTTGAACCATACGATATTGAGTCATCGACTGATTGAGTGTTTAATTGAACTACTAAACTCCTTTAGTAATCAATTTAAACATTGCTTGTGGAAAAACTCCTCTTCCAGGTTAAATCCTATGTGTGTGACCCTGCAGGTCCATTTCACGTTGGCAGTGAAAGTCCATAACACTTATGACTTCACAAGAACAGAGCGGTGCCTAGTCACACATCAGTGCTACCCAAGTTAAAGTAGAAAGTTGGAGAACAACTTTCATCCTACAATCCGTGAACGGTGTTACAGCGAGTGTATAATTCCTTTGTCACTATTATCCCGAATGAACTCGAGGCATGGATCTGTCATCCTGTCAACGTTCATTCACTTTCTTGATCTCAGAGTAGACTGGAAGAGATATGTATGACATCAGTATCACATACTGATTCACACATGCGTGCACGCCTTTCTCAATCCTACTCATCAAGTGGCCATGGATATCAAACTCCCTCAGGAGGGACAAATCCCATATCTATCACTCGCCCCTCAAAAGCCCCATGTGTCAAAGCCACCCAATCATCACCTTTATAAAAACCCATGTTTCAGGACTGCGTTTGATGATGTCAAAGTGTGCCCAACAACATGTGTTGAGTGCAGTGATTTCAGGTCTAAGAATCACACTCACCACCATCACTGTGAGTACTGACTGTGACTACCATCTCATGGTTCCATGTGTCAAACTCACGGTGGGTCTGTCCGGTACCTTGTTCTCTAACAAGTACCTATGTGTTTGGTTTGATATCACTATATCATGACTAATGAGATTCCGTCATCAACCAACACCACAATCCAGTCTTGTGTGTCATAGTTGTCTATCTACCTTCCACAATGACATCCGACTAGGGACATAACAAGAATGTACAAACTCTTAGCATCTGTATGATCTCATCCTTCAGGTCCTCAACCTGAAAGCATACGTCATTGAGTATTGTCATTCTCTAGACATTCAATCTGTTCTATCACTATCTCATATGACTGAACCAGAGTGAATTGGAAGCTTGCCTTTGATGTTTATCAAATCAAATTTAATGTATCCCACCAATCATCCCATGATTGGCTCTCAGGGCATACATACCAAAAGTCTATAAGTTACAATGGACTAATCAATGTGATTGATTGAGTAAAAGCAAGTCAGAATTGGGTCTTTACTTTGATAATATAGTCAAAGGGTTTGACTGATATGTCAAAGTTAAAGAGGGATCTGTGATTTAGTGGGAGCGTGTTCACATTCCACATATTGATGTGAAATGGAAATGTTCTAGAATGGAAATCCAAAAGTGGAAATTATGTTTAACGAAGATAGAGAAGTTTCCTATGTGATAGGAATAGAGATCTATAGAGATAGTTCTCGAAAACCTCTTGACCGGAAAAGAGAAAGCATACATTGGCAATCTGTACTAAAGGGTTCAGTATGCACATATTTAGTGGGAGAAAACTTGTCCATGTTACATGGAGTTAGTACCCCAAGGCCAAGTGTCCAATTCTTTTGAAGAATGGGAACACTAAGGATAGATATGGATCTATCATGTATGTAATCATCCCATTATCTTGCATGTATGGACATGGCAAGAATAAAATGCATTCATCATCTTGTATGTAGGACATGGCAATATGATATGCTCATCCTGATAACTCATATGTGGGACATGACAAGTGGATGTCTGTCTACTTCCAGTAAAGGTTACTGGAACACCATGAGAACTTGATAAGTACTTCTGAGGTACTAGTTCTGTGGTGAGGAGGAAGAGTTCGATGTAAAGAGTTACATTGATGCGAACTTCCAAAAGGATAGAAAATTGATCGCAAAATATATAAGATATATAAAAGTGAAAGTTTGTTGAGAATTGGAAGTGTTCCAATGAATCCATTTAAAAGGAAATGCCGAGTATCTGTGTGTTAGAAAACAACAGTGGATACTATATGGATCTAGAAGTTCATGAGATGAACTTATAGATATTCTGCTCATTCATGACAAGTCAGGAATCCTTTATCATGCAATGTGGCTAAAGGTTAGCTAAACGAATACTAGGTCACATATTATGGCAACTCCATCTCATACGTATGACGTACAATGCAGAGATGAGAGATATGCAATTAAAACTGACTTTGGCAAGGTGTTGCCATTACTCACTATGTTGGCACTAGAGCATAGTGACATGTGGGACATGTTTGAAGATCACTATGAATATGATTCAAGGGTGATTGGCTCACAGTGCAAGTGGGAGTCTGTTGGTATGTGTGCCCTGAGAGCCAATCATGGGATGATTGGTGGGATACATTAAGATTGATTTGATAAACATCAAAGGCAAGCTTCCGATTCATTCTGGTTCAGTCATATGAGGTAGTGATAGAATAGATTGAATGTCTAGAGAATGACAGTACTCAATGATGTATGCTTTCAGGTTAAGGACCTGAACGATGAGATCATACGGATGCTAAGAGTTTGTACATTCTTGTTATGTCCCTAGTCAGATGTCATAGTGGAATGTAGATAGACAGCTATGACACATAAGACTAGATTGTGGTGTTGGTTGATAAAAGAATCTCATTAGTCATGATATAGAGATATCAAACCAAACACATAGGTACTTGTTAGAGAAGAAGGTACCAGACAGACCCACCGTGAGTTTGACACATGGAACCATGAGATGGTAGTCACAGTCAGAACTCACAGTGATGGTGGTGAGTGTGATTGTTAGACCTGAAATCACTGCACTCAACACATGTCGTTGGGCACACTTTGACATCATCAAACGTAGTCCTGAAACATGGGTTGTTATAAAGGTAATGATTGGGTGGCTTTGACACATGGGGCTTTTGAGGGGTGAGTGATAGATATGGGATTTGTCCCTCCTGAGGGAGTTTGATATCCAAGGCCACTTGATGAGTAGGATTGAGATAGGCGTGCACACACATGTGTGAATCATTATGTGATATTGATGTCATACATATCTCCTTCAATCTACTCTGAGATCAAGAAAGTGAATGAACGTTGATAGGATGACTTGTCCATGCCTCGAGTTCATTCGGGATATCAGTGATAAAGGAATTATACATTCATTGTAACACCATTCACAGATTGTAGGATGAAAGTTGTTCTCCCTCTTTCTACTTTCACTTGGGTAGCACTGATGTGTGACTAGGCACCGCTCTTTGCTTGTGAAGTCATAAGTGTTATGGACTTTCACTGCCAACGTGAAATGGACCTGCAGGGTCACACACATAGGATTTAACCTGGAAGAGGAGTTTTGTCCACAAAGTAATGTTTAGATTGATTACTAAAGGAGTTTAGTAGTTCAATTAAACACTCAATCAGTCGATAGATCAATATCATATGGTTCAAGGTGTTGGACGCATTGATTGGAGTATCAGATTGATTGAAATCGCAATTGACTGATTTTGCCCAACCTTTACTCCCAACCGATCGGCTCATGTGATGAACCGGTCGGCTGAGGTTACTAAACCGGTCGGATGGAGAGTCCAGGCCGATCGGCTCATGCCCAGGATGAAATGACCGGTTCAAGAGTTGAACCGATCGGCTCAACTGGTGCAACCGACCAGTTGGTAAAGTCATGTCGGCAAGAATTTTCCTTTGGTTTCAAATTTCCCAATTCGATTGGGAATAACATTAGTATTCGATACCAATTGGGAAGGAAACAAGGAAAGTCTTTTTGAGCTGGATTAGGACCATGAACCGATCGGTTCAGGGCACCAACCGATCGGTTGGAGTGCCCCAAACGATCGGCTCAGGTCCAACCGATCGGCTCAATGGCCGAACCGATCAGTTCAGTTGTGAACCGATCGTTTCAAGTTGCGAACCGGTTGCTTTTTGTGGAAAATTCTCAAACCCTTCTACTCCTGCTTTAGTCCCATATTGCTGGGGCAAGAGAACCCTATCCCATGACCCTCCTATATATATAGGGTATTGGGGGCTTCTCAGACAACACTTTAGTGCAACCAATTGCTCTATAAAGTTTTCCTTCTCTCTGGTTTTGGTAAGTGAGAGAGAGCCTGAGCAAGTGCTTCCCGCAAAGGGAGGTGCAGCAAGGGAAAGACAACTGCAGTTGCAACTGGAGGCAGGAGAGTGTGTTGGCGACTAGTACGTCAACATGAGGGTGTGACTCCTTCCACATCCTTGTGGGACAAGGAGTGTGGAGTTCCAGGTGGTCTGTGTGGACTACTTCAGAGGCGGGAGGTCACTGCCGCTCAGGAGGAAAACTGTCATCCGACAGTCCAGGAGGAGGAGGAGGAGTCAGTCCCGGTGCGACCAGGAGCTGCACAGACACCGTCCAAGACCGGAGTTGAAGACCGCGCATTGCGCGAGGTATTGTCACCGAGCAAGCCTCGGGACAAGGTATGATTCCACAAACCATCCTTTCCTATTATATAGACGTTGACGCGTTTCCTCGGTATGGGTTTGTGGGAGAAAATTTTTGTTTCTGCTGCCTTCTCTGCCTCCCCTACAACTCCCAACACTTTTAAGTGATAACTTGCATATGAATACATGTCTTTCATTCTTTTGAGTTTGAGTCCCAAAATTGGCAGGAAGTAGATGAAGTCATTTTGGACTTTCCATCAAAATTTGGGATCAAATGGATATGCGTTTTAGGAGATGTGATTTTTGTAATATTCCTAAAGTGAAGAGAATTTATTTAAATGGTCACAATTTACATTAAAATTAGGATTCTTGGGCCCAGCATGTGATGACATCACGTCGTTTTCAAGACGTATGATTGGGGATATGATGGTGGAGAACTTATCTCCTACCTTCAGCTTGTTTTAGGAAAGGAGGTATAGTAAACCCGAGAATCCTTGGACTCTACACCTTTCCTTGATGCTTTTCGATTATTCACAACCATTCTGATGAAACTGGGAGATTAAAATGAATTCAAGCATCCCTGGTGAGTTTGAGATTTTCCCCAAATCAAAATTGGTTTAGAACTCCATTAATGGTTGGACACAACCATGTCTCTAGAAAGTCACTATTTAAGCACAATGCTTCTCCCAAGATCTCCCTCGAGTCATGGAGAACCCGTCCTATGATCCTATGGCTTTCTACCTTCACCAACTATACTTGTTCTCAGTTCCTTTTGGTCCCTTGTGCATCGCCCACATTGAGCTCTATGTCAGCACTCACCTTGCCCCCTCCAACCCCAGTGGGGCTCTAGATGAGTTTAGGTAGAGTCGGCATAGATGTTAGGACCTTCTCTAGGTTCTTTGGGGCCCTGCAGCTGAGATTCAACGCCATAGTTGACCGTGTAGGGGGAGTTAACGAGTTGAGCCAGGCGCAGAGCGATGAAGGGGATGAAGGGGATGAAGGAGGGGAAAAACACTATTCTACCCTCGAGTGCAACGCAATAATGGAATGCCAATGTGGTCCTTTGTGGCTTCTTGGATTGCCTTAGCCACCGAGGCACGGGGCACCCAGTTGGCGAAAACTGATTTGTGGAGCCAAGCTTACATGGCAACGAGGTAATATATCGCTTATTATGACGTGGCCTCATATGCTTGGCTTATTATAGAATAATCTTACAAAAATCATAGATGTTGCGAGGAACCTCCGATGGAAACATGTAATACATGAATTTTGACCAGGAGAACTCATGGAAGTAATAAAAATATAGTAGAAGCCTGAATCTATTTACAATTTGAAAAGTAGATAATGTTGTCTCCTTTAATGTGTTTAGTATAAGAAACCCTAACTTTTGATGTTAATAAGGTTGAGTGAAGTACTATGGGTAATTTAAGATGATATCAACCTATTGTTAATAAAAAATGTTTTGATGTCTACATAGATGATCCAAGTGCTTTATAGCTTAATTTTGGGTTTGATATGTTAATGTGCATTGATGGTCTTAAAAACCATAATCTAAGTGTTAATGGGTTTTAATGAATTATATTTCAATATTCTTTGTATAAAAGTGATACTAGGTTAATCCTAAGCCTAATATATGATAAGAAGTATTTAATATGTATGAAGTGGATAATTAGGGTTTTGTAGCTAGAACTATTGTTTTAGGGTTTTGTGGACTTAAAAGGGGAATTTTGAAAATGGATCTAAAGAACTGTAATGAAACCCTAATTTGGAATAGAAACCCTAGAAGGTAGTTTCAAGTCAATAAAGTAAGTTCTTGATGAGTATGTAGTAAATAGGTTGTACATTCTTTTTAGGGTTCTGTTCTTTTGTGTGATTCACTTGCTTACTTGTTGGATTACCTGATTGGATTGGATTGTGCTTATTTCTTGTGAAATTCCAAATCAGGTATGTGGTAAATTATGAGTACATGATTTATTTTCCCTGTGTTTTCGTGATGTTTTATTGATTGCAATGGAAATAAATTGCTTGGATGATTTCATTTATGCAATCTTTAAAGTGAATATGATTATCACAATTTAAGCATATATATGACTTTCCCGAACCTACATACCATCTCTAGATGTAGGATAAGAGACCAAGCCCTAGTGGGAAGGTCAATATGGTCAAGGCCCAAAGGGAAGACCACATGGAACCCAGAGAGGTGACCCAAGGTACCAAACTCAGGATAGAGAATGTAGCCTTAAAGTTACTTGCAAGGACGTAACCCTAGAGAGGATATCCCAGAGGATGAGTAAAAGTGGTTGGGAAGTCACATTGAAAAACATAATATTGCATTGTTGACAACTATTTGATGTGATTTCGTTGTTATATTATATGTGCAATATTTTAGTTGTCACCACTTAACGGTATATTCATTTATACTTACTGACATTTATTTTAGGCATTTTAGGATTATTTGAAATTATACAAACATTAATGTGGAACTTTTGAAGATTTAAGTTAACTTATAAAGGAGGATTTAGATACATAGAAGTCTATTGAGGGTATAAGTTCCAGTTTTCTACTTTTGAAAGGTACGTGATAAGTAAGAAAATTATTCCAATTTTAAGTTTAATCTTTAATAGAATTCATTAATTATTTTTATTTATTTGCAAAACCATTGATCTTGTATTTGGGATAACACCTTTGACTTCTTGGTATTCCTTAATTGGGGGTTACAGGGAAGCGGGGTCATTACAGTGGCACCCCAAATCAGCCCGTCTAATATCAAAATCAAGATAAAATAAGTAATTTTATGATTAGGGGTGCAGAGATTGAAATGACCATAACTTTGTAGACATATCTCTAATTGTGATAATTTTGCATATTTAGATTCATAATTAAGTTCACTAAAATGTGGCATATATTAGAGATAAAATAATGAAGTGATGAGGTTCAATCATAGTTGCAAGATAGATATAAATTAAGATAAGGCTTATATTTCAATTTTCGAATTTGAGTCGCGTGTTTTAGAGTTGATCATTGATTTAACAAAATTGGTGAATCATCACATTCCAACAATTGTATTGAAATTAACTGGATAAAGAGGCAAGCCGGTGAGAGGGAAATAGTACAATTGAGGAGAGAGGAAAGTCTAGTTGCCACACTACTCGATCTGACCTTGGATAAGGGTTTCCATACATGTAGTTTGTGGGTACATTATGACACATGTGGGTTATTGTGAGTGATATAGATGGAATTTTCCCTTCTATTGGAGTGATATCCATTCAAGAGATAGACTATGAAATGCATGACAATGTTCATATGGGTCAATATATGACATTGAGGTCATATGTATCTCAAATAGTCTACTTTTTTAAGAAACAATGATTGAACATTATGTTGTATGTATGCCCAGAGATCCAATCATATGATGATTGTAATGTGGCATTAGATACCTGATTCGAAAATGATAAAGGTAATTGTGTCTATTATGTTTGTCTCAATCATGAGATGAGGACACAAACATAGTAGTGTCTCGAGAAACATATTATCTGATGAAATATATCTTCAGGTTGAGGAATCAAACAATGAAATCACGTGTATGATAAGGGTACATGCATTTTTTTATGTCCCTAGTAAAATATTATTATTTAAGCAAAATACACTACAATAATACATATGAGTAGAGTGTGTTGACTAATGATAGAGTTCATAAGTCATGATGTACAATATCAATTCAAGCACACAGATACATGTTAGAGAACAGTGTATCAAGTACACCCACCTTGAAAGTGATACATGGATGCCATGGATTGGTAGTCAGATTCAGCTGTTACAATGATAATGGTGATTGTTGTTCTTAGACTTGAATTTACTACACTCATCATGTAACATCCCTGACATGGGTTAAGGCTTAACCCTAGAAGTTTTGGTTAAGAAGTCATTTAGATTCTTGTATTTATCTTTTGAAAAATATTTAAGACTAAATGAGAGCTTATATTTCAATTTTGGTCCTATTTGAATAATGTTGAAATAATATTTTACCTGTTTTGGACTACAGTGAAATTTACCCAATTTAATGGGTTAACTTGCAAATTTCACATGATAAATGTTCCTCAAGTGTTATAGCATCATAAGAATGAGAATGATGCTGGGGTATGGCTTCCACAAGCCTAAGTTCCAAGAAGAAGCTTGTTTGAATAATGTTGTGCATTAAATGCTAGTTTTGGTGTAATTTGCAAATTGCCCAAAATCTAGGGTTGAACATGTAAAGTACCACTTCAAGAGTGTCCCTACTGTTTCTTGGTATCATTTATAGAAAATAAAAAGAAAGTGGCGTCTTGTTTGAATTACTTTTGAGGAGAGATAATCTTGATAATAATATAATCAAGATTTAAGCATAATTGAAACCCTAAATCATTTTGTAGCAAAAATAAATATATTAATTGAAGTGCCCATCAACTAAAAAGGTTGTAGTTGAAATCCTATAGTGCAAGGACGTTCAAATGCCTTGAGTAGCATCGAAATTTCCTAAGTAGGTGAAGAAACCCACTCACATTTGTTAATTAAAACGTAATGTCCACTAAAAATAGATAATAGTATTATATTAATTAAGGTGCTTAAGTGGTTTCTTTTAATTCAAGTATAAACGAGAGGATATTGAAGGTAAAAGAATATGGATTTGAAGGCAAGGAAGGGAGGGGGCATGTGGCAAGAAAGTGGATGTATTTTCTTCTATTTTCTCTCTCCTAGAAAATCAATCACATATATTCGATTTTCTCATTGCTTGAAAGGCCATTTTGCAAACCACTTTGATTTCTTTTGCTTCTCGACAGCTTAAGAAACACGAGGAAAATTATCCAACACATGATCTAGAATTAGTTGCAGTGGTTCATGCGTTGAAGATCTGGAGACATTATCTCTATGGAGAGACATTCCAGATTTTCACAGACCATAAGAACCTAAAATACATATTTTCATAGAAAGAGTTGCACATGAGACAACGCCACTGGATGGAGTTAATCAAGGACTACGATTGTACAATTAATTATCATCCGGGGAAGGCTAATGTAGTGGCTGATGCACTAAGTAGAAAATCATCATCACCAAACACAGACAAGGCACAATTGAACTCTTTAGTGTGCCTTAAATGAGACATGCTTGTCTCTTTGAGGCAAGACAATATACATCTTAAAGTATCCTTGTTAGCTAGATTGATAGCTGAGATGCACATAAAACCTACTCTGATACAACAGATCAAAGAGGCACAACAAGCTGATACTGCGATTCAGCAGATCAGGTCAGAGTATGGTAGTGAGAAACGGGATGGGCTTCATGAGTCAGATGATGAGGTAGTCTGTTACTATGGTAGGATGGTAGTACCTGATGCCAATGACTTAAGGAAGTTAGTTTTGGAAGAAGCTCACTCATCTATGTATGCAATGCATCTAGAGAGCACCAAAATGTATCATAACTTGAAGGATATGTATTGGTGGCCTGGTTTGAAGAAAGATGTAGCTGAGTTTGTTATGCGGTGTCTAGTATGTCAGCAGGTTAAAGTTGAACATCAAAAACTCGCAGGAACAATGCAATTTTTACCTATACCACAGTGGAAATGGGATCACGTAACCATGGACTTTGTGGTTGGTTTTCCAAGAACAGCCAAAAGTCATGATTTCATTTGGGTGATAGTTGATAGGTTGACTAAGTCAACACATTTTCTTCCTGTCAAAACAACCTATACTGCTAAAAAACTTGCACAGATCTATATAGATGAGGTAGTATGTTTACATGAGGTTCCAGCTACAATTGTTTCTGATAGAGGTCCCCAGTTCACGTGTCATTTTTGGGAACGACTACATAATGCTTTGGATACACAATTAAGGTTTAGTACCGCCTTTCACCCACAGACAGATGGACAATCTGAGAGGACTATACAAACTTTAGAGGATTTGCTTAGGGCATGTGTCCTTGAATTTGTAAGAAGTTGGGATATACATTTGATCTTAATAGAATTCGCTTACAACAATAGTTATCAGCATAGTATTGATATGGCACCATATGAAGCATTATATCAGCACAATAATACAACAACAATTAAAGGTTGCACAGGATAGACAGAATTCATACACTGATAAACAACAAATACCTTTATAATTCCAAGTTGAAGACAAAGTATATTTCAAAGTCTCACCTTGGAGAGGTGTTCTTAGATTTGGAAAGAAGCGGAAGTTAGCTCCTAGATTTATGGGGCCTTATCCAATCATTGAATGGATTGGAAAGGTAGCCTACAAGTTGGATTTGCCACCTGAACTACACAAATTGCATCCAGTATTCCGTATATCCATGCTGAGAAAGTGTCATCCTGATACAGAGTTAGTATTGCAACCTGTGGAGGTAGAGTTAAATGAAGATATATCCTATGTAGAGGGACCAATGTTGATTCTTGATAGGAGAATCAAAAATTTGAAAAAGAAAGACATAATGCTTGTGAAAGTTCTCTGGCATCATTATGGCATTGAAGAAGTTACGTGGGAGCTGGAAGAAGAGATAAGGAGGAAGTACCCTTCTCTTTTCTCTTGATGATTTGGGGGAAGAAATCCATGTTAGGGGTGGATAATTGTAACATCCCTGACCTGGGTTAAGGCTTAACCCTAGAAGTTTTGCTTAAGTAAGTCATTTATATTCTTGTCTTTATCTTTTGAAAAGTATTTAAGACTAAAGGAGAGCTTATGTTTCAATTTTGGTCATGTTTGAATAATGATGAAACAATATTTTACCTGTTTTGGACTAAAGTGCAATTTACCCAATTTAAGGGGTTACCTTGCAAATGTCACATGACAAATGTTCCTCAAGTGTTATAGCATCATAAGTGTCACGCCCTGATCTCACATTAACCACAAACCACGAGATTAGGGCGCGACAAGATGGGATTTACACATAAGCCAACCACTCTTCACTTTTTTTTAAACAATTTAAAGACTAATAGGGTAATCTGATTTATGCTGTAAAATGAAACTAAACAAACTGCGGAAGCATCTTTATTGAACTGACTAGCAATATAAATAGAGTCTGCAGCATATTACATTGTTCGACATAAAATAAAGCATAACCGTTAATTTACATCTTTATACACATTCTCTCTCTCACTCACACCTTGTCCCAAAGATCGAGGGGAAAGGACTAAGAGACCTCTAACTACTAACTACAAACCTTCTAAAGACTAAACGATAGGATGAAAGGATCCTTCAGATTTCCTGCAGCTGATGATGACCTGAAAATGTTTTGAGTAGAGGTATGAGCCTACTCGCTCAGTGAATAGCATTTCACTTAGCTATCACTAAACAACTCATCAGGTTTATAAATTGAAGTTGAACATAAATGCAGAACTAAGCAGGGCAGTTCTAATAACATAACAGATTTGCAGAATATAATCACATTTTCATGCAATAGCACATAATTTGAATAGATAATCAGATATAAAGAAATAGCACACAAGTTTGAATACTTTAATTTACTGTGATCCTATGTGATTACATGGTTATATTATTATTATGCCCCAAACATATGCAGTGCACTCTGCATATGAAGATCTGTAGCAAACTACGATCCCACCGTACAAGACTTAGCGACACACCCGGGAAATGCTAAGTCTGACTTCTCGTCCTGGTCTGCACAGGACTCTCAGGCTCACAAGGCCTCACTGCACTAACTCTGAGTGCTCTGGACTCCTCCGCAGCCTGTAGTGCACAGTCGGAGGGTCTCTAAGTCTTCGATGCCTGGGCGTATCCCCAGGGCTGACCGGGACTTTCTCCGATGCCTGGGCGTATCCCCAGGGATGACCGGAACATTCTCTTGGATCTCCGATGCCTGGGCGTATCCCCAGGGCTGACCGGAATCCTACCTCTCAGACTTCGTGTCACCGAGACATTTGGTATTTGTTGGACACGAGTCTCCGATGCCTGGGCGTATCCCCAGGGCTGACCGTTTCACCCCAAAGGTACAGACCGCGCAATGGGGTTCTACGGTGTTGGGGCACCTAAGTCTATTAACTGATTAACATATAACCATTTTAAACAAGAATATCACATTCCATACTTACTACACATTCTGAACATTTCTTGAAACACATATATAACATTTGTCATCCTTAATCATGATTCAGTATCATTTATCCAGTTTCGATGCTACACATCTATTTTTAAACCAGCAAATACATTGCAACTATAATACAGGAAATTTCATCATTTTCAATAAGCATATTAAGTATTTTAAGTTCCAATGAATCTAACATACTCTATTGCATGTATTACACTGTTTAAAAGTTATTCTAACTGATACAGAAGCAATTAAGCATTTAAATTGAGTTAAATAATGATTTCTGAATGAACTACTACTCACACTTATGGAACTCGGCTGACCAATCTGGAAATTCGGCTGATTGGCCGGAAACTCGGCCGATCAGTCCGCAACTCGGCCGATCAGAACCCTGCTTGATAACCTATAAAGGGAAACTCGGCCGAATCACATCCAATTCGGACGATCAAAACGCTATTCGTCATCCTTAATAAAGAAACTCGGCCGAATCATACGCAACTCGGCCGAATGACGCGCTGACTGGAAACTAAAACGAACATGTTGCAATGGTACAGATTGAAGGAGGGGACTCTACTTGGTTCTAGACGCAGCTAGGGCTACGGATCCCTGATCTGGACCTCCAGACGAGTTTGACGGCATCACTTTGGTGTGCTAGCTCGCGCCCTTGATGCTCCTGGTCGGACCTGCTACAGGCAACAGGTGATTTGCACACGCACAGGTGGAGGAAGGAGTTGGTTAGGTATTGAATCGTAGCTAATGGCCGCAGAATCTTACTCAATGTCCTTAGTCGAACTCGGCGCCGCTCTTTCCTGGAGCTTTGTGCTCCCTAACCGGCTCCATGGCCACCCGTTGCAGCTGGCCGGCCGGCAACTACTGCTGCAGGTCGGCGTCGCCCTAGGCCAGGGTAAAGGAAGAATGGAGGAAGGAGAAGGAGAGGGTGATGGTGGCGTTGCTGATCGGAGCTAGGGCTCAAGGAAAAATTGCCCTGCCCATCGTCCTCCGCTGCTGCTCTATCGGCTGGTTAGGCACCGCTTGCGGTGTCCTGTTCTATCGAGTATCGGCTGAGAAGGGAGAAGATAAGGGAAAGAAAGCAACCGCCCCATTAAAATGAATAATTGGGAAAATTGCAACTTAAACCCTAGATACTGAAATGGTCACAGCTTGCGCCTCGTAAGTCCGATTTGGACGATTCTTCTTGCAACATTTCAAGCATGGGATTCTCTATAATCCTCAAAGCACAAAGCATGCTAAATGGATTGTTTCACTGGATCAAAGCTCTAATTGCAACTTGTGTACTTACTTTAATTTAATTAACTTAATTATTAAGACTGTAACTATCATTAATTGCCGCAGGTGATTAAATCTTAACTATTGATTCTTATGTTGTCTTATCTTAAATTTTCCATGATATTTAACAAAGTGCTTAGCACTAATCAAGATATTTATTAGTTAATCATATGGTGGGTCATAACAACCTTTTCCCCTTAAAAGAATTTTGTCCCAAAATTCCTAAAAGAGAAAGGAAACGTGTTACTCATCTCTGACTCGTGTTCCCACGTGGCTTCCTCTAGGTTAAGATTTCTCCACAGAAATTTTACTAATGGTATTTCTCAACTCTTGAGTTTTCTTGATCCACTGATCAACTATCTGTATTGGTCCCTCAACATAGGACACATCTGATCTGATTCCAGATCAAACCACAATACATTGTCTTTCCATAACTGTTATAACAATCACTCAAATTATGGTAATTACCAAGAAATTATTATACTATTCATGCAAACAAACTAAAATTCTTAAATAAACAGAATGCATGTCAATTTGGTACTAAAATTAAATCATGCAATTTAACTGTTAAACATCATCACATCTTATAATGAAAATTGATATCAAGATACTTGATTCATCGTACACCCTATCCTTAGGGTTTCATTTGCCTTGTTCATTCATCACATGCCAACACCCTACTATTAGGGTTATCTCATTCACTAATCACATGGCAACACCCTACTCTTAGGGTTTCCATTATATCATCTGTTTGATTGCAGTTCAAATCACAATACGGTATCATTCTAGAACTGGCAGAGCAGTATATTCAAAATCATTGTAATTACTGAGTAATCTTTATATCATGCATGCAAACAGAATAAAAATTCATAAATATTCCAAACTCAAATCAATTTTGGCACATACATACTGAATTCATGTAATTGAACATCTTATTACACCAATAACAGTAATTTACTCCACTTATAAGAAACCATCTGTAATATTTATCAATTATCAGAGATTTTCTCGAAGTACGTGCATATTAACCCCAAATCATGATTTATGCATCACATAACTCAATTAAGAGTTATTTTCGTATCATAACACAAATATTTAAAAGTACTTGAGAATTCTAATAATACCTCAGAGAAATGTGCCAATTCATGTAAATGTTAAGTCACACATATTAACATAACAGGAAGCATGCAACTAGATTTATTTGCATATTTTAATGCTATCTTATTATCTTGAAATCATGCACCTAATGGTTTACCAAATTTGTATTGCCTGGGTTTATACCCAAACTGTACCATTATCGTTTGTGTATTTCTAAACTCAACATTCACACTAAGAAAACTCTATAAGACTTAAATGTTCTTCCCAACTTCCACTGAGATGCATAACACATGCTCTCAGCATGTCCTTAAGAGTCTGAATGGTTCTCTCAGACTGACCATCCGTATGCCGGTAAAAAGGTTATATTGAATCTTAACTTTGTGCCCGAAGCACGATGCAACTGTTTCTACAACCTAGATGTGAACTTAGGATCTCAATAAGATATGATTGAAACTAAATTACCAGGCAACCTAATAATTTCATCCATGTATATCTTGGTCAAGTTTTGAGACATCAAAGGTTGACTTAATATGAAGAAAGCGAGCAGACTAAATTAGTCTATCCACAATCATTCATATCAAATCACAACCTCTAGGTGTCTTGGGTAACCTTACCACAAAATTCATTGTGATAAATTCCCATTCCCATTCAGGCATAGAAAAAGATTACCAGGTAGCTATAGATTTCTAGGGTTCATCCTTAACCTACTGATACACACTACTTTTAACCACATACTTAGCTACATCCTTCTGCATATCTGACCATCCGTTTCAACTACTTGAGATTCATATACATCTTAGTGTTTCTTAAAAGCATAGCATACATCAATATATACACTTCCATAAGAATCTTTTCTTTCAATTCACTATCTCAAGGTACACACAACATGTCATGTTAATACAACACCTTATCATCTAAAAACTTAAACTCTAATCTCTTTTCCTCCTATCATGCCATGCATGGTCTGGTTTAACTCACTATCACCCTATTGTAGTTCCTTAATCTGATCATAAGAAGTAGGCTTAACTTACATCTGTACAATCAAATCACTCTGTGTTGTCACCCCTAAGCCTATGTTCAGCTTCCACATTTCTACTAACATATCTCTATTGAAACCTGCCATAGAGAATGCATTGGTTGTTGAACTTGACTTTCTGTTGAAGGCATCATTCACCACATTCTCTTTACCAGGGTGGTAATCTATTGTCACATCATAAAGATAGTGATGCTATGTCTTAAAAACATGAACTACATCAACTATCTTCAGATCATACATTGGATAATACTCCGCTTTCTATGCTACTCTCTTATTGTTACATTTCAAATTTATGTCTTACTCTTTTCTCTAAGTCATTTCATGTTATTCATGTACCGATCAGTTTAGCTACCTTAAAACCCTAGATCACTATCAAAGCCAGTTTACTTTACATAGATCAAATCTCAAGGTCTTATTTTACAAAGATACTAGTATACAAGGTTACATCACTAATGATATCCCTTAAACTACTACAACTTTAACCATTCTAGGGTTTTGGTCCATATCAGTAACATAGCATTATTGTGTGTGTGTGTGGTCGATCATATAGATCAATTTGAGTTGCTTGGGTCAATAGCATATTAACCCAACACTCAACTTTAATTATATTGGCTGAAAATTCAGTTTTCACAATAGTTTCTGTAATTCGTTTATTAAATGGCTAACAGAAGCTCCAAAAATTCTGGATATTTTATATGTTATACCGAATGAAGTTTCAGACCTCCAGTAAAAATTTGAGATCATTTCGGATTACCAATAAATAACTAAAAATCAAACAGTGCACTGCTATATTGCAGTCTGCAGCAGATTCGGTCGAGTTACAAACTCGACCGACACCCTCACTGTAGAGGTCAAAAGTCATCCAAATTATACCAATTTAACGGAGTGTCTAAAATTGTGTTTTTCAAGCACAGTTAAAATTTGAGATCAATTGGATATACCAATAAAAAGATAAAATTCAATTACCACACTGCTATATCATTCAGAAAAAATGATCAGTCGAGTTTGAAACTCAGCCGATGAATAGGTCAGAACATTCTTCCAAAATTCTGATATTTTCCAATGTTGTTCACATTTTATATATCCAAATCATATCCCAATTTTTTCCAAATCAGAGTTACACATAAAATACTAAAAATCATTTAGTGAGACATTCTATTTATCAAATTCTGTATTCATATGTCATTAAAACCCTAATTTCGGCCAATTAGGGTCTATGCTTCTCAAACCCTAATTCTCAAGACAAAAGAACACTTAGACTTCTTATCATAATTAAAACATCCTAGTATATATACATTCTCACTATGTTACGGGTCTAAATCATATAGAGCCTATTCTTATTTTACTGTTAATAGGAGTCATTAGATCCCAGTAACGCATCCTGCCAGCCAGACCAGGCCGAACCTGTAGTCCTGAAGCCAAGAGCTACTCGAGATTAATCAACCCCTATTAATCTTAAACGGAAAGAATATCCACTTAGGGAAAACTCATTTATACATGATTTCGGGTCTACTTTAATACAAAGAAAACAAACATTAAACAATTCACTTCATGTCACAACAATATAAAAGAATCATATTTATTGTACAAACTGAAAGTCTAAATTCATGCATATAAGAGCGTTTCTAATGATATTTAATCAAATAAGCAATATAAAGTAAGAGTTATATCACATCCTTTATTTAATCTCTTACTCCTACATTAATTTCTGATTTCTTAACCCTAAGATTTCTAGGGTTTCTCTCTAGCCTATCCTTCCACTGCATACCTGGCCAGGGCATCCAGAGAAGAACAGACAGAGTAGCTTGATATTTGTCAATCTAAGTATTCAGACACCTGGCCAGGGTATCTAAACACTCAAACCTCCCAGAGCTAATAACACATCATTTATTATTCGCCTCACTTCTAACTTTATCTTTTGACCTTAATGATTCTTAACGACTCAACTTAAGCTCTTTACTTAGTTCTCGTGACCACATCCTTTTCCTGCCATCTATAATAGTATAACAGAACACTTCCTGTTAGAGAATTACAGACAGAAGGAAAACTCTTAAACCTTAATCCTATTGGTCTCTTATCGTCCCCTGACCTTGAGTAACTACGTACTCAAACCAAAGCTCTGATACCAAAATTGTCACGCCCCGATCTCACATTAACCACAAACCACGAGATTAGGGTGCGACAGGATGGGATTTACACATAAGCCAACCACTCTTCACTTTTTTTAAAACAATTTAAAGACATTAATAGGGTAATCTGATTTATGCTGTAAAATGAAACTAAACAAACTGCGGAAGCATCTTTATTGAACTGACTAGCAATATAAATAGAGTCTGCAGCATATTACATTGTTCGACATAAAATAAAGCATAACAGTTAATTTACATCTTTATACAAATTCTCTCTCTCACTCACACCTTGACCCAAAGATCGAGGGGAAAGGACTAAGAGACCTCTAACTACTAACTACAAACCTTCTAAAGACTAAACGATAGGATGAAAGGATCCTTTAGATTTCTTGTTGCTGATGATGACCTGAAAATGTTTTGAGTAGAGGTATGAGCCTACTCGCTCAGTGAATAGCATTTCACTTAGATATCACTAAACAACTCATCAGGTTTATAAATTGAAGTTAAACATAAATGCAGAACTAAGCAGGGCAGTTCTAATAACATAACAGATTTGCAGAATATAATCACATTTTCATGCAATAGCACATAATTTGAACAGATAATCAGATATAAAGAAATAGCACACAAGTTTGAATACTTTAATTTACTGTGATCCTATGTGATTACATGGTTATATTATTATTATGCCCCAAACATATGCAGTGCACTCTGCATATGAAGATCTGTAGCGAACTACGATCCCACCGTACAAGACTTAGCGACACACCCGGGAAATGCTAAGTCTGACTTCTCGTCCTGGTCTACACAGGACTCTCAGGCTCACAAGGCCTCACTGCACTAACTCTGAGTGCTCTGGACTCCTCCGCAGCCTGTAGTGCACAGTCGGAGGGTCTCTAAGTCTCCGATGCCTGGGCGTATCCCCAGGGCTGACCGGGACTTTCTCCGATGCCTGGGCGTATCCCCAGGGCTGACCGGAACATTCTCTTGGATCTCCGATGCCTGGGCGTATCCCCAGGGCTGACCGGAATCCTACCTCTCAGACTTCGTGTCACCGAGACATTCGGTATTTGTTGGACACGAGTCTCCGATGCCTGGGCGTATCCCCAGGGCTGACCGTTTCACCCCAAAGGTACAGACCGCGCAATGGGGTTCTACGGTGTCGGGGCACCTAAATCTATTAACTGATTAACATATAACCATTTTAAACAAGAATATCACATTCCATACTTACTGCACATTCTGAACATTTCTTGAAACACGTATATAACATTTGTCATCCTTAATCATGATTCAGTATCATTTATCCAGTTTCGATGCTAAACATCTATTTTTAAACCAGCAAATACATTGCAACTATAATACAGGAAATTTCATCATTTTCAATAAGCATATTAAGTATTTCATGTTCCAATGAATCTAACATACTCTATTACATGTATTACACTGTTTAAAAGTTATTCTAACTGATACAGAAGCAATTAAGCATTGAAATTGAGTTAAATAATGATTTCTGAATGAACTACTACTCACACTTCTGGAACTCGGCCGACCAATCTGGAAATTCAGTCGATTGGCCGGAAACTCAGCCGATCAGTCCGCAACTCGGCCGATCAGAACCCTGCTCGATAACCTATAAAGGGAAACTCGGCCAAATCACATCCAATTCGGCCGATCAAAACGCTGTTCGTCATCCTTAATAAAGAAACTCGGCCGAATCATACGCAACTCGGCCGAACGACGCGCTGACTGGAAACTAAAACGAACCTGTTGCAATGGTACAGATTGAAGGAGGGGACTCTACTTGGTTCTAGACGCAGCTAGGGCTACGGATCCCTGATCTGGACCTCCAGACGAGTTCGACGACATCACTTTGGTGTGCTAGCTCGCACCCTTGATGCTCCTGGTCGGACCTGCTGCAGGCAACAGGTGATTTGCACACGCACAGGTGGAGGAAGGAGTTGGTTAGGTATTGAATCGTAGCTAATGGCCGCAGAATCTTACTCAATGTCCTTAGTCGAACTCGACGCCCCTCTTTCCTGGAGCTTTGTGCTCCCTAACCGGCTCCATGGCCGCCCGTTGCAGCTGGCCGGCCGGCAACTGCTGCTGCAGGTTGGCGCCGCCCTAGGCCAGGGTAAAGGAAGAATGGAGGAAGGAGAAGGAGAGGGTGATGGTGGCGTTGCTAATCGGAGCTAGGGCTCAAGGAAAAATTGCCCTGCCCATCGTCCTCCACTGCTGCTCTATCGGCTGGTTAGGCACCGCTTGCGGTGTCCTGTTCTATCGAGTATCGTATGAGAAGGGAGAAGATAAGGGAAAGAAAGCAACCGCCCCATTAAAATGAATAATTGGGAAAATTGCAACTTAAACCCTAGATACTGAAATGGTCACAGCTTGCGCCTCGTAAGTCCGATTTGGATGATTCTTCTTGCAACATTTCAAGCATGGGATTCTCTATAATTCTCAAAGCGCAAAGCATGCTAAATGGATTGTTTCACTGGATCAAAGCTCTAATTGCAACTTGTGTACTTACTTTAACTTAATTAACTTAATTATTAAGACTGTAACTATCATTAATTGCCGCAGGTGATTAAATCTTAACTATTGATTCTTATGTTGTCTTATCTTAAGTTTTCCATGATATTTAACAAAGTACTTAGCACTAATCAAGATATTTATTAGTTAATCATAGGGTGGGTCATAACAATAAGAATGAGAATGATTTTGAGGTATCGCTTCCACAAGCCTAAGTTCCAAGAAGGAGCTTGTTTGAATAATGTTTGTGCATTAAATGCTAGTTTTGGTGTAATTTGCAAATTGCTGAAAATCTAGGGTTGAACATGTAAAATACCACTTCAAGAGTGTCCCTACGGTTTCTTGGTATCATTTAGAGAAAAGAAAAAGAAAGCGGCGTCATGTTTGAATTACTTTTGAGGAGAGATAATATTGATAATAAAATAATCAAGATTTAAGCATAATTGAAACCCTATATTATTTTGTAGCAAAAATAAATATATTAATTGAAGTGACCATCAACTAAAAAGGTTGTAGTTGAAATACTATAGTGTAAGGACGTTCAAATGCCTTGAGTGGCATAGAAATGTCCTAAGTACGTGAAGAAACCCACTCACATTTGTTAATTAAAAAGTAATGTCCACTAAAAATAGATAATAGTATTATATTAATTAAGGTGCTTAAGTGGTTGCTTTTAATTCAAGGATAAACGAGAGGATATTGAAGGTAAAAGAAGATGGCTTCAAAGTCAAGGAAGGGAGGGGGCATGTGGCAAGAAAGTGGATGGATTTTCTTCTACTTTCTCTCTCCTAGAAAATCAATCACATATATTCGATTTTCTCATTGCTTGAAAGGCCATTTTGCAAACCACTTTCTTTCTTTAATTTGGCCGATGACCAAGGAGCTTATGAGCAGGAGGAAAATGTTCCCCAAGCTGAAGGTAACCTCCATGATTATCTTCAACCTTGAAATGATGGTAAAAATCGGATTTCAACATTGATTTTCTTCTCTCCTCCATCCAATGCTCAAACTTGATTGTCTTTTGCTTCCAATGAGTTGAAAACGAGCCTTGGATAGTTGAAGGAGCTTCATTCACCATGAAATACGTGAATCTTGAAGCTTTGCAGCTACTTTGAAGGCGGGTTATATAACTTGAACCCATCAATGTTATTATTGATTTCAATTTCTCATCATATGTTGATCTTTTATTGTCTTCTTGAATAATTGATGAAATTATCATACACAAGATAGTAGAATTTGAAGGTCTGAAGCTTGATGATGATGAAATAATCTTAGCACACATCTCAAGAATATCAAGAGAAAATGGTTTCACTTTGTGTTGGTCAAACGGTTTCAAACCGTTTTAGACCAAACAGTTTCAAACTGTTTGGTGACCAAACAGTTTCAAAACCGATTGGAGGGCAAATGGTTTCAAACCGTTAGAGACTAAATAGTTTCAATAGGTTCAAGGATTGATTGGTCTCATGACCTAATAACTTCAAACAAATCAAATTCAATTAATCAGAACCCTAGCTCAATTGGTTTTAAAGCCCTGAATCAATTGAGATCATAACCCTAATTTAGGGTTAAACGGTTTCAAGCTGAATTGACCAAATGGTCTTAGACCATTTGAGGACTAAACGGTCTCAAACTATTTGAGGATCAAATGGTCTCAAACCATTTAGGATTAATCAATATTCAAATCAATTAAAGATCAAACAGTCTCAAACCATTTAGGGTTGATCAATCTTCAAGACCGTTTAAGGTCTAATGGTCTTCAAACCGTTTGATGAGCAAGTGATCAAGACCGTTTAACGTCTAACGGTCTTCAAAACCATTTGGTGAGTAAAGGGGTTCAAGACCATTTGATGGTCTAACGGTCTTCAGACCGTTTAAAGATGTTTGGTCCAAGACCATTTGAAGGTCCAAGACCGTTTGAAGGGTCAATTGGTACAAGACCGTTTGAAGGTCCAAGACTGTTTGAAGGGTCAATTGGTACAAGACCGTTTGAAGGTCCAAGACCATTTGAAAGTCTAATTGATTCACTCATGTAAGTACGAATAACCCTATACGTGGTTGAAGAGTATCTCAAGGGTGATTTCAAATGGAAGCTCCTCTAAAGTGCTTAGGTGATTAGTATAATTAGAGTGATTATCACTTGATGCATATGAAAGTAATAAATTCAATATACTATGATGAGCATAGGTGCATGTACTTAGTGAAAGGTTAAGTCAACCTAATAAGGTATGATGATGATGTGTGTGTTCGTAGCACATGGAATAATGACAAGTATGATTTAATACTTAAATAATGCTATGTGCTCCAAGATATGTGGAAGCACTGACTTAGGGTTTTGATTAATGAGGTAATCATAAAACCCTAATCATTGGAGAATCAAAAACCCTAACCCTAATTTTGGGCTATGGGTTGAGAAACCCTAATACAGGGTGATGTTATGTGAAACCCTAATACAGGGTGATGTTATGCGAAACCCTAATACATGGTGATATTATGTGAAACCCTAATATAGGGTGATGTTATGTGAAACCCTAATATAGGGTGATGTTATGTGAAACCCAAATATAGGGTGATGTTATGTGAAACCCTAATATAGGATGATGTTATGTGAAACCCTAATTGATAATGATGTGTAACCCTAATATAGGGAGATGTTATGTGAAACCCTAATATAGGGTGATGTTATGTCAAACCCTAATAAATGGTGATGTGATGTGAAACCTAATTGATAAAATGGGAAACCCTAACCCTAATGAGGGAACAGTGATGTTATCTTTGTATTGCACAATGTTGATATGTAATTGATATGGTTGTTATTCAGTATGCTAACCATGTAGGTATCATGAGATGATGAGCATAACCAGGTATGAGCTATTATGTTAATGGGCCTTGTGAGCCATTACTTTATTTGTTGCCTAGTGAGAGGTGACAAGAAGTTGAATATGCCTGGTAAGATATGTGAGATGCTTGTGCAACAAGTATCATGAATACCTTGGTCAGATGACCTGGAGGTAATAGTTACATGATAGTGGTAACCATGTTCAGTGATGAACTAAGGGTTTGAATACCCAGATCCAACAAATATGATGATGGTGATGTTGAGGGATGTGAATTCCCATCAATGAGACAAGGGATTGAGATCCCAATGCTTTATAAAGTTTTGAAAAGTACTTGAAAGGAGTATTGTTTCTTTGTAGAATTTGTCATAATAATTCTTGTTTGAAAACTTGACTTATGCTAAAAGAATATGGTAATATACTTAAATAATCAAGTGGAATATTATCATGTAGAGCCCTAGCCATAGATACGTCATCGTCAGTAGGTGGTGATGGTGAAACGGGTTTACCTGCTGGTTAATCCAGAGCGTATATTGTTGAATATGCGGGGTTACTCCTAGCCAAAAATAGGAGGATTAGAGTGCAACTTCAGTTGTAGACTCAAGATATGTATAAGATCATGGTGAATAGGCCAATGGCTCAGTGTGATAGAGCATGAATGCGTTCATGCCTCAGAGAGCATGGGGAACTGGACCATGGCTCAAATTTACTAGCACCGAGACCTGAACCAAGGCGGGCTAGAGGATGGGTAGCCTATGAGAGCTAACCCTATGACTGAGGTCACTTATGCAAGAGACTGCGGTCCTGCTTGTGGTCTCGCACTGACCGAGACAGATGAGATCGAGGAGTCTGACTCTTCCTTTGATCTTGTATGGCACCGGTTTTGAATTTCGCAACCGAAGGTTGGATTTGAGCGGTACGGCTCACTTCCTCAGGGCATAAGAATGATTGTAAAATGTAATTCAGCCGTGTAGCATATTTCCTTAAGGATGAATTACGGAAACTATCGGTTGATGTTACATTTCTTAATGTATCCTGAAGTGGATATATATTATACATGTTCTTCATATTCCTTATTAAAATTAATAAATGATATTGCTCTATTATGCTTAATAATGATTTAATCCTGCTATTCAATAAAGATTTCTTTGTTCAGTTTATTACCATTTATCTGCAATAATAATGTTTCTGGCGGAGAGTTATATCTCTCGCCGGGACAATTTCAATTGTCTCACCCCCGTGGGATCCAACCTTTTTTAGGTGGATGAGGATGAGGAGGTAGAAACCATACAGCAGGGGAAGGACATCAGCATCAAGGACATCAATGACATCTCAGGTGGAGATACTGACTATCATATCTTGTAAATAAGAGTCCTATGTGTCGTCTCTGTACTCTCAGGTCCTTGGAGTCAGTAGTGAGTTCTTTTATGATCGATCTGAGATTTTGGCATTGAATGCCTTGAGGTTTTATGTTGCTTATGTGTAGATTTAACAGAGCAACTGTTGTATGTAATCCTCGAGAAGAGAAGGTACATGGTATGTACTTTGTGGACCAGAATGTGTATATTATATTTTGGTTCTTGTTATAAGAGTTTCCTGGAAATGGATCTCTTTGCAAACGGTTTTAATTTTTAGTGATTTTCAGTAATCCACTACTAATGTTTTCTTCCACATTAATTGTAACTATTTGTTTATCAGTTTTTTATTGGGTCATCTCACATCACATGATGTTTGATGTATTTAGACATCCTCCAAAATGACCTTGGATAAGGGTTGCTACAAAGGTAATGATCAGGTGCATTGTATGACATGGGGATTGAATGTGAGTGATATAGATGGGATTTTTCCCTCCTATAGAAGATTGATATTGAAGCCACACGATAAACGAGAGTGATAAATGTATGGCCATACTCATGTGAATCAATATATGATATGTGAGTTTCACATTCATCTCATGTAGTTTAGTGTAGTTCAAGGAACATGGATTGAACTTTCAAGAGGATGACAATTCCATTCCATGCCTCGAGTTCAATCTGAATATCAAAGACAAAGGAACTATACGCCCATGGTAACATTGTACACATATTGTAGGTTGAATGTGAGAGATATAGATGGGATTTGTCCCTCCTATAGAAGATTTATATCGATGCCACATGACAAACGAGAGTGATAAATGTATGGCCATACTCATGTGAATCAATATATGATATGTGAGTTTCACATTCATCTTAGATAGTTTAGTGTAGTTCAAGGAACAAGGATTGAACTTTCAAGAGGATGACAATTCCATTCCATGCCTCGAGTTCAATCTGAATATCAAATACAAAGGAACTATACGCCAATGGTAACATTGTACACATATTGTAGGTTGAAGTTGTTCTCCAACTTTCCAAATTACTTAGGTACCAATGATTTGTTTCTAAATACCACTCATTACTTGTATTGTCATAAGTTGGTTATGGAATTTACTGCCAATATAATTTGGGACCTATAGGGTCACACCAAAGGATGAACTTAGAATAGGAGTTTATTGATGATTGATGATTAAATTGATTACTACAAGTATTTAGGTATTCAATAAAAAAAAATTGTTCAAATTGAGTTACTTGACTCTGAACTGACAACTTCAAGAGTTGAACTAATCAGTTGGAGTGTCAGGTCAATTTGAAACAACATTGGTTGATTAATGGTTGAACTAGGGCATGAACCAACCGCTTCACAAATTGAAGTAACCGGTTGAGACGATGGGTTCATGTGATGAACTGCCCAGTTCCATGATCAATTTAATTGGATCAAGGCTTTATGATGACATCATGTTTTGCATTATTTAAATATTGAATGCCAAATTTTATTTATAATAGGAAAGCACATGGAACGAACGGCTCATGACATGAATGTATTGGTTCACCCATGAAACGACTATTGTAAAAGTGAAATGAATGGTTCACCATTCATAGCTTCTAGAAAATCTGTGAATTTTGTCTCTTCGACTCCTAGAATGATAGGAAACCTTGACACTATACCTCCTATAAATAGAGGGCTATTGGGAGCTTCCTAGACATAAAAATAAGCTTTGACAATTGTTTCCCTATTTGGTTGTGGTAACCAAGAGAGCCCAAGCAAATCCTACCTGTAAAGGGAGGAATAGCAAGGGAGAGACAATTATGGGAGAGCAAGTTGGTGCTAGTACATTTATGTTCAAAAGAAAAACTCCTTCCTGTTGGATCTGGTAGAAAAAAATGGAGTTCTGGATGGTCAACATGGACTATTCTATAGGCAAGGAGGATGTTGCATGTCGTTCAGGGACGAAGTGAAACTTCCGTCTATGGTGATCAACTAGGAGGTTGATGTTGATGTTGTCTAGGTGCATCTTGAAGAAAGACGCACACTACTGTCGCAAGAGTTATCTCTGGACATGCTCTAGGACCAGGTATATCTATTATGAATCCCTTTCCTAGATACATTGTTGTTGATGTGATCTCGGTGGTAAGGGAATTGGGCATTGATAACACTTTATTTCACACACTTTTTGTATATATTTTATACCTTCTCTAGCATATCTTATTCTAACTTTCCACACTATTTTAGAACTATTTGTCAAAAACCTCTCTTACACATTTTCCTTTGATTTCAGGTACATATCCAGCCAAGGTCGCGGTCATCACCTCGATCGCGAATCATTCATTCAACAAAGGCCATCTCATCACGGTCGAGGTCTCTAAGTTCACCCTAATACCTTGCTCTCGATGTGTGATTTCACATAAGCTTTTCACGACTGTGATCAAAATGAAGACTGCAATCATATGGAGATCGCTCCCTAGGTGGAGACCACGACCAAGGTGGGGGGATCACAACCTCAACCATCCCAAAGAGAAGAACACCTCGAACTCAGACTGGACCAAAAGATTCAACCCCTATAACGTGATCGAGGAGAGTAGCTCGACTGGCCGTGACCTTCACGGAGATCGTGGCCTACATGGTGATAGCGACCGAGGAGGAGATGGTAGTAGAACTTTGACCACGATCTTGCTTCATCCAAGACCAGACCTTGACCACGGTCAAGGGGTTATGTCGATGGAGTGTGCCTATAAATAGGCCACCAACCCATCCTATCAGATCATCAGATCATAGAGGACGATGAAGTGTTGCCGCTTTTCAGACTCTTTCCATTACATCCATCCAATCAATCTTGGATCTCCAAAGGTGAAAGTTGAGGAGAGAGAAGACTAAAGCCTCCATCTTCTTTGAGAAAAGAAGACCATCTACGCCATCAAGATTTGAACAAGTACTATGTTGAATTACACTACTTCTCTCTCTATCTAGGTCTATCCTTCCATCTCGATGTACTTCCCTCAACACTTCATGGAACTTGATGTATCTATATTTTTATAATGCGTCATGCTTCCCGTGAACATGTGCGGGTAAACATCTTAACTTGGGTTGGGAGTAGCCACTAAGGCTCTCCCAACATGTATATTGACTCTCTTTGTTGAATATATATACTCTTGTCAAAATTATCTCCATGCACCTATTTTAATGCTTCACTTGTATGCTTAGCTACCATCTTATGATGTTTGATTTTTGATTTCTCGAGAGAGTAATATCACCTTTATCTTGTGTCATGGAGTAGTACGAATGCATGAGAATGTTGGAATGTTAAAGATTGAGACCATTCATTATGTGTTTTTTTTGTAGTCATCTAGAGAGAGAGTCTACCCTTATACTTAGATCTATCCTTATCTCGAGAGAGAAGGAAATAGACACCATGTATGATTGCTTGTAATCTTGATAGGAGTATACTAGAGGTAGAGATGATCTTGCATGTTGGTGTGAAGTTTTAGTAGGTGAAATCCAATCCAAGTTTCCCTCCATATCTTTGATTACATCTTCTTTTGTTGGACTTTGTTCTTCTTATCTTCATTTATTTCCTTTACGTTGGTTTGTGCACTACCATTCCTTAGGGAATACCCCATTTAAACTACCTTTTATCTAGAGTATTAGCGTGTAAGACAATGTGCACTTAGCACTACCACCTTGTCCCTGTGTTCAACCTCGATTGCTACTTCAGACCCCATTTTCTCATTGTCGGGGCCTAAGAGTTGGGTTACTTTACTAAAAGTCTGACTACTCTAAATCTGCTTCTTTTTAGGACGCATGATTTAGGCCGGTCAACTTTTTGGTGTCGTTGTCGGAAACAAGAGAAATGGTACTGTTAAGGACGGGAGTCCACTCCTCTATACTCCCGTTCCTCGATCTTAGCAATAAACTTGACTGCACATAAATCTTTAAACCTGCTAACTTATGGTTACTATAGTTTGTTTTACACATCCACTTTTCTGACTCGACTATACGTTCTATTTAGGTAACCCGAAGGAAGCATCTCTAACTAAGTTCAAACCTTCTCCCACTAAGATGAGATGTTGCCCTGTAGAGATGGCAGCCACTCCGCGAAAGAAAGAAGCCCCAGGGTCCTAATTAATTCACCTCCACATGAGGAGAAAGAAAGAAAAGAGCATCATTCAGAAGATCACCGTCAATGGGACGATGATCGGGAAGATAGATGCAATGAGGACCATCGTAATGAGGACCGTCTCTATCATCACTGTTGAAGACATAGAAGGATCAATCACGACCATGAGCGGGATGGCGAGAGAGATTGCAACATTAAGAATAGTGAATAGGAGGAAGAAAAGGAAGGCAAGACACTTTAAGAGTTGGCTGCTACTAGGGCCAACGAGTCCAGATGCCCAATTGTGATCCCATGCTTCGACGCAGCAAACTTTGAACTGAAGCCTGCTGTCATTTCAATGATCCAGAATAAACCATTCCAGGGGAGGTCTAAGAATGAAAATCCATACTACCACTTGGATGCTTTCAAGAACATTTGTGACACCATCAAGATGATGGGAGTCCCCCAAGAGTTGATATGTTGCAACGGGTTTATCTTCTCTTTGGAAGATAAATATATGTCTTGGTACCTCAGCTTACCTTATCAGTTGTTAGATGGTTGTAGGGTTGTCGCTGATGCGTCTGTTACTAAGTTCTACCCGATCGAGAAAATGATCTGAAATAGACAAAAGATAACCTCATTTATGCAGAAGCTAGGAGAAAACTTGCATGAAGCATGGAAGTGATTCTAGGAGTACCAAAGGGATTTCCCCCATCACAATTACGACAAAGGATTCCTAGTAACAAGTTTCAATAATGGGCTGACCCCAACTGAGAGGACTTCGCTGAATGCGGCCACAGGAAGTGATTTCCTAGGAGAGAAACCCAGTAGGACAATAAAGATCATTGACAACATGGTTGCGCTGCAAGAAGGCATGGAATACTATAGAAGTGACAGGGGCTCCACCAAGAAACTGAAGGATAGTCTGTCGAAGCCAAAGCTTTTGAATCAATAACATCCCAAATTCAAAAGATCGCTATTGATGTCCAGTAGTTGAAGGACTCAAGAAGTAAGGCCAAGAAATATGTAGAAAAGATAATGAAGTGTGTCACTTGTGTCCTGGGAGGACACAAAATAGAACACTGTGTCTACACAAGGCCAAAGGAAAGGATGTAAGTGAGAGTGAGGAGGAAGCTGAAAACGTTTGTTATGCCAACTTCAAAAGGCCAGACCATCCCGGTTTTAGTTACAATAACAAAGATGCATTAGAGAACTCTCACCAATAGAACAACCCGCCAAAGCCACTCCATGGGTTTGAAAAGAGAAGCGAACAACCCCAATATACACGAACAATAAACTATCAGACAAAAGAGAACAATTATCAGAGTCAAAGTAAGAATCTGAACCATCAAAGCACAGGGCTGAGTCAAGGGCAGAACAAAAACCATGGGTCAAGTCAGGGAAAAGATAAAAACCAGCCGGATTTAGTTGCCCAGCTATTTGATTTTTCTAAAAGGCAAGCCACGGTTAATTATCAGTTAGCTCAAAGTGCTCTTGCTAACTCTAAAATTCTGACCACTATGCAAGTTCAGATGGATGATATGCAGACCCATCAACGTCAGATTGATCAATAGCTAGTGCAGTTGGCAACACTGGTAAAAAATCCTTCAGAAAAATCCTATCAAACACTAAAACTGTGAAGATGGCTACCCTCCGATCAGGGAGTATGCTAAGTAACTTAGGAACTTGAGAAAATGCTGAGGAAAGAAGAAATGATGAACAACCACCTGAGAAAGGGGTTGCCCCTAAAAAATCTATTGATAAAGAAAAAGTTGAAGAAACTAAGAAGAAATATGAAGATGCTAGGAAACCAGACGATGTTGAGGAAATTTTCAAGAAGAAGAGTCCATATGAACCAAGAGTCTTGTTCCCATATAAGTTCATTAAAGTGCACCTGAAGAGAAGACACAAGAAGTTCATGGAAGCGGTAAAGAAACTACATCTAGACATCCTATTCTTAGATATGATAGAGGAGATGCCGACTTATGCCAAGTTCTTTAAGGATCTCATCAGCAAAAGAAGGAGAGGGGACCATGTCGAGATATTGTAGTTAGCTAATATGTCAAGTGCTTTTGTCCAGGAAAAACTGTCGATGAAGAAGAAGGAACCCAGAACGTTCAATATATTGTTCAGTTTTGGGGATAATATAGAGACAAAAGATTTAGCAGATTTGGGAGCAAGCATCGGTCTTATGCCTTTGAGTTTAGCCCAAAGACTTGGGTTGATGAATATGGTTAAAACTAACATGAGGATTGAATTGGTTGATCACACTTTCAAAAGACATGTCGGAATAGTCGAAGACGTTCTTATTTGTGATGGACGATTATTTATTCCATGTGACATTATGGTGATTGACATGATTGAAGACCCAAAGTGTCTGATGATATTTGGATGACTATTCTTGGTGACTGGAAGAGCATTGATAGATGTTGTAGAAGGGATTATCACACTCTGAGTTGGCAATGACCACATCAACTTCAAAGTCAAATATGCCATTAAAGGACCATCTCTCTTTGAGTCGGTCTACTTTATGGATAGTTACAACCAGTACTCCGAGGATGTACAAGAAGATAAGTCAATTATGGACCCCCTGATGTGCGCATTGAACAATCCCTATCCGACTATGGAAGACCCTAAGGTGGTGGAGATTGTAGACTATCTGAACCATAACAAAGAAGACCTTAGTGATGAAGAAGGACCCATCGAGACTGTCAAGTATGCTTTGCTCGAACACTCTCCTAAAGATAAGAAAGCACCTAAGGCAAAGCTCGAACTGAAACCACTTCTATAATGGCTAAAGTATGAGTTTCTTGACCTTGAAGAGAGAAACCTAGTTACTATAAATGCAAGCCTAATAGAAGAACAAATGGAAAGACTGCTGAAGGAACTAAAATAATATAGAAAGGCAATAGGATATTGAAAACTACTAGAGGGGGGGTGAATAGAGTTTTATATATAATTTTAACAATTATTTAACTCAAACAATCAACCACAAAATATTGGACAAGGGGACAAGGATTTAGAGTGGTTCCAACTTTAGCAAATACTAAAATTGTCAGTCCACTACCCGGTTGCTTACCCAACTGGGATTTGGAAAGAAATGAATTTTATTACCTCGCAAGGACTTTACATAAAATTACAATTTCTCTCCCTAAACCCTTCAAGCAGCCTTCACCTAGAAGTAATCGCCCAACCTTGAAGCAGCCTTCACCTAGAAGTAATTGCACCACCTTGAAGCAGCCTTCCTCCTGAAGTAGCTTCCCGTTGCAATAGCCTTCTTGAAGTAGCTTCCCGTGCGATAGCCTTCTTGAAGTAGCTTGAAGTCCACCTTCTCCTCCTGAGAAGAACCTTCTCCAATCCGCAGCCTCCAACCCTAGGAGTAGCAAGGAGAATACAAAGAATAAAAGGGAACAAGAAGGAAAATAGAAATTACAACTTATCCTTTTAAGCAAAAGGCTTGATTTTCCTATATCAAGCGTATTGATCTCCTAACCAATGAATGTAGAAGTGTAAGTGCTGTGGTAAGGAGATGCTAGCCTATAGGACACGAAATGAGAGCAATGGAAATGAATGGCCAATGTAGGAATAGCTCTATTGCTCAAAAACAGATTGCTAATGAATATTCAAGCTCAAGTGTAGCACAAGTGTAGCTTAGGTGTATATTGGGTGTCCTAAGGCTTGTCCTATTTATAGGAATGGCCTATGTATGCTTAAGGACGTTCTAGACAACTTCTAGGGGTTTCTAAGTGCTTAACTAGCTGTTAGATATAAGTTAGGTGCATTAGTAACGGCTAGTTACTTTATTCTGTAGTTGCTGTCAGAGACCATCTCGGTCGACAATTTGTCGACCGAGATACCTACTCGGTCGAAGTTTTGTCGACCGACAAGCTCTCTGGATCAACGTTCATTTGCAACTGCCAACTACCTTGTCAGCTGTGTCTAACGGCTACTTGAGTCAATCTCGGTCGAGAAGTTTGTCGACCGAGAGTGTCTCGGTCGAGGAGTGTGGTCGACCGAGATTGACCCTATTTTCAATCTTTTAATTAAACCACTAAGTATGTGTATGAGTGTGCATATGTGATCCTATTTGAAGGAGATGACCTAACTAAGTGTGGTGTTTAGCTAGGGAGATATAACGCTTGATTTACATGAAGTCTAAGTACTTGTACATTATATATTTGTACAAGTTTACAATTGATTGCATTGCATATTTACAAGCATTCAAGCGTATGGATTCCCTAGAACTTTGTCATCACCTTGATCCTGCACACTTAAGTAGCTCGTTAGATCAACAAGAATGAAATGTTTGTCATCATCGAAACAAAGGGATTTATCATAATGTCCAATTTATCCAACAATCTCCCCCTTTTTGAAGATGACAAACATTTCCTAAAATATGAAATAAGGAAATATAAAGCATGTGAGTTTCATACCTGAAGATTACCTTTTGTAGCCATTCTTGTTTTACAAGTGAGTGTTGGCCATCAAGATGAAACTCATTTATATTTATAGTTTTGATTTTATATTCTTTCTCCCCCTTTGTCATTTCAAAAAGATATCCAGGTTGAACATTTTATTTCTTCTCCCCCTTAATTTTATATTAAGCTCCCCCTGAATTTTATATTAAGCTCCCCCTTAAATAGATATTCTATTAGGAACATGGATTTAATATCATATTTTTCTAATTTATCCACAAATTGTTTCTCAATCATTTGCAAAGGATTTTAAGCCTTGAAATGATATGAGATTCCTTTAAGCTTATGATGAATGTATATTGATTTCTCATCTATCAAGGGATGTTTAGCCCTAAATTAAATGAGAATCCTTGAATCTTAGATTACATAAAAATGTCTCCATCCAGATGCAAGGGATGTTAAGCCCTGATTTGTTAGAGAGTTCTTTTAAGTACAAGATATCAGTTTTATGAAATTTATAATCAAGAGTAAAAAGACTAAGGTCGTAACAAGCTTCAAATGATGTTTACAATGTTTTTGTAAGCTTCTTAATCGAATTTGTTTTTATGAGCTCTCCCTTAATCTTACAATTTAAAGCAATTTAAGGCTTCTAAGGTCACAAATGATTTTAAATTTTGATTTTGACCTTTATCAAAAGAATACTAAGATTAAGTTCAATATATTTATATCCGAATAAGCATTTTGTCAAAGCTTATTTTAGGTCGTCCTTGACTACGACCATGGCGCCCCTTGGTCAATTTTAATTTTAACCAAGAGGCAAATTCTGTAGTTTTCCAAGATAAACATTCATATTTTGTTCTAAGAGGCACCGTTTGGCTTGTCATAGCAACATCTTCATCACAAGTTGTGTCCACAATTATTATCTATTATGTCAAGATGCTTTTATGCTAATGACATTTGCAATTATCTGAATCACAATGATCATTCATGATTTGTACATATGAATCAAAGCTTATTTTAAACCAATGAACCATAATGATCATGATGAAGCATGTTAAGTGATACTCAATATGAAAACATCTTCTTAAAAATGAAATCATGATTAATATCTCAAGTCTTTTTAAAGATATCAATTTGAGAAATTTTATAACATTGTGTTCTTTGCAAGCATTTTTAAAAGTCATATCACCAATGAATTATTTTGCTTGCCTATCATCAAGAATCATGCATGCAATTATCATTATCTATTTGTGTTAACACAACATCATGCTTAATGATGAAATAGTGAAAGCATATCCATGATGTAATGATAGAATAATAGAATGGTAATTTCATGAAATACAGTGATTGTAATCATTTAAACTAAATGTCATAACACATGATTTCTATCTAGATAGATTTTTTTTAAATCATGTAAAACATTATAAAATAGGGATTTCTAAACTTGATTGTCAATTTTATCTTATTCAGAGAATGATGTCATTTATATTCAAAAAGATCTTCAACTTGTTATGTAAAACAGTCATTAACAACAAATAGATAGCCACTGATCAATCAATTATTCAGCAATTTTACTACAGACTGAAATCAGTGACCAGTTCGGTCGACGATTTCTCGACCGACTAACTGCTCGGTCGACGATTTCTCGACCGACAAGGTTTCTATTTTACCTACAGAACTATTTATTGATTTCAAGTAAAATATAGACTATGTCTAATTCAATTATGCAGTTTAAGAATCAGTTTTAGTTGAGATAAAACACATGAATATCAAGGTAACATTTAGATCAAATCTCAACCAATCATATTCAAAATTTTAAGTTTTGAGGACCTTAATTGAGATAAGTTTTCAAGTTAGAGATTTTAATTACTTGAATCATTTTGTTATCCCTTTATGTTAAGTTGAGATAGACATAAGGATGTGCAATTTAAAGTCTTCGGTCATATCTCAACTTAGTCTAATCAATTCAATTTGGGGGTTTCGGAACCCATACTAACTCAACATTCCTTTTCTTGTATGGGCATGAAAAAGAGTAATGTCCAAGACGTGAGCAATAATGGCAACATATAGAATCAACCTCAAGTCTTTTTCTATGGTTTTGTTCTAGGTTGTTCTTTGGTACAAATGTGGGTTGATGTGCTCGTGTCTTTCTCCAACTAGGTTGTTGATGAGATTTCCCTTTGGGCTTGTAACCTAGTCCTCTTCTCCCAATTTGATGATAGGAGTCATCCAATATTCTATCAAGGATTCCATTGTTGCTTAGCCTAGTAACTTCTTGTTGCAACTTAGAGATCTCATCCATTCTTCTCTTAATGTCTAGTTTTGCTTGATCTAGATTAGATGATAAAGAATTTCTTTCTTTCCCTATATTATCATAATCTAGATGTGTACACAAAACAGGTTGTTTTTGAAGATCATTTAACTTTGCAAGTAATTCAACCTTTTCTTGGGATAGAATATCATAATTTGTTTCTAGAGAAAAAAACTTTACATCACTATTACGTAGAGATGATTTCAAAGTATGATTTTCAGAAATAATGCTATCTTTTTCAAAACTAAGATCATTCAATTTAGCATATAAATCTTCTTTTTCGGATGTAAGAGCAAGAAGTCTAGCATTTAACTCATCGTTTGTTTTATTAGACTTCTCTAATTTCTTCTTGCACTCAATATACTTATTGTGTGTTTCTTCAAGACTAGAAATTATCTCTTCTTTTGATAAATCAAGAAGACTTACCTCCTCTTCTTCTTCTTCATTGGTTGTAGCAATGAGACAATTTTTGTGGACCTCTTTCGTCTTTTCTCTCCATGGACAACCGATTGTTGTATGGTTCGTTCCTAAACACCAATTGCAGCTTATTGAAGGTTGGTCCAAGTTGCTCCTTTGTCTGCGGTTGTAGTCACTGTTGGCTAAATGGACATCTATAAATCCCTTTGTTTTGATTATGACAAACATTTCATTCTTATTAATCTAACGAGCTACTTGAGTGTGCAGGATTAAGGTGGATGACAAAGAAACTAGGGAAAATCCACAAGCTCACATATTTATATTTTCATGCAATGTAATCACTGTTGTAAAAACTTGTACAAAAATATAATGTACAAGTACTTAGATTGCATGTAAATCAAGCGTTAGATTTTCCCTAGCTAAACACCATAGTTAGACAAGTCATCCCATTTAAATAGGATCACTTTTGCACACTCACACATATAATTAGTGCCTAAATTGAAACCTTGAAACAGGATCATTCTCGGTCGACAAGCTCCTCGACCGAGACACTCTCGGTCGACAATCTTCTCGACCGAGAAAGATCCAAAGTAGCCGTTAGACACAACTGACAAGTTAGTTGGCAGTTGGAGATAGACGTTGCAAATCACTTGATCCAGAGAGCCTGTCGGTCGACAAAACTTCGACCGAGTAGGTGTCTCGGTCGACCATTTCTCGACCGAGATGATCTCTGACAGAAACTGCAGAGTAAAGTAATTAGCCGTTGCAAAAGCAACAAACTTGTACCTAACGGCTAGCTAAGCACTTAGAAACCCCTAGAAGTTGTCTAGAACGTCCTTAAGCATACTTAGACCATTCCTATAAATAGGACAAGTCATAGGACACTAAAACTCACTTGTTACACTTGAGAAATACTTGAGCATACTTGAGCAATCTGTTGCAAGCAAATTGAGCACTGTGATCATTTGCCTACCTTCTCCTTAGCTCAATCTCATGTCCTATAGGCTAGAATCTCCTACCCACAGCAATCACAAGTTCACACACTTGGTTAGGAGATCTATACGCTTGATCTAGGCATATCAAGCCTTGGGCTATAAAGGATAAGTTGTAATTTCCTTTTTCTTTCTTGTTCCCTTTTATTATTTGTACTCTCCTTGCTACTCCTAGGTTGGAGGCTGCAGATTGGAGAGGGTGAAGATCTTCTTGGCGAAGAAGAAGACTTTGAGCTACTTCAGAAGGCTGGTGCAACGGGAGGTTACTTCTAGAGAGGAAGGCTACTTCAAGGGGGAGCTTGGAGTTACTTCAAGAAGGCTACCTCAAAGTTGGTGCATCTACTTCAAGTGAAGGCTGTTCAAAGCGTGTGTTTGAAAGTATTGTATTTTGTATAAATCCTCGAGAGGTAATAAAATAAATACTTTCAAATCCCAGTTGGGTAAGCAACTGGTTAGTGGACTGACAACTATAGTATTTGCTATAGTTGGAACCACTCTAAACGCCTGTCTTCTTCTTTCAATCTTAATTGTGGTTGTTTGAGTTAAATAATTATTAAAATCTTTATAAAACTCTATTCACCCCCCCTCTAGTAGTTTTCAGTTGGTATCAGAGCAGGCTTCAAGGAACCCTAACCAGGTCTTGAAGAATGGAGGGAAATGGTGAAAGGTGCTTGGACAAAACCACAACATGCTGCAATTGGTGTTTAGGAACAAGCCACAGAACAACCGGATGCCCATGGAGATCAAAGGAAGAGGATAAACACAAAGAATGCCTTATTTCTACAACTAGTGAAGAAGAAGAAGAGGTAAGTCTTTTTGATTTATCTAAAGAAGAACTAGTTGCTATCATTGAAGAGACACATAATAAATATGTTGAGTGCAAGAAGAAATTAAAGAAATCAAATAAAGAAAATGATGATCTAAATGTTAAACTTCTTGCTCTTGCATCTGAAAATGAGGATCTCAAAGAGGGAAATAAATATTCTGATCTTAAGTTAAAATCTATAGAAGCCGATTGCAAGCTCCTTTCTGTTGAAAATTCAAACTTGCAGACTCAAGTAAACGATCTTCAAAAACAACCATTATTGTGCACCCATATAGATTATGACACTATTGTTAAAGAAAGAAATTTATTGTCATCTAATCTAGACCAAGCAAAAATAGATATTAAGAAAAGAATGGATGAGATTGCCAAGCTACAACAACAAGTTTGTAGTTTGAATAACCATGGCATTCTTGATCAAATTCTAGATAATCCCTATCAACAAATTGGGAGAAGGGGACTAGGTTACAAGCCTAAAGGAAAATCTCATCAACAACCTAGTCGGAGAAAGCCACAAACCCATCAATCTATATATGTACCTAAAAGGACATCCTCACCCAATGACAACATAGGACACAACCATAGAAAAAGATATGAAGTTGACTCAATATGTTGTCATTACTGTTTGCGCCTTGGTCACATTCATTTTCATGTCCTTACAAGAGAAGAGATGTCGAGTTAGTTTGGGTTCCTAAACCTCCAAACTAAACAAATAAGATTAAGTTGAGATATGACCAAAAGACATTAGTTCCATAATTCTATGTCTATCTCAACTTAACATAATAAGATTACAAATAAATGTAAGCATCTAAATAGTTAACCCACATAATAACTTCGAAACAAATAAACAGTTCCAGGAATCTTGTCGGTCGAGAGACTGTCGACCGAGACCTCATCGGTCGAACAATTGTCGACCGAGCATATCACTGTTTTCAGTTTACCACAAAAATTGCTGCATTTATTTTTCTGGTAAAATTGCTATCTTCTTATGATTGATGACTGGATATACTATTGGAAATCATCTTTACAAATTTAATAATATTAGTTTATTCTCTGGAAGATTTAAGTTTAAACTGAAATTATGTTTAGATAAATGAAAAGAAAATTCCTATGATTGTTTCTAAAAGTATCTTCTGGTCTATACAAATCATGTGTTGGAATTATCATTGTTTCACCATGGATATGCTTTCGTTATTGAGTGCACATAGATAATGATAATTATATGCATGGATTCATGAAAATAAATATATAGGCAAGCAAAATGAGTTATTGGTAGTATTATGCTTCAATTTGATATTTATTGCAGATATTATACTCAATATACTCAATTTGAAAAATCTGCAAAATTTGCCTCTTGGTCAAAATCAAATTTGACCAAGGGGCGCTATGGTCGTAGTCAAAATCGACCTAAAATAAGTTTGACATAATAAATATTTGATATCATTAAAAGTATAATTAATTTATGCTCACAACTTGTTCAAATATTGTCAATAATAAACACAATATTACTCCCTTAGAAAATCTATATATATGCTCTACAAATATAATCTGTCATTTACATTAAAAATCAACTTCAAAATTCGTACTCAGTAAGTCTGTCGGTCGACGAACTCTTCGACCGAAAACCTTTCGGTCAGTCCCTCTCTCTCGACCGACAGAATCTAGACAGACTTAATATCGAACACACTTTCGGTCGACAAATGTTCGACCGAGGCAATGTCGATCGACAATTGTTCGACCGAGAAGTAGCCGTTGGATATGACCTTTGTAAACCGACCGTTATGACCGTTTCTGACCGTTATATGACCGTTGTACATCCTACCGTTGGAGAGCCGAGTGGCGCGTCTGCAACACGACCATTGTGGATGCTCGGTCGACGAATCGTCGACCGACCTGGTCGCTGGATTGTTATAAAAGGCACCCAAAACGGGTCATTTTCTCACACTTGCATATTCTTGCTTCCATAGGCCCTCTCTAGTGCATTTTTGTGCAACTCTTTAGCATCCTCATACCCAAGCCTTCCTTGCTTCTTCTCCACCTTCAAGCAACACAATGGCCTCATCATCAGCTACTCGTGGGAAGAAGAAGGTCGCCGGCAGGAAAGGAAGGGAAGCTCGGGAAGCTACTCCACCACTGACGATCATCAACGACATCGCCTTCGTCGACGGAGATGCTGGTGATCGATATCTACGGCTTTCCTCCAAAGCTCCTCTTCCACGACGACCAGTTGAAGCTTTGGACTTCCTCAACATAGTCGATCTGGAGGATCTCTTTGAAGTGCAAAAGTTGAAGGAATTCATCAACCCCTCTTTCCCTTCCTATTCCATCAAGGTAGTGAATGAATTCTATGCCAACCTTATATCCCATTCTGAAAATGCAACCACCGTCTTCTATACTATGGTCAATGGGCATAGCTTTAGATTTACCGAAGAGGATATTCTAGACATGCTAAATATTGACATAGATGAATATCTAGACTTCCTTGACCTTTCCACCGGAAATCCACTAAATCAATTTTCCCAAGGAGACCATACCATTAGTCTGAGTGACATAAAACGAGCCATTTTTCAATCCAATACTACTTGTCAGGAAGATAGGGGAACCTACTACGCAATAAATCTCAAACCTGCATGTAGGATTGTAAATCTCATTGTTTCTACAAATATACACCCTAGAGCCAATAAGTCTGAAGTTCCAATATTCCGCATGTGTCTAATTTATGCCATCATAAACCGCATTCCCACAAACTTCATCCGCATAATCCTTAAAAACATGCTTGAGTTTTCTGGCAACGCACCATATGCTGATTTCGTATGCCAAATCACTCAACATTTTCTTAAGTTACAAATTGAAGATATGGGATATACATGGGAGCGTAGACCACAAAAGATAAGTAAGAATACCGTAGAAAAAATGGGAATAGATTTTGGTCATAAAAGGTCTAGAGTAGAAGGAGAACCATCTCATCAGGACATACCACCACCTCCTCCTCCTACTAACCTTTCACATGATCCCATTCAAAATACTCTTACTTATATTGCTGGCTCCCAATATCACCTTAGTAGACAATTAGACTATAACCATCATGCCATGACCTATTTAAACCAAAGAATGCAAACCCTTTCCCCAAACCAACTTGATGAATATCCATATTCTTTAAATCCAGGCATGCTCAATCCATACAATCCTTCGTACAACTATTATCAAACTCCACCTCCACCATCTATGGATCTTACACACACTCAATTTTCATCCATGCAATTGCAAGACATTGTCGCTCATTTCCGATTTGACCGAGTTCCTACATTCTTGGAAGCATATGCTTTAACCAAGACAGGTGCTCTGGATTGGCAAACCTTGGTTAAATACTATGGAGCTGAGCCGTTTCTTGGGAAAGACCCTGACATTGATGTAATTCTTAAGTCTTTCCAGTGAGTGTTGGAGTTATATTGGTTGTAATGACATATTTGAATGATTGTAATGGATCACTTCTGTATGATGTGTTTATCTTTCCATGCTTATTAATGAAATTGGTCATCCTTTTGTTGATTTTGATGGATATCTTTTTGCATATGAGACATCTTTTAATAAATGGATTATAAATATTATCATTGTAGAGCATACAAAATAAGGGGAGTAATAAATAAAAATGAAAACTTGTGGCTAAATTAACAACAATCTATGACACAGAATTAGTCTCGGTCGAGAAAATGTTCGACCGAGAACACTGTCGGTCGAGAAATCGTCGACCGAGCAAGTTTCTGTTGACAAGTCTGCAATAATTCTGCTGAAAATGTTTGCAAATCAATAAATTCTAAACCAATATGAAAATTCTTCAACCATATTGCAAAGCATTTAAACTTTATTTATCTATCTAAGGGGGAGCTCATAAAAACAAATTTGACTATTTGATTAAGAAGCTTACAAAAACATTGTAAACATCATGTAAAGCTTGATACGACCTTAGTATTTTTACTTGATTATAAAGAAATTTATGAATTTCATGAAAATGATATCTTGTACTTAAAGGAACTCTCTAAACAAATCAGGGCTTAACATCCCTTGCATTTGGATGGAGACATTTTATGTATTCTAAGATTAAAGGATTCTCATCTTATTTAGGGCTTAACATAGATGAGAAATCAATATACATTCGTCATAAGCTTAAGGGAATCTCATATCATTTCTAGGCTTAACATCCTTTGCAAATGATTGAGAAACAAATTGAGGATAAATTAGATAAAAATGATATTAAATCCATGTTCACAATAGAATATCTATTTAAAGGGGAGCATAATATAATACTTAGGGGGAAAAGAAAACTAAAATATTCAACTTGGATATCTTTTTGAAATGACAAAGGGGGAGAAAGAATATCAAATCAAAAATATAAATGAGTTTCATCTCGATGGCTACAAAAGGTAAATTTCAGGTATGAAACTCACATGTTTTATATTTCCTTTATTTATATTCTTGGAAATGTTTGTCATCTTCAAAAAGGGGAGATTGTTGGCTAAATGGACATCTATAAATCCCTTTGTTTTGATTATGACAAACATTTCATTCTTATTAATCTAACGAGCTACTTGAGTGTGCAGGATTAAGGTGGATGACAAAGAAACTAGGGAAAATCCACAAGCTCACATATTTATATTTTCATGCAATGTAATCATTGTTGTAAAAACTTGTACAAAAATATAATGTACAAGTACTTAGATTGCATGTAAATCAAGCGTTAGATTTTCCCTATCTAAACACCATAGTTAGACAAGTCATCCCATTTAAATAGGATCACTTTTGCACACTCACACATATAATTAGTGCCTAAATTGAAACCTTGAAACAGGATCATTCTCGGTCGACAAACTCCTCGACCAAGACACTCTCGGTCGACAATCTTCTCGACCGAGAAAGATCCAAAGTAGCCGTTAGACACAACTGACAAGTTAGTTGGCAGTTGGAGATAGATGTTGCAAATCACTTGATCCAGAGAGCCTGTCGGTCGACAAAACTTCGACCGAGTAGGTGTCTCGGTCGACCATTTCTCGACCGAGATGATCTCTGACAAAAACTGCAGAGTAAAGTAATTAGCCGTTGCAAAAGCAACAAACTTGTACCTAACGGCTAGCTAAGCACTTAGAAACCCCTAGAAGTTGTCTAGAATGTCCTTAAGCATACTTAGACCATTCCTATAAATAGGACAAGTCATAGGACACTAAAACTCACTTGTTACACTTGAGAAATACTTGAGCATACTTGAGCAATCTGTTGCAAGCAAATTGAGCACTATGATCATTGGCCTACCTTCTCCTTAGCTCAATCTCGTGTCCTATAGGCTAGAATCTCCTACCCACAGCAATCACAAGTTCACACACTTGGTTAGGAGATCTATACGCTTGATCTAGGCATATCAAGCCTTGGGCTATAAAGGATAAGTTGTAATTTCCTTTTTCTTTCTTGTTCCCTTTTATTATTTGTACTCTCCTTGCTACTCCTAGGTTGGAGGCTGCAGATTGGAGAGGGTGAAGATCTTCTTGGCGAAGAAGAAGACTTTGAGCTACTTCAGAAGGCTGGTGCAACGGGAGGTTACTTCTAGAGAGGAAGGCTACTTCAAGGGGGAGCTTGGAGTTACTTCAAGAAGGCTACCTCAAAGTTGGTGCATCTACTTCAAGTGAAGGCTGTTCAAAGGGTGTGTTTGAAAGTATTGTATTTTGTATAAATCCTCGAGAGGTAATAAAATAAATACTTTCAAATCCCGGTTGGGTAAGCAACCGGGTAGTGGACTGACAACTATAGTATTTGCTATAGTTGGAACGACTCTAAACGCCTGTCTTCTTCTTTCAATCTTAATTGTGGTTGTTTGAGTTAAATAATTATTAAAATCTTTATAAAACTCTATTCACCCCCCCTCTAGTAGTTTTCAGTTGGTATCAGAGCAGGCTTCAAGGAACCCTAACTAGGTCTTGAAGAATGGAGGGAAATGGTGAAAGGTGCTTGGACAAAACCACAACATGCTGCAATTGGTGTTTAGGAACAAGCCACAGAACAACCGGATGCCCATGGAGATCAAAGGAAGAGGATAAACACAAAGAATGCCTTATTGCTACAACTAGTGAAGAAGAAGAAGAGGTAAGTCTTTTTGATTTATCTAAAGAAGAACTAGTTGCTATTATTGAAGAGACACATAATAAATATGTTGAGTGCAAGAAGAAATTAAAGAAATCAAATAAAGAAAATGATGATCTAAATGTTAAACTTCTTGCTCTTGCATCTAAAAATGAGGATCTCAAAGAGGGAAATAAATATTCTGATCTTAAGTTAAAATCTATAGAAGCCGATTGCAAGCTCCTTTCTGTTGAAAATTCAAACTTGCAGACTCAAGTAAACGATCTTAAAAAACAACCATTATTGTGCACCCATATAGATTATGACACTATTCTTAAAGAAAGAAATTTATTGTCATCTAATCTAGACCAAGCAAAAATAGATATTAAGAAAAGAATGGATGAGATTGCCAAGCTACAACAACAAGTTTGTAGTTTGAATAACCATGGCATTCTTGATCAAATTCTAGATAATCCCTATCAACAAATTGGGAGAAGGGGACTAGGTTATAAGCCTAAAGGAAAATCTCATCAACAACCTAGTCGGAGAAAGCCACAAACCCATCAATCTATATATGTACCTAAAAGGACATCCTCACCCAATGACAACATAGGACACAACCATAGAAAAAGATATGAAGTTGACTCAATATGTTGTCATTACTGTTTGCGCCTTGGTCACATTCATTTTCATGTCCTTACAAGAGAAGAGATGTCAAGTTAGTTTGGGTTCCTAAACCTCCAAACTAAACAAATAAGATTAAGTTGAGATATGACCAAAAGACATTAGTTGCATAATTCTATGTCTATCTCAACTTAACATAATAAGATTACAAATAAATGTAAGCATCTAAATAGTTAACCCACATAATAACTTCGAAACAAATAAACAGTTCCAGGAATCTTGTCGGTCGAGAGACTGTCGACCGAGACCTCATCGGTCGAACAATTGTCGACCGAGCATATCACTGTTTTCAGTTTACCACAAAAATTGCTGCATTTATTTTTCTGGTAAAATTGCTATCTTCTTATGATTGATGACTGGATATACTATTGGAAATCATCTTTACAAATTTAATAATATTAGTTTATTCTCTGGAAGATTTAAGTTTAAACTGAAATTATGTTTAGATAAATGAAAAGAAAATTCCTATGATTGTTTCTAAAAGTATCTTCTGGTCTATACAAATCATGTGTTGGAATTATCATTGTTTCACCATGGATATGCTTTCGTTATTGAGTGCACATAGATAATGATAATTATATGCATGGATTCATGAAAATAAATATATAGGCAAGAAAAATGAGTTATTGGTAGTATTATGCTTCAATTTGATATTTATTGCAGATATTATACTCAATATACTCAATTTGAAAAATCTGCAAAATTTGCCTCTTGGTCAAAATCAAATTTGACCAAGGGGCGCTATGGTCGTAGTCAAAATCGACCTAAAATAAGTTTGACATAATAAATATTTGATATCATTAAAAGTATAATTAATTTATGCTCACAACTTGTTCAAATATTGTCAATAATAAACACAATATTACTCCCTTAGAAAATCTATATATATGCTCTACAAATATAATCTGTCATTTACATTAAAAATCAACTTCAAAATTCGTACTCAGTAAGTCTGTCGGTCGACGAACTCTTTGACCGAAAACCTTTCGGTCAGTCCCTCTCTCTCGACCGATAGAATCTAGATAGACTTAATATCGAACACACTTTCGGTCGACAAATGTTCGACCGAGGCAATGTCGGTCGACAATTGTTCGACCGAGAAGTAGCCGTTGGATATGACCTTTGTAAACCGACCGTTATGACCGTTTCTGACCGTTATATGACCGTTGTACATCCTACCGTTGGAGAGCCGAGTGGCGCGTCTGCAACACGACCATTGCGGACGCTCGGTCGACGAATCGTCAACCGACCTGGTCGCTGGATTGTTATAAAAGGCACCCAAAACGGGTCATTTTCTCACACTTGCATATTCTTGCTTCCATAGGCCCTCTCTAGTGCATTTTTGTGCAACTCTTTAGCATCCTCATCCCCAAGCCTTCCTTGCTTCTTCTCCACCTTCAAGCAACACAATGGCCTCATCATCAGCTGCTCGTGGGAAGAAGAAGGTCGCCGGCAGGAAAGGAAGGGAAGCTCGGGAAGCTACTCCACCACTGACGATCATCAACGACATCGCCTTCGTCGACGGAGATGCTGGTGATCGATATCTACGACTTTCCTCCAAAGCTCCTCTTCCACGACGACCAGTTGAAGCTTTGGACTTCCTCAACATAGTCGATCTGGAGGATCTCTTTGAAGTGCAAAAGTTGAAGGAATTCATCAACCCCTCTTTCCCTTCCTATTCCATCAAGGTAGTGAATGAATTCTATGACAACCTTATATCCCATTCTGAAAATGCAACCACCGCCTTCTATACTATGGTCAATGGGCATAGCTTTAGATTTACCGAAGAGGATATTCTAGACATGCTAAATATTGACATAGATGAATATCTAGACTTCCTTGACCTTTCCACCGGAAATCCACTAAATCAATTTTCCCAAGGAGACCATACCATTAGTCTGAGTGACATAAAATGGGCCATTTTTCAATCCAATACTACTTGTCACGAAGATAGGGGAACCTACTACGCAATAAATCTCAAACCTGCATGTAGGATTGTAAATCTCATTGTTTCTACAAATATACACCCTAGAGCCAATAAGTCTGAAGTTCCAATATTCCGCATGTGTCTAATTTATGCCATCATAAACCGCATTCCCACAAACTTCATCCGCATAATCCTTAAGAACATGCTTGAGTTTTCTGGCAACCCACCATATGCTGATTTCGTATGCCAAATCACTCAACATTTTCTTAAGTTACAAATTGAAGATATGGGATATACATGGGAGCGTAGACCACAAAAGATAAGTAAGAATACCGTAGAAAAAATGGGAATAGATTTTGGTCATAAAAGGGCTAGAGTAGAAGGAGAACCATCTCATCAGGACATACCACCACCTCCTCCTCCTACTAACCTTTCACATGATCCCATTCAAAATACTCTTACTTATATTGCTGGCTCCCAATATCACCTTAGTAGACAATTAGACTATAATCATCATGCCATGACCTATTTAAACCAAAGAATGCAAACCCTTTCCCCAAACCAACTTGATGAATATCCATATTCTTTAAATCCAGGCATGCTCAATCCATACAATCCTTCGTACAACTATTATCAAACTCCACCTCCACCATCTATGGATCTTACACACACTCAATTTTCATCCATGCAATTGCAAGACATTGCCGCTCATTTCCGATTTGACCGAGTTCCTACATTCTTGGAAGCATATGCTTTAACCAAGACAGGTGCTCTGGATTGGCAAACCTTGGTTAAATACTATGGAGCTGAGCCGTTTCTTGGGAAAGACCCTGACATTGATGTAATTCTTAAGTCTTTCCAGTGAGTGTTGGAGTTATATTGGTTGTAATGACATATTTGAATGATTGTAATGGATCACTTCTGTATGATGTGTTTATGTTTCCATGCTTATTAATGAAATTGGTCATCCTTTTGTTGATTTTGATGGATATCTTTTTGCATACGAGACATCTTTTAATAAATGGATTATAAAGATTATCATTGTAGAGCATACAAAATAAGGGGAGTAATAAATAAAAATGAAAACTTGTGGCTAAATTAACAACAATCTATGACACAGAATTAGTCTCGGTCGAGAAAATGTTCGACCGAGAACACTGTCGGTCGAGAAATTGTCGACCGAGCAAGTTTCTGTTGACAAGTCTGCAATAATTCTGCTGAAAATGTTTGCAAATCAATAAATTCTAAACCAATATGAAAATTCTTCAACCATATTGCAAAGCATTTAAACTTTATTTATCTATCTAAGCGGGAGCTCATAAAAACAAATTTGACTATTTGATTAAGAAGCTTACAAAAACATTGTAAACATCATGTGAAGCTTGATACGACCTTAGTATTTTTACTTGATTATAAAGAAATTTATGAATTTCATGAAAATGATATCTTGTACTTAAAGGAACTCTCTAAACAAATCAGGGCTTAACATCCCTTGCATTTGGATGGAGACATTTTATGTATTCTAAGATTAAAGGATTCTCATCTTATTTAGGGCTTAACATAGATGAGAAATCAATATACATTCGTCATAAGCTTAAGGGAATCTCATATCATTTCTAGGCTTAACATCCTTTGCAAATGATTGAGAAACAAATTGAGGATAAATTAGACAAAAATGATATTAAATCCATGTTCACAATAGAATATCTATTTAAAGGGGAGCATAATATAATACTTAGGGGGAAAAGAAAACTAAAATATTCAACTTGGATATCTTTTTGAAATGACAAAGGGGGAGAAAGAATATCAAATCAAAAATATAAATGAGTTTCATCTCGATGGCTACAAAAGGTAAATTTCAGGTATGAAACTCACATGTTTTATATTTCCTTTATTTATATTTTTGGAAATGTTTGTCATCTTCAAAAAGGGGGAGATTGTTGGCTAAATGGACATCTATAAATCCCTTTGTTTTGATTATGACAAACATTTCATTCTTATTAATCTAACGAGCTACTTGAGTGTGCAGGATTAAGGTGGATGACAAAGAAACTAGGGAAAATCCACAAGCTCACATATTTATATTTTCATGCAATGTAATCATTGTTGTAAAAACTTGTACAAAAATATAATGTACAAGTACTTAGATTGCATGTAAATCAAGCGTTAGATTTTCCCTAGCTAAACACCATAGTTAGACAAGTCATCCCATTTAAATAGGATCACTTTTGCACACTCACACATATAATTAGTGCCTAAATTGAAACCTTGAAACAGGATCATTCTCGGTCGACAAACTCCTCGACCGAGACACTCTCGGTCGACAATCTTCTCGACCGAGAAAGATCCAAAGTAGCCGTTAGACACAACTGACAAGTTAGTTGGCAATTGGAGATAGACGTTGCAAATCACTTGATCCAGAGAGCCTGTCGGTCGACAAAACTTCGACCGAGTAGGTGTCTCGGTCGACAATTTCTCGACCGAGATGATCTCTGACAAAAACTGCAGAGTAAAGTAATTAGCCGTTGCAAAAGCAACAAACTTTTACCTAACGGCTAGCTAAGCACTTAGAAACCCCTAGAAGTTGTCTAGAACGTCCTTAAGCATACTTAGACCATTCCTATAAATAGGACAAGTCATAGGACACTAAAACTCACTTGTTACACTTGAGAAATACTTGAGCATACTTGAGCAATCTGTTGCAAACAAATTGAGCACTGTGATCATTGGCCTACCTTCTCCTTAGCTCAATCTCGTGTCCTATAGGCTAGAATCTCCTACCCACAGCAATCACAAGTTCACACACTTGGTTAGGAGATCTATACGCTTGATCTAGGCATATCAAGCCTTGGGCTATAAAGGATAAGTTGTAATTTCCTTTTTCTTTCTTGTTCCCTTTTATTATTTGTACTCTCCTTGCTACTCCTAGGTTGGAGGCTGCAGATTGGAGAGGGTGAAGATCTTCTTGGCGAAGAAGAAGACTTTGAGCTACTTCAGAAGGCTGGTGCAACGGGAGGTTACTTCTAGAGAGGAAGGCTACTTCAAGGGGGAGCTTGGAGTTACTTCAAGAAGGCTACCTCAAAGTTGGTGCATCTACTTCAAGTGAAGGCTGTTCAAAGGGTGTGTTTGAAAGTATTGTATTTTGTATAAATCCTCGAGAGGTAATAAAATAAATACTTTCAAATCCCGGTTGGGTAAGCAACCGGGTAGTGGACTGACAACTATAGTATTTGCTATAGTTGGAACCACTCTAAACGCCTGTCTTCTTCTTTCAATCTTAATTGTGGTTGTTTGAGTTAAATAATTATTAAAATCTTTATAAAACTCTATTCACCCCCCCTCTAGTAGTTTTCAGTCACCTCCACCCTTCATTCTTCAAGACCTGGTTAGGGTTCCTTGAAGCCTCGCTCTGATACCAACTGAAAACTACTAGAGGGGGGGTGAATAGAATTTTATATATCATTTTTACAATTATTTAACTCAAACAATCTACCACAAAATATTGGACAAGGGGACAAGGATTTATAGTGGTTCCAACTTTAGCAAATACTAAAGTTGTCAGTCCACTACCCGGTTGCTTACCCAACCGGGATTTGGAAAGAAATGAATTTTATTACCTCGCAAGGACTTTACATAAAATTGCAATTTCTCTCCCTAAACCCTTCAAGAAGCCTTCACCTAGAAGTAATCGCCCAACCTTGAAGCAGCCTTCACCTAGAAGTAAATTGCACCACCTTGAAGCAGCCTTCCTCCTGAAGTAGCTTCCCGTTGCAATAGCCTTCTTGAAGTAGCTTCCCGTGCGATAGCCTTCTTGAAGTATCTTGAAGTCCACCTTCTCCTCCTGAGAAGAACCTTCTCCAATCCGCAGCCTCCAACCCTAGGAGTAGCAAGGAGAATACAAAGAATAAAAGGGAACAAGAAGGAAAATAGAAATTACAACTTATCCTTTTAAGAACAAGGCTTGATTTGCCTATATCAAGCGTATTGATCTCCTAACCAATGAATGTAGAAGTGTAAGTGCTGTGGTAAGGAGATGCTAGCCTATAGGACACGAAATGAGAGCAATGGAAATGAATGGCCAATGTAGGAATAGCTCTATTGCTCAAAAACAGATTGCTAATGAATATTCAAGCTCAAGTGTAGCACAAGTGTAGCTTAGGTGTATATTGGGTGTCCTAAGGCTTGTCCTATTTATAGGAATGGCCTATGTATTCTTAAGGACGTTCTAGACAACTTCTATGGGTTTCTAAGTGCTTAACTAGCCGTTAGATATAAGTTAGGTGCATTAGTAACGACTAGTTACTTTATTCTGCAGTTGCTGTCAGAGACCATCTCGGTCGACAATTTGTCGACCGAGATACCTACTCGGTCGAAGTTTTGTCGACCGACAGGCTCTCTGGATCAACGTTCATTTGCAACTGCCAACTACCTTGTCAGCTGTGTCTAACGGCTACTTGAGTCAATCTCGGTCGAGAAGTTTGTCGACCGAGAGTGTCTCGGTCGAGGAGTGTGGTCGACCGAGATTGACCCTGTTTTCAATCTTTTAATTAAACCACTAAGTATGTGTATGAGTGTGCATATGTGATCCTATTTGAAGGATATGACCTAACTAAGTGTGGTGTTTAGCTAGGGAGATCTAACGCTTGATTTATATGAAGTCTAAGTACTTGTACATTATATATTTGTACAAGTTTACAATTGATTACATTGCATATTTACAAGCATTCAAGCGTATGGATTCCCTAGAACTTTGTCATCACCTTGTTCCTGCACACTTAAGTAGCTCGTTAGATCAACAAGAATGAAATGTTTGTCATCATCGAAACAAAGGGATTTATCATAATGTCCAATTTATCCAACAGATATTCCGTAGAAGACATAAAAGGGCTTAACCCAGCCCTTTGCATGTGCAGAATACAATTGGCAGAATCAGCTAAGCCGCTAGCTCATCCCCAGTGGAAGTTGAACTAGAAGTTGAGGGAAGTGGTTAAGAAAGAGATTATAAAACTACGGGATGTATGGATTATTTACCTAATTAACGACAACAATTGGGTGAGCCCGATCCATGTATTACCAAAGAAAGGAGGTATGATGGAAGTCAAAAGGGAGGATGGTGATGAAGTAGCCACCAGGACAGTCACAGGGTGATGAATGTGCATAGATTACAAGAAGCTAATTGTAGAGACAAGGCAGGATCACTTCCCCTTTCCGTTCATTGACCAAATTCTAGAAAGATTGGCCCATCATGACTATTTTTGCTTTTTGGATGGATATTCAGGCTGCTATCAAGTTCCCATTCACCCGTATGACTAAGAGAAGACAACGTTCACGTGCATCTATGGCACATATGCATTCAAAAGAATGCCATTCGGATTATGCAACACACCTGCAACATTCCAGCATTGCATGATCTCAATGTTCTATGATTTTCTAGAAGGTATCGTGGAGGTCTTCATGGATGACTTCTCAGTCTATGGGATCAATTTGGATGCATGTCTGAGGAACTTATCCCTAATCCTGAAAATATGTGAGGAAAAACATCTAGTTTTGAATTGGGAAAAGAGCCACTTCATGGTACTCAAATTGGCATTGTCATGGGACATAAGATTTCTAAAAGGGGGATTGAAGTGGCCAAAGTAAAATAAAAGCCATATCTAAACTGCTACCACCAAAATCTATGATGGGAGTAAGAAGTTGTCTTGGCCGTAGTAGATACTACCGAAGGTTCATCAAAGATTTTTTGAAGTTTTCGAAGCCATTATCCAACCTGTTACTCAAGGACGTAGAGTTCATATTCAACGATGAATATTTGAACACTTTCAACACCTTGAAGATAGTGCTAACCACCGCACCAATCCTACAAGCTCCTAATTGGAAACTATCATTTGAGATAATGTGTGACGCTAGTGATTACGCCATAGGCATTGTCCTAGGTCAAAAGAAAGAAAAAAGCACCATGTAATCTACTACGCCAGCCAGATGTTAGATGAAACGTAGGTAAAATATACCACAATAGAGAAGGAGATGTTAGCAATCATTTTTTTCTTTCAATAAGTCTAGGTCTAACCTGATAGAATCAAAGGTGAAGGTGTACATGGACCACAGAGTGATAAGATACTTGATGCAGAAAAAGGATACCAAACCATGGCTTTTGCAGTGGGCCCTATTGTTACAAGAATTTGATCATGAAATAATCAAAAAGAAAGGAAAAGAGAATGTGGTCGCAGACCACTTATCCCAAATAGTCTTTAAAGACGATAATCAGTTACCCATGAATGATAATTATGCTGACAAAGCCCTTCTAATGACTCAGTCTGATTAGCAGAGACTCACCTAGTTAGCAGATATTTGCTAAAAAATCTAGAGGGGATGAATATAGCTTTATGGAGTTTTAAAAATTTATAACATTTTAAAACAAATAAGTAGGATGAAACAAGCATGACACATGATGTAGAGTGGTTCCACCCTTAGAAATCTAAGCGAGTCAATCCACTACCCGGTTGTTTCCAATCGATATTTTGAAAGTAACTTATTTTATTACCTTTCATCGATGTTACACAAAATTGAATTGCTTTCCTACACCCTTGAAGTAGCCTTCACCTGAAGTAGCCTCAATCCTCCTAGAAGCAGCCTTCTGAAGTAGCTCCAAGTCCACCCTTAAAGTAGCCTTCACATGAAGTAGATTCAATCCTTGAGGTAGCCTTTTGAAGTAACTCCAAGTCATTGGGAGCAGCCTTCACCACCTTGAAGTAGCTCCACGAACCTCTTTTCAACAACCTCCAACCTAGGAGTAGTCAAGGAGAACAAAATACAATAAAAGGAACAAGATTGGAAAAAAGAAACAATGATACCAATGAGTGCAACACTTTGATGCTATATCAAGCGTATTGATCTCCTATCCACAATAGATGAATGTGGTAGTGTGGTGGCTAGGAGATACTAAGCTATAGGACACTAATGTAGAGCACAAGGAAACTTAATCGCAAGTAAAACTTTGCTTGTTGCTCACATAGAATCATTCTCAAGTAGCAATGAGTATGCTTAAGTGATTTGGGTGTCCTAAGGCATGTCCTATTTATAGTAATGGCTTATAAGGGACTAGGGGTGTTCTAGACACTTTCTAGAGTGTTCTTAGTGGTCAACTAGCCATTAGGTGTTCATTAATTTCATTGCAAGGGCTAGTTGATTCGTGCTGAAAAATTAATCCAGAAACATTCTCGGTCGAGAAGTTTTTTGACTGAGATGTGTCTCAGTCGAGCATTTCTTTGACTGAGGGTTGGGTTGGAGTAAATGTGTTCAACACAAATAGTAACTTTCCAGCTACCAACTAACTCTCAATTTAATAGATATAGAACTTGCTGGAAGGTCCATATCGATCGAGAAAGATTTCGACCGAGGGCTATTCTAGGGTTACATATGCAAGCCCAAAACCAATGTGTGTGAGCTAGACTGAGGTGATTCTCGGTCGAGGATTTGGTCAGCCAAGAGTATCTCGGTCGAGAAGTTTGTCAATCGAGTGTGTCTCATTCGAGGAGTTTTTTGACCGAGAAATCCCCTGTTACAATACATTACATTATCTACTAAGTGTGTGCAATGGTGATTCTATCTTAGGGGAGGATCTATCTAAGTTTTGTGAGTGGATAGGGAAGATCTAATGCTTGATTACATGATATATATGTACTTGTACATCATATACTTGTACAAGTTTTTACATTTTAGTACAATCATGAAAATAAAGATAATCTAAGTTATGTTGATCTTCCAATTTGTATTAAACTTCAACTATCCACAACCTTATTTGTTTGTCCCTGAAATACTCAAATATCAAGTTAGATCTACAAGAATGAAAAGTTTGTCATCATCAAAAGAAAGGGTTTTAGTAATGTCCAATTTATCCAACAATCTCCCCCTTTTTGTGGATGGCAAACATTTCTAAAATATAAATCAAGGAAATTTAATTAGTATGAGTTCTATACCTAAGATTTACCTTTGTAGACATTTTCTTACTAATTCATGGAGTGTGTGCTAGTTATTCCCAAAGAGGTATGGAACTTAGTATCCAACTCTTTAAGGAATATAACAACAATTTATGTGAATCCAAGAGATTATGGAACTCATCAATTTTGAGTTATATTATTTTGTTTTTCATTTATATTACTTATCTCCCTTTGTCATTTCAAAAAGATAATCAAGCATTTTAGTTTTTACTTTTATTATAAGTACTCCCCCCTAAATATGATGCTCCCCCTGAATATGATACTCAAATTTGAAAAACAAAGTTAAGAGATGTCCAATACAAGCCATAATGTAACAACTTATTGTAGGGTTTTGGGCGAGACGGAGAAGGCAGCGGAAACAAAAATTTTCTCCCCAAACCTAGAAATAGAACATCACATCAATATATATGAAATAGGAAGGATGGTTTATTGAGTTTGACCTGGTTCTGAGGCAAGATCAATGGAGAAACCTCGTAGCTAGTGCAGTCTTCACCACCTAGTCTTGGACGATGTCTGTGGAGCTCCTGGTTCTACCCAGACTGCGGTTGACCATTGTCCTTCTAAAGCTACAGAAGCCTCCCACCTCTATAGCTAGTCCACACAGACCACCGAGAACTCTATTTGTCCTATCCTACAGGACACTAGAAGCAGCCATCCCCTCCTGTCGACTAACTAGTCACTGACTCACTCTCTCGCCGCCAGTTGTCCTCTTGCAGTCATCTTTCCCTCACTGTAACATCCCTGACCTGGGTTATAACCTAACCCTGGAAGTTTTGCCTAAATATGTAATTAAATACTTGTGAACACTCCCTGGAATGTAATTAAGTTCCTCAGGAACATTTGTTTCTTAATTTTGCTCCTTTATATGTAAAGTTGTAGCATTATTTTGTAATGCAGGGACCTATGTGCAAATTACCCAGTTAAAGGGTTTAAGTTGCAATATTCACAGGTTAAGATGTTCCTCTGATGTTGAGACATCATGAGGATGTTTATGATGAAGTTTGAGGGATTTCCCAATCTTGAGCACCAAGGTGCAGCTGTGGAAGCAATCCCTATGCTTGAAAACCCTAAATTGGGGTAAAGTGCAATTTACCCAATTTGAGGGGTGCAACTTGTAAAATACACCATCTAAAATACCTTGTAGGGCTCTTGTCATAATTTAGAGAAGAAATGATGAATAAGTCACTTCAAATGAATAATCATATAATGAAAAACATCTTTGTGATTGAATAATCAAGGTGTAAGTACTTTAGCCCTTTTATGTGTGTGCTTTAGTAATAGGTTGATCCTCTTTGCCTTCATTTCTTAATATTAGAAGGAGATTTTCCTTAGAAATAAGAAGAAGGGACGAGCAAAGAAGAGAGGAGGGACTTAGTTGAAAATAAGGAGAACCTATGTGTTTATGTTGAAAAATACACCTAAGTATATAACCCTTTTTCCCCTCTTTGCAAGGAAACACTTCCCTCGTTTCCTTCACTTCTTCCCCTTGATCAACCGACTAAGGAGAGCTCTGGAGCTCAGGAGGATGACCAAGGGAGTGTAAGGTAGGTTTTGTATCATCTCTTTTGCCTAAACTCATGGATGGAATTCGAATTCAAGGTCAAATTCATGGCTAGCTTACTTAATTCTATCTTTCTAGCCATCCCTTCTCAACCTTCCTTGGGGGATTCACCTTGGCCGACCTGTGGAGCTTCTTGGACGCCATTAAAGGCTTGGATCTCGAAAGCTTGGAGCTCAAGGAGCAAGCTTTAGGCAGGTTTTATAACTCTAAACCTATGCTTTGTTATATGCATCTTTTCTATGCTTTTAGTTGCTAGTTCTTCTTCTTCCCTACCTTCCCTTGCTTCCTTGCAAGCAAAACTGTGGGGAACTGTTGCTGTTCGTGAGGAAGAAGATGGGGGCGTTATTTCCAATGTTTATCCAAGGTTTTCCACTTTGCCATACGACCTCAACCACTTTGCCCATACGGTTTGCAAACCGTTTGATGGGCAAACGGTTTCAAGGTCGTATGAAGGCATACGGTTTCAAGACCGTATGTCTGCGTTGACCAAGCGTGGACCGTATGAGAATTCTGTTCACAATTATGTACGCTAATCACCCCCAAAATTTGAGAGGTTAATTCCAAAGGAATCGTGAGATATAGGCAAAACAAGTAGCAAGTTTAATTGAATTTAGTTCTGATTTCCAATCTACTTAATTTGTCCTTTTTGGGTAAACGGTTTCAAAACCGTATAACATGGTTGACCAAGCGTTGACCGTATGATATTACTGTTCATAGAGATGTTAACTAACAACTCACCAAATTTGATGGACTAATTCCAAACGGATTGAGAGTTGAAGCCACTTCAACTCCCAAACCCTAATTGGGTTGAAATTGCTGTTTTTAAGTATAGATCTTGTTGAGTTTTGGGTTGAAGAGCCCAAACGGTCTCAAGACCGTTTGGGGTTCCACCAAACGGTCTCAAGACCGTTTCGGCACAACCCAAGACCATATGAAGGTCTAAGGGTGAGGTAATTGATAGGTTGAGGGTCCAATTGCAAATAAGTTGATGAATTGATAAAAATTGCTGATTTTAACCCTAATTGGAGTTCAACCCTAATCTAAATCACTTAGTTTTTGGTCAAACTTTGGGCAAACGGTCTCAAGACCGTATGGATGATGTCCATACGACCTCAAGACCTTATGGGCCAAGTTTGAGCCCAATTGGAGGTCAATTGAGGGGTTCAACTTCGATTTGATTCCACATTGTTGAGTGTTGATGGTTGAACGTTTATAGACCTTAATTGAACCAACTCCAACCCTAATTCGATATCAATAGGGGGTCAATTGAGTGACCAAGTGGTTAAAGATAACCCTAATTGTCTCAATTGGTAAGTGGTTAGCAAGCTTAAGGCCAATTGATGGCTTCAACATAGGAAACCCTAATTGAGTTTACCCTTTGAACCACCTTGGAGGTCTATACGATCTTAAACTTTTTGGGTCATACGACTTCAAGATCGTATGAATCCATACGACCTCAAGACCGTATGGATCCATACGACCTCAAGACCGTATGGATCTATACGACCTCAAGACCGTATGGATCCATACGATCTCAAACCGTATGGATCTATTCGACTTCAAGATCGTATAGGGTCAATTGATCTCAAACCGTATAAGGTCATTCGACCTCAAACCGTATATGGGCTTTCGATTTCAAACTGTATGAGGTTATACGACCTCAAGGTCGAATGGGGGCATACGACCTCAAGGTTGAATGGGGGCATATGACCTCAAGGTCGAATGGAGGCATACGACCTCATGAATGTATGAAGGTTGAAGGTGTGAAACCTAGTGAAGACTTTTAAGGATAAGTTTGCTTAATACCTTGAGGGCTTAAATGGTTTATTAGTTGTTCAACCTAAACCCTAATGATACCAAGAGACATTAGGAGTCAAGTGGTTAGTAAATTAACCCATGATGATGATCAATGTGTAATTTACCATAATACCCTTAAAAGGTCCAATTGAGTGAAACCTTGTTCTAATCAAACCCTAATCACTCAATAGTGGTGATTTGGTCTATGTTAATCAAAGGGGACTTAACCCAACTGGATATAGATTGGTGTTATCACCATCTACAAATATGAGGAGAGAGAAAGTATCTTAGGAGAGAGAAAGTACCCCTTTTTATGATGGAAACTCAACTAAAGTACCTTCAACACACATGAATATGCATGATTAGAGTATGATCCACTTATGTGAGATCATAGAAACCCTAATTATGATAATTGATGAATCTTAGACTAATCTGAGAGCATCAATGATGATGTTACTCATACATGATGATGTTATGAGTTCAATTCACCATAATGTGAATAGTAAACCCTAATTCAAGGGTGATTACATGCAATATGAGTAGTAAACTCTAATTGATAAGAATCAGAGGACTTAACTCTTATGACAAGAGTGGAAAGTATATTCTTATTTTGAATTACCTTTATCAGTTGAATTAACCATGCAGGTCCTGATATGAAGGTGATCATATCCATGTATGAATGATGATACTATATTCATTGAAAGCAAGTTGTTAGCTTTATGAATAGTGAATTATCTTGATGCTTTGTCAGTGGCATCCTATGTTCTAATGGGCTGTAAGAGCCATGAATACCATCAAAGTCATGCTTTAGAGATGACTTCTGATGAGTATACTGAGAAATGATGATTGATGTGAGTTAGGTTTGTTACATTTAGTATTCTACTTTTATAGCTGTTATGCTACTGTTATTGTTTGAAGAACAATGTATGATGTAAAAGAATATTGAATGCACCTAACTAATCAAGTTTAATGTAGAGCCCTAATCATAGATCCATCATTGTCAGAGATCAAATGATGGTGAAACAGGTTTTCCTAAGGGAACTCTTGGATCACATATTGTTGAGTATGTGGGGTATATGGATGTGTTAAACCTTACATCCTAGTATAGGAAATTGATGTAGATGTGTAATCCGTCAATCCTTCACTACAAACCATACCGTATCAGTGGATGGTAAACATGAAACCTCATGATGACGATGAAAACATAGTTATCTGTATCAGTGAAGATAAACAAGACATCTTCTGATGACGAAGAGAGTACAGAAGACACAAGATGTCCTACAAGTGATCCTCTAACTGACTGAGGAAGGTGAAGGTCATGAGAATCCGGCTCTTTCGATGACCTAGTATGATACTAAGGCACTTATCAGTGATTGGTTGGGGTATGAGTGGTAAACCTCATTCCCACAGGGCATAATCATAAAAGTAATGTTTGAAAAGCATACTCTACAGCATAGTATACTTGTTAGAGATAACTATGAGATTAGTTGATTGATGTTACACTGTATAGTGCTTATAATCTTCATGTTTCATAAATATTGAACCCTTGTTTACAACTGCATCTTCTTTTGAATACTTTATAAGCCTTTACTGCTTAAGTTATTCTTTGATGTTATAATAAAGCTTCTGGCGGAGAGTTATAACTCTCGCTGGGACAATTATGTAAAATTTTCTCACCCCGTAGACTTCAACTTTTTAGGTGGACGTCGAGGACGGAGGAACAGGTCTACAGGTGACCAATCCCAGCAGCAACAGCACCAGGAGCAGTAATCAATCTCAGGTGGAGATTCAGCCTGCCAAGTGTTGTAGTTAGAGTCTGTCCTATGTGTCCTCTGTACACTCAGGTCTTGGAGTCTTTTGTTGTGAAATCTTGAGATTTTGTATCTTGTTGTATATAATTACTCAAGAAGTAATTTGACTGAGATGTATACAATTTAAATCCTTTTTCAATGGAAAAGGTTTGTGGTTTCAAGCTCTTGTCTCGAAAAGTTTTAATTTCCCGTGATTTTTGTCTTCCGCTGTTTATCGTTTGCTTACGCTAAAGTTTAATTCGTGATTATATCGTGGTTTGGAGATCGGAGCCCACAATTAAGTGGTATCAGAGCTCTAGGTTCGCCGAGTCTACAGAGGCATAGGACATAGGAAGTCGAGTCTATCTTAAGTATTCCTTCCTTATCTAATAGAATCTTCTGCTCCTCAGGAGAAGAAGATACATAAGAATGTCTGAGCCACATGAAGAGAACGTGGCAGAAAGTAGCGTAGCTGCACCTCAAGGTGGTGTAGGGGTTCCAGAAATAGAACAGCCTATACCTGAGCCACCCAGGGAGCCACCTCAGTTCGACCCAGCCGACATGAGTAACCCAGCTGTGCAGACGATGTTTGGGCAGTTTATGACTGCCATGACACACATAACCGACAGGATGCCCATGCCAGCACCCAGGGCACCTGTCTAGCCAGAAGGTCAAGGTATCGGAAAGACGTTCGAGCGACTACGTCATGTCAGGGCTACCGAATACTTTGGGACTGCCGACCCTGCAGATGCTGATCTGTGGTTGATAGAGCTGGAAAAGGCTTTCAAGATTCTCAATATCCCTGAAGCTGAGAAGGTCAGACACGCTGTCTATCTTCTCAAAGGAAGTGCTGGTCATTGGTGGACAATGGAAGAGCAGAAGAGACCTGGAATGGAGATCTCGTGGGAAGACTTTCGGCGGGAATTTGTTCAGAGATATTTCCCAAAGACCTTCCTAGACGAGAAGATCTCTCAGTTTGAGAGACTGAGGCAGGGCATGATGAACATTAGCGAGTATGAAGCTAAGTTCATGGAGTTGTTGCGGTTTTGTCCACACATGGCTGCCACAGAAGAGGAAAGAATCAGGAGATTCGAGAAGGGTTTGAATGCTGACATGACTACCCCGGTGTCTGCCTTAGAAAACCGAGAGAGATTCTCTACCTTCGTTGAATCAGTCCAAATGATAGAGAGATCTGTGGTTGAGAAGACACAAACTCAGAAAAGATATCCACAGTTCCAGGGTTCTTCATCTAGGGACTTTAAGCAGCCTAGATCCTCTGCACCTAACCCTCCACCACCTAGATCTAGTTCTCAGACTCAGTGGTCTCCAAGTTGAGGTAGAGGACGAGGACAACCACCTCGAGAGACTCAGAGTTCTGCATCAGTGTCAGTGACTGGACCACCAAGACCACAACAACAGGAGAGAAGCTGCTACAACTATGGTAAGGTGGGACATTTGATGAAGGACTGTCGATCTAAGCCTGTCAGTGTGACACAGCCTCTGAGACAAGGTCAACAGGGATCACAGAGAGGGCAATCTCGAGGAGCAGCTCAAGGACGCGGGCAAGCGTCTCAAGCTGGATCATCAGCACCACCTCAACAACAGGCTACAGCGAGGTTCTATGCTATGAACCCACCAGAAGCAGTGGTCAATCCACAAGTGGTGATAGGTCAGATGGAACTTCTATATTCTGATATGTCTAAATCTTATGTAGTATCTGTTCTGATTGATCCGGGTGCTACGCACTCTTTCATCACTCGAAGAGTGATTCGCAACTGCAATATGACAGTTAGTCATAGGGCAGATAGTTTGTTGTTGGAGACTCCGTTGAGTGGGTCTGCCGTTCTGCAGGAGGTATGCTCTCCCTGCATCCTCTTCTTTTCTAAGCATCGCATTCAAGTGGATCTTATACCGCTTGATATGCAAGGATTTGATGTAATCCTAGGGATAGATACCTTGGAAAGGTATCGAGTTGTCTTGGATTGTGAGCCCAAGTTGGCAGTGTTTGTTGATGAAAGCAACACATGGATCTTTCAAGGAGAAAGAAAGATTCTGCCCACCTGTCTTGTATCAGCCATGGTTGCTGATAAGCTGATGAGGCAAGGATGTTATGCATTCTTAGCCCATGTGGTAGATGTTACCAAGGAGAGTCCCAATCCTGCTGAAGTTCCTATTGTCAGGGAATTCAAGGATGTGTTTCCTGAAGAACTTCCTGGTATACCACAACCTCGGGAGATTGATTTTGAAATCAATTTGGTCCCAGATACGAAACCTATAGCCCAGACTCCTTATAGGATGGCGCCTGCCGAGATGGCAGAACTCAAGAAATAGCTTCAAGAGTTACTTGAGAAGGGTTTCATCCGACCGAGTACCTCACCTTGGGGTGCTCTGGTTTTGTTTGTTAAAAAGAAAGATGGATCAATGCGGTTGTGCATTGACTATAGACAACTCAATAAAGTAACAATAAAGAACAACTATCCTTTGCCGAGGATTGATGATCTCTTTGACCAGTTGCGTGGTGCAACAATCTTCTCAAAGATAGATTTGAGGTCAGGATATCATCAACTCCGCATTAAGGACAGTGACATATCCAAGTCTGCCTTTAAGACAAGATATGGTCACTATGAGTTCACGGTTATGTCGTTTGGACTAACCAATGCACCAGCTGCATTTATGGAACTCATGAATAGAGTTTTTCGACCCTTCTTTGATCAGTGTGTTGTCGTCTTCATAGATGACATACTGATTTATAGTAAGGATGCTCAGCAGCATGAGCAGCATCTTCGCCAAACTTTGACCCTGCTAAGCGAACATAAGCTATACGCTAAATTTAGCAAGTGCGAGTTCTGGTTACCCGAAGTGTCTTTTCTTGGACATGTGATATCTGCCTCGGGAATTCGTGTTGATCCTGCAAAGGTGGAATCTGTTCTACAGTGGGAACAATCGAAGACACCGACGGAGATTAGAAGTTTCTTAGGGTTAGCTGGTTACTATCGAAGGTTTATTAAGAATTTCAGTTCTATAGCCTTACCTTTGACCAAGTTAACCCGGAAAGATGTTCCTTTTTCCTAGAGTGATAAGTGTAAACAGTCTTTTCAGCTGTTGAAGGAGAGGTTGACAAGTGCGCCTATACTTGTGCTACCTGAACAAGGAAAAGGATATGTAGTCTTCTGTGATGCCTCCAAGAATGGACTTGGATGTGTTTTGATGCAGGATAAATAGGTGATTTCTTTTGCTTCCCGACAGCTTAAGAAACACAAGGAAAATTATCCGACACACGATCTGGAGTTAGCTGCTGGGGTTCATGCCTTGAAGATCTGGAGACATTATCTCTATGGAGAAACCTTCCAGATTTTCACAGACCACAAGAACCTTAAGTATATCTTCTCTCAGCATGAGCTTAACATGAGGCAACGTCGCTGGATGGAGGTAATCAAGGACTACGACTGTACTATTGATTACCATCCGGGCAAGGCCAATGTGGTTGCAGATGCCTTGAGTAGGAAATCAGCAACATCAACCATGGATAGAGCACAACTAAGTTCCTTAGTATGCTCTAGGAGAGATATTCTTATCTCTTTGAGGCAAAACAATGTATAGTTGAAGGTGTCATTGTTAGCTGGTTTGTTAGCTGAAATGCAGATTAAACCTACCCTAAGAGAGCAGATAAAGGAGGCACAACTAGTTGATGCTGCAGTTCAGCAGATTAGATCTGAGTATGATAGTGAGGAGCAAGATGGTTTTCATGAGTCAGATGACCAAGTGGCATGCTATCATGGGAGGATGATAGTACCAGATGTAGATAATCTGAGGAAGTTAGTCCTGGAAGAAGCTCATTCTTTGATGTATGCTATGCATCCAGGGAGCACCAAAATGTATCAAAACTTGAAAGATATGTATTGGTGTCCTGGGATGAAGAAGGATGTAGCTGAGTTTGTTCTGAGGTGTCCGGTGTGTTAGCAGGTCAAGGTTGAGCACCAGAAACCTGCAGGAATAATGCAACCCTTACCTATACCACAGTGGAAGTGGGACCATGTGACCATGGACTTTGTTGTTGGCCTACCCAGGACAAGCAAAGGACATGATTCCATTTGGGTAGTTGTTGATAGGTTGACTAAGACAGCACATTTCCTACCTGTCAAAACAACCTATTCTGCTGAAAGGTTATCCCAGTTATATGTGCAAGAGATAGTGCGTTTGCACGGAGTTCCTATCACAATAGTTTCTGACAGAGGTCCCCAATTTACAAGTCTCTTTTGGGAGCAGTTACACAGAGCCCTAGGCACCAAGCTAAGGTTTAGTACAGCCTTTCATCCACAGATTGATGGATAGTCAGAAAGGACCATACAGACCTTGGAAGACCTGTTGAGAGCATGTGTTCTCCACTTTACCGGGAGTTGGGATCTACATCTGAGCTTAATAGAGTTTGCCTATAACAATATCTATCATCATAGCATTGATATGGCACCCTATGAAGCTTTGTATGGTAGACGTTGTAGATCACCCTTGTGCTGGTATGAGACTGGTGAGCACCATTTGTTAGGTCCTGACCTTGTGCAGCAGACTACAGAGAAGATTAAAGTTATACAACAATAGCTTAAGACTGCACAAGATCGGCAGAAGTCGTATGCTGACAAACGTCGTAGACCCCTAGAATTCCAGGTTGGAGACAGAGTGTATCTCAAAGTCTCACCTTGGAAAGGAGTCCTTCGTTTTGGAAGAAAAGGGAAGTTAGCTCCTAGATTTATGTTAGTCTTTGGCAAACGCCTGCATATCCTCTTGGATCCATTGTGTGGTTGTCTAGCGGCAGGAACTGGGGAGGAAGGCATGTGGGGTCATAAACTGTTAGATATAATTGGGATGTTGATATTGATGATGAATGATACTTTGTAAATGAATGTTTCTGAATGTTAAAACATGTATTTGAATGATTCTATATGTGTGAACGTGACAATTGAATTGATGTCTGAATGTATCTACTTGTGTGAATCTTTTTATGTTAATTTTGCAGGTTTGTGGCCTGTTTGTAGGCTGATATCAATGGATGTCGTAAACCTGCAGTTCAGAAAACTGAACTGCAGGTTCTCATCCTGCTGACCAGCCACAGCAGGCCTGCAAACAGATTTATAAAAACAAAAATAGATATAGGCGTCGGTTATTTACCGATAACCGTCAGCACAGACTTACAGCGTCGGTTTTTTGTTGAACACCGACGCCAAAAGTGTTCGCGCTACAGGAAATGGGAGTCATCTAGGACACTTTTCTGCGTCGGTTTTTTAGTATATAACCGACACAGAAATCGTCCTAGATGACGCTGTTTTCTGTGGCGTGAACCCTTTTGGCGTCGGTGTTTTATAAACCGACGCCTTTATGTTAAATAGGCGTCGGTTTTTTAACCGACGCTGAAGTGTCCAACCTTTTAGCGGTGCCCACATAGGCGTCGTTCAGAAACCGACGCCAAAGGGGGTTAAACAACCGACACTAAAAGGCACTTCTGTAGTAGTGCTTGGTCATGGGACTTCCCAAATCAGATTTTAAAAAGGATGAGGAATGCCAACCTTGTATCCAAGGAAAACAAACCAAGTCCTCCTTCAAATCCAAAGGAATCATTAGTACCAAGAGAGCTCTTTAACTTCTTTACATTGATCTATTTGGACCAATGAGAACTTAATTGCTTTGTGGTTCCAAGTATTGCCTTGTTATCGTTGATGATTTCTCTAGATATACTTGGACCTTCTTTCTCATTTCCAAGAGTGATACACTTGATGTTTTCTCAATCTTTTGCAAACAAGTTGAGAATGAAGCCTCTTGTTGCATCATTTACATCCACAGTGGTCATGGGGGAGAATTTGAAAATGAAAATTTTGAACATTTTTGTCAAGAATTTGGTTATGCATAGAAATTCTCTTTACCTTGAACACCTCAACAAAATAGGGTTGTAGAGAGAAAGAATAGGTCACTACTGGAGATGGCTAGGACCATGCTTCTAGAGAATGACACTCCAAAGAAGTTTTGGGCTGAAGTTGTCTGTACCTCAAGTTTTGTGCAAAACTAGGTTTTTAACACAACCGTGATTGAAACAAAACCTCTATGAGATATGGCATGGTAGAAAGCCTTATATCGAGTATTTACATGTTTTTGGATGTCTTTGTTTTGTTTTGAATATGAAAGATTTTGTCGACAAGTTTGATCTAAAGTCTTACAAAGCTTTCTTTCTGGGCTATAGCAAGGCTTATAGAGTATTTCATATTGATCTTGCTAAAGTAGAAGAATACATAAATGTTAGTTTTATTGATACTAACCCCTCTATTCCCTAAGATATTGTTCCAAATGATGATGTTGCATGTGAAGTAATTCCTATTCTAAAAGAGCTCAACATCACCAATAAGGGAAAAGAGGTTGTCACTCAAGAAGAAGAAAAATATGAAGAGAAGAAGGATCTGACCCCCCTGTTTGCAAAGAATCATCCAAAAGAGCGGATTTAGGTGATCCACTAGAAAGAGTAAATATGCAGGCTTCATTCAACAAAGAAGAAGCCAACAGTGCCTTCATCTCACAACTCAAGCTGAAGAACGTCAAGGAAGCTCTTGGGGATAATGAGTGCATCCTAGCTATGCAAGAAGAGTTGGAGAAAATTGAAAATAACAAAGTATGGACCCTAGTGCCAAGACCAAGTGATAGAAATATCATTGGCACCAAGTGGGTCTACCATAACAAACTTGATGAAAGTGGAAAACTGGTAAGGAACAAAGCAAGGCTACAATCAACAGGAAGGTATATATTTTAATAAAACATATGCACCTATAGCTAAACTTGAGTCCATTCATATGTTACTTGACCTTTCTAGTTACAAAAACTTTCTTAGATATCAAATGGATGTTTAAAGTGCGTTTTGAATGATACAATTGAGGAGGAAGTGTATGTTGCACAAATCCAAGGCTTTAAACATGATAGTTTACCTAACCATGTTTATTTTTTGGAAAAAGCTCTCTATGGAATCAAAAAAGCACCTAGTGCTTGGTATGAGAAATTAAAGAAATTTTTGTTATATTATGGGTATATCATGGGCAAAGTGGATTCTTCCTTATTTCTAAAGAACACTTCTAATCATTTTCTTATTATTCAAATTTATGTTGATGATATCATTGTTGGCATAACTAACCTCCATCCTTACAAAGAATTTGGTGATCTTATGCAGAGTCAATTCGAGATGAGTATGATGGGTGAGCCATTGTTCTTCCTCGGTTTTCAAATCAAGCAAACATAAGATGGGAACATCATCAACCAAGGCAAGTACACAAGTGAGTTACTCAAGTGTTTTGGGATGGATAACACCAAGCTGATGGACACACCCATGTCAAACACCACCAAACTTGACAAAGATGAAGAAGGTTAGAAGGTAGATGAGAAGCTCTATAGAGCTATGATTGGAATCTTACTTTACTTAACTACCGCTAGACCTGATATAATGTTTAGTGTTGGATTGTGTGCTCGCTTTCAATCAAACCCTAAGAAATAACATCATATAGATGTTAAGAGGATTTTAAGGTACTTAGCCAAAACCCAAAATTTTGTACAATGGTATCCCAAGTCAAGGGACTTTACCCTTACTGTTAATAGTGATGTGGATTATGTAGGGTGCTTGATAGATAGAAAATGCACAAGTGGCACTTGCTTTCTCCTATGACCATGCTTGGTGTCTTGGTTTTCCAAGAAACAGAGCACAATAGTATTATCAACCACTGAGGCTGAATACATTACAGTCAGAAGTTGTTGCACCCAGGTCCTATGGATGAAGAAAATGCTCCAAGACTTAAACATACATTTTGATGCTTCTCCTATTTATTGTGATAATACTAGTGAAATTAACTTGTCATATAATTATATCTTGCATGGTACAGCTAAGAATATAGAGGATCTCCATCATTTTTTTGTGATCACATTGCCAAAAAAGATATCTATATCACGCACGTGGACACGGAAAATCAGTTGGTGCACATTTTCACTAAACCTCTAGATAGAGAGAAATTTAACTTTATTAGATCTAAATTTCTCATAACTACTTTGAATGAATTTGATATTCCTTGTAGCTAGTTGTCATATATCCTATATGCTTTTCCTATGCTTTGATCACCATTACTTGATAATATTCTATAAAATTAGTTTTTCATGTTCATTTAGCCTTATGTTTCTATTGTTTTTGGGTATTTTTTGCAAAAGTTTGTTTTATCACAAAATAATACTCAATGATGTCATATGTACTGAAGTATGTCTAAAATGAATGATGCACTTTAAAAATGAATTTAATTAGCACTTTAATGGGTAGAAATTAGGATTTCTAAATGTAGGTCAGGTTGACCATCGGTTTAGTAGCCAACTCGACTGATTAGAGGCTAAGAGCTTTCTCAAAGAGTCTATCAGTCGAGTTTTTGAGTCACAGAAATCAACCGATGGCTAGGCTGGAGCAAACTTAAGATCCTGACTATTCTCCCTCTCAACTAGATAAAAGTTGATTGATCCAACCTCCAGCTCCCTCAAGCTCTCAGCCCTAGACCCGACCTTCCTCTTCCTAGTCCTAATTCTACCTAGATCGACCTCCCTTGACCTTCCCCCTTTCTAACCTAGGTTTTTGGACGTGTTTTGGTGGTGGTTCTTTAGCTTTTTCTCTCTCCTTTTTCTCCTTTTTGTCTCTGTGGCATCCAATAGGAGGAAGAGGGCCACCCCAGCTAATGCACCTTCATCTTCGTCCGACTCCCTCTTGATTCCCTATAATGACACTTTCTTCATCTCAAATGAGGCTCTAAATAGGTACAAGGAGCTCCTTCCTAGGAACCCTTTCCCTTTTCATGCCCTATTTGAGTCAAGACCACAAAGACAAGAGGTAATAGATCAAGTAGAAGAGTTTCTTTAAGACCACCATCTCTCAGCCTTGGGTGTTGAACGTGCATGCTATAAAAATTCCATCACAAGCACCAAAATCGTTCATGAATTCTACGAAAACCTACGTTGGAATTACATCCTAATAATACCACCTAATACTCAAGTAGTCCTCACATCTATGATAGTCGGGATAAAATTCCAAGTCTCTGAGGATGCCCTAAACATCTTCTTTTCGGGTAATGAAGTGACTAACACCTGGCATAAGGATTGTCAAAAGTACTTTAACCTAGTTTATCCTGAGGCCTTATACAAGCAATATGCTCTTACTCTCCCTGGTATTTATAAGTTCTTGAAGAAGCCTCAATTCCCATATAGGAAGAAGTGCACCCTTACCTCTGATGCCTTGGACCTAAAGAGACACATCCTTTCCCTAGTTGTTAACTGAAAATTCATTGAAAAAAGAATAAGATTGAGATTGTCAAAAACATTGTGGTAATCATGTATTGTCTCTTGAAGAACATCGAAGTCAAGTGGGAAAAATATGTTCTCCATCATATGACCTTCTTTGACTTAGGCAAGAACATCCATGGCACCCACCCACCCTACCCAGTCCTAATCTGTGGTCTATTCCAGCTTGCTATTGGAAAATATCTTTTCCATGACCTTCACTACAAACCTTTTTGGAAAGGAGTTTGCATCATTGAGGCCACTCTCCATAATTCAGTTCCTATCATATCCTCCACCACACTTGATACCTCTACCTCTATCTGAGAACCTCCACCACCTCAACCTGCACGACCTTCCGGTGCCTCATTTCATGTATTTAATGAAACCCTTATGGGCTACATGATGCATAGATGACAACCAGGAGGTGAGCTTGGAAGCAGCCATCCTTTGAAGAAAGCGTAATAGCTCACTGGTCGGGATCCATTGCACCGAAAATGAGGCATACAACCTTTAGGTTCACGAGAACTTGAATCAAGACCTATGTTTCATCATGTCTAACATGAACATGTCATTTGCACAGCCCTACCCTACTTACTAGCCCTACCCAGGAGGTGACTATGCATCCTTTGCATATGATCATTTTACCCTGCCCCTCCACCTACATCTTCTGATTCTACACCATGTATTGCTGGTGGATCTACCCCTGGTGTGCTACCTGTGGCAGCTGCCTCCTTGGCCACTCTTCTTGCTAGACTTGGTAGTTCAGCTCCTTCCTTCCCACAGGCCAATGAGCTCCATGCTCTTGGTATGTCTTGAGATGAGAAGAACACACGTTGGCCCGGTCTAGGTTTTGGCTCTCTTGTTGATGAGGAGATGACTTCCCAGGCTGGTGAGGAGGTTGTTGTTGACGTGGAGGCTGATGAGGATGATGGTGATGTTTCTGATGATGGCTCTGGTGGCTTTGTTGATGCCTCCGATGATCAAGGTGATGGTGTCTCTCTGCTGCACCTTTAGACGGAGATGATGACGATGAGCTTAATACTTCTGATGTTGATGATGATGATATTGTGGACAAGGATATCTTAGATTTTTATTTGTTCTAGTTTTTAGTCTAGATGTTGATCATTTATGTATTTCTAGGATATTTTGTATTACAAACATCTGGGTACATTTTCTTAGTTGTACTATTTTATCATACATCTTTCATAATTTTTGGCTTGTAATTGTTAACCGAGAACTAGATTTTTGGGTTGTAATCTTGATCCTTTGTACACCTACTCTTATTTACTATATCTCATGACTTGGTGTCATGTTTTAACATATTTTGATTATGACTTCGATTGTTTGTTTCTCTCGTCTATCTTTCGTGTATGCTTTGAGATTGCATGTTGTTGATATATTCTTGGTTGTGCTTGGATAAGACATGTTTTTGTGCTCTTCTACCCCCTTCCTTTTTGATAATGTCAAAAGCAGGAGAGATGTTCAATTTTTTGAAGTTCAACCATATTTCTTGTGTTCCCTATGTGATCCTTTTCTTGTTCATTATATGTTTTATCATGTGACTTGCTAAAGGACCATATAGTATATATGTCATGTTCCTTTGTGTAGATAGACTAACTATGCAAGTAAGATTTAGCATACATTGAGGGGGAGCAATTCACACTGTTCAAATCATGAATCCCCTTACAATTCACAAGGCAATAGTAAATTTCAAATATCCTTTTCAGTATAATTGAGGAATGGTTTGTCATTGTCAAAGGGGAGGAGAGTTATACATTGCCCATATTTTGATAATGACTTGACCATTCAATTTCTATGTATCTAATATGTTCTTTCAACATTGATTTCAGGCTTTAGGTACATGAAAAGGATTAAATTGTACAAGCCCTACCTTGTTCAAGTTCAAGTCAAAAGAAATGCAAGTGTGCATTTTGTGAAATCACTTCAAATGACCTTAGATGATTTTTGTAACAACTTGTATTGATGGTATGGCTTGTAATTAAGATAAGTAAAAATCATGGACACTTAATTCCAAGGTTTAATCACTCAATTGTCAATTTAGAAAATTCTTCACATGTTGTTTATCAGTCGAGTTGGGAACTCGATCGATCTAGTGATGGATTTTCTAGAGAGACAAATTAGTTGAGTTACACACTCACATAACTCGACTGACAAACTCATTGAGAAAAACTAATTTTAGCTCATAGATCGAGTTTCCTAGAATAAACTTGTCTGGTAGTTTAAAAATTGTCTTTGTCATTTAGTGGATTGGTCGAGTTATCTTTATTGAAACTCGACCAAACGTACATGTACAAAAAATGCAGAAAAAGTGACTATAAGTGCTGGTGAGTTGTTTGGAGTGAGAATAGATCTGTTGCAACTTGGAAAATGGCTATATTTTGCACTTAAGTGATCCTACATTCAAGAAAACACCCCTAGCTATAAATAGGACCCCTTGGAGTTTATTCCAAGCTTTCTCATTCATGCTATTCTAATTCCTTTCTATAGTTGAGTGTGTTGCAACTCCTTGAGCCCCTTTCTCTCTCTAGTTTACACTTCACTTTGTGATTATGAGTGAGATTGGCCAGTTGTAAGAGAAGTACTTTCTTTTGCTTGTAAATCTCTCATTCCATTCCATTTTTCCTACCTCTTTCCTCCATGAAGCAAAGGTGAAGCAAACTACTCCGAGTGAAGGTGGAGTAGTAGTTGTTCTTCTTCTTCAAGTTTGAAGAAGAGGTGAAGATTTTCTCTAGGTGAAGGAGAAGGCAAAGGGTGAAGATCCAAGAAGTTTGGGTAATACCTTGAAGGCTAAAGACTTGTGTAAGAGTAGGTAAGTCCTTGGAAGAAGGCAGAAGACTCTTTCAAAGTGGGTAAGTCCCTGGTAAGGTGGAAGACTCTTTGTATTGGATAGGTAAGTCCTTTGGTGGACTTGTGTTATAACTCTTATTGGTGAATATATAGAGGAAAGAACTTGCAAAGTCCTTGAGGTTGACCTCTCTAGGTGGTGGACTAAATCTCTCCTAGTTTGGAGAGTGGAACCACTCTAAACGACCTTGTCTAGTGCTTGTTCCATTTTCTCTCATCCTTGCTATGCTTGTCAGTTAGGACATAAAATTGCACTTAAGGTATTGGTTTTAATTGAAATAATTTGAAGGTCTAATCTATCTTGTGAGAATTTTTGAATCTCTATTCACCCCCCCTCTAGAGACCTAGATCCAACACTTACAACTTCTAGATAAATATTTTTCTTTTAAAATTTCAACTTTTTTAAACTTCAAATTACATCATTTCAATCCATATGGCTCAAGTAAGGAAAAAAATTCCTTTAACATTAAAGTCAATTTATATCCTTCTGACATCATTCATTTACTCAACTCATCTTCATATGTCTCAAAATTGACACATACAAGACACTAATTAGGCATATCAGAGTAAAATCAGCCAACTACTTTATAAAACTATTAATAACATCCAATTTTATGGACATTTGTGGGACTATTTTATCTTCATAATGTCATCTCTTTTATGATTTATCTTGTCAATTCTAATTGCTTCTCGCAAGACCTGATATGACTACATAAACTCACCCTCCCTCTATTTTACATAAAATTGTTATCTGTTGCTACACTTAAATCTAACTTAGCAGTTAATGAAGATTACTCTTAGTCAATGTTGTGGTCACTAAGCCACCTCTTGCGACTAAAGAAGAAGGAATTTTTTATGACCGATAGACTAGTGAGATCAATTCCTTAGTGGTCTCTATGTTCCACATTCCTTGTGACCGAAAGGATGATTACTTGTGTTATCAAAGCAAAAGTCAGCATAGTGACTGAAGGGTGATTTACTTGTTCGATCAAATAACAAGTATGTGTATATATTAAAGCACAAGTCAGTGTCGCAATAGAAGGGCTTGTTACTTGTGTGGACGAAACACAAGCAAGAGTAGCCACCGAGGTGATTATTAAGTTGGTTACTAGAACCTATAAGTTGACCCCACCTCATCCATGACGCAAGAGGTCACAACATTGAGGAGACAATGAAGTGTTTCTGCATTCCATACTCATCTAAAATCCATCCCCATTGATCTTGGATCTCTAAAGATAAGAATCATAGGAGAGAGAAGATTGTTGTTCTCACCATCATCCTCGACTTGTCATTTGAAAGAAGGACTAGCTGCTCACCAACGCTCACACTAGATTTGGATCTGAAGACCAAGTGCACCAAATGTGGTTGTTTCACATCATCATTGGTGTATCTCTTTTCTTTCATTCTATATCTATTCACATACGTGTATCCAATTTGTTGTTATCCATAATGTCTCTCCACTTGTGTAAATTCACAATTCTACTCGCTAACATGAGTTGCTAAACTCGTATCTTGGGTTGGGAGTAGCCACTAAGGCTCTCCCAACATGTATATTCTTGCATCCATTTGAATATAGATGATCTTAGCAAGGATTATCTTCATTTCTTGGTCTTAATACTTCACTGATATGATTAGCTACCATCTTATGATGTTTCTTTGTTAGTGCCTCGAAAGAGTATCACTAACCATATCTAAGTATTTTGAAGTTGCATGAATGCATGAGAATATTGGAACGCTTAAGCTAATGGTCATATAGTTATCTTTGTGATTGTTTGTTTTCCATCTCGAGAGAGAGACAATCTTATGATCTAGTTCTATCCTAAGCTTAAGAGAGGAGGAAATAGACATATATGATGATTTATGGTAATTTTGTTAAGGGTATACAAAGGGTGTGAGTGTCTCATGTTGGTAAAAGACCTTAGATGGTGAAACCCAATCCAAGTTCTGATCCATCTTTTTTACAACCTTTCTTATTTGTTCTTATTCTTCACCTTGCTTTCTTATTAATGTTACTTCTTTTGTTTACTTGTTGTTTGGAGTAACATTGTTTCATAATGAGCACCATATTAGTATACCCCTTTTGTTTGGTGTATCTGAGGCAAGGTTAACATTATTAACACTTACTGTTACTTGTGTAGGGAAATCGGTCGTAGGTATAAGAAACAGAAACAAAATTTTAATTGCTTGTTTCCTAAGAACAACAAGTTCACGCCAACAACAATGTATCTGGGAAGGATGGTTTGTAAGGTTATACCTGGTCCTAGAGAAAGTCTAGTGACATTACCCTTGCAGTAGCATTGTGCTTATTCTTCCTCATACAACAAACACTCATTCAGTAGTAGCAATACTCGAACAATCATCTTGACCATCCTCCTGGTGCAACACTAGGGATGGAGGCTCACAATGTCCCCCTAGCAGAAGACAATGGCCTCTGGTGTCTAGAGTAGTCCACAAGGACCACAGGAAACTCCAAGTGGCACTACCAGAGCCAATAGAAGGGAGTTGTACCCTCTTCTTGACGTACTAGTCGCAAACATGCTCTCCCACAACTATTGATCGCAGTTGTTCTCTCCCTTGTTGTCCCTCCCTTTGAAAGGTATCACTTTCTTGGGATCTCTATTGGTTACCACAACTAGAGAGAGCAAGAATTGGCAGAGCAACTGATTCTCAATTGTGTGTCTTAGGAAGCCCCCAGTACCCCTCTATTTATGGTAGAGGCGAGGGTCAGGGTTCCCAGTTGATGTGGGAGTAGAAGGGTTTGGAATCATGAATGTTCTGGAACCTATAAACTACAAAATGGTCATGTCGCACTACCACATAGTTGTCTCACATCGAGAGATTGTAACGTCCCAGGATTTGAGGCCTCAGATATAATGATCTTATAAGGAATGATTGGACTACCCATATCACCAAGGTGCACCTCCTTTTCCGGGAGCCCATCTCTAAGGAACTCCATAGTTAAGCGTGCTCAGCTTGGAGTAGTACTAGGATGGGTGACCAGTCGGGAAGTTGCTCGTGGCTTGCGCGTGAGTGGACAAAAAGCTTGCAGTTAAGGCTAGTGGTGGTCTGTGGGGCCAGTCGTCATTCCTGAAACTCTACTAGAGCCTTGGGTAGTGGGTTCGGGTGTGAAAAATGGTATTAGAGCCAATTCCCCTCCAGTAGGTGGGGCCCACATGGGTATGGCATGCCAGTCTTGAGCTGTGCGGTCCAGGCATGTAGGAAAAGGTTGTCCATGGTTGACGTAGCCACCCTTGCGCTGGTATTCCGTGATCGAGAGTTGGGTGTCCATTGGCCATTGTCGGTCTGCACTGAAATGGGGAAGAGATTATGAGGCCTAATAGTTGAGCCTTGACGAGGACGTCAAGAGTCTAAGTGGGGGAGATTGTAACGTCCCAGGATTTGAGGACTCGAATATAATGATCTTATAAGGAATGATTGGACTACCCTTATCACCAAGGTGCACCTCCTTTTCCGGGAGCCCATCTCTAAGGAACTCCATAGTTAAGCGTGCTCAGCTTGGAGTAGTACTAGGATGGGTGACCAGTCGGGAAGTTGCTCCTGCCTTGCGCGTGAGTGGACAAAAAGCGTGCAGTTAAGGCTAGTGGTGGTCTGTGGGGCCAATCGTCATTCCTGAAACTCTACTAGACCCTTGGGCAGTGGGCCCGGGCGTGAAAGAGATGGTCGTCTTATATAGTTTCCTGTTCTAAACTAGATTAGCAATTCGATTCCAATTAATGCACAACATGATGTCATCACTAATCCTTGATGCAATTGAATTTGCCCATTAATTGGGCATCTCACTCATGCGAGCCAGTCATCTCGCAACCACAAACCGGTCATATCGCTCATTCGAACCATTCTTCTCACGACCATAAGTCGGTCATCTCGCTCATGCGACATGGTCGTCTCACGACCATCATATGAGATACTCATTTCGCTCAAGAGAAATAGTCGTCTTGTGCCCTAAATCTGGAAAACTCAGTCAATTCAGTTTCTAAACAACCTGCCACACCAAACAATCGGTTCAACACTTGAACTTGATAATTATGAGTCCAATCAGTGGATCTATTTTTTAGTTGGATACATAAATACCTTTAGCATTCAATCTAGGCATCATTCACCAATATATTCCTTAAATCCAAGTGTATCCTATGTTTGTGACCCTATAGGTCCAGAATTACATTGGCAGTGAATGTTCATAACAAATTATGACATCACAAGCAAAGAGTGGTGCCTAGTAACACATCATGGATACCCAAGTAATTCATAAAGTTGGAGAACAACTTTAACCCACAATTTTAATCAGTATTAATGTGGTCGTATAATTACTTTGACTTTGACTATAATATCCGGATTGAACTCAAGGCATAGAATTGTCATCCTCTTAACATTCAATCCATGTTTGTTGAACTAGAGCACACTGTATGAGATGCATGTGAGTTCACATATCACATATTGAATCACATCAATATGGCTATACATTACTTTGTCTCTCTTATCAAGAGGCATGGATATCAAAATCTTGAGGGACAAATAACATCTACATCACTCATCGTCATTCCCCATGTGTCAAAGCCACCCAATCATCACCTTTATGACAACCCATATTTCAAGATTATATTTGATGATGTCAAAGTATACCCAATGACATGTGATGAGTGTGGTGACTTCTGGTGCAAGAACCACAATGACCACTATCACTATGATAAATTATTTTGACTACTATTCCATGGTCTCCATGAATCACTCACATGGTGGGTCCATTGGATATACTGCTCTCTAACATGTATCTATGTGAGTGACTTGATATCACATATCATGACTAATGAAATTGTATGATCAGTCAAGACACACTCTATTCTTATGTATCATCGTTGTCTATTTTGCTTCCACAATAATATCCAACTAAGACATAACAACAATGTATGTATTTGTATCATACATATGATCTAGTTGTACAGTTCCTTAACCTAAACCTTCTTTTGGTAATGTGGTTCTAAGACCGAGCCTACTTGAGGAAGCTTGTTAAGTGATCATATGACCTTGGTTCAGGTCTACATTTTATTAGGAGTTGGATAAACGAATAGTATCCAAGCAAATAGTAAGCATATGACTCAATTTTCATGGCATTGGAGAGAGAGTCTTTTTGTAAGACGTTATAAATTATCCTAAACGATTAATGATTCATGGATTTGGAAAATTGTTCTATTTTCATCTAGTGTCACTCATCCATCATTTATGTGCGTTTTGGGCTAAAATTCCGTTTGCATCAGTGGGTGGACACTCTATCTTTCACTCCGATTTCCTTGGAACAGAATACCAGGTTGTGAGTTCCTCATGCCACCTAGATGATATACCCTATAACAAACCAAGTTTCCAATTGGTTGACATTTCTCCACAGAATATGAGCCATACAACCAAAACCTTGGCTGGTGGGTTGAGAGATATCGTGCTGCCATTCCGTTTCTCCTCTCCATATCCTTCTACAGCAGACGAGGAAGGAGTGAAGCTAGTGTTTGACCTCGGGTCCAAGGAGTTTCTGAGAGCGAGAACGGCCTACAAATGCCTTCAAAGATGGAGAGTGGTCTAGTAGATGATGTCCGGTGAGCGTCCTGACCCACTACTTAGACGCGGCGAGTGCTGGCAAGGAAATCTCAAACTGCATCCAAGCTATTCCGCCGTGACACCTTCACCTCACCACCATGTTGATGTGGGGCTGCACACGCCCTGAAGCTCCGTCGTCTAGACTCCTGCCACCATGGCGAAGGTGGTGGTACCTTTAGATCTCAACGAATGAGAGCGACAACAATACTCTTTTCCTTGCCGGAGCCTGTGTGCGGCGGCGTTCTCACTGCATCATGCAGAACCAGACCCCCGAACCACCCACCTAGCAGGTTTGAGATCAGAGAACAGCCAAGGAACCAAGATGTCGGTCGTTCTCCAGGAACCCTTCTCAACACCGATGAGCATAGACCCGAGGCAGAGCCTAGCAAGAACCCCCCTCCCCTTTTCTTCTCCAGGTGGCAATGGGTTGAGGCGGAGCAACTACCAACTTGAGCTCCTGCAATGCCTGAGGTTCACCTAGGAGCCGAACCCTAGCGGCTTGATCCAAGGAAGGTAAGGATGTCGACCATATGCACCGAAGACCTTCGTCCAATACCCAGATCCTCTTCGTACCTTGTGCTTACGGCGGCACACTCACGGAGAACAAATCTCACGCAATAGAGACCGTCGAGGGGATCAGGTTTCAGAGAACCCAGTAGCGAGGAAGACTGAATGGTCCAGGCAGCTGACGTTCCGGAAACGCTGTTACACGCTGTTCCATGTAATCGTGGTCGTTAAAAGACCCCGTTATCTTTTTTAGAGGTTGGGTTTTGGAATAAACATAAAGTTACGATTAAATGCAACAGCGGCTGATACAGCAAGCCGCAACAGCAGATCTGAATCAGGACCTAGACTAGACCCACATTGAACCGGTTCGTCTGATCACAAACTGCTCAAAGCGTGACCAGAGAAGATAGGCCTGCCGGCGCCCACCAATCAGAGTCTGCCACTTGAAATAGTGGGACCCCATGCATAAGGTAAATACCTCATTTAATGGACAAATTTTAGAAATATGATTAAAAATAGCAGCCATGGCCAATAAATTTCCAAAAATACTCCTAGACTCAGACAAATGTCCTCTACATAACTGGACTCCTAGATCATACCTTTGATCCTTTATTAATAACTATTTCTAATTTAGATTTTAATGCTTCTTATCATGACTAGTAAATTAAAGTAATTAGACAAAGATGTGTATAAAATGTGAGAAAATTATCCTGCAAGCCTAGCATTAGAGGTAAACTTAATATGGACTCAGATCTGATAATAATTTCAAAATATTTAGACTTTCCCATTAATACACATTTAGACGCTTTAAACCTCACATTAATTCTAGAAAATAGACCAGTAATCAGAAAAATATTAAATCATACCAGACCCTTATTATGATCTCCTGATCAGTAGAAAAATAACAGAAACATATTTTGGATCACTTGGACCTAGGATTCGCTAAATTCTAATCTGGACCTAAATACCATTGATAATGGTGAACCTGTAGTAATGATGATTAATTTATTATTAATCAGGTGATGACCAGACTACTATGTGATCAAGGATAAGTAAAGAATCTCTCAACTCAGGTACGTGGATAATAGTATATGACTAGTTTTGCTGGATGTTGATTATAAGTATTTGCTTACATGTATTTGAATACATTGTTGGATGTAAATCTATGTATATTGCCATTTTCCACCTGAACATTAAAGAACATTAATGGAATGAGTGATGAAATTTAGTTACTGATGGTGTTCATTAATCTCCCTATTAGAGACAGAAAGCTTTAATATTGACTAGCACCTCCCTAATGGTACAAGGTACGCAGGGATATCCCTAATGGTACAAGGTACGCGGGGATAGGGCCCAAATAATATATGTTTGGGCTAAGTCCGCCATAGTAATGCATGTTCATATGAAATATGATTATTAACTTGGGTTTACCTGATTTTCCACCTTTAAATAATGTTTTCTTGTCTTCATTCTCTTTTCAACTATTTTCAATATGACAACATAGTATAACATTTTTACTACCATGTACCAACTTTATGTTGATGTTTTTGTTTCTCATATTTTCTAGGTTTAGAGCTAGCATGGGATAAAAGAACAGGATGTGAGAAAATTCTACATGTTGTACCTATTGTCTAAGATCATGTTAGCATACATGTTCAGACTATGTGTAAAATTCTCTTTAAATATGCAATTGTAATTCATGTTGTAATAATTTATATGTTGAATGTTGAGATGTCTTATGGTGTATGTTATTGTTGTATGTTCATGTATGTGCAAATCGATTCCGCAACGCACTCTAACAAAATTGCCTAACGTTTTCATATTCGTCCTCTCGATCCTTCTAAGTCTCGAGACGGCAGAATCCGGGGACGTTACAAAGAGTATCTCCATTGTCATAATCAATATTTCTATTGTTTCATCAATGGTTGGAACCTCACACAAGTGCACCCATATGAACTTCTTGATCCATACATTATCCTCTGATGTTCTCAGAGACACTCATCGTCTATAATATATTCAAACAAAGATCATAAGCTTGGAACCTTTTCCATCTTATGGTTCTTATTTTAGGTCAAACATAATTTTAGATTGAGATCATATATTTGTCATTTTGTAAGCCTACATCGGTGTAACCCCTTACGCCTAACTCTTCCTTATTACCATACTCAAGGAACATATCCTTTTAGTGCTTCACAAGAACCTAAGGATGTTCTTTATGATAGTACATTGATTGTTACTGGAATCTTTCATCATGTCTAATACAGACAAGATTACTAGATGGATATATATATATATATATATATATATATATATATATATATATATATATATATATATATATATAGAGTCAGGCTAGAATACACTCGAGTGTATCCAGAGTGGAATACACTCAAGTAGTTTTTCATGATGCAATATTTTTCTTGAAAATATAATCCGTTGATCTTATTAAACATCTCGTGAACAACTCATACGCAAAATTTGAGCACATTTGGTTATGTATAGCTCGTTTTATGAAGAACGCAAAAATTATGCATTTCAAATTAGTTTCGTGCGTCGATTTTGTTGCCCTTGGATGAGTGACTTACACTCATCCAAATGGGATCAAAATTTGTATGTAGCCTAGTTATAGTATGACGGTGAAGATCAATGGTTTACATTTTGCAAAAAATAGTCTTGATATGAAAACACACTTGAGTGTATTCGTGCGATCTGTACACTCGAGTGTATTCTAGCCTGACTCTCTCTCTCTCTCTCTCTATATATATATATATATATATATAAATATATATATATATATCTATATATATATATATATATATATATATATCTGTGTGTGTGTGTGTGTGTTTGTGTGTGTATCCTCTAAGCATGACCATTATGTATGAGATAATTGGATATCCTCTCATCATTCCAATACATATGAGATAATACGTTCTTCATGTCTAGTACATACGAGATAATTCTCTCATCATGTCAATTACATGCGAGATAACGGTATAAGGACAAAACATTACATTCAAGATAGATCTGATTGTGGATTCATATGGTATCTATCTACGCGATCCTATTCTTCACAAGAACTGTGACACCTGGCTCCTTAGAAACTAACTCCATGGAACATGGACAAGTTCTCTTTCATTGAGTCCTGCATGTTGAACCCTTCAGTAGGTTGCCAATGTATGTTCTCTTACTTATGTCAAGAACCTTTCTAGATCTATCTCTATAGATCTTAATCCCTATCACATAGGATGCTTCACCTAAACCCTATATAAAGAAGGTACTTTCCTTTGGAAGGTGTTAATATTTGTAGGATAAGGACATTATTACCCATCATTATGTGAAATATAAATATTCTCCCACAAAATATTTTGTTATCACAGATTCCATCTTCAATCTGACTCAAGTCAAACCCTTTGACTATCTTTTCAAATGGAAGATTCCATCTCTGAGATGCTTGCTTCAATCCACAGATTGACCTTTGTAGCTTATAGACTTTAGTTGCAATATTGGATTTATAAAACCTTTAGGCTATGTCTGATACACATTATTATAAGTATTCCAGTTCAGGTTTTGTGGTTTTAACATCCATATGACAAATCTCGTAGTCATACTAAGTTGCAACAACAAGCATGATCCATATGGGTTTCACCATAGTAACTAGTGGAAGACGTCATCATGTTCAACACCTTGAACTAGTTTGAAACTCTTTGCAACCAATTTACCCTTCCATGTTGGTCTTCCTATAAAGGCCTAAATGCATTTTATAGGTTTTACCCCTTTATGTGGATCCACCAAGGTCATACCTTGTTGGTTTACATGGAGTTCATCTTGGATCTCATGGTCTCAAGACATTTCTCAGATTATGGTTCCTCAATAGTTTCTAGGTAGGTTGTGAACTCATCATCTATGATCAACTTACCACCTCATTGAGTTATAAGATATCATCACCTTTCAAACTCAAGGCATTTTCTACTAAAACTATGAGTTATGTGTTCACATAAGGAGCTTGAGATTCCACAACAGCTTGTGGTTCTCTTTGTTCCCACTATCCCTCTTTGGGTTCAATGTATTCTTCTTTGTATCAAACATTTTGAGTTCAAGTTCTACTCCCACTAATTCCTTTGGAATGGAATTCCATTTAGGAATGTAGCCATCCGAGCAGCAAACATCGTTGCTACTGGATTGGGATATAACAAGGACTATTAAAAAAAACAACATTATGTGATTTGTGGACAAGCCTTTTTAGAAATGAATTTCTGATATAGGTATTCATCACTAATCACTATGAAAGACACATTGGGATATCTCCCATGCCATATCTTATATGGTGTATTTTGAATCAATTTTAGACGCTACATTGTTTGTGTTTAAGCATGTGCCCAAAAGAAATTAGAAGATCAACTAGATTTTATTAATAATCTCACCATGTCTAGCAAGGTGTGACTCCTTCTTACTGATACACTCTAGTGATACACTATCATTGTGTTCCAGTTGGAGCTCATCATGATACATTCTCATGATCTCCTATAAGGTTCTCAACTCTTGGTTTTAAAATATTTCAACATCAATCATATTAAAGTATCTTAATACTTTTACCAAATTAGTTGCATACTTCATTTATGATCTCCTTGAACACTTCAAGAGATCCAAACTTGTATTTCATTAAATACAAATTTTCATATCTAATGATAACATCAATAAATATAATGAAGTACTATTAACTGCCTTATGCTTTTATTCTAAAAGGTCTATGTACATCAATGTGTACTAGTCCTAATGGAATAGTCAATCACCCACTACATATAGTGAACATGCTCATGTCATAGTAAATAAGACTTGCATGTCTCTATTTGTTCAATAATTAAAAGATTCTAGATAACCATCATATGGATTTGATGAATCCTCCAAATTCATCTTCACGGTCACCTATTCTAGGGATTTTATGCCTCATATTGACTGATCTACCCTTGTTTTGGTTTACTTTGAGTATCTCCTCAGTTTCATGTAAATAGTGCTCTAATAGTTCTAATTACCAGTTTATTTTATCTTATCCTCCCTTACTCATTTTCCTTCTTCTCTAGAGATCATGCTCAACCATCTGATCGAGATCCAATGCTTCCTTTTCATCCAACCAATCGGCCTTGACCAAGCAGTTTGCCTATTTAGTTATGATGAGATTGAACCATCAACTAGAACTCACCTTCACTCAAAGATCCCCTCCTTGCCTTGGTCTTGATCAATCGTTCTTAACCAAATGGTTTTCCTAATCGATCTTAACCAATCGGTCTTGATCCATTCGGTTTCACTCTCATTCGGTCCTAGTTCTCCCTTCCACCCGATCGCCGATCAACGGTCCGTATTCATCCAACCAAACAGTCTTGGCCTTGCACAATCTCAAAACCGCGAGCTCTCTTCACCACGCGATCCAATGATGCACCCTCCTTACAGTTTGCCTCCAAATGGTCTCAAACCGCATGAGGCCACATGGTCTCAAGACTAAGTGAAGCCTCACAGTCTCAAGACCATGTAGCAACCCACAGTCGTGAGACCGAAAGGAATGCACACCCTCAAACCGCACTAAGCCCCTGCCTCCACCAACGATGTCCTCTTCCTTCCTCTATGTCGACCTGCAACCCTAGACCTGCAATCACCTCCATCGACTACCTACTCAACTACAGTAGTGATCACCTCTGTGTTGCCTTCCTCCGCAGCACCTTCCTCCATAGTGCCTGCTCCCTCCGCCTTCCTCTTCCTCTTCCTCTCACAATCCTCATCACCTCCGCCTTGACCTGCAACTAATTGCAGTGTTGATGCCACCGTCGCCTAGCGCAATCAAGACCAGCAGCGGTCTTGAGACATCATGGGCTGCAAACGGTCTCGAGACCGCACAAGCCCTAGCGGTCGCCTAGCGCAACCCGACCTGCACCCTCACAACCAGGACCAGCAGCGGTCTTGAGACAGCATGGGCTGCAAACGGTCTCGAGACCGCACAAGCCCTAGCGGTCTGCAACACCGTGAGGTAGTGATCGGTCCTCAAGACCGTTAGGCTAGTAGACAGTGAGACCGTTCGGACAGTCAAGACCGCGAGAGGCACAAGATCATTTGGATCCACTGAAGGCTGAAACCGTGAAGCAAGTGAATGTCGAAGACTAGTTGGATAGGAATGAAGACCGTGAGACCAAAAGCTCCAAACCGCGCGACCAAGGCGTGAAGATCTCAAACCGCAAGATTGTGCTTGTTTTCCCAAATTGATAGACTGTTGACCGGTTTCCACAAGACTGTTTGGACGCTTTGCATGAGATCGTGAAGATCCCAGGACCGGTTGGAGTCCAGACCGTAAGGATGATAATCGGTCTCCAAGAACATTTGGATGAGAGTCCTCAAACCGTTAATAAAAAAAAGCAAACGGTCTTCCAAACCATTTAAACTCAAGATCGTGAGGGCTTATCAAGTTTCCCAAACTATGAAGCCAAACGGTGAAGCCAAACTGTGAAAATTGCAACAGAGTTAAAACCAAGAGGGACTCCACCCGAGCCTATAAATAGGAGCAGCAGGGTCCTCATTTGGGCATCAGATCCGAGAGGCCGCAAGGCTGCTCCACTACTACCTCATCTCCACCAAGCTCTTACTAGCCCTACTTGTACGTCTCCGAAGGTGCACACGAAGATCTAGGCAGCAAGAGACTGACTTCATCGACAAAGTCAGAGCAGTCCCGAAGACTGGGGCAATCTACACCAGGCTGTTGCAGATCTTCTCTTTTGCTCCAACAATGCTTATTCTATCTTTCTTCTCTGTCTTTGTTGCTCCCTCTATGAGGAGCGAGTAGTGTAATTCACTGGGGTGTGGGGACTAGCCCCACTACCCATGCTTTGTAATATGTACCTAAAGATGCTATCTTTCTGATTCAATGTTAATCGTTTCACTGCATGCTCGAATGTTGGCCACTTTCTTGCGTAATCTATTGTCTTTTGTTGTGGATTTTCTATGTCTACTCTTGAGACTCGATTATCGATTTAGTGTTGGTTCTTGATGTGTGTACCCACCACACATCCATTTCAGTATCTAGGGACGCTTTTCAAGGAGTGGAGTAAACTCACCTCCATCGTTGTACTTTCGTACTATGAAATGGAATCAGTTGACGTATGAAAGTACAATCTTGATAGGTTGAGGAACACATTCTGTGAAGGGAGTGATGCAAAGTAAGTGACCATTCGTTCAAGGATGGCTGGCATTGCAACACTCCCACGTTTCTCATAGCTATGTCCTCGAAAGAGGGATAGTCTATAAGGATACTAATCAAATGGATAATATCGCTCGCTTGTTAGTCTTTCGATGCACATTCCATGAGGTTGAGTAAGATCTCCCTTCGGTGGGAACACATCATCATTGACACATATATATGTATCGGATGTGAGTTGCTCAACCTGTGAAGGATATGTGCAATGCTCCTTGTTTGAGAGGGCATCGGCATTGCACAACATGCATGTATCTTTCTTACAAGTCTTTCTATGATGGTACATGTATAATGCATGTGTAGTGGGCGGTCAATATCTGCATCACCTCAGTGATTCATCATCATCCGATAATCTTAGATTTCATACTTTGACTAGATTTCATACTTGCCTTTACTTTTGCATGTTCTAGATTAGTTTAGATTAATCCTATCAATCTCTTAGTTGTATACGATTAACTTAGATCGAGACGAGATGAGACAAAGACATCTAGATTCTTCACATTGTCCTTTGGGTTCGATCCTAAATTTGTACTACGATAAGGCTTCCACGCTCTTGTGGGGTTGGAGCATTTATCTAGCACCAGTTGTAGGTAAACCTAGAGAGAACATCAACTACCTAGGGTTTTTTATGAACATTAGGATTTCCATTGGAAGAGTAATCTTTCAGTGTAAATCCTAGCTCCATCAAAAAATGGCGTTGTTGTCGGGGACAACGTTGTAAGAATCGTCTTCGTTGAATTATGTGTCAACCTAGGTTCTCTAGGGTTTTTCATTTTCTTTTCAAAACTCTACAAAGTGAAGTCTCACAAGATAAAGTTTGTATTGCATACTCTCTTGAATTTGAAGTGATTGGTCAAGCCTGATAAACACCTTCTTTGATTTTGAGGTACCAATTCTCTTCAAAATGAAGCAGTCAATGCCACCAACCACTAGATGTCAACTATGTGGTGACTATTCACATTTGTCAATCAACTGCTTCACCGCTCCTCCTCACTACATAAATGCACTACGTCAGGTGATCAAAAATTGTATAGTTGGGACTCTCAATGCAGCCTCCTCATACAACCATGGATATAACGCAAGTTATAATACATATCCTCCTGGAAGCTACTATGAAGAGCCCAATTATGACGGACTTCTGACGTGGTTTATTATCACACTAAAAATTCACTCAGGGTTGAAATCCCTGAGTACTAAAGCTTTGAGCAATAATACCACCTGCAAGCATACGGGTTTTCTCACAGTATAGTTAAGGATCGAATTCCAAGGGACAACATTTTAAAGAATTGTTGCTAGTCTAGTCTAGTTCAAGTAAGGCTAATATTTAAAATGATAAGTTGATTTGAGGTTAATTAAACTAAATGCAGGAAAGTAAAGAGCAGGATTAAAGTTGATCTAGATTAATGATATGGAATCGTTGGGATGGTCTCGGGTTTCACTGCCACTACACATACAAACACATCCAAACATCAAACATCCAGGAAAGATATAACTATCCAAATGGAGTTGCTGCAAAACCTTCCATACGAGTGTTAGGCTTGCGTAAGCATCACCTTAGGTATCACATGTCTCATCACCATCCATATCACTCACTTATGATTCCGAAGATAGAGAAATCCAACTGAAGTTGTGGCCCTCCCTGAGGGATGTTTAGGCACACAGAAGTATCACCGTGGGCTATATGACTTGTCCCCTCACGGATCATACACTTACGACCTTAAGGAACCCCTTTCTATTTCTAGTTAGGGAGTCAACTATGCTAATCAACAAGCGAGCAGGTGATTAATCTACAAGAAAACATTGACAATTAACGATGATGATACAGATATCCAACTGAAGCTGTGGACCTCCTTGAGGGATGTTTAGGCCACGGAAGCATCACTGTAGGCTAGATGGCTCATCCCCTCACGGATCATACACTTAGGACCTCCAAGAATCCCATTCTATTTCTAGTTCGGGAGTCAACCTCGTTAATCGACATTCTACCCTACATATAGAAGTTCTCGCAACAAAGGGAAGAACAAGATGAAAACAAGCAGGTAACCAATCTACTAACATTAATGATTAACAACGAAATAAAAAGTTGTATACATTGCCTTGGAATGTTTAACAAGAAAGCATGCTTGCATGGGAAGCGGGGCTAGTCCCTACACCCCAGCGAAAAGGAAATACTTACTCAAGATGCGAGAAACAAGAAAGACAAGAGAGAGGGAAGATTCCACGATGAGCATGATGCAGAAGGTAGTCGCAGCTCGGTGAAGATGATGCAGTCTTCTATGTCATGTTGGAGCAGCTTTGGACAAGAAGGACGAACCACCAAGGCAGACTGGGCATCCCTTCTTCTCCTCCTTCTTTCCTCATCTTGACCTTCTTGCTTGCAGCAAAAGGAGCAGCAGGTGGAGCAGCAATTGTGTGGGCGTAGATGTATCTGGATCAAACCTTGCGTTTGGGCGGCCTAGTGGCGTCCCAGATCCCATGCCCAAATGAGGACCCTACTGGTCCTATTTATAGGCTTGGATGGCATTTTCACATTTTTGACATGAGTCTGCTTCACACGGTTTGGAGCAGACAGTCTTGGGGATCGATGGCCTCCAAATGGTTTTGAGAAGCAAACGGTCTTGGAGACTGATTGCCTCCAAACGGTCTTGGAGACCGATTAGACTGACCAATGATCTCAGGTTCTAGCATTCTTCTCCTTCAAACGGTCTCGCGATCGTGCGCCGCCAAATAGTGTTCATCCAAATGGTATTTGCTTCCAACCAATCTAGGCTCTAAATGATCTTGGATCCAAACGGTCTCGGGTTCAAACGATCTTCGTCGTTCAAACAATCTTGGGTCTGAACGGTCTTGGAGTCTTAACGGTCTTCGTCGTCCAAATGGTCTTTGTCTCCAACCAGTCTTGGGTCCAAACGGTCTTCACTTCAACGTCCAAACGGTCTTCGACCTCTGATTGGTCTCGCGCCCTAACGGTCTTGAGTTCCTCTGGTTTTCTTTCATTGATCGGTCTTGAAAACCGTTTTCCGCTGATCGGTCTTGAGGGTAGAGGGCGTGTGATGGTGGCTTTATGAACGGGGTGCGGGTGATGACGATGGATGGTAGCAGACCGAGTGGGGCTTACAACGGAGGAAGGTGGCACCGGATCACTAGTAGGTGCGGGGTGGAAGTAGGTGGGCGATGAGGGAACTAGGCACTGTCGACGGGAGAGAGAGGTGCGGCGGTGCTGATGTGTGAGGATTAGGGTTTTTGTGGTTGAAGATGATGGTAGGAGGGCTGCTTTGTAGATTTTGGACGTGCATTTCATACGGTCTCACGAAGAGGTTGCCCATACGGTCTTGAGATTGTGAGGAGTGCACACGGTCTTGAAGGATCGTTAGAAGGGAACCAATAGGGCAAATCGTGATCAAAACTGTTAGCCCAAATGAATGAGAATCGTAGATCAATGATCTGATGGTGAGGAAAGGCTCGTGGTTTTGAGAGATTGTAAAGGCAAGACTGAAGGGGTAGTGCAATGCTAAGACTGTATGGATGAATGGCTAAGACCAAGAGGTCAAAACTGAATGAATGAAACTGTTTGGATCAAGACTGAATGGTTAAGATCAGTTGAGCATACCAAATGGACAAACCGTTTAGTCAGGACCGTTTGAGGTGAAACCGAATGGATCAAGATTGATTTGCCAAGACCGTTTGGTCAAGACCAAGGATGAGAGGATCTTGGGTGAAGGTGAGTTCCAGTTGATGGTTGAACCTTACCTTGACATGCATGATCCGCATAAAATTCATATAAAATTAGTTAATAACTTGATAATCTGATCAACCAAGCAAAATTGCACATTGTAAGATTTAAGGATATGAAATTGAATGTATTTAGTCCAATTGGGCCCAAAATGGTGACTGAAATCGTGATGAATTTGGATTCATCAGAATACCCCAAACTTAAATGTTGCTCATCCTTGACTAACACAAAATCTGAAACTGTTTCCATATTAATGAATTCAATTCGTGTGACTGCCTCATCTTCACATCATGATTTGTTTCCTTTCTGCATAGTATGACAAATCATCTCAACTTCCTGAGACCACTGAACACATCTTACAATATCTTCATTCCTGAGTTTGATTTCCAACATCACTTCCTCCTCACTTTTTCCAACAACAAGTAGTTCTAAGAGTTTCGTAAGGGTCTAGAGATACCTACAGAACAACAAGTGTGCATCTGATATAACACTGGTGTATTTCATGATGGTGGAGGCACTCATTGTGCCTTTAGGTGAAAAAGGGAGTGAAGGGAGGTGTGGAAGGAAGAATGAAATCTCTCCTCTATTCAACTCGAGATTTTTATTTTATGAATTGCAATTTCATTGATTGCATTTTTTGTGTGAATCTCTCTTCTATTTGACTCAAGATTGCATTTTCTTTTTGTGTGCACATTGGCATCTTTTCTTGGTGGTATGCCCTTATTAATTTGTGTGGGGCATGGAAGAAGTGAATATAGAGGGAAGTGGCATGCCACCTCAAACTTAGGGTTTAGAATTATTTTGGCTATTTTTGTTTCTTTTTGATGGACGGAGGGGTACAAAGATGATAGAAGAAGTGTAGAAGAGAGTTCAGATCAAAATGCAACTTTATTTACGTTTTTGTGCACCAAGTCGTTCTCTTTATCGTACTTTGCTCAAATAATGACTTGATGAGGATTCAGTGGGGATTCCATGTTATTGTTCCACTAGTCAGTTAGGAAGCACGACGTGTTTGATCCCTATCATTTCGACAGACACTTGCCATTTTTGTATAAAGATCATGATGTTAGGATTCATAAGCTTCACAAGATGATTTCAATAAATAAACTAGTTTCAAAAAGTGGTCGTTTTGAGGATCTGCTTCGAATAAGGAGGGTATAATGATTAAAAATGCATAAATGACTAAGTAATGGTTTTTAATGAAACAAAAAGCGTCAAAACATCCTCAAGTATTTGTTCAATTTCTTTGAAAAACTTCTAAAAATTTTGAAAATTTTGAAAATTTTGGTCAAAAATGCAACGATGAAATCTTAAGTCTAAAATAGATGGGTGAAGGTGGGAAGTAAAGTACATACCACCCACCCTCCACCCCGAACTTAGAAATTTGCTCGTTCTGAGTAAACTCTAAATCTGAGATGGAGGGGAAAATTCATGCCGGTTGGACCACAAGATGTTGTTGCGTTCCAATCAGTGTGCATCCTCCATATGAAAATCTCAAAAATGAAGACTAATCAGAACTCAAGATAGCATTTCGCGATGCAATTTTTATTTAGTGTAAAATTATCTAAAAAGTAAAAACAAAATTAAGAAAAATTCCTAATTAAAAAATTAAAAGTAAAACAAATTTATTGATCGGGTTGCCTCCCGACAAGCGCCTTTGTTTTACGTCGATGGCTCGACTGAAACCTTCAATTTTACGGTGGATATGTTAGTTTGGAAAGATTTATCAATTTTTTAGTTCTAGTATCCACTGATATGAAGTATCTCTTCACGCGTTGTCCATTTGCCACAAAATAGCCTGACTTTTCACTCCATAAGGAGAAAGCACCATGTGGGTAAATACTCTTGAAAATGTAAGGTCCAGTCCAGCGAAAATAGAGTTTCCCTGGGAAAAACCTCAGTCTTGAGTTGAACAGAAGAACTTGGTCTCCTACTTGTATATCCTTTCTTTTCATATGGCCATCGTGCCAAAGTTTCGTGCGTTCTTTATAGATTCGTGCATTCTCATAAGCTGTCATCTGGAATTCTTCCAGCTCTTGAAGTTCCAGAAATCTTGCTTTGCCTGCTTTCTTCATGTCAAAATTTAGTTGTTTGATTGCCCACCATGCTTTGTGTTTGAGTTCTACAGGTAGGTGGCATGACTTTCCATAGATTAATCGAAATGGTCTAGATCCAAGAGGAGACTTAAAAGTGATGTGGTAGGCCTACAAGGCGTCATTGATTTTTACTGACCAATCTTTTCGGTTGTGTCCTACTATCTTTTCCAAGTCAGCCTTGAGTTGATGGTTAGAAACCTCTACCTACCCACTTGTTTGTGGGTGGTAGGGGGAGGCTACCTTGTGTGTCACACCATATTTTCTTAATAATGCTTCAAAGCTTCTTTCCAATAAATGAGATCCTCTGTCAGATATCACAGTGTGTGGGACTCCGGAATGGGGGAAAATAATATCTTTGAACATCTTGATAACTGGTTTGGAATCACTAGTTACAGTTGGTATGGCCTCTACCCATTTTGAGATGTAATCCACTGTGACTAGGATGTAGGAAATCCAAATGAAGATGGGAACGGACCCATGTAGTGCACACCCTAAACATCAAAAATCTTGACTTCTTGTCGTAGTTTAAGTGGCATTTCATCTCTTTTCGTAATGTTACCCGTTCCCTGACATTTGTCACATGATAGAACAAATTTGTAGGAATCTTTGGAGATATTTGGCTGAAAGAAACCACATTGCAAAACTTTCAAGGCAGTTTTCTTAGAACTCATATGGCCTCCAACTGGGCCTGAGTGACATTGTTCTAAAATGAGTTGGGCTTCCTCCTCAGCGATACAACATCTGTAGAGACCATCAGCACAGAGCTTGAAGAGGTATGGCTCGTCCCAGTGATAGTGCTTCACATCATGCATGAATTTCTTTACTGCATTCCCGGTGCATTCAGGGTGGATGACACCAGCGGTAAGGTAGTTCACATAGTCTGAGTACCATGGGGAAACTTCTGAGACTTTCATAAGATGGTCATCCAGAAGGGAATCGTTAATCGGGATCTTCTCAGTTTCCATAGTGTGAATACGAATTAGATGGTCTGCCACAACATTCTCTGTACCTTTCTTATCTCTTATTTCCAGATTAAATTCTTACAAGAGGAGAATCCATCTAATCAACTTGGGCTTAGTATCTTTCTTTTCCTGGAGGTAACGGATAGAAGCATGATCCGTATAGACAACGATTTTTGAACCAATGAGATAGGATCTGAACTTGTCAAAGGTATACACGACTGTAAGGAGTTCCTTTTCAGTAGTCGCGTAGTTCCTCTGAGCTTCATCGAGGGTCTTAGATGCATAGTATATTACATAATGTTTCTTCTCTATACATTGGCCTAAAACAACACCCACAACGTAATCACTGGCATCACACATAATTTCAAATGGGTGATCCCAATCAGGAGCTCTGATGATGGGTGTTGTTGTAAGGGCCTGCTTCAGGTTATTGGAACTATTGACTCGTTCTTCGTTAAAATGGAAATCAACATCCTTCAGCAACAAATTTGTCATCAGCTTGGTTATCTTGGAGAAATCCTTTATAAACTGTCTGTAAAATCCTGCATGACCAAGGAAAGTGTGAACTTCTCTTACATTTGTCTGGATAGGGAGTTTGGAAATCACTTCGATTTTTGCTCTATCTACTTCGATTCCTCTACTGCTAACTCTATGGCCAAGGATAATGCCTTCCTTTACCATAAAGTGACACTTCTCCTAGTTCAACACAAGATGTGCTTCTTCACACCGTTTGAGGACAAGGGAGAGATGCTTCAGGCATGAGTCGTAAGAGTCTCCATATACAAAAAAATCATCCATAAAAATTTCCATGATAGTTTTAGTGAGACCAGTGAATATAGCTGCCATGCAACATTAGAAAGTTGCAGGCGCATTACAGAGTCGGAATGACATCCTTCTAAAGGCATATGTTCCAAACGGGCAAGTAAAAGTCATTTTCTCTTAGTCATCTAGATGTATAGGAATTTGACAGAATCCAGAGTAACCATTGAGATAACAGAAATATTCTTGGTGAGCCAATCTTTCTAAGACTTGATCAAGAAAAGGCATCGGAAAATGATCCTTTCGTGTCGCTTTGTTCAACTTCCTATAATCAATACACATCCTCCATTCGGTGATTGTTCGCGTGGGGATGAGTTCATTGTCTTCATTCCATATCACAGTAGTTCCACCTTTATTTAGAACAACATTGATGTGGGAATTTATCGCACTAACAAACTCACTCGGGGTTGAAATCCCTCAGCTTTTACCAAAACCAAAGTGCAATAATACCACCTGCAAGCGGACGAGTCTTATTGCAGTATAGTTAAGGATCGAACCCAAAAGACAATGTTTTTAAGAATCTTTGTTAATCGAATCTAGCTCGAGTAAGACTAATATTTAAAATGATTAATTTGGTTGAGGTTAATTAAAATAATTGTAAGAAAGTAAAGAGCGGAATTAAAGTTGGATCTATATCAATGATATGGAATCATTGGGATGGTATCAGGTTTCACCACCACTACACATGCAAACACATTCAATCGCAAACAATCAAGGTAAGATATAACGATCCAAATAGAGCTTCTGAAAAACCCCCCATACCGGTGTTAGGTTTGCGTAAGCATCACCTTAGGCATCAGATGTCTCGCCACCATCCAAAACACTTACTTACGGCTCCGAAGATACAGAAATCCAACGAAGGTTGTGGGCCCCCTATACAGGCGTTCGACACACAGAAGCGTCACCGAAGGCTAGATGGCTCGTCCACTCGCGGATCATACACTTATGACCTCGAAGGAATCCCATTCTATTTCTAGTTTGGGAGTCAACTTGTTAAACGAAATTCAATCCTACATATAGAAGTTCTCACAACAAAGGAAGAACAAAGATGAAAGCAAGCAATTAATCTAACTACGAACATAACGATTAACAACGAAATGAAAAGTTATATACATTGCCATGGAAAGTTTAACAAAAGAACATGATTGCATGGGCGGCGGGGCTAGTTCCCGCACCCCAGTTAAAAGGAACTACTCGCTCATGATGCAAGAAATAAGAAGAATAAGAAAGAGAGAGAAATCTGCCATGAGCACGGAGCAGAAGGTAGTCACAGCTCGGTGAAGATGATGTGGTCTTCTATGTCGTGTTGGAGCAGATCAGGATGTGAAACGGGAGATGCCAAGACAGACTGGACAGTCTCTCTCGCTTCGTCTTCCTTCTCTTCTCGGTCTCCTTGAATGCAGCCCGGGCAGTAGGTGGAGTGAAACTGGCGTGGAAGGTACTGGATCTGGATCGGACCTGTGTACAGGCATCCTGTCGGCGTCCCGAAACCGATCCCCTAAATGGGGAGCCTGCTGGTCCTATTTATAGGCACAGATCTGGCCATCATGTTTTTAGTGTGAATCCAGCCCAAATAGTTTTCTAAATATCTTCTTTAAATGGTTTGGTAAAAGTATGACCAAACAGTCCTGAGATATTGGCCTCCAAATAGTCTTGGGGGTCATACGGTTTGGTGCAAATCGACCAAACGGTCTTGGATAGATGAGAAGCAAAAGGTCTTAATCAATACGTCTTCAAATGGTCTTCATACTTAAACGGTCTTCGCAATGACTTTTTTATACGGTCTGGATGCTTTAAACGGTCTTCATGCGTTGGCTTTTATGCAAACGGTCTGCAGCTGAGCGCTCCATACAGTCTGCATTTGTGACTTCTCCAAACGGTTTGATCGATTTGCTGGATCACGTCTAAATGATCTTGAGTCCTCGGCCATGTGGTCTTACAAAACGGTCTTCACTACTAATTCCAAACGGTCTTGCATGCGGCATTGGCAAACGGTCTCGCTCATGTAGCCGTGGCCATTCGATCTGCTACTCAGTTTGTCTTATTCAGTTTGTTTCCTGAATACGCGAATGGTCTTCACGCCAGCTAATCCAAACGGTCTGCGATCGTAACTTCTCCAGACAGTTTGCGAGGTGCCAGCCATCATACGGTCTGAGACCGTGCAACTGCCAACGTCGGAGTGGGCAGTGACGGAAGCTAAGATCTAGGCGGTCGTGTTGTTGCAGGGCGGAGGTGGAAGCTAAGATTTAGGCGGCGGTGCAGCAGGTAGCGGGCGGTGATATGGCGGAGTTCTAGGAGCAAGGCGTGGTGGTCACGGCAGTAGGGAGTAGGGTTGCGGGAGGTAGGGGATGACGCACCACGGCCGTGGTGAGACAACACGATCATGGTGAGGTAGCTCCCTCATGACCGTGCTGCCTCACACGGGCGTGGCGGGTGAAGATCTAAGTTCTGATGGTGATGCGCCACAGCCGTGGTGATGCTACTGTCCCACGGTCGTGTTGCCTCGCACGGGCGTGGCGGGTGGAGACCCTTGGTACTAATGGTGGCGCACCACGGCCGTGGCGTGGAAACACAGTCGTGTCAAGGGTAATGGAGCATGGGCGTGGCTGCTCACAACGGTCATGGTGAGTGCTCTGCTTCATGATCTTGATCATTTGTTGCACATGCTTGGGTTATGAGTCAGACTCCAAACGGTCTTGTGTCGGCCTTTTTTCCAAACGGTCTCTGCTGGCCTATCGGTCTTCAGACTGAATGGGCTCAAATGGTCTTGAGTCCGAATGGACTCAAACGGTCTTGAGACCGAATGGGCTCAAACGATCTTTAGACCGAATGTGCTCAAACGGTCTTGAAACCGAATGGATGAAATTGCTTAGTTAGATCGATTGGTGAGTGAAGGTGGGACCTAGCTGATTGTTCAGCTTTATCAAGACCTGCATCAAATCAACATAATTTCAGTTAAAATCATGATAATTGGATCAATTTAGTAATTTTACAAATTTTGATATTCGGTAAATGAAATTGAATGCATTGAGTTGAATTTGACCTGAGATGGTAATTGAAATTCCTGATGAAAATGCATTCATCAAAATACCCCGAACATTAAACGTTGCTCGTCCTCGAGTAACACAAAATCTGAAACAGTCGCCAAATGAATACTTTCAATTCGTGTGATTGCCTCATCTTCACATCATGATTGTTTTGCTTCTGCTCAGTATGACTCAGTATCTCAACTTCCTAAGACCACTGAACACATCTTACCATATCTTCATTCCTGAGTTTTCTTTCCATTATCACTTCCTCCTCACTTTTTCGAACAACAAGAATGTCAAAGAGTTTTGTAAGAGTCTATAGTCGCCTGTAGAACAACAAGTTTGCATCTGATCTGACACTGGTGTATTTCAGGGTAGTGGAGGCTTTTATTGTGCCTTTAGGTAGAAAAGGGAGTGAAGGGTGGTATGGAAGAAGTAAATCACTCCTCTATTCGACTCGAGATTTTTATTGTTTTTGCAATTTCATTTTTTGCATTTTTTGTGCGAATCTCTCCTCTATTTGACTCAAGATTGCATTTCTTTTGTGTGCGCTTTGGCATCTTTTTGTTTGCAAATCTCTCCTCTATTCGACTTGAGATTGCATGTTTTTGTGGTACGCCCCTATTAATTTGTGAGGGGTATGGAAGAAGCGGAAATAGAGGGAAGTGGCGTGCCACCCCAAACTTAGGTTTTGGCACTATTTTGGTTATTTTGTTTCTTTTTGATGGATGGAGGGATACGAAGATGATAGAAGAAGTGTAGAAGAGAGTTCAGATTAGAATGCAACTTGATTTACAATTTAGTGCACTGGGTCGTTCTCTTTATCATACTCTGCTCAAATAAAGACTTGATGAGGATTTGGTGGGGATTCCATGTTATTGTTCCACTAGTCAGTTAGGAAGCACGACGTGTTTGATCCCTATCGGTTCGATAGATACTTGCCATTTTTGCATAAGTATCATGATGTTAGGATTCATAAGCTTCACAAGATGATTTCAATCAAAAGGCTAGTTTTTAGAAGAAGGTCCTTTTGAGGATCTGCTTCGGATAAGGAGGGTATAGTGATTCAAAATGCATAAGATTGAAACAAAAAAGAGTCAAAATTTCATCCAGTATCTGTTCAAATTTCTTTGAAAAACATTAAAATTTTGAAAATTTTATTGGAAAATTTTGAAAGTTTTGGTCAAAAATGTGACGATGAAATCTTAAGTTTGATTTAGATGGGTGAAGGTGGAACGTAAGATACGTACCACCCACCCTCCACCCCAAACATAGAAATTTGCTCGTCCTGAGCAAACTCTAAATCTGAGATGGAGGGGAAACTTCGTGCCAGTTGGACCACGAGATGTGGTTGCATTCCAGACAGCGCGCATCCTCCATCTAAAAATCTAGAAAAGAAAGATCAATCATAACTCAAGATAGCATCTCACGATGCGAATTTTATTTGGTGCAAAATTATCTAAAAAATAAAAACAAAATTAATGAAAAATTTTTGATTCAAAATTAAATCTAAATACGAATTTATTTATCGGGTTGCCTTTCGATAAGCGCCTTTGTTTTATGTCGATGGATCGACTTGATTCCTTCAACTTCTACGACAGATATGTTGGATTGGAAAGATCCAACATCGTTTCAGAGCTTGTATCAGCAGAGGTGAAATATCTCTTTAATCGTTGACCATTTTCCACAAATTCACTCATCTTTTCATTCCATAAAGAGAAAGCACCATGTGGGTAGATGCTCTTGACAATATAAGGCCCAGACCAGCGGGAGTGAAGTTTTCCTGGGAATAATTTCAACCTTGAGTTGAATAGAAGAACTTGGTCTCCCACTTGTATGTATTTTCTTTTCAAATGTCCATCGTGCCAAAGTTTTGTGCGTTCTTTGTAGATTCGTGCATTCTCATAAGCTGTCATCCTGAGTTCGTCCAGCTCTTGGAGTTGCAGAATCCTGGATTGGCCTGCTTCTTTCATATCAAAATTCATTTGTTTTATTGCCCACCATGCCTTGTGTTGCAGTTTGACTGGCAGGTGGCAAGCCTTTCCATATAATAATCGAAAAGGTGTAGTCTCGAGGGGAGTTTTATAAGCAGTTCGATAGTCCCATAATGCGTCGTTGATTTTCACCGACCAATCCTTCCGATTACGGCCTACAATTTTTTCCAGAATAGCCTTGAGTTTACGGTTAGAAACCTCTATCTGTCCACTAGATTGTGGATGGTAGGGTGAGGCTACCTTGTGCGTTACACCATACTTTCTCAATAACGCTTCAAAGCTTCTTTCTAGAAAATGTGACCCTCCGTCGGATATCACAGTTCATGGTACTCCAAAATGGGGGAAAATAATATCTTTGAATAATTTGATGACAGGTTTGGAATCACTAGTGACGGTTGGTATAGCTTCAACCCATTTTGAGACATAGTCTACCGCCACTAGGATGTAAGAAAATCCATGAGAAGATGGGAATGGACCCATGTAGTCCACCCCCCAAACATCGAATATATCTACTTCCTGCCACATATTTAGTGGTATCTCATCTCTCTTTGTTATATTGCTAGATATTTGACATTTGTCACATGATAGGACACATTCATGGGAGTCTTTGGATATGGTGGGCCAAAAGAATCCACATTGCAAAACCTTCAAGGCAGTCTTTTTAGAGCTCATATGTCTCCCCACTGGTCCTGAGTGACATTGTTCCAGGATAGGATGAGCTTCTTCTTCGGCGATACATCATCTGTATAAACCATTAGCACATAATTTGAAAAGGTATGGCTCATCCTAGTAATATTGTTTCACATCATGCATAAATTTCTTTAGTGCATTTCCAGTGCATTGAGGATGAATAACCCTTGCAGAAAGGTAATTCACATAATCTGAGTACCACGGTATAGCTTTCGAGACCTTCATTAGTTGATCATCTAGAAGGGAATCATTGATCGGAATCTTCTCGGTATCTAGAGTGTGGATGCGACTGAGGTGGTCTCCTACAACATTCTCTGTACCCTTTTTATCTCTGATCTCTAGATCAAATTCTTGCAGAAGGAGAATCCATCTTATTAACCTAGGTTTTGCATCTTTCTTTGCTAGAAGGTAACGAATGGCAGTGTGATCTGTGTAGACAATGACCTTTGAACCAATTAGGTAGGATATGAACCTGTCAAAGGCATACACAACTGCCATAAGTTCTTTCTCAGTAGTAGCATAATTCCTCTAAGCTTCATCGAGGGTCTTCGATGCATACTAGATCACACAATGTTTCTTTTCTATACATTGGCCCAACACAACACCTATAGCATAATCGCTTGCATCACACATGATTTCAAAAGGGTGGTCCCAATCGGGGGCTCTAATGATGGGTGTGGTTGTAAGGGAATGCTTCAGTGTGTTGAAACTTTTAACACATTCTTCGTCAAAATTGAATTCATCATCCTTTAGTAACAAATTTTTCATTGGCTTGGTTATCTTTGAGAAGTCCTTTATAAACCGTCTATAGAATCTTGCATGGCCTAGGCATGCTCAAACTTCCTTTACATTGATAGGGATAGAGAGCTTGGAAATCACTTCAATCTTGGCCTTATCAACTTCAATACCTCTCGGTTACTGACCCTATGGCCCAGGACAATGCCTTCCTTTACCATGAAATGACACTTCTCCCAATTCAACACAAGATGTGTTTCTTCACATCGTTTAAGGACCAGAGAGAGGCATTTTAGACATGAATCGAACGAATCTCCGTATACAGAAAAATCATCCATGAAAACTTCCATAATGGTTTCGGTGAGACCGGAAAATATGGCAGCCATGCAACGTTGGAAAGTTGATGGTGCATTGTAGAGGCCAAACGACATTCTTCTGAATGTGAATGTTCCGAATGGGTAGGTGAAAGTGGTTTTATCCTAATCATCTGGATGTATAGGTGTTTGGTAGAATCTAGAGTGACCATCGAGATAACAGAAGTATTCTTGACGAGCCATCCACTCTATTACTTTATCAAGAAAAGGCATTGGAAAGTGATCCTTTTGAGTTGCCTTGTTCAACTTCCTATAATCAATGTACATCCTCCACCCTGTGACTGTTCGGGTGGGGATGAGTTAGTCATTTTCATTTCGTATTACAGTTGTTCCACCTTTCTTCAAGACTACATGCACTGGGCTCACCCATGGTGAGTCTGATATTGGATAGATAATTCCAGCGGTGAGCAGTTTAATGACCTCTTTACGGACTACCTCCTTCATATTTGGATTCAGTTTCCATTGATGTTCAATGGTTGGCTTGTGATCTTCCATCATAGGGATCTTGTGCATACACAACGCTTGACTAACCCCAGTGAGGTCATTCATTTTGTAGCCAATTGCTTTCTTCCTCTCCTTCAATTCTTTCAGGACTTTATCTTCTTGTTCAGTCGTAAGATCAGAATTTATTATTACAGGACAAACCTTGAGGTCATCCAAAAACTCATACTTCAGTCCCTCGGGTATGGGTTTCATCTCTGGAGTTTCTGGTTTTTCGCATGTTTCTCCAATAGCTTCCACAGCTTTGAGTTCTTCACACGTGGCTTCAACATCTTCTTTTGCAGAGTCGAGGGATTCAATGCAATCCTTTACTTGTTCGTCAACAGGTTCATCAATTGATGGATCCGTTAGAGAGACTTCTAATGGATCGTCTGATTCATGATTCTCTGGAGCCAGAAGTGACATCTTCTCTATGCAATCAATCAGATAGACTTCTTCTTGCATACGTGGTATTCTCATGCTTTTGAAAACTTTAAATTCAAGTGTTTCCTTGCCTAATCTAAGCAACAAGGTTCATGCTTCAACGTCAATTAGAACTCTTGCGGTGGCAAGGAAAGGACGTCCAAAGATGAGAGGATATATGGCGTCCTCTTTTATGTCCATGATGACAAAGTCACACGGGACATAGGAATCTTTTCCTACCTTGACAGGTACATCCTCAATAATTCCTAATGGGCATTTTATCAAATTGTCTACGAGTTGTATGGTCATGCCAGTTGGAAGAAGTTCGGAAAACCCTAGCCTTTTGCAAAGGCTGAGTGGCATGATGAAGATGCTAGCACCAAGATCTTCTAGTCCTTTCTTGAATGAAGAATCACTGATATGGCAGGAAATACCAAATGATCACGGATCTTTCTGTTTCTTTGGCATCTGACTCTGGATGATATCTGAAGTGGTTTTAGCTAACTGGACTGTCTCATATTCTTCAGTTATATATTTCCTGGTGAGGAGTGACTTTAAGTTTTTTATCCAAGTTGGTATCTCAGCCAGCGCATCCAAAAAGGGTATATCAACATGAAGTTTTATCATAGCTAGGGTGTGACACCCTTGGACCGTTTCTGCTGGCCAATTACATTTGAAGAGTGGAATTATGAAATCTATGTAGTCAAATTCCCATATTTCTTCAATGACACCGTAATATGACATTTTAGCTTCATGTGGACTCTTATCATTTTCACTTGCAAAAAACATAGTCGATGCTTGAAGGGTGACCCAACTGTTTTGGACGACACTCTTATCATCTTGGCGCTTTGTGTAATATGTGAATCCATTAATGTCATACCCTTCATAATACATAACAGTCAACTTTGGTATAAAGGCGAGGCATTTGATAGTTTCAGTAATATCATCTGGTGTTTCAGATAGTTGATGCAAGACTTTATCTTCAAACCACTTAATAAAAGTCTTGTTATGCTCTCTAGCAAGCCACATTGTATTGGCTCGAGGATATTGTCTTTTGATGAAATTGGTATGTTCCTCGATATAAACGTTCACTTCGTCCATGTTGTGTAAAATATACAAGTGAGCTTGTTCCAACTGCTCACGGCTGATTACTTTCACACGTGATCCCAAAATTTGTTTGCCTAATAGCTCGTCAATATTCTTGTCATTATCAGGAGTGTCATTACCACTAAGAAAGTCATTGTAGAAATACATAACCTCTCTCGCCACATAACCTTCAATAATACTCCCTTCAGACCGATAACGGTTTCGAACATCACCTTTAAAAACGCTCACGTATCGTTCAAAGGGATACATCCAATGCAAGAAAACCGGGCCCAAGATTTTCACTTCCCTAGTCAAGTGGACAACAAGATGTACCATGATATCAAAGAACCAAACAGGGAAATACATCTCAAGCTGACATAGGGTAACAACCACTTCTCTTTGCAAATTATCGAGAGTCTCAGGGTCAATAACTTTGCTGTAGAGACTGTTGAAAAAGAAACAAAGTCTGGTGATTGCAAACCTTACATGCTTCGGCAATATAGATCGAATTGCCACGGGCAATATTTGTTGCATTAGAGTGTGACAATCATGAGATTTAAGTCCTATCAACTTCAGCTCTTTCATTGATACCAATCTACGGATGTTGGATGAGTAACCATTTGGCACCTTAACATTTATCAAGCATTCACAAAAAAGCTTTCTTCTCTTTTCTAGACAACGTGTAACATGCGGGAGGTAAGTATGTTCTTTTACTACCCATTTCACGTAATTCTGTTAATTCTGACCTTATTCCCATTTCACGTAGGTCCATTCTGGATTTTATCCCATCTTTAGTCTTACCTGGTATATTTAACAGAGTACCAATGATGCTATCACAGACATTTTTCTCAACGTGCATTACATTGATACAATGTCTGACTGTCAAAGAACTCCAATAAGGAAGATCCCAAAATATTGACTTCTTCTTGAATGAAGAATTGTCACTCCGTGTAGTACCTTGTGATATCTTACCAAATTCATTGACAAAGTCTTTTATTCTTTCATAAACAACCTCCCCTGGTATAGGTTTAGGTGCAGTGCGTTCCTCATTCAATCCACTGAATGCTTTGCACTTCCTACGATACGGAGGGAATCTCGGAAGAAACCTTCGATGATCGAGATATACATTCTTACCGCCATGTTTTAGTCTTGTTGAATCAGTGTTCTCTTCACATATAGGACACACTTTAGCTCCTTTGACACTATATCCAGACAAATTCCCATATGCTGGAAAGTCATTAATAGTGCAAAACAACATAGCATGCAAACGAAATGTCTCTCTTCGTGAAGCATCATAGGTCATCACACCTTCACCCCAGAGTCTCTTTAAGTCATCAATCAGAGGTTCAAGATAAACATGGACTCTTTTGGTGTTATCAACCCAATTACATTTGAAGAGTGGAATTCTGAAATCTATGTAGTCAAATTCCCATATCTCTTCAATGACACAGTAATATGACATTTTAGCTTCACATGGACTCTTATCCTTTGCACTTGCAAAAAACATAGTCGATGCTTGAAGGGTGACCCCACTGTTTTGGACGACACTCTTATCATCTTGGCGCTTTGTGTAATATGTGAATCCATTAATGTCATACCCTTCATAAGACATAACAGTCAACTTTGGTTTAAAGCAGAGGCATTTGATAGTTTCAGTAATATCATCTGGTGTTTCAGATAGTTGATGTAAGACTTTATCTTCAAACCACTTAATAAAAGTCTTGTTATGCTCTCTAGCAAGCCACATTGTATTGGCTTGAGGATATTGTCTTTTGATGAAATTGGTATGTTCCTCGATATAAACGTTCACTTCGTCCATGTTGTGTAAAATATACAAGTGAGCTTGTTCCAACTGCTCACGGCTGATTACTTTCACACGTGATCCCAAAATTCCTTTGCCTAATAGCTCGTCAATATTCTTGTCATTATCAGGAGTGTCATTACCACTGAGAAAGTCATTGCAGAAATCCATAACCTCTCTCGCCACATAACCTTCAATAATACTCCCTTCAGGCCGATAACGGTTTCGAACATCACCTTTAAAAATGCTCATGTATCGTTCAAAGGGATACATCCAATGCAAGAAAACCGGGCCCAAGATTTTCACTTCCCTAGTCAAGTGGAAAACAAGATGTACCATGATATCAAAGAACGAAGAAGGGAAATACATCTCAAGCTGACATAGGGTAACAACCACTTCTCTTTGCAAATTATCGAGAGTCTCAGGGTCAATAACTTTGCTGCAGAGACTGTTGAAAAAGAAACAAAGTCTGGTGATTGCAAACCTTACATGCTTCGGCAATATAGATCGAATTGCCACAGGCAATATTTGTTGCATTAGAGTGTGACAATCATGAGATTTAAGTCCTATCAACTTCAGATCTTTCATTGATACCAATCTATGGATGTTGGATGAGTAACCATTTGGCACCTTAACATTTATCAAGCATTCACAAAAAGCTTTCTTCTCTTTTCTAGACAACGTGTAACATGCGGGAGGTAAGTATGTTCTTTTACTACCCATTTCACGTAATTCTATTAATTCTGACCTTATTCCCATTTCACGTAGGTCCAGTCTGGATTTTATCCCATCTTTACTCTTACCTGGTATATTTAACAGAGTACCAATGATGCTATCACATACATTTTTCTCAACGTGCATTACATCGATACAATGTCTGACTGTCAAAGAACTCCAATAAGGAAGATCCCAAAATATTGACTTCTTCTTGAATGAAGAATTGTCACTCCGTGTAGTAACTTGTGATCTCTTACCAAATTCATTGACAAAGTCTTTTATTCTTTCATAAACAACCTCCCCTGGTATAGGTTTAGGTGCAGTGCGTTCCTCATTCAATCCATTGAATGCTTTGTGCTTCCTACGATACGGATGGAATCTTGGAAGAAACCTTCGATGACCGAGATATACATTCTTACCGCCGTGTTTTAGTCTTGTTGAATCAATGTTCTCTTCACATATAGGACACGCTTTAGCTCCTTTGACACTATATCCAGAAAAATTCCCATATACTGGAAAGTCATTAATAGTGCAAAACAACATAGCATGCAAACAAAATGTCTCTCTTTGTGAAGCATCATAGGTCATCACACCTTCACCCCAGAGTTTCATTAAGTCATCAATCAGAGGTTCAAGATAAACATCGATGTCATTTCCAGGTTGTTTAGGGCCCGATATCAACAACGACAACATTACATACTTATTTTTCATACACAACCAGGGAGGAAGATTGTATATAACAAGCATGACTGGCCAAGTGCTATGTTGGGTGCTCAATGTCCCGTACGGATTCATCCCGTCTGTACAAAGCCCAAGTCTTAGATTCATGTCTTCTTCACCAAATTCAGGGTACAATACATCAATCTTCTTCCACAGTGGGGAATCAGACGCATGTCGTAGGATCCCATCATTATTTTTCTTAACATCTGCATGCCACCTCAAATGCTTCACATCTATCGGATTGGCAAACAAGCGTTGAAACTGTGATATTATAGGTAGATACTACATCACCTTGGCAGGAGAACCAGTTTTGGACTCCCCCGAAGTCGTCAATTTATACCGTGACGCACCACATTTTGGACAATCTTTCAAATCTGCATAGTCCTTTTGAAATAATACACAATCATTAGGGCATGCGTGTATCTTCTTGGCATCCATTCCCATTGGGCACAAAAATTTCTTTACCTGGTATGTTGAGATTGGCAGCTCGTTTCCTTCAGGAAGCATTTCTTTCAACAAAGACAGCAATGACGTGATGCTTTTGTCGCTCCATCTATTGTTAGCTTTCAACTTATACAATCTCAACACAGCGTTAAGCTTTGTAAACTTAGTACAACCTGTGTATAACGGCATCTCAGCATCATGCACAATGTTTTCTAAAAATGGGAGGTGGATCGGTGTGCTCTACCCCACAACTATCCAGCTTTGCATCAATGATGTCTACTGGAACTGGTCCATTCACATCTACATCATCGTAGGCAATTTCTTCTTCCACACAAGCACTGCTATCGACATCCACTGGTTTCGTGTTTGAAATCTCTCCATGCCAGTGCCATTCTGTATAGCCTTGTATAATCCCATTGCACATGACATGAGTCATGATTTCGTGTTGACTTTCAAGTTGTTACCGCAATGTCTACATGGACAGTAGAACCTATCTCCAGGTTGTTTCCTATGTTCCTCGGGAAATTTAATGAACTGGTGAAGACCAGAAATAAACTCTGGGCTGCAACAATTGCGAATGGACATCCATGATATATCCATTCTATGATCAAAGAGAAAACAAGTATATATTAGGACAAGATTAGGGTCTAGGGTTAACAAATACATGTTATGTCATTATTATATATAATAAATGTGTACCACCTATCCATTCTTGAACACCTAATCTCACTAGTAAGTATATAATGTGTATTGGGTTTTCAAGAAAATTTCGGCAGCATTTCCCCGCTGTTCTCCAAGTACATATGTACTTAGAGAACAAATGGGGAAATGCTGCCAAAATTTTCTTGAAAACCCAATACACATTATACACTTACATCCTAAGCGAGATTATGTGTTCAAGAACAGTGCCAAACCGGGGACTATCCAAGATTTACTCCTAATGAGTAAATCTTGGACGGGTTTCTAGGCCAACAAATAATGTATTGTCGTTCTTATACCTAAAATCCTAGTTCTTCAAGTTAGGGTGATTATTGATGTCTTTAAAAGCATGATTGGCAATTTAGGGAAAAGTTCATCATTTACATTCCAAGCATGTCACATGTGTGCATTACAGTTCATCATTAAGCAAGATATAAGCAAGTATGTCATATTAAAATAGACTAAACAATATGAGAAAAAAAATTTGAGGCAAGACAATATGAGAAAATAGTAGTGTAATCATGCAAATGGGAACATTCATGGGATCACACACTTCAGTTATAAGCATTCATGTAGCAACTTTCAGTTCCATTCATGGGAACACACACTTCAGTTATAACAATAACTAAACAAAGGGGTTGGTGTACCCCTAAACATGCACATAATTAAAAAAACTATTAATACAGATAAGTCTAGATAGATAGACAACTAAATACTACACCAACATGGTCCCGCATGCATCAGTAACTTCTTTTTGATGATGAAGTTGTGTCACGAAGCTCCTCACTGTATTTAGACGAATCTGAACTGACAGGGGCCTCAGATTCAGATTTGTCTGAGCTGATATGCGACGCCGTGCGCTCATACCGCAGAAGATGATCGGGGGTCTCGCAGTTGCTGTTGGTTATCCAAACTTTGATGGAATTATCGCCAACTGGACGGAGAAAAAGCCTCTTCCAATGGACCAGATACAACTCTCCAATCCAATCACGCCAAACGGATTTTGATACAAGATTTCCCGCCAAATCATACTCAACCTCGATAACATGTGAATAATTGCCAAAAGTTAGGGTCACTTTACCAGGCATGTAGTGTCTTCCTTTTAGAAAACGCCAATGTTTGGGTATGACCAATTGGTTTAAGGAACGATCATCTAGGATGATGTCCAATTGTTCTTCAATAGGGAACGTTAACATTGACATAGAGGCCCAGTTCATAGTGACTGTTATGGGAAGACAGAGACTGCACAATATTAGTATTAACAAAGTGTAAGTACATATAACGATGTTATATATTTTCAGAAAAAGTTGTATAACATCAGTTAACCTTTTATTGCTTGTCTAGGTGCTTACTAAAATAGAACCATTATATGGAACTAAAATAGAACCATTATATGGAACTAATCCTACATTATACACATACTTTTCCTGAGTAAGATAATGTGCACTTCATGGAATTATTAAGATCGGAATATATATAAGTTGTTTCTACCTACTTTGATGGGATTTTATAACATTTGAGTCTTCCATTTACGGCATTAGATGCATATATTGCAGTACATGTATTCAAGTCAGTAGAAGCACAAAATCAGTACCTAAACCTAAACACAAATAAGTAAATAACTTTAAAAAAATGCCCAGCAGCTTCTTGGGCGTGCCTTGGCACCGCCCAAGCAGCCACCAGAGCAGAGGAGAGGGTGGGGGGGGCTAGCAGAAGGCAGGGCGGGTGGGTGGGCATACCTGGAGGAAAGGGCGGCGGGGCTAGCTGCTACCGGCGACGCGGAGAAGGAGACCGACGGGTGGAGAGGCAGGCAGGCGGGTGGAGAGGGAGGACGACGGGGGGACTGCTTCTCGCTCGACGCAGGGAGCACGACGGAAGGGAGTACGACGGCGGCGGCGAGCACGAACGACAGGGAGCACGACGGCGACGGAGCACGATGGTGGAGCACGAACGGCAGGGAGCGGCGGCGGCGGCGGCAGGGAGTAGGAAATCGCCGGAGCTAGGAAAATCGGGAACGAAATAGGGAAATTGGAAGAATCGTTTGGGCAGGGTGAGCTATTAAGTTGACAATATGTGTCGGTTATTTTAAAAAACTGACAACTAATCCAACAATGTCAGTTTTTTGCTAAAAACCGACAACTATACTGGATTATAGTCATCGGTTTATAAATAAAAGACAACCGACAACTATTCCTATCTTGCGCATACCCTTTAGTTGTCGGTTATTTATTAAAGAACCGACAACATATGTCAAATTTTGGAGCCAATTTTTTCGCTGAATTTTGGATTTGGCGGTTGAGTTTATGTGTCGGTTGTTTATTAATTAACCGAAACTTAATAAAAGCGATACCCGTGTCTGGTCGACCTTCATGGGTTGGATGTCGGTTTCTGTTAAAAACCGACACATTAGTGTTTATGTGTCGGTTTTTGTATACAACCGACACCCTACAAACTGACTTTATAAGCCATTTATGTAGTAGTGGCTTCTTTAAACTTATTGAACTGAGTATCAAGCTTGGTTTGCCTTAAATGAGCAGGGAAAGGAATACGATGCTTGTATATAGGGATATCAGGTTCTGGTGTTTCAGTTTCTTCATCAAAAGGTTTCTCATGACTTTCCTTGTCTGTCTTATCAGCAGTTACTGGTTCTTTCAGTTGAGACTCCGGTGTTGTTGAGTCTTGGACAATCATAGGTTCATCTTCATCTGTAACAACCATAGGTGTCTTGATAGGAGGATCATAATAGTATTTTCCTGATTTGGTGGTGACTGCCTTCAATTGTTTAGGATGCTTAGGATTATTCTCGGGTTGGCCAGCAAAAACCCCAGTTGGTGGCTTGATGCTAGCTGCAAGTTGAGCTAGTTGGGATTTGATATCCTTCTGCTGAGCTTGTTGGTTAGCTATCATAGTTTGTTGAGTTTGCAATATTTTTTCAATGGCTGATAGCTTGTCATCAGGTGATACGGGACTTGCTTTTTTTCCTTGTTGTTGATAAGGAACTTGGTTAAGACTCTGGTACTGGGAATTGTTTTGATAATTATTGAAGTTCCTATTCTGGAAGTTTCCCTTGAAGATTCCTTGATTTCTAAAATTCTATTGTTGATTATACTAAAATCCTGGTGGGCTTCATGGTTGGTTGTTTGAACCAAATTGATGCGAGTTCACTGCTCGAGAGGGGTTTCCATACTGAAATCTTGGATGATTCCTATTTTGATTCGGATTGTAGTAACTTTGACCAGGGATGGTATTAACATCATTAAGATTTTCCATTTGACTATTATCTCCTTGTCCACATACATTGCTTAGAACAACATCGTAAAGAACATGCCATGCTAATGTGGAATGATCAGTACTTTTACATGCTTCACAGAACAATGAAGGTGACTTGATCTATTCTTGTTGTCGAGTGGGCGAACATCCTCTTCCAATAGCAGCAAGAGATGATTCAATATGGTCTTGCTTGGCAACTAAGAGTTTTAGGGTTTTAGCGATAGACTTGTACTCGGGAGTAGCTTCAGCCATAGCTACTTTCAAGACTCCTTTACCTACAGATCTACCCCAATTAACTTGATTTTCATCTCCAAGGGTTAGAACCCTCCATGCGCTTCCATAACTTTGACACATGAAGTTTCCTCCAGATGAGGAATCTAAGAATATCTTGATATCGTCATCCACACCCTTATAGAAAATTTCGATGAGTTGATTCTTAGGGATTCCATGGAGTGGACATTTGCGTAGAAGCTCTTTGTATCTGTCCCAAGCTTCAGTAAGGGTTTCTCCAGGGACTTGAGTGAAATTTGTTATTCGGCCTCTAATTTCATATGTGAGAGATGGAGGGTAGAACTTTTCCAGAAACACATTTTGGAGTTGTTCCCAAGTGATGATGGGTATTTCACTTTGCAACGAATTGTACCAACTTATAGCTCTATCAGCAAGGGAATACTTGAAGAGACAGAGTCGAATGGCATCATCGGATACTCCATTTTGCTTTGTCATGGCACATAGATCAATAAACCTCAAAAGATGTTCCTGACTATCCTCTCCTTGTTTTCCATAGAATGGGATGTTTTGAAGCAATGTGATCCAATGTGCCCTAATCTCAAAATTGGAAGCATTGATGGGAGGAGGTTGTACTGGATGATGAACATTTGCAGCTTTCGAGATTGAGAATTCTCTAAGATCTTTTTGTAGTTCAGCTGCTTGTGTTGTTGCATGTGATGCTTGAATTTCTTCTTGAACTGTAGCTCTAGCTTCTTGCATGAATCTTTCTCTCTGTGCATAAAGGGCTTGAGCCACCCTTCGAGCTATCTCTTCCTCTTGAACCATTCTTTCTTGGTTCTCTCTATTTTGTCAGTGGAAGGTTTTGTCAATCTCTAGATCAAAGTTGGCGGTGAGTCAGGGAGTGTTCAAACGGTGCATGCACTAATCCTTCTAAAGTACCTTAAAATAGAAGAATTTTGAAAATGAGATCCACAAAGTAGAGTCAAAGTCAAGTAGATGATCGATTGTATCAAAAGAAAAACAAAATCCTAGATTAGCCTTAAAAGAACTGGATTTGACTAACTGATTATGTTGTCCCCGACAACGACACCAGAATTTGACGTGGGAATTTATCGCACTAACAAACTCACTCGGGGTTGAAATCCCCAAGATTTTACCAAAAATAAAGTGCAATAATACCACCCGTAAGAGGACGAGTCTTATCGCAGTATAGTTAAGGATCGAACCCAAAGGACAACATTTTTAAGAATCTTTGTTAATCGAATCTAGCTCGAGTAAGACTAATATTTAAAACGATTAATTTGGTTGAGGTTAACTAAACTAATTGCAAGAAAGTAAAGAGAGGAATTAAATTTGGATCTAGATTAATGATATGGAATTGTTGGGATGGTATCGGGTTTCACCACCGCTACACATGCAAACATATTCAATCGCAAACAATCCAAGTAAGATATAACGATCCGAATAGAGCTCCTACAAAACCCCCCATACGTACGTTAGGTTTGCGTAAGCATCACCTTATGCATCAGATGTCTCATCACCATCTAGATCACTTACTTATGGCTCCGAAGATACAGAAATCCAACAAAGGTTGTGGGCCCCCTATACAGGTGTTAGGCACATAGAAGTGTCACCGAAGACTAGATGGCTCGTCCCCTCGTGGATCATACACTTACGACCTCGAAGGAATCCTAATCTATTTTGATTTTGGGAGTCAACTTGTTAAATGACATTCAATCCTACATATAGAAGTTCTCACAACATAGGAAGAACAAAGATGAAAGCAAGCAATTAATCTAACTACGAACATAACGATTAACAATGAAATGAAAAGTTATATACATTGCCATGGAAAGTTTAACAAAAGAACATGATTGCATGGGCAGCGGGGCTAGTCCCCGCACCCCAGTGAAAAGGAACTACTCGCTCATGATGCAAGACACAAGCAGAATAAGAAATAGAGAGAAATCTGCCATGAGCACGGTGCAGAAGGTAGTCACGGCTCGGTGAAGATGATGCGGTCTTCTACGTCGTTTCAGAGCAGATCTAGATGCGAAACGGGAGATGCCAAGACAGACTGGACAGTCTCTCTCGCTCCGTCTTACTTCTCTTCTCGGTCTCCTTGAATGCAGCTCGGCTAGTAGGTGGAGTGAAACTGGTGTGGAAGGTACTGGATCTGGATCAGACCTATGTACAGGAAGCCTGTCGGCGTCCTAGAATTGATCCCCTAAATGGGGAGCCTGTTGGTCCTATTTATCGGCACAGATCTGGCCCTCATGCTTTTAGTGTGGCAACACATCCCATTATCATAGAGATAACGAGGTGTTACGCGAAAACGTGTGGAAATCACCATAACCACAGATTATGAAAATACGGGTTAATTAAAATCGATTGCGGAAAACTGATAAACTATGAAACCATTACTTTCCAGTCCTTGTCCTTCACAGAAACATGTCACATATATATATATATATATATATATATATATATATATATATATATATATATATATATATATATATATATATATATATATATATATATATATATATATATATATATATATATCTACATGAGAGTTGATACGTGTTCACAGCTTTACTGAAATAGCTGTCCATCCATCACAAGAGTTCACCACCTGTTCATATACATAAAGGCTCGTATCCGGCCAACAGCAGGATATACAAAACGTTATCGATCATTCATAATGAATCAACGTCAAAACACTACCAAGGACCTGAGAGTACATGGATGACTCTAGACTCTACTACAAAACATCCAAAACAGCAGCATATCCATCGCTTGCCTTCTACTGCTCTTCAGGCTGCTCAGTCGCAACACCACGACCACGACCACGTCTACCTCGACCACCTGAAAACTAGCGGAGTGAGACAATTGAACAATTGTCCCAGCGGGAAACATAACTTCCCACCGCAACTACAGAACCTCAACAAGATAAATTACAATAGTAGATAACTATAAACAGGTATAACAAGAGCAGTCTATATAAAGCAAGGCTATTCTTATCGACCACCTTACCAGCTGTCCAAAAGCATATAACTAGATATTTCTCAAAGGGACATGATTGACAAGATAAGATATATCACTGTATAATATGATTATCAGAACAAGACATATGACCACATAACCTGATTATCAAGATACGACATATTGCCACATACCTGGTGAATATAGAAGTACATGCAATTACACCAGAATTAAATACACAAACAAGGCCTCAACCAATGGTTCGTATTTATCTTAAGAAGTAAGTACTAAACGGATGTATTACATATTATTATGCGCCGAGGATTTGAATCGTACCATTCAAACCCAACCTCTGGCTGCGAAGCCTAAGACTGGTGCCATACAAGGTCAATGGAAGAGCCGGACTCCACGACCTCCCACCTCGTGGTCAGTACACGAGTACAACACAAGCAGGACCGCAGTCACATGTTGAAGTGGTCTAAGCCACAGGGTCATCTCCATAGGTGTAACGACCCGGCCTCTCGGTAACCCCCAATTAAGGGAGACCGGAAGGTCGAAATCGTTAACTAATTACAGGATCAAAGGTTCAACAAATAATCACTTATAACTATGAAATTCTACTACACTAAACTGAAAATTGGCAAAAAATTTAAACTTTGTTACCTTTGAAAAACTTGGAGATTCTAAGTATCCACTGCTTGAATCTACTCTATTTAATCCTCCTAGCACTTTTTTTTTTGCAATGTGTCAATTTACTGTTTGTTCCTTTAGGGTTCATACCTAAAACACCGACAAACAAAAACACGATCAGCACAAAGCTGGTATGTGGGGAATCACAAAAATTGGTTCAACTATATTAACAATGTAGGTAACCAATTATCATTAAACATTCAAATTACATTTTAAGCAGTACTACTCAATCCCTTCCTATCCCTTATATCTGTAGTGTCCCTACAGTGGACATGGATACCACCATCCTCACTTGGTGGATCTTCATTATACCCTGCATGATCCTACCTAACAGGTAGACCAATACCTAGGGTTGAGTTGCATGGCACTTCCCGTAGGAAGTCCAATCTCTAACTCGATATGACTTGATGGACCTACCTCCTTGGTAGACATTTACTAAGTCATTTATGGACCTGAAGGCCTACCCCATTGGTAGCCTTTTACTAGGTCACCCATCAAACTACAGAAGGGATTGATATCTAAGTTAGTAGGCAAAACTTATTATGTGATAATCATATTCACTTTACCAATTGCATGAATTAAAACATCCAACAGTTTAATTCAGTTCATGATGTAATCATCGACAAAATCCCAGAAAACTACATCGGTTAGTCATAAGCATAACCACATACTTGATTTGATGAGTCATGCAGATTATTCAACATTTACTTCATGTATATACAATCAAGCCAATCAACAGATCCAAGCAAGTAATTCAATCAACACATATTTCCTGAAAAGAATATGTACTCTATTTATTACACATTTCATCAAGAATCTACTTTATCGACTTGGTTTCTCTTTCTAGGGTTTCGAATCCGCATTAAGTATCCATTAGGGTTTCTTTGATCAATTTCTCGAACTTTATCTCTTTTAGATTAACAAACCCTAAAATACTCTTTTCCATTTATATAAACCCTAATGCTCAAACTATTCATTTAGTAGTCTTTTATACTCAGATTGACTTAGGGTCATCATATCCCTACTTGTTTATGAATTTGAACAATTGAAACATTTAAAAGTCATATTCACCAAAATTAGGGTTTTCATACTCATTAATGCATATTCATGCACGAAACCCTAAATTAAGCAAATATATAGAAAGATTATCTTTTTAGATCTTGTTTTCACTTTTATGAACAATAGGCTTAACTTATCCATTGATCATCATTAAAACCATCTATCATCACATCTAAGGGTTTTTTACATTAATTAAATCATTAAAGATGATGGTTTAATGTACTTTTCAATTTTTAATCATATTTATGTACATAATCTTCAAATTAAAATAATTACGTACAAAGATCACCCTTTTTGACCTTAATGTATCTCTTTATGATTAACAGGATAATATCAACTTTAATCATTAATTAAACCCCACTAATCACATAATTACATCAAAATAGGGTTTCTTTAATCATCATTATGTTAAAGTTGATAAATTACACTATTTTTCAAATTGCAAGAGGAATTGGCTTATAAACATATTTTTATTGAATTCCCCTCGTTCTGAGGATCAAGTTTCATATATAACTTGTTCTAATCTGAGTTACGATTCATGAGCTATGATTTTTGCAAAATCAACTTACCCGGACCAATCGGAGGATGCCACGTCATCGGGCTCATGCAACGTTGGCGCGGCTCTCTCTTTGGGAAACATTTCGAAATGTCTCTTTTGCCCTCGGTTAAGTCGACCAGTCTCTTTAGCCCGTGGGGGTAGAAACGTCCAACGTTCTCCCTTCATCTTCAAGCTCCAGCTGCCGTCGAGCGCAGCCCTAGGCGCGCCCTGGGCTGCCTGTTCTCTCCTTCAGGGTCCATGAAAGATGTCGCCCGACACTGCCCTAGCTCCGCAGCCTTCAGCCACACCTAGGGCGCTGCCCAGTGCACGGCCGAAGTGGCTAGATCAAGAGCAACCTACCAACGACATGCAGAAGGTGAAGCAGCTGTTCGGCTGCTGCTGTGCTCTGGTTGAGGTGCGGCCCCAGTTGCAACGTAGCTTGAGGGTTCGTGTAGCATCCAGGGATCTTCTCAACCTACAGTGGTCGTCTCTTATCTACACAAACCTGTTGCTCATCTTTGCTAGGGTTTACGGTCAAAACAAGAAGAGGAAGAGGAAGAGGAAGAGGAAGAAAGGGGTGTTCGTGGGATCTCTTCCTCCTGGACTCTGCCCAAAGCTCTCTCTCCTTTTATAGAGGGTGAAACAAAGTCTTAAGATGGCTATTCTCGATTTTCCAAGTCCTTTTCCTATTAGGGAGTTATATTCCTTCAAGGATAAGAAAACCCTCTCTCTCTTCTTAATCGTTTTGATATACTCTTTCTTTAAATATTAGGAATTCGAACTTCTTCTTAATTAATCTCTTTTACGCTTGCCTTCTATCCCATAGGCACGAATTTCTATTTCCTTTAATAGAAATTACTTTCCTTCTCAACAAAACCTCCTAATTCATTTATAATGTATCGCATTATCCTTTTATATTGCAAATTTGGTACTTTCTCTTTCTTTTCTTTTTATTGGGACTCCTTGGATCCCAAGACATTCCAATATTTCGAAATTTCTTTTTAAGGAATATTCATTATCCTTAAATGCATCAATATGCATTATTCTTCATTATCATGTGTATTTCTAATTAAAATATTTCCTTTTGTGGATTTCTCTTTGTTTCTCTCTTATTTTCCTCATTAGTATTCCTTTTATTATTAGGAATCATTGGGATACGAAATCCCACTATAGATAACTCAAAAATACTTCTTTTCACATATTTTCCCTATTTCATCAATGTTTTCAATTTCTTTATTAACAAGGAAATACTTAATCGATATTTTCTTATCTTATTTCCTTTTCTTTGCTATTTTGGACTCTATGGAACCCAAGGAATCTAAGAGGCACGAAATATTCTTTGGATTTGCCTTCTAGAGGTTTCCACACCTTTCTTATCTCGAAATCTCAGTTATTCATTAATTAATTGTATATCCTTGTTATTGGGCCCAATAGCCAATAAAGACCACAAATCAAACAACAAGGCTATTGTAAATGAAATCCATGCATTCATCCATTATTTGTTCATTTATCTTTATTATGAGAAATTAATTTTCTCAACAAATGAACCCAAAATTTGGGGTTGTAACATCCTTCCCCTCTTATGAGAATTTTGCCCTCAAAATTCCATCAAGCAAGCAAACAAACAGGATAGGCCCCTCATAAGTCCATAATGACTCCCATGTGGCTTCACCCTTTCCATGGTGTTTTCCAAGAACCTTCATTACCTCATATTCTTCCATCTGAGTTCTTTCTTACCTTGGTATATCGTACCCTCATAGGTGACTCAGGATAATTCAGCCTCTCAAAAGCTGAATAGGTTCTGGGCTCAACACATGGCTTCGGTACCTCACATAGTGCTCTAGATCGGACTAATGGAACACATTACACATCATTTTATCTCGTGGGCCAAAGATACACAATCATATCCACCCATCCATCTCAAAAGGACCCATTTATCGGGGACTCAACTTTATTAGCTGTAGCTTAGAGGGGTCGTATTTTCACATCACATATTCTCCCACAGTGAACTGCATGTTAGTCTGTTTTGTATTAACTCGTGGCGCATGTCACCCTTGGCTCTCTCTCAGACATTACACGATCAAGCGACTTCATCTGCACACACTGTGGTTCTTTTATGACCTTCACGAGGCCTCCTTTACCAACATCATTATAATGAAGTGGTGACCGACACACCCTCCTTATATAGCTTCTTACATCCCGATAAAGGCTATGGTGGTTAACATCACATATTAAGAACTGTCTCCTTGTATCACCTTGAACACGAACACTTGCTCTCATCAGACCCTCTAGTCTAGATCATACTACTCGTTAGTTAGGGTTGATAAACAGTACTAAAACGAGTTCTTAATGTACCTACTTCTTCCGCATGGAAGTAAACCTTCATGTTCAAGAACTCTTTGAACTCACTTCATGGTGTTGCTGAACCATTTCTTTCTCTATTATAAGTAGTTCAACCCGATCTGTCACTTGACAGTACTCTTCTTTTCCTGTCATCTTGGTAAGGTGATCTACCATAACCCTCATTGATCTTCCTTGGTTAAGGGGAGAGTTTCCACATCAACCATAGTGATGAACTCTCATTCCTTTTCAGGGACTCTTTTATCCTCTATATTGGTACACTGGGTTACTGGTATTCTTCCTTTACCTTTATCATGCATGGCCACATGCCACATGCATCTTCATCTTAAGCATCCAAAGTGTTACAATCTCAGTAATACCAGGGTATATGGTGATCTTAAAATCATGATCTCGAGTGTGTCATGATCCCTCAAGCTTGATACCTTGGAAACCCTAAACCATTCTAATCAGGGTTGCATCACATTCCCTTCCAAAGAAGTGCATCCATCCTTTCACTACGTCAAGGACTAGACTGACTAACCAAACCATCATTTACTTGTTCAACCTATCTCATTACATCTGAGTGTTAGCCAAAACACATCTTCTTTCCAAACGTAGGGTTAGCCTAACAACTCCCTTCTAGCCAAACTAGGCAGCACTATCTCCACCATAGCATCCATTACCACTTCACATCCTTCGGTATTAAGTAACATTGAAGACATACTCTTCCATGTATTCTACTTATCATCTCATCTCAAACTCTATGTTTGTCTTCATCAAGAAACTCTAAGCTCCTACTCACTGTGATCGAACTCGACCACGGTTAATCTGCAAATTCCACATAGTTCCTAATAAAACATCTTCATAAGCTGGCTACACTACCTCTCATAGTGTTTGCGAACCATCCATGTATCATTGCTTCCACATCTCTATCCTTATTCATTATAGCAACGTTCCAACTCACAACATCCTTGTCCTTGGTGTGTGGCATGCATACTGTCCTATCTCTCACTCAGATAACAAGAAGAAATAAGCATTTGGCAGCCGTCCAAATACAGAGTTCTTCCTATTCCAAGAGTAGGGATGGTACAGCCCACCTCGCCAGTACACCTTCAAATCTCCGTTGAAACATGCAACTCATGTCTCTATATCACAATCATCATTATATCAAAGTTATTTCCATGGAAAACTGGCCTCGAACTTACTTGGTCTGAGCACATTCCTGGGTCATCTCCTCTAGGTCTATAGGGAGCCGACACTTTTGGGGTCATCCCTCTTCCCATATGCACCAGAGAGTGCCCTACTCATTTGCCCTTTGGGTCACATGAGTTCATGATGGTGATCAATCTCCCAACCCATGGCCCTCAGACAATGATAGATGTTACCTCCCGACCCTATGGTCATGTGCAACTTGGGAAGTAGGCAACTCCTTCTTCCATCGGTCTTGTCCCTACCAGACCCTGGGATAGACTTAGGATTATATCATAGTACATGTTCAACTTAGAACCTTACCCAAGTCTTCATCATCTCTCTTTCTACATTCATGATTGTCTTCCATCCCTTCATAGGGGTCATGGCAACCTGCCTACCTTGGTCAGGCCCCATACCGGTTTCCTCCATGGTAACACGTCCATATGCACTTTAGAGATGGCTATCTATGGGTCTATAGGTTCATTATCATACCATGTACTCTTCACTTAGCTTCTCAAGATCCTATGAGACCTCCTTAGGTCACCCTCAAACCCACCAAACTGGTATACACCCTACAAAAGGGTCCCTCTCCCAGGATGGGAGGAACTACAACTCTTGACGACAAGGTCTCAACCATCCTTAGGGTTTACCTCCACATGAGCATGCTTAATCCAACAACTACTAAGGCACAAGCGTACCTACTAAACCATGCTAGGTCACCCTCGTTCTCTTCCTCAACATTAGACCAACTTCATGGTGAGGGGTTCCTCAAACATTCCCTTAGCTTAAGGGGTTTCCTTTACCTCTACTCCTTAAGAGTACCATGCTCGAACTATGGAGACTCAAATCTCACCCTGAGCATTGGATATACTGCTTCCCCTCTTAGGCCTAGGAACCCTATGTTCACTTTTGGGTATCCAATTGCATGTTCAAACTCTTAACCATGAATCAAGCATATTCAAGATATGTCATGTACTTCCCTGATCCTTCCACTCGAGCAACACCTCAGGGTCGAGTCCTCTTCCAGGACAACCAACTAGGTATAAAGCTTCACAACTGGTTACTTAAAGCTCCTCAGGGTCTAAAGAACTCTTTATCTCATCCAGTAGGGACTCACTTAAACCATAGGTACCAGAAGCGTCATCCTCCCTATAAGGTTTGGTTCCTCTAAAGGCAACCAAGACATCATCAGCCATAAGGAAACCACTATCATCCACTTAGGTCGCATCATTCTCTACTCTCCAATGTTCCTTATATCTTGGAACCTAAGCTTCCAACCTTCTTGCTTGAGTCCAGCTTTTCTCTCTAGAGGTAACTCTACATCCAGCCTTACTACCAGATGCCCTTTCTCCATGAAGGATCAAGCTTTACTAGCATATCTCCACATGGGTGAGGCCTATGCTCGAACTTAGGTTCGCTCAAGATCATCCATAGCCCTTCCATAAGCCATCCATCTTGATCTCTTAACCAGGATGTCATCAAGCTATACCCCACTTGCCTAAGCCCATAGGGTAACTATAGGTCCTCCCCTAACCTCATCCACGAAGGAGCTATCCTTCGCTATGGCATGCATGACCCTCTCCAGGGTTGGGTCGCCAAAGGTACTAGGTCATCAACCCTCTTATGGCATTCCAAAGGCATGTCCAACCAAACACTCGGTCAACCATGCCATCTAACTCCCATGTCATCTCTCCCTCTAACCTTCACTTAGGGTTAGGGTTAACATCATCCTCAAAGGATTTGCTAGGTTTCTACTTTTAATGGAGGTCTCTACCTACAAGACTAACTCTCTCCACTCATCCTCCTGCCAAGGAGGTCTATCCTCAAGTCTCTCCTGAGGACAAGGACAACTCGTGTCATACGGCCAAAGCATGTATCTATTCTTTAATTTGTGCTTAACCTATTAAGCTTATATCCATGACATCTTATTTACATGCCTTTCATTAATTTGATGGAGGATCCCTTAAACCTTATCGACCTTACCCATACCCCAAGAGGGTGAGGAAAGGAGAGAAAACCCTAAACCTTAAGGTCCTTAATAGAATTTGAGTTGAGAAAGGATGAACAAGATGAGAGAGTCCTAAAGGTATCTTATTTTGAGTCATATCCTAAGACATCGGCCAGGCAGTCACACAATCCGGGAGTCCTTGTATTCCGACTAGCGGTGCGGAGGAAAATATTGCCAGCCCCCGGAAGTGATCCTTTTCTAGACACCTCAATCTTTTGGACACTCCTCTAATAACTCCCTTGGTTCTATGGAATTTGTAAAATTTAATAATTATTAATGATTAGATGAGGAACCTATGCTCTGATACCAATTGTAACGACCCGGCCTCTCGGTAACCCCCAATTAAGGGATACCGGAAGGTCGAAATCGTTAACTAATTACAGGATCAAAGGTTCAACAAATAATCACTTATAACTATGAAATTCTACTAAACTAAACTGAAAATTGGCAAAAAATTTAAACTTTGTTACCTTTGAAAAACTTGGAGATTCTAAGTACCCACTGCTTGAATCTACTCTATCTAATCCTCCTGGCACTTTTTTTTTGCAATGTGTCAATTTACTGTTTGTTCCTTTAGGGTTCATACCTAAAACGCCGACAAACAAAAACACGATCAGCACAAAGCTGGTATGTGGGGAATCACAAAAATTGGTTCAACTATATTAACAATGTAGGTAACCAATTATCAATAAACATTCAAATTAAATTTTAAGCAGTACTACTCAATCCCTTCCTATCCCTTATCTCTGTAGTGTCCCTGCAGTGGACATGGATACCACCATCCTCACTTGGTGGATCTTCATTATACCGTGCATGATCCTACCTAACAGGTAGACCAATACCTAGGGTTGAGTTGCATGGCACTTCCCATAGGAAGTCCAATCTCTAACTCGATATGACTTGATGGACCTACCTCCTTGGTAGCCATTTACTAAGTCATTTATGGACCTGAAGGCCTACCCCATTGGTAGCCTTTTACTAGGTCACCCATCAAACTACAGAAGGGACTGAGATCTGAGTTAGTAGGCAAAACTTATTATGTGATAATCATATTCACTTTACCAATTGCATGAATTAAAACATCCAATAGTTTAATTCATTTCATGATGAAATCATCGACAAAATCCCGGAAAACTACATCGGTTAGTCATAAGCGTAACCACATACCTGATTTGATGAGTCATGCAGATTATTCAACATTTACTTCATGTATATACAATCAAGCCAATCAACAGATCCAAGCAAGTAATTCAATCAACACATTTCCTGAAAAGAATATGTGCTCTATTTATTACACATTTCATCAAGAATCTACTTTATCGACTTGGTTTCTCTTTCTAGGGTTTCAAATCCCATTAAGTATCCATTAGGGTTTCTTAGATCAATTTCTCGAACTTTATCTCTTTTAGATTAACAAACCCTAAAATACTCTTTTCCATTTATATAAACCCTAATGCTCAAACTATTCATTTAGTAGTCTTTTATACTCAGATTGACTTAGGGTCATCATATCCCTACTTGTTTATGAATTTGAACAATTAAAACATTTAAAAGTCATATTCACCAAAATTAGGGTTTTCATACTCATTAATGCATATTCATGCACGAAACCCTAAATTAAGCAAATTATATAGAAATATTATCTTTTTAGATCTTATTTTCACTTTTATGAACAATAGGCTTAACTTATCCATTGATCATCATTAAAACCATCTATCATCAAATCTAAGGGTTTTTTTCATTAATTAAATCATTAAAGATGATGGCTTTATGTACTTTTCAATTTTTAATCATATTTATGTACATAATCTTCAAATTAAACTAATTACGTACAAAGATCACCCTTTTTGACCTTAATGTATCTCTTTATGATTAACAGGATAATATCAACTTTAATCATTAATTAAACCCCACTAACCGCATAATTACATCAAAAAAGGGTTTCTTTAATCATCATTATGTTAAAGTTGATAAATTACACTACTTTTCAAATTGCAAGAGGAATTGGCTTATAAACATATTTTTATTGAATTCCCCTCGTTCTAAGGATCAAGTTTCATATATAACTTGTTCTAATCTGAGTTACGATTCATGAGCTATGATTTTTACAAAATCAACTTACCCGGACCATTCAGAGGATGCCACGTCATCAGGCTCATGCAACGTTGGCGCGGCTCTCTCTTTGGGAAACATTTCGAAATGTCTCTTTTGCCTTCGGTTAAGTCGACCAGTCTCTTTAGCCCGCGGGGGTCGAAACGTCCAACGTTCTCCCTTCATCTTCAAGCTCCAGCTGCCGTCGAGCGCAGCCCTAGGCGCTCCCTGGGCTGCCTATTCTCTCCTTCAGGGTCCATGAAAGATGTCGCCCGACCCTGCCCTAGCTCCGCAGCCTTCAGCCGCACCTGGGGCACCGCCCAATGCACGGCTGAGGTGGCTAGATCAAGAGCAACCTACCCACGACATGCAGAAGGTGAAGCAGCTGTTCGGCTGCTGTTGTGCTCTGGTTGAGGTGCGGCCCCAGTTGCAACGTAGCTTGAGGGCTTCGTGTAGCATCCAGGGATCTTCTCAACCTACAGTGGTCGTCTCTTATCTACACAAACCCGTTGCTCATCTTTGCTAGGGTTTACGGTCAAAACAAGAAGAGGAAGAGGAAGAAAGGGGTGTTCGTGGGATCTCTTCCTCCTGGACTCTGCTCAAAGCTCTCTCTCCTTTTATAGAGGGTGAAACAAAGTCTTAAGATGGCTATTCTCGATTTTCCAAGTCCTTTTCCTATTAGGGAGTTATATTCCTTCAAGGATAAGAAAACCCTCTCTCTCTTCTTAATCGTTTTGATATACTCTTTCTTTAAATATTAGGAATTTGAACTTCTTCTTAATTAATCTCTTTTACACTTGCCTTCTATCCCATAGGCACGAATTTCTATTTCCTTAAATAGAAATTACTTTCCTTCTCAACAAAACCTCCTAATTCATTTATAATGTATCGCATTATCCTTTTATATTGCAAATTTGGTACTTCTCTTTCTTTTCTTTTTATTAGGACTCCTTGGATCCCAAGACATTCCAATATTTCGAAATTTCTTTTTAAGGAATATTCATTATCCTTAAATGCATCAATATGCATTATTCTTCATTATCATGTGTATTTCTAATTAAAATATTTCCTTTTGTGGATTTCTCTTTGTTTCTCTCTTATTTTCCTCATTAGTATTCCTTTTATTATTAGGAATCATTGGGATACGAAATCCCACTATGGATAACTCAAAAATACTTCTTTTCACATATTTTCCCTATTTCATCAATGTTTTCAATTTCTTTATTAACAAGGAAATACTTGATCGATATTTTCTTTTCTTATTGCCTTTTCTTTTCAATTTTGGACTCCTTGGAACCCAAGGAATCTAAGAGGCACGAAATCTTCTTTGGATTTGCCTTCTAGAGGTTTCCACACCTTTCTTATCTCAAAATCTCAGTTATTCATTAATTAATTGAATATCCTTGTTATTGGGCCCAATAGCTAATAAAGACCACAAATCAAACAACAAGGCTATTGTAAATGAAATCCATTCATTCATCCATTATTTGTTCATTTATCTTTATTATGAGAAATTAAATTTCTCAACAAATGAACCCAAAATTTGGGGTTGTAACAATAGGCTACCCTCACTCTAGCCCGCCTTGGTACAGGTCTCGGCGCTAGTAAAACTAAGCCACGGGCCTGTTCACCGTGCTCTGAGCCATGAACGCATTCATGCTCCTCATATCACGTATCCTGAGCCATGGGCCTGTTCACCATGCTCTATATACATATCTGAGTTTGTAACCGAAGTTACACTCTTACCTCCTTACTTTAGGCTATGAGTAACCTCACATATTCAACAATGTGCGCTCCGGGTTAACCCGTAGGGGAACCCATTTCACCATCACCAAGTCCTGACGATGATGGATCTATGGCCAGGGCAAACTACATGATATGATTTCACTGTGATTAATTAGTATCTCTTAGATGGATTGCAGGATTTAACCAAGTATATAACATGCCAGATATAACAGAAGGTAAAGAACATTATACTATTATTGAAATCACATCAACCTGGTCCATCACAAGGATCCAACATCACATGTTACCACTTGGCCTCTTGCCAACCATCCAGATCCATCTCAAGGATCATCACATACCATGGTATCTCAATCCCTCATCATGTACTATCACTGCCTCTTAAGGCTCACATCATCATCATGGGACTTAACACATTATGCATATCATCTCATTAATCAGAGTAATTATCAAGTGGTGTTACTCATCACATGTGTTGCACAGCCCATTCATGGCTACACATTACCTGCATGGTTAGGATACTCAATAACCATTGGTTCAACATAAAGAATATGCTCGCTATCATGAACTATCATTTGAGATAATCTACTTATCATTATTACACTACCTGATGTATTAAGCACATCATTAACAACCCTATTCAAGACTACCCTTATCTCAAGATGATACCACGGTTAAGGTATTTACTTTATATAAAAGCATGTTGAGTATTCAGAGCAAACATTGCTGTTACCAATATCATTACTGTTACCATCCACTATCATCATCATTATCTTTGTCATTAAGCCACCATTAATGTAACTACCATTAATCATTGTCATTTAACAATTAAGCATAAGACCTACATTATGCATAGCATTACTACTCCGGTTACCATCATTACCATTATTAGCATCATCATCTATTATTATCCTTATTGCAATGTCATTAAGCAGACTATTAATGTAACTGTCACTTAGCCACATTATTCTAACCATTATCGTCATTAACCTCACTATATTATTAACATCATTATTGCTTTTTCTATGAGCAAGGCATTATCATCCTCTAGTTTATCAACAACATTATTATGAGTAATACCAGGTCATTGTTATTGATACTAAGCAAGGCGTTACTACTGGTATCTGGTTATGCATAAGCGTCTGCTGTCACGATACTTGGGAACGTCACCAAAGGTCCTAACTATCCTCACCTAAGATCTCACAACCTTTCTATATCTAACATGCTCGACTATGCATAGAGAGGCAGCAACGGTGCGCTGCACCCAGCCTACTGCCTACAACACCGTGTTATAAGGGAAGAGTAGCGTGTGTTAGGTGTATCGCGCGTCCCACCCTATCGGGCAACGCCCGTCACAGCTACTCCTGACGCCCGATATGATAGGGCTATCGTCCAGCTCGCACCTCATTTCAACCACCAGGAGAGAGAAAAAGAGAGATATCACACCCTCAAAACTAGCAACCACCACCCAAGGCCTATCGGCCGATACACACCAAAGGGAGGGGCGTGACGCCCGTCACAGCCCAAGCCATGTCGCTCTTCACGCACAAGAGAGCAACACCCGTTAGGGCTATCAGCCACCAGCAACCATCAGGTTCAATCAAGGATATATCGGCCGATAATTCACTCCAACCTATCGTCCAACCCAACTAAGCTAGCCACACATGATCCTATGGTCCAACTCAAGCCAACCCTCAAGCCCCTTCTTGGTCTGTCGTCCGTCACAAGAAGATATCGTTCAACACAAGGAGACCATGTCACCCAACAAGAGGTATATCGTCCAACTCACCCAACCCAAGGAGGGATATCGCCCAACACAAGAGCTCTCATGCTATCGTTCAACTCAAGAACAAGAGAGAAGATATCTCCCAACTCCAGGCTGACGCCCGTCAGGCCTGCTGCCCAACACAACCATATCGGCCAACCCAGGTACAAAGCAAGGTACACTAGCATATGAACAAGAACATAACGAGAGGAAAGGAGTTAGGGATAGAAGTCATGCAACCTGCCTAGAAGCTCCAAGGAAGAAGAAGAAGCACTCCAGCTCCAAGGGTATCGTCCACCATAGCTCCAAGGGAGGTGTATCGGCCAACACAGCAGCAAGGGGAGGGATATTGTGCACTCAAGGTGGAGGAGAGACCAAAAGAGCAAAGGAAGCTAAGGCAAGGAAAAGAGTTGTATATATAGAAGGAAGGGGAGGAGAAGCCAAGGTACAACCATGCCATGTGTCGTCCACCCAAGGGAAACTTGTCCTAGGGTTCAAGCCAACACATTAGCAAGGCATGGGACACTTGTCCAAAACATGCACCAAGTGTCCACTACACAAGACCAAGCATCCTGGGCGACACAGGCAACAGCTCTGCTGGGCGACACACCAGCCTGCCGGGCGACACAAAGCAGGTCCTGGCCGACACAAGGCTCAAGCAAGCCCAACCTAGGCACCTCAAGGCCCAAACAAGTTCAACTCAGGCCCTGAGAACTCAAACAACAAGCCCAAGCCTTCCTCTCAACCCTAGAGGAAGCAAAGAGAGGGGAACATCTCACAAGATGGCAGACTTGCACACAAAACCCTAAACTTGGGTTATTTGCAAGTAGCCCCTCGAACTCCCAACAAAGCACAACAAAACCCTAATCACCACTTAAAGGTGATTAACAAGCACCAAAGCACCAAGATTAAGCAAAACAAACAGGGTAAACCCTAAACGCAGGTCAGGGTCCTTACATTTAGTGTGAATCCATCACAAACGGTCTTTTAAATATCTTATTTAAACGGTTTGGTAAAAGTCTCACCAAACGGTCCTGATATATTGGCCTCCAAACGGTCTTGGGGGTCATACGGTTAGTGCAAATCAACCAAACGGTCTTGGATAGCTGAGCAACAAACAGTCTTGATGAGTACGTCTTCAAACAGTCTGCATACTTAAACGGCGTTCGCAATGACTTTTCTATACGGTCTGGATGCTTTAAACGGTCTTCATACTTAAATGGTCTTCGCAATGACTTTTCTATATGGTCTGGATGCTTTAAACGGTCTTCATGTGTTAGCTTTTATGCAAACAGTCTGTAGCTAAGCACTCCATACGGTTTGCATTCGTGACTTCTCCAAACGGTTTGATCGATTTGCTGGATCACGTCTAAACGATCTTGAGTCCTCGGCCATGCGGTCTTGCAAAATGGTCTTCATTGCTAATTCCAAACGGTCTTGCATTCAACATTGGAAAACGGTCTCGCTCACGTAGTCGTGGCCATTCGATCTGCTGCTCGATTTGGCTTATTCGGTTTGTTTCCTGAATACTCGAACGGTCTTCATGCCAGCTAATCCAAATGGTCTGCAATCGTAACTTCTCCAAACGGTTTGCGAGGTGCCAGCCATCATACGGTCTGAGACTATGCAGCTTCCAGCGTCAGAGTGGGCAGCGGCGGAAGCTAAGATCTAGGCGGTGGTGTTTTTGCAGGGCAGAGGCGGAAGCTAAGATTTAGGCGGCAGTACAGTAGGTAGTGGGTGGTGCTACAGGTGGTGATGATGATGAAGTTCTAGGAACGAGGCGTGGTGGTCACGGCAGCAGGGATCAGGGTTGTGGGAGGTAGGGGACGACACGCCACGGCCATGGTGAGACGACATGGTTGTGGTGAGGTTGCAGCATCACGGTCGTGCTACCTCGCATGAGCATGGCGGGTGAAGATCTAAGTTCTGATGGTGGTGCGCCACGGCCGTGGTGTGACAACACGGTCGTGGTGATGCTACTGTCCCACGGTCATGCTGTCTCACACGGGCATGGCGGGTGGGGACCCTTGGTACTGATGGTAGCACGCCACGGCCATGACGTGGCAACATGGTCATGGCAAGGGTTATGGAGCACGGGCGTGGATACTCACAACGTTCGTGGCGAGTGCTCTACTTCATGATCTTGATCATTTGTTGCACAGGCTTGGGTTATGAGTCAGACTCCAAACGGTCTTGTGTCAACCTTTTTTCCAAATGGTCTATGCTGGCCTATCGGTCTTGAGACTGAATGGGCTCAAATGGTCTTGAGACCGAATGGGCTCAAATGGTCTTGAGACGGAATGGATGAAATCGCTTGGTTAGATTGATTTGTGAGTGAAGGTGGGCCCCAGCTGATTGTTCATCTTTATCAAGACCTGCATCAAATCAACATAATTTCAGTTAAAAGGTAGTTTTGCAAATTTTGATATTCGGTAAATGAAATTGAATGCATTGAGTCGAATTTGACCCGAGATGGTAATTGAAATTCCTAATGAATATACATTCATCAAACATGCACGGGACTTACCCATGGTGAATCGAAGATCAGATAGATAATTCCTGTCTTGAGCAACTTTATAACTTCAAGGCGGACAACTTCTTTCATATTTAGAATAAGCTTCCTTTGTTGTTCAATAGTCGGCCTATGATCTTCCATCATGGGGATTTTGTGCATACACAGTTCTTGACTGACCCCGGTGAGATCACTCATCTTGTAGCCTATGGCTTTTCTTCTTTCTTTTAATTCTGTCAAGAGTTTATCTTCATGTTCTTCCGTTAGATCAGAATTTATGATGACGGGGTAGACTTTGAGGTCATCTAGAAACATATACTTCAATCCTTTGGGTAAGGGCTTCATTTCAGGAGCTTGTGGTTTTTCACATGGTTCTTCAGTGACATCCACAACCTTGAGTTCCTCAATTTTGGCTTCAGGATCCTCTTCAGCAGTGTCGAGGTGGTGAACAAAATTTCTCTTTTATTCGTCAACTGAACTTTCTGCATTTGGATTAGTCAGAGTCACTTTTAAAGGATCTTCTTATTCATAATCCTCTTGTGTGAGTGACATCTTCTCTATGCACTCGATCAAGTAGACTTCTTCTTGCATGCTTGGTCTTCGCATACTTTCAAAAGCCTTGAACTCGAGAGTTTCTTTGCCTAGTCTGAGCATCAAGGTTCCTGCTTCAACATCAATCAGAGCTCGTGCAGTGGCGAGGAACAGACGTCCAAAGATGAGAGGGTATCTAGTATCTTCCTTTATGTCCATGATGACAAAGTCACAAGGAATGTAGGAATCTTTGCCTACCTTGACAGGTACATCTTCAATGATTCTCAAGGGAAGAGTCACGGTGTTATCTACAAGATGTATGGTCATGCCAGTCGGGAGCAGTTCAGCAAACCCTAGCCTCTTGCAAAGGCTGAGTGGCATGATGGAGATGCTAGCACCAAGATCTACCAATCCTTTCTTACATGAAGAATTGTCGATATGGCATGAAATCCCAAAGGATCCTGGATCTTTCTGCTTCTTTGGCATCTTTCTCTGAATAATGTCGGAAGTGGTCATTGCGAACTTGACTGTCTCATATTCTTCAGTTATATATTTCTGTTACGACCCCACCTCCCGATAACCCCCAATTAAGGGAGACCGAGAGGTCGAAGCCGTACCCATGACTTTCGGATCAAAGGTTCGGCAATTAACCAAGAATAATTATCAAATTTTAACATACTAAACTGAAAAGCTGTAAGAAAATAAACTTTGCATACCTTTTAAAATTTTGGATTTCTAACTTCTATCCACTTAATGATTCTACTCTAACTAATCCTCCTTGTATTTTTCTTCATGTATTTCACGATGTGACGATTTACTATTTGTCCTTTTAGCTTGTACCTAAAACGCCGACAAACAAAACGTCGGTCAGCCGAAGCTGGTATGTGGGGGAAACAATAATCTTGCAACTATGATAACCATGTAATCATTCAATTAATCATTAATCAATCAAGATTACGTTTTAAATATAACATCTGCGATCCACGAGTACCCTATCCTATGTACTATCCCTACAGTGGACCTGGATCCTACCTTCCTTATGGTAGATCCCCATTAAACCCCTCATGGTCCCACCTATAGGTGAACCAGTTTCTAGGGTTGAGTCACATGGCACTACTCGTAGGTAGCCCACTCCTTAACTCATGGCAGGCTAACGAGTCGCATGGCACTACACGTAGGTAGCCCAATTTCTGACTCTCGGTAACCTAGACCTTGCTCTAGGATTACCCCTTTTTAGCCTTTTCAAAGTGACAGAGGTGGACCCGGATCTAGCCAGTTATATAAACTCATTTAAAGTGATAATCATAGTCACTTTATAGTTGCATAAAATAAATAAACATCCAACAGTTTAGTTGCATTCAATGCGATTAAACATCCGGGAATCCATCGGAAAACTAACTCGGGTAGTCATAAGCGTAACCACATACCTCGTTTTACGAGTCATGCAGATTATTCAACATTTACTTCATGTGTATACAATCAAGTCAATCAACAGATCCAAGCAAGTAATTCAATCATCACATAGTTCCTGAAAAAAATATGTACTCTATTTATTACACACTTTATCAAGAATCTACTTTATTGACTTGGATTCACTTTCTAGGGTTGTGTGTCTATCTTAGGGTTTCATTTTGCAATTAGGGTTTCCCTTTTTCTTTCACCGCATTAAACCCTAATTTTATGCGATTATTCAAAAACCCTAGTTATCTTATCTATTCTTCGATACTAAGGTTATCTCAACAACATATAACCCTATTTCCATATTTAAAAGCACATTAATCATCAATTAATTTCATTAAACTTCTTTTACATTAAAGATACTATTTTTATCCCTTTTAATTCATGACAAGATCATTATGTGCATCTATCATTAATTCAAAGCTCATTAGGGTCTAATTAACATATGAACTCATTCTTCCATCAATTCCATATTTTATTCATGAAAAGACCCTAATTACTACTTTTAGGGTATTTATCCAGAATTAAGGACTTACATATACCACAAACTTAGAACTATCATTTAACAGTCATATTTTCACATTTTTCGATCTGAATATGATCTTATCTTCTTTTACCCTAAATTAGGGTTTCTAAATTATTTAATCATTCTCATATGAGGTATAACCCTAAATCATGCAATTCTACCTTTAGATCAGGTTCGAATCTAGCATTATCATTCAACAGGTTATTACTACTTCAATTAACCCATTAAACATCTTAGATTCAACCTTTAATTACAAATAGGGTTTTTGACTCAACTTTAATGCACTTTTCATCATCTTACAGTACTTTTACAATTAGAAACGGAATCCATATTTGATAATATTTTTAATGGATTCCTCTCGTTCTGAGGATTAATTTTCATATAAGATTCGTCTAAATCCGAGTTACAGTTTGCTAGATATGAATTTTGCAAGAAAATACTTACTCGGCCAATCCAGGAGTGCCACGTTGGCCTTCTCCATGCAATCCATGGTTGTTGAAATTATAACCGAATTACCTAAACATCCTCGACTTAACAGCGGGTTCTTTGGCACGTGAAAGGGCAGATTTGTACAAAGCCAAAATGTCATCTTCAACCTCCAGAGGGCGCGATTCAGTCACCCTAGACGCGCTTTGTGTGGCTATTCTCGTGCTCCTCGGACCTCCATGCCCACCGGAGGTGGTGCCTACGCCTCCGCCTCCATGATGCGCACCCATGGGTGCCCAGATCGCAGCCACCCTCGCCGGCAATCCATCCTTCTAGCCCGTGACGTGCTGTAGTTTTTGCAGACATGTAGTCGCTATTGCACACCGGTTAGTGCCTAAGGATGATCATTGTCCTTTCCTCCAACAACGTGGGGTGTAGTGCCCCCAAAGCAAGCCATCATTAACGCCCAGTTGCTCGTCAGTCATTCTGTTTCTCTCTGTTAGGGTTTCTAGACGGAAAAGAGGAAGAAGAAGAAGAGAAAAACGTGGAATTCTTTTGGGATCGAACCAAAGGGTATCCCCTTTATATAGGGGTGAGTAAGGAAGCCCTAAGTTGGCTACTCACGAACCCAAGAGTACTTTTCCAAGTAGGCTGTCAATTTTCCTTCTAGTAGAAGTAATATCCTCTCTCTTCATTATCCATTATTATTTTCTATTATATGGATATTAAGAATTTGAAATTCCTTCTTTCATTTTCTTTGTACTTCCCCTTTTTATTTATTGGCCACAAATTTCTATTCCCTTTTAATAGAAATTACTCCCTTTTTCATAAAGCCACCAAAATTATTTCCTTTCATCAAATTTACATAATTAATGGGTTATGTATTCCCATTATCTCTTTATTTTACGGTTATGGTATTTTCTCTTCCTTTTTCTTTATTGGGGCTCCTTGGCACCCAAGGAACTTTATTATTTCGAAATTCTCCTTGTTGGATATTTATTATCCTTCTAGATGCATCTTTATGCATTATTTCATATTATCTTGTTTATTTCTCATTTAAATATTCCTTTTTGAGGATTTCTTTTTATTTCTCTTTTATTTTCCTCATTAGCATTCCTTTTAATATTAGAAACCTCATGGATACGAAATTTCACCAAGAAATCTCATTTATGTCTCTTTTCATTCATTTTCCACATTATATCATTATTTCCCAATTTCTTTCTTCATAAAGAAATACTTAATTAATCTTTTCTTTTTCTATTGCTTTCTTTTTGCAACCTTGGACTCATTGGTACCCAAGGAACCCAAGAGGCACGAAATCCTCTTTGGATTTTCCTTCTAGCGGTTTCCACATATTTCTTTTCTTAAAATTCAATTATCTATTTACTAATTGAATTTCCTTTGTTATTTTCTTTTTATTGGGCCCAATAGCCAATAAAGCCCACAAATCATACAACAAGGCTATTTTAACGAAATCCAATTATTCTCAACCAAATATATGATTATTTTTTTTCAAACATCTTTAATATGAGAAATTATATTTCCCATCACTTGAACCCAAAAATTGGGGTTGTAACATCCTTCCCCTCTTATAGGAATTTTGTCCTCAAAATTCAAACAAGAAAACAAACAATTCAGGATATAACTTTTCCATGTCCATCATTGGACCCTATGTGGCTTTGTCGTACCCATGGCATTTCCAAAGAACCTTTATTATCACATATTGTTTTTTCTCTGAGTCCTTTCATCCTGGCATCTATAAACTACACAGGTGACTCAGGCCATTTCAGCCTCCCTTGGGGCTCACTAGGTTCATTTCTTAGCACATGGTCAGGGTACCTCACATAGTGCTCTAAATTGGACACATGGAACTCATCACACATTACTTTATCCCGAGGGGTAGGGTCAAACCTAATCTTCTCCACCCATCCATCTCTAATGGACTCATGTATCGGGTACTCATCTCTCTTAGTTATAACTTAGAGGGGTCGGATTTTCATGTCATATTTTCTCCCACAGTGTACTGTATGTCAGTCTACTTTGCATCTGTTCACGACTCTCATCGTCTCTAGGCTCCTTTCAGCCCTTGCTCAATCAAAGTGACTTCATCTACACGTACTGGGGCCCCTTTTTCTAACCATCATGTGGTACTTTTCTAACCATCATGTGGTCCTTTCACCAACATCACCTTACTGAAGTGGTGACCGACACAACCTCCCTTATAGAGCTTCATATAAAACCCGATACTAGCTATGGTGGTTATTGTCACATCTTTCATAGGACAAGAACTATCTCTAGATATCCCCCTGAACGAGCTCACATGCCCTCATCAGACCCTTTAGTCTGGATCATACTAACCATAGTTAGGGGTGATAACCTATACTAACATTGAGTTCTTCATGAACCTACTTCCACCTTTTGGAAGGGAACCTTTAGTTCCAACTCAAGAACCTTTGAACTTGCTTTATAGTGTAGTTGAACCATCTCTCTCACGGGTAGTTCCACTAGATCTGTCCCTTGACAGAACTCTTTCTTTCTTATATTATCTAGGTAAGGCGACCTACCATAACCCACATTGTATCTCGACCTTCCTCGATACATGGAAGACTTATCACAACTTCCATAGCGTTGAGCTCTCATTCCCTCTCAGGGATTCTTTTGTCCTCTATATCGATATACTGGGTTACTGGGGATCGTCCTTTACCTCCTGGCTTGCATGGACATATACCACATGCAACCTCATCTTAAGCATCTAACGTCTTATTGCCATTTTCCATGGTGTATCATGATTTCCTGTATGTCATGGTTCTTTCAAGATCGATTCCTTCGAAACCCTAAACCACTCTTGTCAAGGTTTCATCACCTTCTTTTCCAAAGAAGTGCACTTGAGGTTCTACTACCATCCTTTCATTGCATCCAGGACTAGACTGGATAACCAAACAACCATAACTTTTCAATGTATCTTGTTACATCTAAGTGTTTATCCAAACACCTCTCCTTTTCGAACTTAAGGTTAGCCAATCAACCCTTTCTATCTTCTGGTCAAACAAGTCAGATGTATCTCAACCAGAGCATCCATTACCACTTCACATCCTTAGGTATTAGGTAACATTACACTTCCATGTATTTCACTTATCATGTCACCTCAAACTATATTTTTATCTTCATAAGAACACTCTCTGATTTCATCATCATGGTGACCAAACTCAACCTGGCATAACTTGTAAGCTCCACTTAGCTCATTATAGAAACATCCTTATAAGGTGACTACCTCATTCCTCTTAGGGTTTACAAACCATCTATGTATCATTCACTTTACCAGGGTAGGTTATCCTCTCTATCCCCATTTCTCGTGGCAAGTTTCCAACCTACCTAATCTCTTATCCTTGGTGTATGACATGCATAATGTCCTATCTCTCACCCCCATAACAAGAGGAAATAAGCATTTGGCTGCAATCCAAATACAGAGTTTTCCTATTCCAAGAGTAGAGATGGTACATCCCACCTTGCCAGTACACCTTTAAATCTAATTTGCAATGTGCCACATATGTCTCTTCATCACAACCATCATGATATCAAACTAGTCTTGGACCTACCGAGGTTTATATCCTTGGTCATCTCCTCTTGGTCTACATGGTACCGATTCTTTTGGGGTCATCCCTCTTCCCTCATGCATCAAGAGAGTGCCCTACTCATCTATTTGTTGGGTCCCATGAGTTCATGAAGGTGATCAATCTCCTAACCCGTGGCCCTCAGACAATGGTAGCTGTTACCTCCCGACCCTATGGTCATGTGCAACTGGGGAATTAGGCAACTCCTACTTTCATCGGTCTTATCCCTACCTGACCCTAGGATAGACTTTAGGATTCTCCATTACAATACATGTTCACTTAGAACCTTACCCAAGTCTTCATCATCTCTCTTTCTGCATTCATGGGCTGACCTTCATCCTTTCATTGAGATCATGGCAACATGCCCACCTTGGTCAAGCCCTATATCGGTTACCTCCATGGTAACACATCTGCATGCACTTAGAGATGGATATCTATGGGCCTACGGGTTCATACTCATACCATGTACTTTTCACATAGTTTCTCAAGATCCTAAGAAACATCTTTAGGTTACCTTAAACTAACCAAAACTGATATACACTCTACTAAAGGTGTCTCTCTCCCAGGATGAGAGGAAAACTATCTCTAAGGTCACAAAAGCTCTTAGGTCTAGGGTTTACATACACACGAGCCTACTCAACCCTAGCAAGCCATTAAGGCATAAGCAGCCCACTCACTATACCATGCTAGGTCATATTTATCCTTCTTTCCTCGAAGTTGGATCAAGATAAAATGTTCCCCTTAAACTTAAGGGACTTCCCTTTTCCTTTATTCATGAGGCGTACCACGCTCGAAACTATAGAAACTTAATTCTCATCATGAGCATTAGGTATATCACTTGCCCTCTTAGGCCTAGGAACCCTAGGTTCACTTTTAGGTGTCCAACTGCACGCTCTATCTCTGAACCATGAATCAAACTTGCAAAAGGCATCTCGTGCTCTTCTTGTCATCCTTCTTCTCGATCAACACTTAGGGTTGGGTCCTCCTCAAGGACAATCAATAGGATGCAAGGCCTCAGAACCTATTCACTACACCTTTCTAAGTCTAAGGAACTCTTCTTCCTACCTCAGAAGGTAAACATCCCTACCATGGGCACGTAGGTGCCAGAAGATTCATCTTCTCCCAGGGGTTGGTCCCTCTCAAGGCAACCAAGGTATCATCAACTTTCAGGGACCGATCATGAGGCAACCATTATCATCCATTGTATCTCATATTTCATGGTTTTAGGCTTCCAACCTTCTTGTTGGGTTTCCTGCTCTCTCTAGAGCTAACCCTACATCCAACCTCACCATTAGAGGTCCTCTCTTCATGAAGTATCAACCTCCAAAGCATCCTTTACATGGGTGAAGCCTAGGTTCGAACTTATGTTTGCTCAAAATCATCCATAACACCTTATGCTCCATCATGATTCCTTATCCAGGGTTTCATCCTACTGTCAGCACTATGACGTGCCTTAGATGCCAGCTATACTCTTCTTGCACACGCCCATAGGGTTTCTAAGGTCCTTCACCAACCTCATCATCTAAGGAGCTATCATTTATCCTAACATGCACGACCCTTCCCAGGGTTGGGTTGCCAAAGGTGTTAGGTCACCCATGGATCATATGGCATCCCAAGGGCATGTCCTTTCAAACACTCAGTCAAACTCATCTCTCTCTAACCTTTACTTAGGGTTAGGGTTAGCATCATCCTCAGAGGATGTGCCAGGTCTCTACTTGCAATGGAGATCTCTATCTCCAAGACTAACTTATCCTCCTAACAAGAAGGTCTAGCCTCATGTCTCTCCTGAAGACATGACATCTTATGTCATATGACCTAAGCATGTATCTATTATTTATTTTGCACTTAATCTATTAAGCTTATGTCCATGACATCTTATTTACATGCTTTTCATTAATTTGATGGAGGATTCCTTAAACCTTATTAACCTTACCCATACTTCAAGAGGGTGAGGAGAAGAAAGAAAACCCTAATCCTTTATATCCTTATCAGAATTTTGTGATGAGAAGGGATGAATAAGATGAGAAGTCCTAAAGGTATCTTATTTCGATTCATACCCTAAGACTTTGGCCAGGCGGTCACACGGGTCCGGGAGTCCTCGTATTCCGACTAGCGGTGCGGAGGAAAATCTTGCCAGCCCCCGGTCGTTATCCCTTTCTAGACACCTCCGTCTTTCGGATACTCCTCTAATAACTCCCTTGGGTTCTATGGAGTTTGTAAAATTTAATAATTATTAATGGTTAACTGATGAACCTACACTCTGATACCAAATGTTACGACCCCACCTCCCGATAACCCCCAATTAAGGGAGACCGAGAGGTCGAAGCCATACCCATGACTTACGGATCAAAGGTTCGGCAATTAACCAAGAATAATTATCAAATTTTAACATACTAAACTGAAAAGCTGTAAGAAAATAAACTTTGCATACCTTTTAAAATTTTGGATTTCTAACTTCTATCCACTTAATGATTCTACTCTAACTAATCCTCCTTGTATTTTTCTTCATGTATTTCACGATGTGACGATTTACTGTTTGTCCTTCTAGCTTGTACCTAAAACGCCGACAAACAAAACGTCGGTCAGCCGAAGCTGGTATGTGGGGGAAACAATAATATTGCAACTATGATAACCATGTAATCATTCAATTAATCATTAATCAATCAAGATTACATTTTAAATATAACATCCGCGATCCACGAGTACCCTATCCTCTGTACTATCCCTGCAGTGGACCTGGATCCTACCTTCCTTATGGTAGATCCCCATTAAACCCCTCATGGTCCCACCTATAGGTGAACCAGTTTCTAGGGTTGAGTCACATGGCACTACTCGTAGGTAGCCCACTCCTTAACTCATGGCAGGCTAACGAGTCACATGACACTACACGTAGGTAGCCCAATTTCTGACTCTCGGTAACCTAGACCTTGCTCTAGGATAACCCCTTTTTAGCCTTTTCAAAGTGACAGAGGTGGACCCGGATCTAGCCAGTTATATACACTCATTTATAGTGATAATCATAGTCACTTTATAGTTGCATAAAATAAATAAACATCCAACAGTTTAGTTGCATTCAATGCGATTAAACATCCGGGAATCCATCGGAAAACTAACTCGGGTAGTCATAAGCGTAACCACATACCTCGTTTGATGAGTCGTGCAGATTATTCAACATTTACTTCATGTGTATGCAATCAAGTCAATCAACAGATCCAAGCAAGTAATTCAATCATCACATAGTTCCTGAAATAAATATGTACTCTATTTATTACACACTTTATCAAGAATCTACTTTATTGACTTGGATTCACTTTCTAGGGTTTTGTGTCTATCTTAGGGTTTCATTATGCAATTAGGTTTCCCTTTTTCTTTCACCGCATTAAACCCTAATTTTATGCGATTATTCAAAAACCCTAGTTATCTTATCTATTCTTCAATACTAAGGTTATCTCAACAACATATAACCCTATTTCCATATTTAAAAGCACATTAATCATCAATTAATTTCATTAAACTTCTTTTACATTAAAGATACTATTTTTATCCCTTTTAATTCATGACAAGATCATTATGTGCATCTATCATTAATTCAAAGCTCATTAGGGTCTAATTAACATATGAACTCATTCTTCCATCAATTCCATATTTTATTCATGAAAGACACTAATTACTACTTTTAGGGTATTTATCTAGAATTAAGGACTTACATATACCACAAACTTAGAACTATCATTTAACAGTCATATTTTCACATTTTTTGATCTAAATATGATCTTATCCTCTTTTACCCTAAATTAGGGTTTCTAAATTATTTAATCATTCTCATATGAGGTATAACCCTAAATCATGCAATTCTACCTTTAGATCAGGTTCGAATCTAGCATTATCATTCAACAGGTTATTACTACTTCAATTAACCCATTAAACATCTTAGATTCAACCTTTAATTACAAATAGGGTTTTTGACTCAACTTTAATGCACTTTTCATCATCTTACAGTACTTTTACAATTAGAAACGGAATCAATATTTGATAATATTTTTAATGGATTCCTCTCGTTCTGAGGATTAATTTTCATATAAGATTCATCTAAATCCGAGTTACAGTTTGCTAGATATGAATTTTGCAAGAAAATACTTACTCGGCCAATCCAGGAGTGCCACGTCGGCCTTCTCCATGCAATCCGTGGTTGTTGAAATTATAACCGAATTACCTAAACACCCTCGACTTAACAGCGGGTTCTTTGGCACGCGAAAGGGCAGATTTGTCCAAAGCCAAAATGTCATCTTCAACCTCCAGAGGGCGCGATTCAGTCGCCCTAGACGCGCTTTGCGTGGCTATTCTCGTGCTCCTCGGACCTCCACGCCCACCGGAGGTGGTGCCTACGCCTCCGCCTCCATGATGCGCACCCATGGGTGCCCAGATCGCAGCCACCCTCGCCGGCGATCCATCCTTCTAGCCCGTGACGTGCTGCAGTCTTTGCAGACATGTAGTCGCTATTGCACTCCGGTTAGTGCCTAAGGACGATCGTTGTCCTTTCTTCCAGCAACGTGGGGTGTAGTGCCCCCAAAGCAAGCCATCATTAATGCCCAGTTGCTCGTCGGTCATTCTGTTTCTCTCTGTTAGGGTTTCTGGACGAAAAAGAGGAAGAAGAAGAAGAAGAGAAAAATGTGGAATTCTTTTGGGCTCGAACCAATAGGTATCCCCTTTATATAGGGGTGAGTAAGGAAGCCCTAAGTCGGATACTCACGAACCCAAGAGTCCTTTTCCAAGTAGGTCAATTTTCCTTCTAGTAGAAGTAATATCCTCTCTCTTTATTATCCATTATTATTTTCTATTATATGGATATTAAGAATTTGAAATTGCTTCTTTCATTTTCTTTGTACTTCCCCTTTTTATTTATTGGCCACGAATTTCTATTCCCTTTTAATAGAAATTACTCCCTTTTTCATAAAGCCACCAAAATTATTTCCTTTCATCAAATTTACATAATTAATGGGTTATATATTCCCATTATCTCTTTAATTTACAGTTATGATATTTTCTCTTCCTTTTCCTTTATTGGGGCTCCTTGGCACCCAAGGAACTTTATTATTTCGAAATTCTCCTTGTTGGATATTTATTATCCTTCTAGATGCATCTTTACGCATTATTTCACATTATCTTATTTATTTCTCATTTAAATATTCCTTTTTGAGGATTTCTTTTTATTTCTCTTTTATTTTCCTCATTAGCATTCCTTTTAATATTAGAAACCTCATGGATACGAAATTTCACCAAGAAATTTCATTTATGTCTCTTTTCATTCATTTCCCACATTATATCATTATTTCCCAATTTCTTTCTTCATAAAGAAATACTTAATTAATCTTTTCTTTTTCTATTGCTTTCTTTTTGCAACCTTGGACTCCTTGGTACCCAAGGAACCCAAGAGGCACCAAATCCTCTTTGGATTTGCCTTCTAGCGGTTTCCACATATTTCTTTTCTTAAAATTCAATTATCTATTTACTAATTGAATTTCCTTTGTTATTTTCTTTTTATTGGGCCCAATAGCCAATAAAGCCCACAAATCATACAACAAGGCTATTTTAATGAAATCCAATTATTCTCAACCAAATATATGATTTTTTTTTCAAACATCTTTAATATGAGAAATTATATTTCCCATCACTTGAACCCAAAAATTGGGGTTGTAACAATTTCCTTGTAAGGAGAGACTTTAAGTACTTTGTCCATGCTGGTATTTCAACCAGCGCATCAAAAAAGGGTATATCAACATGAAGTTTCTTCATGACTTCTTTGAACTTGTTGAATCGAGTGTCGAGCTTTGTCTACCTCAAACGAGCTGGGAAAGGTATATGAGACTTGTATACTACCACGTCTGGCTCAGGTGTTTCTTCAACTTCTGTAACGGTAGGTTCTTCAGAACTCACCTTGTCTGTTTTATCAGCAATTACTGCCCTTTTTGGTTGGGACTCGGGTGTTGTAGTGTCTTGGACAACCATAGAGTCACCCTCATCAGTAATAACCATAGGTGTCTCGACAGGAGGATCAGAATAATCTTTTCCAGACCTGGTGGTGACAGCCTTCAGTTGCTCTGGGTGCTTAGGATTGTTCTCTAGTTGGCAAACAAAGGCTCCAGCAGGTGGCTTCATGCTAGCTGCAAGTTGAGCTAGTTGGGATTCAATGGACTTCTGATGGGCTTGCTGGTTAGCTATCATAGTCTGCTGCGAATGTAGCATCTTTTAAATGGCTATTAGCTTTTCATCAGATGAGATGGGGCCGGCTTGTTGCCCTTGTAGTTGGTTCTGGTAAGGGACTTGGTTGGGATTCCGGAATTGAGAATTGTTCTAAAAGTTGTTGAAATTCCTATTTGGAAAGTTACCCCTAAAGTTTCCTTGATTCCCAAAATTTTGTTGTTGGCTATACTGGAATCCTGGTGTTCCTCGTTGCTGACTATTTGAACCAAGTTGTCACGAGTTTTCTACTCCTGAAGGGTTTCTGTATTGAAAACCAGGATGGTTCCTGTTCTGATTCAGATTGTAGTATCCTTGACCAGGGATGGTGTTGACAGCATTAAGATTTTCGATTTGGCTATTATCTCCTTGGCCACATGCGTAGCTTAGAACAACATTGTAGAGAACATTGCATGCTAAAGTGGAATGATCAGTACCTTTACATTCTTTGCATAATAGTGAAGCTGACTTGATATGTTCTTGTTGTTGGGGGGTGAACGTCCTCTTCTAGATGCAGCAAGGGAAGATTCGATATGTCTTGCTTGGAAACTAAGAGTTTGAGGGTCTCAGCAATAGACTTGTATTCAGGAATAACTTCAGCCATAGCCACCTTCAATACTCCTTTGCCTACAGACCTACCCCAATTATCTTGATTTTCAGCTCCAAGGGTGACAACCCTCCATGCGCTATCATAACTCTGACACATGAAGTTTCCTCCAGATGAGGAGTCTAAAAACCTCTTGATATCATCGTCCACACCCCTATAGAAGATTTCAATAAGTTGATTCTTAGGGATTCCATGGTGTGGGAACTTGCGTAGAAGGTCTTTATATCTTTCCCATGCTTCAGCAAGGGATTCTCCAGGGACTTCAGTGAACAGTGTTATTTGACCCCTAATTTCATAGGTGAGAGAAGGAGGGTAGAACTTTTCCAGAAAAACATTTTGAAGTTTCTCCCAAGTGGTGATGGGTTCGCATTAAAAGGAATTGTACCAACTTATAGCTCTATCAGCAAGTGAATACTTGAAGAGACGGAGTCATATGGCATCGTTAGATACTCCATTTTGCTTTGTCATAGCACATAGATCGATAAACCTCAGAAGATGTTCCTGACTATCTTCTCCTTGCTTACCATAGAATGGGTTGTTTTGAAGCAAGGTGATCCAATGTGCCCTTATCTCAAAATTTGGAGCATTGATAGAAGGAGGTTGCACTGGGTAATGAACATTAGCAGCTTTAGGGATTGAGAACTCCCTAAGGTCTTTTTGCAGTTCTGCTGCTTGAGCTGCTCAGATCTCTGTTTCAACTGTAGCTCTAGCTTCTTGCATAACCCTATCTCTTTGTGCAGCAAGGGCTTGAGCAACCCTTTGAGCTATTTCCTCCTTTTGAGCCATTCTTGCTTGGTTTACTCTGTTTTGACGACGAAAGCTTCTGTCTATCTCAGGATCAAAGATAGCAGTGAGCCCGAGACTGTTTGAGCGGTGCATGCACTAGTCTTTGTTGTACCTGGGATGGAAAGATTTTTCGGAAGTGAGATTTGACAGAGTAGAACAAAATTCAAGTAGATGATCAATTGTTTCAAAAGAAAAGGAAAAATCCTAGATTAGCCTTAAAAGAACTAAATTTGACTAACTGATTTTGTTGTCCTCGGAAACGATGTCAGAATTTGATGTGGTTTATTATCGCACTAACAAATTCACTCAGGGTTGAAATCCCTGAGCTTTTACCATAACTTTGTGCAATAATACCACCCGCAAGCGGACAGGTCTTATCACCTTATCCAATTGTTGAAAGAGTTGGAAAGGTGGCCTATAGACTAGAGTTACCTCAGGATTTGCAGAAGTTACATCCTGTTTTTCACATTTCCATGTTGAGGAAATGTCACCCCGACACCGAGTCAGTTCTACAACCTATGGAAGTAGAATTGAATGAAGATATAACATATGAGGAGGGACCTATATCAATCTTAGATAACAGAACTAAAAAGCTAAAGAAGAAGGATATAAGCCTTGTGAAAGTCCTCTGGAACCATTGTGGTGTTGAAGAAGACACTTGGGAACTAGAGGATGAGATGAGAAGGAAATACCCTGCTCTTTTCTCTTAATACGTTTTATCGATTTCGGGGACGAAATCCTTGTGAAGGGGTGGATAATTTGTAACATCCCTTTCCTGGGTTATAACCTAACCCTGAAAGTTTTGCCTAAATATGTAATTAAATACTTGTGAACACTCCCTGGCATGTAATTAAGTTCCTCAGGAACATTTGTTTCTTAATTGTGCTCCTTTATATGTAAAGTTGTAGCATTATTTTGTAATGCAGGGACCTATGTGCAAATTACCCAGTTAAAGGGGTTAACTTGCAATATTCATAGGTTAAGATGTTCCTCTGATGTTGAGACATCATGAGGATGTTTATGATGAAGTTTGAGGGATTTCCCAAGCTTGAGCACCAAGGTGCAGCTGTGGAAGCAATCCCTATGCTTGAAAACCCTAAATTGGGGTAAAGTGAAGTTTACCCAATTTGAGGGGTGCAACTTTTAAAATACACCATCTAAAATACCTTGTAGGACTCTTGTCATAATTTAGAGAAGAAATGATGAAGAAATCACTTCAAATGAATAATCATATAATGAAAAACACCTTTGTGATTGAATAATCAAGGTGTAAGTACTTTAGCCCTTTTATGTGTGTGCTTTAGTAATAGGTTGATCCTCTTTGCCTTCATTTCTTAATCTTAGAAGTAGATTGTCCTTAGAAATAAGAAGAAGGGACGAGCAAAGAAGAGAGGAGGGACTTAGTTGAAAATAAGGAGAACCTATGTGTTTATGTTGAAAAATACACCTAAGTATATAACCCTTTTTCCCCTCTTTGCAAGGAAACACTTCTCTCGTTTCCTTCACTTCTTCCCCTTGCTCAACCGAATAAGGAGAGCTCTGGAGCTCAGGAGGATGACCTAGGGAATGTAAGGTAGGTTTTGGATCATCTCTTTTGTCTAAACTCATGGATGGAATTCGAATTCAAGGTCAAATGCATGGCTAGCTTACTTAATTCTATCTTTCTAGCCATCTCTTCTCAACCTTCCTTGGGGGATTCACCTTGGCCGACCTGTGGAGCTTCTTGGACGCCACAAAAGGCTTGGAGCTCGAAAGCTTGGAGCTCAAGGAGCAAGCTTTAGGCGGGTTTTATAACTCTAAACCTATGCTTTGTTATATGCATCTTTTCTATGCTTTTAGTTGCTAGTTCTTCTTCTTCCCTACCTTCCCTTGCTTCCTTGCAAGCAAAACCGTGAGGAACTGTTGCTGTTCGTGAGGAAGAAGATGGGGGCGTTATTTCCAATGTTTATCCACGGTTTTCCACTTTGCCATACGACCTCAACCACTTTGCCCATACGGTTTGCAAACCGTTTGATGGGCAAACGGTTTCAAGGTCGTATGAAGGCATACGGTGTCAAGACCGTATGGCTGCGTTGACCAAGCGTGGAACGTATGATAATTCTGTTCACAATTATGTAGGCTAATCACTCCCACAATTTGAGAGGTTAACTCCAAAGGAATCGTGAGATATAGGCAAAACAAGTAGCAAGTTTAATTGAATTTAGTTCTGATTTCCAATCTACTTAATTTGTCCTTTTTGGGTAAACGGTTTCAAAACCGTATAAGATGGTTGACCAAGCGTTGACCGTATGATATTACTGTTCATAAAGATGTTAATTAACAACTCACCAAATTTGATGGACTAATTCCAAACGGATTGAGAGTTGAAGCCACTTCAACTCCCTAACCCTAATTGGGTTGAAATTGCTGTTTTTAAGTATAGATCTTGTTGAGTTTTGGGTTGAAGAGCCCAAACGGTCTCAAGACCATTTGGGGTTCCACCAAACGGTCTCAAGACCGTTTGGGCACAACGCAAGACCGTATGAAGGTCTAAGGTTGAGGTAATTGATAGGTTGAGGGTCCAATTGCAAATAAGTTGATGAATTGATAAAAATTACTGATTTTAACACTAATTGGAGTTCAACCCTAATCTAAATCACTTAGTTTTTGGTCAAACTTTGAGAAAACGGTATCAAGACCGTATGGATGATGTCCATACGACCTCAAGACCGTATGGGCCAAGTTTGAGCCCAATTGGAGGTCAATTGAGGGGTTCAACTTTGATTTGATTCCACATTGTTGAGTGTTGATGGTTGAACGTTTATAGACCTTAATTGAACCAACTCGAACCCTAATTGGATATCAATAGGGGGTCAATTGAGTGACCAAGTGGTTAAATCTAACCCTAATTGTCTCAATTGGTAAGTGGTTAGCAAGCTTAAGGCCAATTGATGGCTTCAACACAGGAAACCCTAATTGAGTTTACCCTTTGAACCACCTTGGAGGTCTATACGATCTTGAACTTTTTGGGTCATACGACTTCAAGATCGTATGAATCCATACGACCTCAAGACCGTATGGATCCATACAACCTCAAGACCGTATGGATCTATACGACCTCAAGACCGTATGGATCTATACGATCTCAAACCGTATGGATCTATTCGATTTCAAGATCGTATAGGGTCAATTGATCTCAAACCGTATAAGGTCATTCGACCTCAAACCATATATGGGCTTTCGGTTTCAAACCGTATGAGGTTATACGACCTCAAGGTCGAATGGTGACATACGACCTCAAGGTCGAATGGGGGCATACGACCTCAAGGTCGAATGGAGGCATACGACCTCATGAATGTATGAAGGTTGAAGGTGTGAAACCTAGTGAAGACTTTTAAGGATAAGTTTGCTTAATACCTTGAGGGCTTAAATGGTTTATTAGTTGTTCAACCTAAACCCTAATGATACCAAGAGACATTAGGAGTCAAGTGGTTAGTAAATTAACCCATGATGATGATCAATGTGTAATTTACCATAATACCCTTGAAAGGTCCAATTGAGTGAAACCTTGTTCTAATCAAACCCTAATCACTCAATAGTGGTGATTTGGTCTATGTTAATCAAAGGGGACTTAACCCAACTTGATCTAGATTGGTGTTATCACCATCTACAAATATGAGGAGAGAGGAAGTATCTTAGGAGAGAGAAAGTACCCCTTTTTATGATGGAAACTCAAGTAAAGTACCTTCAACACACATGAATATGCATGATTAGAGTATGATCCACTTATGTGAGATCATAGAAACCCTAATTATGATAATTGATGAATCTTAGACTAATCTGAGAGCATCAATGATGATGTTACTCATACATGATGATGTTATGAGTTCAATTCACCATATTGTGAATAGTAAACCCTAATTCAAGGGTGATTACATGCAATATGAGTAGTAAACTCTAATTGATAAGAATCAGAGGACTTAACTGTTATGACAAGAGTGGAAAGTATATTCTTATTTTGAATTACCTTTATCTGTTGAATTAACCATGCATGTCCTGATATGAAGGTGATCATATCCAGGTATGGATGATGATACTATATTCATTGAAAGCATGTTGTTAGCTTTATGAATAGTGAATTATCTTGATGCCTTGTCAGTGGCATCCTATGTTCTAATGGGTTGTAAGAGCCATCAATACCATCAAAGTCATGCTTTAGAGATGACTTGTGATGAGTATACTGAGAAATGATGATTGATGCGAGTTAGGTTTGTTACATTTAGTATTCTACTTTTATAGCTGTTATGCTACTGTTATTGTTTGAAGAACAATGTATGATGTAAAAGAATATTGAATGCACCTAACTAATCAAGTTTAATGTAGAGCCCTGATCATAGATCCATCATTGTCAGAGATCAAATGATGGTGAAATAGGTTTTCCTAAGGGAACTCCTGGATCACATATTGTTGAGTATGTGGGGTATATGGATGTGTTAAACCTTACATCCTAGTGTAGGAAATTGATGTAGATGTGTAATCCGTCAATCCTTCACTACAAACCATACCGTATCAGTGGATGGTAAACATGAAACCTCATGATGACGATGAAAACATAGTTATCAGTATCAGTGAAGATAAACAAGACATCTTCTGATGACGAAGAGAGTACATAACGCCACTGTAACTCTAAAATAGCGAAGGACCAGATTACCCTGGTGAGCTATAATAGTAGACACACAAGATGTCCTACAAGTGATCCTCTAACTGACTGAGGAAGGTGAAGGTCATGAGAATCCGGCTCTTTTGATGACCTAGTATGATACTAAGGCACTTATCAGTGATTGGTTGGGGTATGAGTGGTAAACCTCATTCCCACAGGGCATAATCATAAAAGTAATGTTTGAAAATCATACTCTACAACATAGTATACCTGTTAGAGATAACTATGAGATTAGTTGATTTATGTTACACTGTATAGTGCTTATAATCTTCATGTTTCATAAATATTGAACCCTTGTTTACAACTGCATCTGCTTTTGAATACTTTATAAGCCTTTACTGCTTAAGTTGTTCTTTGATGTTATAATAAAGATTCTAGCAGAGAGTTATAACTCTCGCTGGGACAATTATGTAAAATTGTCTCACCCCGTAGACTTCAACTTTTTAGGTGGACGTCGAGGACGGAGGAACAGGTCTACAGGTGACCAATCCCAGCAGCAACAACACCAGGAGCAGTAATCAATCTCAGGTGGAGATTCAGCCTGCCAAGTGTTGTAGTTAGAGTATGTTCTATGTGTCCTCTGTACACTCAGGTCTTGGAGTCTTTTGTTGTGAAATCTTGAGATTTTGTATCTTGTTGTATATAATTACTCAAGAAGTAATTTGACTGAGATGTATACAATTTAAATCCTTTTTCAATGGAAAAGGTTTGTGGTTTCAAGCTCTTGTCTCGAAAAGTTTTAATTTCCCATGATTTTTGTCTTCCGCTGTTTATCGTTTGCTTCCGCTAAAGTTTAATTTGTGATTATATCATGGTTTGGAGATCGGAGCCCACACTCACCGTGCCTCCTCCCTCATGGACGGAACTTGCTCGGTCTCTCCTGGTTGTCAACCAGAGAGGAAAACAATGTACAGAGCATTGGCGTTAAAATTTATGTCGTTTGGGAAGCCCCCAATACCCCTCTATTTATAGTAGAGGGTTGGGTCAGGGTTCCCAGTCTATGTGGGAGAAGAAGGGTCTGGAATTTCCACAAATTGATTGCTCTACGACAAGAGAATTGATCGTATCACACATGAGCCGATCGTCTGGGATTTGAGCTGATCGGTTCAACCCTTTAACTGGCTGATTCACAATCTTGGTCCGTCTCAAGTTGACTTTCCTCTTTTTGTTTCGAATTAATCTAAAGATCAATTCTTGTCCCAATCAAATTGTATAAGTGAAACGAAATATTTTTCTCATCAACTAGACTTTCCCAACATGCTTGTTTGGTCTAGATGAACCAATCGGTTCACCAATGTGAACCTGTCATCTTAGTGACCTAAGCCGATCAGTTCAATGCTTGAACCGGTCGGTTGGCAGTCTGGGTTGTGCAAAAATCAGTCAATGCAATCTTCAATCAATCTGACACTCTGATCACTTGGTTCAACACTTCAACACTATCATTCTGAGTCAATTCAATTCATCAAATGTTTAATTGAATACGTAAACACGTTTATTACTCAATCTAAACATCATTCGTGAATAAACTCCTCTTCCAGGTTAAATCCTATGTGTGTGACCCTATATGTCCAAATTCATGTTGGCAGTGAAAGTCCATAACACTTATGACTTCACAAGAAAAGAGCGGTACCTAGTCACACATCAGTGCTACCCAAGTGAATAGGAATGTTGGAGATCAACTTTCAACCCTACAATCCGTACTTAGTGTTATAGAGAATGTGTAGTTCCTTTGTCACTGATATTCGGTATTGAACATGAGGCATGGATATGTCATCCTCTACTGACGTTCAATCCATGTTTCTTGATCCTGAGTAGACTGCCTAAGATATGTAAGCTCAATGTCACACAATGACTCACAAGCTCATTGCCATGTTTTTTCTAAGTCTCACTCATTAAGTGGCCAGGATATCAAACACCCTCAAGAGGGACAAATCCCATATCTATCACTCACCCCTCAAAATCCCAATGTGTCAAAGTCACCCAATCATCACCTTAATAACAATCCATATTTTGGGAATGCATTTGGTGATGTCAAAGTGTACCCAACGACATGTGTTGAGTGTAGTGATTTCAGGTCTAAGAACCACAATCACCACCAATACTATAAAAGCTGACCCTGACTAACCAAATATGGTTTCCATGCATCACTCTTATGGTGGGTCTGTTCGGTACACTGTTCGCTAACATGTACCTATGTGCTTGGTTTGATATGACATATCATGACTAATGAGACTTTTTCATCAACCAACACACAATCTAGTCTTTTGTGTTATTGATTTCTATGGTTATTTCCACAATAACAACCAACTAGGGACAAAAATGAGAATGTACATACTCTTAACATTTGTTTGGTCTTATCATTCAAGTCACATACATGAAGGCATACATAATTGAGTGTTGTCACTCTCTAGACATCAATCATGTTACACCATCATCTCAAAATAGTTAAAACATATAGATTGGAATTTGCCTTTATTATTATTTAAATTGTTTACAAAGTATCCCATTACAATCATTATATGACTCGCTCTATGGGCATACATACCAACAGACTCCCACTTGCACTTAGAGCCAATCACCCTGGAACCTTAGTCCTCGTGACAAAGCATGACCTTCATACTTTTATGAGAAAGTGCCTTCGTCAATGGATCAACAATGTTGTCTTCAGTCGGTACTTTGCAAATCTTCACGTCTCCTCAGTATATGATATCTTATATGATATGGAAGCGTCGTAGTATGTGCTTGGACTGATGATGTGATCCGAGCTCCTTAGCTTTAGCAATAGCTCCATTTTTGGCTGATGCATACGAAATCCCATTCATACGCTCCCTCTCTTCAAAATATCGGGGACACTGATCTCTAGAGATAGTAACTACATGCACCATGGGAATGTTTCCTCTCTTTGAGTTATCCATGCTGAACCGCTTCAAAAGTTTGTCGATGTACGTGCTCTTACTTAGTTCGAGAATCCTTCTAGATCTATCTCTATAGATCTTAATTCCTAGAATGTAGGATGCTTCTGCCAAGTCCTTCATTGAGAAAGTATTCCCAAGCCAATTCTTTACCTTATCTAAGGTAGAGACATCATTCCCCATCAACAATATGTCATCCACATACAATATGAGGAATGTAGTCACACTCCCACTAACCTTCTTGTACACACAAGGTTCATCTTGACTAAAGCCAAACTCTTTGACTGCTTTGTCAAATCAAAGATTCCAGCTCTGAGATGCTTGCTTTGATCCATAGATTGACCTTTGTAGCTTACAAAATTTATTGGCATTCTTTGGATCTATAAACCCTTTAGGTTGTTTCATGTACACATCCTCCAGAATATTCCCATTAATAAATGCGGTTTTAACATCCATCTACCAAATCTTGTAGTCATAGTAGGCTACAATAGCAAGCATGATCTTGATGGACTTAATCATGGCAATTGGAGAAAAGGTTTTGTCATAGTCTACACCTTGAAGTTGTTTGAAACCCTTTGCAACCAATCTACCTTTATAAGTTTGCACATTGCCATCCATGTCGGTCTTGTTCTTGAAGACCCACTTGCACCCTATGGGATTTACCCTTTCAGGTGGCTCCACCAAAGTCCATACGTTGTTGGTATACATGGATTCCATCTCAGATCTCATGGACTCAAGCCATTTCTCAAAATTTGGTCCCTCCATAGCCTTTAGATAGGTAGTTGGCTCATCATTTACGACCAACTCACTTCCTTCCTGATTCGCAAGATATCCATATCTCTCAGGTTCAAGGCATGTCCTACTATATCTATGAGGTCCTTGTCTTACTAGAGGAGATTGAGATTCCACAACACCTTGTGAATCTATGTATTCCTCTTGTACATCCATCGGTTCAATGTTTCTTGTTGGACTCGAACCTCTTTGAGTTCCACTTTCCTCCCACTGCTTCCTTTGGAAATGAATTCCTTCTCAAGGAATACATCATCCTTGGAAACAAACACTTTGTTGTCAGTTGGGTGGTAAAAGTAGTATCCCTTGGTCTTCTTGGGATATGCAACAAAATAACATTTATCATATCTAGGGCACAACTTGCCAGGAAACATTTTCTTAACATAAGCCTCACATCCCAAAACCCTCATAAAAGACATACCGGGACACTTTCTAGTCCATATTTCATATGGTGTCTTTTGAACTGATTTAGATGGTACATGGTTAAGTGTAAACATGACGGTTTCAAGAGCATAACCCCAGAAAAGAGTTGGAAGATCGACAAGACTCATCATAGATCGCACCATATCAAGTAAAGTGTGATTCCTTCTCTCTGATACACCATTATGATGTGGTATTCCATATGGAGTCCATTGTGATACGATACCACAGGCTCATAGAAGGTCCTACTCATGGCTCAAGTATTCTCCACCTCGATCGGATCGAAGTGATTCAATACTTTTACCAAGTTTGTTTGGTACTTCATTAATGAAATTCTTGAACCTTTCAAGGGTTTATGACTTATGTTTCACTAGGTAAACATAGACATACATACTAAAGTCATCAGTGAAGGTAATGAAATATTGATACCCACCTCTGGCATTTGTTCTAAAAGGCCCACACACATCAATATGTATGAGTCATAATAGATCACTAGCTCTCTCACCTTTACCTGAAAAGGGATTCTTGGTCATCTTTCCCAACAAACAATATTTGCATGTCTCTATTGATTCATAATCAAAAGAGTCTAGATATCCATCCTTATGGAGTCTAGAAATGTGCTTCTCATTTATGTTCCCTGGACAACAATGCCAAATGTATGTTTTGTTTGAGTCGTTGATTTTATGCCTTTTGGTGTTTACATTGTATACACTTGTCTCTAGATCTATCAAGTATAGACAATAAGACATCGGGGCACTGCCATAAAAGATCTCATCTTTAGAAATGGAATACTTTCTATTCTTAATAAGAAATTCAAATCCATCCTTGTCCAAACAATAGACTGAAATAATATTCCTATTTATGGTAGGTACATAATAGGAGTTATGTAACTCTATTATCAGCCCACTAGGTAGAGATAACTCATAGGTTCCTATGGAAATGGTGGCAACTCTTACTGCATTGGCCACACGTAGTTCAACCTCGACTATCCCTAAAGGCCTACTTCTCTTAAGATCCTTCACATTGGAACCAAATGTGAGATCCACATCTGGTATCAAGTAACCAAGATGAAGAAGTAATAAAGTTAATCTCTATCATGTATACACAAGAAGTAGAGATCTATATCTCATGCTTCTTCTTCCGTCATTCCCTCCATCCTCTCCATGTTTTGAGTGTAGAAGACTTGGACATTGGTTTGGCGAGAGAACCCTTCTCTCCCTTTCCTTTGTCCTTGAATTCCATTCCATTGATCACTATCAAGGAACTATCCTTCTTTTTATAAGCATCAAACATCACCTTAAGCGTACACAGACTGGATTCTAAGGCCATCAGTATATCTGGATTGTGCAGAACACTTCTCACAATCCTCAACCAATTATGGAATTTTATCTCAATTAGAACCCAAAAATTGGGGTTGTACCACGTGGCCTCACCCTTTACATGGTTCTTCCCAAGAACCTTCATCATCTCATGTTCTTCCATCTGAGTTCTTTCTCACTTTGGTATATCGTACCCTCATAGGTGACGTACTCAGGACATTTCAGCCTCTCATAAAGTTGAATAGGTTCATGGCTCAGCACATGGCTTGGGTACCTCACATATTGCTCTAGATCGGACTCATGGAACACATTATACATCATGTTATCCTAAGGGGTAAAGCTAAACACAACCATCACCACCAATCCATCTCAAATGGTCCAAGTATCCGGGACTCAGCTCTCTCTTAGCTATAACTTTGAGGGGTCAGATTTTCTCATCACATACTCTCCCACAGTGAACTGCATGTTAGTTTGCTTTGCATCGGCTCATGACTCATGTCGCCCCTGGGCTCTCTTTCGTCCATTGCATGATCAAAGCGACTTCATCTGCACACACTGTGGTCTTTTTCTAAACTTCACAAGGTCCATTTACCAACATCATCTTAATGAAGTGGTGACCGACACAACCTCCCTTGCAGAGCTTCTTTACATCCCAATACTGGCTATGGTGATTATCATCACATCTTACAGAGAACAAGATCTGTCTCCATGTATCACCCTAAACGAGCACACCTGCTCTCATCAGACCCTCTTGTCTGTATTATACGAACCATTAGTTAGGGGTGATAAACTGTACTAGCATCGAGTTCTTCATGTATCTACTTCCACCTTATGGAAGTGAACCTTTAGATCATACTGAAGAACTTTTGAACTCACATCATGGTGCAGTTGAACTATCTCTCTTTCATATGTAGTTCAACCGAATCCATCCCTTGACAGTATTCTTTCTTTCTCATGTCATCTAGGTAAGGTGATCTACCATAACCCATATTGCATCTTGACCCTCCTTGGTCTAGGGGAGACTTACCACAACATCCATAGTGATGAACTCCCATTCCCTCTCAGGGACTCTTTTATCCTCTATATCGATTCACTGGGTTTTTGGTGTCCGTCCTTCACCTCCTGTCTTACATGGCAACATACCCCATGCAACTTCATCTTAGGCATCCAAAGTACTGTTGTCACTTATTATCTTGGTAGTACCACGGTATATGGTGATCTTAAATCATGATCTCCTATATGTCATGATTCCTCAAGATCAATTCCTAAACCACTCTCATCAGGGTTTTATCACCTTCCTATCCAAAGAAGTACATCTGAGGTTCTACAACCATCCTTTTATTACATCAAGGCCTAGGTTGGCTAACCAAATAACTACTAACTTGTTCAACAGATCTTGTTACATCTGAGTGTTAGCCAAACATATCTTCCTTTTCAAACTTAGGGCTAACCCAACAACCTCTTTTAGCCTCTAGCTAAACTAAGAAGCTGCATCTCAACCAGGGCATCCATTACCACTTCACATCCTTAGGTGATAGGAAATATTGAATACATACACCTTCACTTATTATCTCAGCTCAACTCTAAGTCTATCTTCATCAAGAACACTCTGAGCTCATCTTCTTGGTTATCAAACTCAACCTTGTATCACTTGCAAATTCCACATAGCTCATGTTAAAACATCCTCACAAGATGATTACCTTAATTCTCTTGAGGTTTATAAACCATCTACACATCATTTACTCCATAAGGTTATGTTATCATCTCTATCCTCATACCTCATAGCAACGTTCCAACTCACATCATCTTTATCCTTGGTGTATGGCATGCGTACTGTCCTATCTCTCACTCTCATAACGAGAGGAAATAAGCATTTGGCGGACATCCAAACACAAAGTTCTTCCTATTCCAAGAGTAGAGATGGTACATCCCACCTTGCCAGTACACCTACAAATTTAAGTTGAAATGTGCAACTTATGTCTCTATATCACGATCATCTCGATATCAAAGTTACTTCCATGTAGAACTGGTCTCTAACCTACTTGGGTCCACACACATTCCTTGGTCATCTCCTCTAGGTCTATAGGGTGCTAACACTTTTAGGGTCATCCCTCTTCCCTTATGCATCTAGAGAGTGCCCTACTCATCTACCCTTTGGGTCCCATGAGTTCATGAAGGTGATCAATCTCCTAACCCATGGCCCTCTGACAATGATAGTCGTTACCTCCCGGCCCTATGGTCATGTGCAACTAGGGAATTAGGCAGCTCCCACTTCCATCGGTCTTATCCCTACCTGACCCTAGGATAGACTTAAGATTCTAATATAGTACATGTCCAACTTAGAACCTTACCCAAGCCTTCATCATCTCTCTCTGCATTCATGGGCTGACTTTCATCCATTCACAGGGTTCATGGCGACCTGCCTACCTTGGTCAGGCCCCACACCGGTTATCTTCATGGTAACACATCCACATGCACTTATATATGATTAACTATGGGTCTACATGTTCATTCTCTTACCATGTACTCTTCATTTAGCTTCTCAAGATCCTATGAGACCCCTTTAGGTTTCCTCAAGACCCACAAAAACTGGTATACACCCTACTAAAGGGTACTTCTCCCAGGATGGGAGGAAACTACATATTGATAATAAAGGTCACAAACGTCCTTATGTCTAGGGTTTACATCCACATGAGCATGCTTAACCCTAGAAAGCTACTAAGGCACAAGAAGACTACCTACTAAACCATGCTAGGTCATACTTGTTCTCATTCCTCAACATTAGGCCAAGAACATACCTTCCTATGTCACCAACTTAGCTGTGAGGGGTTCATCAAACACACCTCAAACTTAAGGGTTTCCCTTTCCTCGAAGCAGGAGGAGTACTATGCTCGAATCTATAAAAACCCAAATATCATCATGAGCATCGGGTACACCTCTTTCCCACTTAGGCCTTGGAACCCTAGGTTCACTTCATGGGTGTCCAACTGCATGCTCAACCTCTTAACCATGAATCAAACATGTACAAGGTATGACATGCCCTTCCTTTCATCCTTCTACTTGAATAACACTTCAGACTGGAGACCTCCTGAAGGACAAACAACAAGGTATAAGGCCTCACAACCTATTACTAAGCCTCTTCAGGGTCTAAGGCACTCTTTTTCTCATCTCAGAAGGCAAACACCTACCCCATTGTCACATAGGTACCAGCAACATCATCCTCTCTCTAGGTTTGGTTCCTCTAAAGGCAACCAAGATATCATCAACCTCCAGGGGTCAAGCATGAGGCAACCACTATCATCCACTTAGGTCGCATCCTCCTCAACTCCCCATTGTTCCTCATATCTTAGAATATAAGCTTCCAACCTTCTTGCTTGAGTCCTTCTCTCTCTCTCTCTCTCTCTAGAGCTAACCCTACAAACAACCTTGCTACTAGAGGTCCTCTCTCCATGGAGGATCAAGCTCCTAATCATACCCCTACATGGGTGAAGCCTCAGTTCAAACATATGTTTGCTCAAGATTATCCATAGACCCTTATGCTTATCTCATAAGCCTTCCATCATGCCCTTCTGGCCAGGGTTTCAACCTACTGCACTATTGATGTACTTTGGGTGCATGATATGCCCTACTGGCATATTCCCATAGGGTTTCTATAGGTTCTTCTCTAACCTTATCAATGAAGGAGCTATCCTTCACTCAAACATGCACGGCCCTTCCCAGGGTTGGGTTGCCAAAGGCACTCGATCATCCAACCTCTCATGGCTCATATCATCATGGGAATCCAAAGCATGTCCACCCACACACCTGGTCTACCATGACATCTAACTCATCATGTCATCTCTTTCCCTATCCACCACTTAGGGTTAGGGTTATTATCATCCATAGAGGATGTGCCAGGTCTCTAATTATAATGGGGATCTCTGCCTCCATGACCAACTCTCTCTACTCATCCTCCTGACAAGGAGGTCCAGCCTCAGGTCTCTCCTGAGGGAAATGACAACTCATGTCATACAACCTAAGCATGTATCTATTCTTTAGTTTACGCTTAAACTATTAAGCTATTTCCATGACATCTTATTTACATGCTTTTCATTAATTTGGTGGAGGATTCCTTAATACTTATCAACGGTACCCATACCTCAAGAGGGTGAGGAAAAGAGACAAAAACCCTAATCCTTAAGGTCTTTAATAGCATTTGAGTTGAGAAGGGATGAACAAGATGAGAGAGTCCTAAAGGTATCTTATTTCGAGTCAATTTCCTGCGACATTGGCCATGCAGTCACACTAATCCGGGGGTCCTCAAATTCCGACTAGCGGTGCGGAGGAAAATCTTGCCAACCCCCAGACATGATCCTTTTATAGACACCTCCGTCTTTCGAAAAATCCTCTAATAACTCCCTTGGTTTCTACGGAGTTTGTAAAATTTAATAATTATTAAAAATTAAATGAGGAACCTAAGCTCTAATACCTAATGTAATGACCCCACCTTCCGGTAACCCCCAATTAAGGGAGACCATGAGGTCAGAGCAGTTATCCCGATTTCCGGATCAAAGGTTCGACAAATAATCAATAATAATTATCAAATTCTACCAAACTATACTGAAAAGTTGTGATAAAAGAAAATTCTGCATACCTTTTGAAAACTTGGATTTCTAAACTTCTAACCACATATGAATTCTATTCTAACTAATCCTCCTTGCACATTAATTCATGTATTCACAATATGCCAATTTATTGTTTGTCTTTTTGGGTTTGTACCTAAAATGGCGACAAACAAAATGTCGGTCAGCATAAAGCTAGTATGTGGGGGAAACAATAATCATGCAAATAATAACAACATATTGCAGTCAATTACAGTTTAAGAAACAACTTTACATTTTAAATATAACTGCTCAATCCATACACACCATATCCTCTATGTTGACCCTGTAGTGGACCTGGATTCTATCCTCGTTATGGTAGATCCCCATTAAACCCCTCATGATCCTACCTAATAGGTGAATCAATTTCTAGGGTTGAGTCACAAGGAACTATCTGTACGTGCCCACTCCTTAACTCATGGTGTGCTAAAGAGTTTCATGGCACTACACGTGGGTAGCCCAATTTCTAACTCTTGATAACTTGATGTCCTACTTAACAAGTAGGCCCAGTACTAGGTTACCCTTTTTCATCATTAGAAAAGCCACAGAGGAGGACCAGGATCTGAGCCAGTCATGTGTACATATTTATGGTGATAATCATAGTCACTTTATAGTTCCATGAAATAAAAGTCATCCAAGTAGTTATTTTCAGGCAACTGATAAAACATCCGGGAATCGCCGTGAAACTAAAGCGATTAACCATAAGCATAACCACATACCTGTCTGGCTGATTTGAGACAAAATAATCCAATCAATCAAGAAATCCAAATAGGCAAGTAAGCACACAATGAGATCCTGAAATATGTATACAATTTCCTATTATTGATCATGCCATCAAGATCTATTAAACCTAGCTTGCTTCCTAGGGTTTCTAGTCCACTTTTAGAGTTTCCATTTCAATTAGGGTTTCACTTCATTTTTACTATTTTAAACCCTAATTTTATACAATTACTTACAAACCATAATTATCTCATCTACTCCTCATGAAAGATATTAAGGTTACCTTTTAACAACATATAACCCTAATTTTAGATTAAAGGCACAAATAAACATCAATTTTGTCCATTATGCTCTTTACATTAAAACGACCAATTTATCCTTTTAATTTATGACAAGATCATTAGGACTAATTATCATCTTTGGTTCCTTCCAGATTAACAACTCATAGTTCATCAAAATCACATATGAACTCTATTTATCATTAATTCCATCTTTATCCAATAGAAAATCATATTAAGGGTATTTATCCACAATTATGAACTTTTATACTCGAAATAGCTTAGAGCCATCATATCTCAACTTTAATCATGAATTTCAACAATTAAAACCATTAAGAGTCACGATTACTAACATTAGGGTTTCAAGGCCCATTAAAGCATATTTATGCACATGAAATTCTAAATTAAACCAATTACGTGCAACGTTCATCCTTTTTGTTCTTAATGTACCTTTTTACCATTAAGAGGTTAATATCAACTTTAATCATCCATTAAACCCTACTAAATACATTAATCATCTCAAAATAGGGTTTCTTAATCATTAATTCATTAAAGTTGATAACTTCCATTACTTTTCGAATTGTAAGAGGAATTAGCTTCTAAATATATTTTTATTTGATTCCCCTCGTTTTTTTGAGCAACTTTCATATTTTATGTGCACTCATCCAAGCTACTAATAAGGAGATACGATTTTTGCAAATTAAACTTAATTGAGTCAATCCATGAGCGCCACATCACCTCGTTCCATGCAACGTTGTCGATTTGGAAACATAACCAAAAGACAAATCTGCCCCCACGTAAGTGAGTGGCGCTTCAGCCCGTGGAGGGGGAAAATGGTCCAACGCGACCTTAGGTCATCTTCTACCTTTGGCACCCGACCTAGCCGCCGATGGCTGGCTTCCCGCGGTCCGCCCTTCCTTCGTGGGGCTCGAGGATCGCTGCTAGCTGCAGCCCTGGCTCCTCCGCACCCTGCTGCACGTGGGGCACCTCCAAGTTGCGGCCAAGTTGGTCATTCCCAAGCATGAGAAGCCTGTGACTGGTGCCACAATTGTAGTAGGTTTTGCAGATCTCCGGCAGGAGCTGTGCGAAGACGAGGGTGCTTGGATGGTAGTCGATCAGTCCTGTGTTGTTGTGGAAACTTCATGCCTCCAACAAAGCCACAGACAACCCCTCGTTTCTCCAGGGATAGGGCTATATCCTCTTGGTTAGGGTTTGGATGAAGAAGAAGAAGAAAGGAGAGGGTTGTGTGGGATTCTCTCAAACTCAAGCCAAAGGCTCTACCCCTTATATAGGGGAGGGTATCCACACCCCAAAATGTTCATCCAAGAGGAAACAAGTCCCTTTTCTAATAGGAAAACAATTTTCCTTAATTCAGAAGCAATATTCTCTCTCTTCCTCATCTCTTTAGATAACTATATTCTTTGTTCTTTAGATATTAAGATTTTGAAAATTACCTCTTTTATTCTCGTTGTACTTGCCTTTTAATCCATTGGCCACGAAATTCTTATTTCTTAAAGCAAATAATATCTATTTTTGATAATATCAAAAAGTCATTAATGATGTACCACATTATCCTCTTATTTTGTTTTATTTGCCTTTTATCTTTCTTTTTCTTCATTGGGACTCCTTGGATCCCAAGAAACTCTAATATTTCAAAATACTTCTTAGTGGATACTCATTATCCTTCTAGATGCATCTATATCCATTATTTCTCATTATCTTACTTATTTGTTTATTAAAATATCTCTTTTTGAGGATTTCACTCCATATCTCTTTTATTTTCCTTATTGGAATTCCTTTTAACATTAGAAACCTCATGGATACGAAAATCCACCAAGGATAACTCAATTATACCTCTTTCCACTTATTTCCCACATTTTATCATTGTTTTCAATTTCTTTCTTAATAAAGAAATATTTAATTGATTTTTTCTTTTCTTGTTGCATTAAGAAAGAAATTGATTTCTTGGAACCCAAGGAACCCAAGGAACTCCATTATTAAGGACTCCTTGGAACCCAAGGAACCCAAGAGGCACGAAATCCAACTTTGTATTATATTCTTTTGCCTTCTAGAGGTTTCTACATCTTTCTTTCCTCCATTTATGATTAATAATGGAGTTTCTTTTGTGTTTTCCTTGTTATTGGGCCCAATAGCCAATAAAGCCCACAAGACAACTAACAAGGGTATTGTAAACGAAATCCTTTTATTCCAAACAAAATATATCATTATTTGTTCAAATATCTTTAATAGGAGAAATTACATTTCTCACCAAAAGAACCCAAAAATTGGGGTTGTAACAGGAATAATGAAGGAGTTCTCCTTTTCCCCATGGAAGGTAATAGTATGAATAGAGTTTTTACATAATAAAGGTACGAAGGGTGATTTTCTTTTTGTAATCTTTGGGTCTATATAGTAAAAGATATAAGATTTTTATTTTAAAGATAGGAGGGATGAATATAGTTAGTACTTTCCTAACATGATTCGTTGCCAATTGCATAAGGAATCTTAATGGAAACTAGAACCATGGATCTCAAACCCTTGCTCTATATAAGAAGTGGTACAAAGAGAAGATGGACTACCCCAATCCCCTCCTTCCTTGATGTGCATCCTGTGAAAGCAATGTGGGTAGAGAATCTCTCTCCCTTCATCATAGAAATGCTCTCCCCATATATAATTCTCTCATAGTATCATGGAACATGATGCTTCACACAATGACATAGAACATCAATATCTTCCAAAGTACTTCACCCCTCATCCCTTTTATTCTAAGTCTCCATGGAAGAGGCTAACACGTCACCCCATTTTTGAGGTATAGATTCTTATTTTTTTTTATTTGTAGAAATTACTATAATTATCCATAAATGGCAACATTATACTGCTCTATGTGTTCTATTTATATAAGTGTTATATTTATATAACGTCCCATGAGGAAAAATCTATGACGATCACCTCCTTGGCCCTGTTAGGTGTGTCGGATGACTCTGGGCGGTACCGGGACAAGTCTTCAGTGAAGTTACAGATCCACTTATCCCTCCACACGTCAATCATTTTTAACATCCCCCACACTCCAGCTCAGCCCCTCAAGTATGACTGCCTTTGCGCCCCATATACAGCTCCACATTTAACTAGGATTATGTCCCCTTGTAGCTTGAAGAAAAGTAGTCCTTGGAAAATACCATTCTTTCAACACCTTGTGGGCAAGTGAGTCCGTTTTGGATAGAAGACGCCATGCTTGTTTGGCCTACAAGACCTGGTTAAAGCTATTCAAATCATGGAACCATATTCCTCCAACCTTCTTTGGTTTATAGAGGTTGGCGCAGTATTGCAATGATAGCTTCTTTTTGGTACCTTTGCCCCCCGCCCACCAAAATCTTGTAGTATAGCTTTGGATTTCTTGTAGAATCGTCGTGGGATCTGGAAAACACTCATGACGTAGGATGGTATGGCTTGAGCAATTGACTTAATGAGGACTTTATTTCCTAGTTTAGATAGAAACCAATCCTTCCAACCCTGTAGGTTTTTCCAAATGTGTTCCTTCACTAAATTGAAGACTTGTCTCTTCGACCTCCCTATGACTGTTAGTAGTATTAGGTGCTTGTCGTGTCTGTTCTCCTCTCCGATGTTGAGAATCTACCTCAATTTGGTCCTCATTATTGCCTTTTTCTTTTAGTACAACCCTTACATTGAGCGTCTCTGCTTGCCTTCCATCAAAAGAAGTAGCCAATTTGTTGTCCATCAAGGATTTCAGATATGAGAGAGGACATTACTTCTTCTAGCTTGATGGAGTCCTTTCCATAGACTTTGGTCTCCTAGAATTTCTTTTGAGAAGGGGGAAAGAAAATAAAATAATCAAGGTTTATCTTCATCTTCCACTTTGTGTAAATATTTTCCAAATCCATAATGATGGAGTTGAACAGAACAATATTATCACAAATAGATGTAACTTTAGACATGCACAATAGATATAGACATTGATTATGATCAAATTTGTTTGAACAGTCTTTAATTTTAGAGAGATTCAAGTTTCCTCCACAAGTCTGCAACAGTCCTTTCTTTAGTGGCTTCTCCAGAACTATCCATAAAATTGACAACTAGATGACAATTAGAGCTTTCTCATTCATCTCTTGCTTTTCCTCAGTATTCAAGGAAGTAGGGATATTCTCCACTCCTAGCAACGCGTTAGCGACACCTTGTAGAACGGGTAGCCCTTGCATCTTGATTAGACAACATCCTTTCAATACATCTAAGGAGAGGAAACCCTTGGAAATTTGCAAGTTGGGTTAAACGTCACCCCAGGGGTATCACGGATCCATCCAAACATTAATTTTTAAGAAGGATCCAATAGGGGTGATGATCTATTGTTTGATTATAAAGAAAATTAACTGAAGGTACACTTCAAAACATAGATTATTTATGTATAATTATTCTAACTAGATATATTATATGTGTAACTTAAAATTATTTTACTTTAGAAATTTAAATAATATAACTCAAAATGTAGTTAATTCTAATAACTATAAAATTATCTGCATATCCCAAATGAACACAATTTTTTCTTCTTAATTGATTTAGCCCTATTTTAGGACTTCATCTTGTGCCATTTTGCACTTTAATCACATCTAAACATAGTAGAATGCAAGTTAATTACCCCAATATGCATATTATGTCAAATACACTTATGGACGTTCTTTGCAAACATTTCAGGTACTTAGACCATGCTTTGAATGGATGAGAGAGAAGGAAGGAATTCTAGGATTCCTCCACTCATGGAGGGGTCCAAAGAAGGCCCCAAAGCTCCCTCAACCTAGCCTTAATGGCCAAGAACTGACACCATGCAAAGAAGTCCGTTAATGATGATGATTCAAGTTGACTTTGCCATTGAAGACCCCAGCACGGTCGTGGTGCCAAGGAATGGTCGTGCTAATTGATGCACAAGTTAAGGGAAATCCTCAAGATTTGCAAGCTACAACAACTCAGTTGTGCCATGATGACCCCAAAATGGTCGCTCTACCTAGCACGACTGTGCTAACCAAAGACAGAATGGGCGTGCTCAAGGGAACGACCTCCTCTCAAGCTCCACCACCACGTCCATGCTACCCAACACGACTGTTCTACCTAGACCTCACCACGGTTGTGCTGTCCAACATGGCCATTCTACCAGCCTCTGATTCACCCCATTCAACCTGTGATTTTCCACTTCCTTAGAACAAACATTCCCCATCACCACAACTGTTCTCACCTCTACCCACCACGGCCATGCTGCCACCTAAACCCTACTATTTTCTACATTGTTTTTTTCAAAAATACAACCACTAACCCTAGTGCTTCCACCATCACCTATATATACATGGGTGGCGCTACAACACTAGGTTAGACCCTCCTAGCTACCATTACTCCTCTCCACCCACTCCTTGAGCATTCATTGGACTTCCCTTGCATTTATGCTCTCCATCTACCATTTCCACCTCCATTCCACCTTGGAAACCTAGATTTCTAGGTTTTCCTCCATAATCCCCTTCCTTTTCATGCCCATCATCACCACTGGAGGAGGGAGGTCGTCCCCAAGCTTCTAGGAGGTGAAAAAGGCCAAGCTCCGACGAGCTCCATGGAGTCCTATGCCCTTCTTCCCCTCTCTTTTGCTATTTCTTTGATTATGTCTATCTAAGCCCCTAGTGGTGGGATATTTGGGGTTAAAATGTGACTTTGCTACCATGTTGGGGGAAAATTGGCTTGTAATGAACTCATATTTATATATGATGATTGCTCCATGCTTTTATCTCATATCCCATTATCTTGTTAGTGGTTTATGCTTTTTATCATGAATTGCTTCTTTGATGGTGCTTGATGACACCTTGTTTCTAGAAGATTTAGAATGTATGTGGCAATCTTAGGAATGACTCCTAGGTCCAAATAGTGGATCCCTAGCTAGTCTCCTTAGGTCCCACATACATTTCCCTTCTCCTACTACTTGGTGTGAGACCTAAGTAACTAGTGTAAGTGGGATTGGTGTGATTGCGTATGGTTTATTAAAGGCTAGAATGGCTAGTGGCATGAGGTCAAATGTCCTCATATCTACTCCCATTTCTACCCTTGGCCCTCAATTTCACAATACCACTTACCCTAGAAACCTAGATTTGGCAAATCCCACTAGAATTACACCTAACCCTAGTCTTCCACTAGTAGTATAAGGTACATTCTAGTAGCAATTGCCTTATTGTTTGGTTTGGTAATTGTAACATACCAAAATTTTGTGATTAAACCTATTTTGAGCCACTTTTAAAAAAATTTCCTTATTTGAAAACCTATAAAATCATTATGTTTGTTTACCACTTGTGGAATATCTTGAATGCAAGTACCTAAATTGAAAATTCGCCCCACTTTGATCAAGTCATCCCAATTGGGACCCACAATGAAATAATCAACCTCTTATTGGATTTTTGACTTTGGAATCACATAAAAAGTTACTATGGATTTTTGGATATTCATGTCTGCATTAGTTTAAAGAGCAAATATTTAACTATCTTAGACCCATAAACCAACATAGTTAGTATTTTCAAGAATTCCCTAAGGGCCACTAACTAACTGTTTGAAATACCAATATAAACGGAATGCCAGGTTAAGAAATATAAATAGAGGAATATACCAAATTATAATATCACAGGGATTAAAATATGATCTTAAAGGATAAGGCTATCTTTTTCAGTAAAAGTTAGGCAATGGCTAGTCTAGGGTTCACGAGCCGCGGAGGCAGCCGTGGAAGCCGTGGCGGCCGTGGTTCTGGGCGGGGTACCCCCGCGTTCCTCCAGTCGACGGCGACCCCGCGTCGTCTGTAGACCCCCCTCTCACCTCTCTGACTCCCACAGACGATGACGTCGTGATGGCTATCGTCGCCCCACCCTCAACAAACCAGATCGTACAAAGACGCCACGGCAGGGCGCTCGACCAAACAACCTGCAACTCTTCCTCCGGTCTCGTTGAACTTCCTGACGTCGGCAGACATCCGCGTCGACCGAGAAGGAGCAATTTCGGCCATCTCTATCAACCCAGCTACATTGCCGCCTCTCCTGGAGCCCTGGAAGTTCGCGGTGGTCATCAAGGTCATTGGCACCACCGTGAACTTCAACGCCCTAATGAATAGAATCCTGATCTTATGGCAACTGACAGATGAATTTCGTGCTATCGACCTTGACAAAGGTTACTACGTTATTCAGCTAGCCAACAACGATGATTTTGTCTGCTCCCTAATAGGAGGACCGTGGATGATTTTCAACCATTACTTGTCGGTGCAATCTTGGTCCAAGGATTTCCGCCCCTCCGACCATATCCCCAAGAAACTGGTGGTGTGGTCGCGGATTCCTGACCTCCCGATCCATCGATTCCAGAACCAACTCCTATACTGTGTGGGAGATTTTATCGGTAAGACGATCAAGATAGACACCATGACCCAGTCCGGAAATCGGGGTAAGTTCGCCTGTATCGCGGTTGAGGTCGACACGACCAAGCCGTTGCCGCCGGCGATCATGCTCAATGGGGGATGATACTGCTTGGAGTATTGAGAACCTGCCCACTTTCTGTATGAAGTGCGGCCACCTTGGCCATGCTGAGGGAGACTGTAAGTTCGTTCCCACATTTTCGAGCATCGCCCCAAACCCTTCTAGTACACAATTGCTGGATGTATCCTCACAGTACACGGTGGCTATCCATGCAATGATGCCCGCTAGGAGATCTACCATCTGCAAGAAGCATCCTACTGCCGCGGATGCACACACGGCTAATACCTTGAAGGAGCCTCAAGCCAAAATGCCCCTTGCTGCCGACGCTGACGACGAAAGCACATAGGAAACGGTCTCATCCCGGAAGCATAAGAAGAAGGCAGGCAGACCTCATCCCACGTCTAAGACCCCGGGGTGAAGCCGGCCGCCACCCGCTCCGAGTACAGCGCCAGCCGTTTCCACCGCGGGTGGAGACAACTCTATGATCACGCTAGTGGATGATGAAAACTATGAAGGTAGAAACAACACCTTTGTCGAGTCCTTTCGGTTCCAAGCAGCCGTCCAAAGCAACCAGCTTTCCTTACAATCAGGGTTCTCGTTGGGTGCCCAAGATGCCGGCGGTGGAGTCATCCTCCATAACAGATGTGTCGTCTATCAAGCAAAGAGCCCAGGACGTGAGCCAAAGAAAGGCAAACTCACAATGCTTGTGGGAAATGTCGACTTCATAGCTAACGCAAAGAAGACCTTAGACTTTGAGACCGTTGATACAGGTCCCGATGAGAGCATGGATGCCTCCTCCGCAGCATCTAGGCTCCTCGCTGCTATCCACTAAGTGCATGTTGGTGCTGCCACCCCCACCTTATGGTGTTTTAATGACTAACATCCTCTGTAGGAATATCCAAGGGGCATGCTCTAAGGATAAATTAATTCTTCTGAAAGAATACAAATGGAGGTACAAAATCCACATTCTCGTCATTATCGAACCTCGTTGTAGTGGTAGCAAAGCCAATGAAATCATCACCAAGCTGGGTTACTCTTCCTCTCACAGAGTTGAAGCGATGGGCTTCTCCGGGGGTATCTCGGTCCTTTGGGACAACTATAGATGCACCATCGACATTCTACAAAGCCATCGCCAATACGTGCACTTCCGTAATAATACCTCCTAGTTGCTTACCTTCGTTTATGGTAGTCTGAACCCACAGAAGCGCAACCACCTGTGGCACAGACTATCAGGTCTCTCCTCCCTCATTAATGGTCCTTGGGCGCTGGTCGACGACTTCAACACTATGCTTGATGCCTCGGAGAAACAAGGCGGAAGCGGTTTTGACAGACAGTCTAGCCTCAAATCTTACTCCCTATTTGCCAGCACAGGTCTTAAAGAGATGGCCTCCTCGGGGCATCGGTTTACGTTCAAGAAAGGAAGGCTACTAGAAAAGCTTGATAGAACTATTGCTAATGAGGAATGGATAGCGGTGGAAGGCGGTATGAACATCCAAGTCCTACTACGCCTTCATAGTGACCATAACCCCATCCTCCTGTCTGGGTAGAACCACCAACAAAGAGGTCATCATTTCAAAACTAAGATGAGTTGGAACCTTATTCCTTCCTTCAAGACTGACCTTATCAATGCCTAGGATGGCTCTCGAATATATCTGGATGCACTTCCTTCCTTCAAGGTAGTTGCCACCTCGTGGGAGGCTAATAGACTCAAGCAACAACATAAGTGAAAAAATATCCTTCTATGGAAGATCGAAAAATGCCAGGCAGCATCCAACTCTTCTTCTCCTCCGGTCTCAATACAACTTAAATGTATTACCTTGCAAAAAAGTCTCAATACCATTCTCCTGAGAGAGGAGGCTGATTTGTAGAAGCGATCTAACATCAACTGGTTACAGTATGGCGATGGAAACAATAAGTTTTTTCATGCCAATGTAAAGTCACGCAGGCAACATAGAAAAATCTCGCGGCTATGTGACAACAATGGTGTATGGATCACGACGCCGGACAGCATCAAACTCCACGTGCGGGACTTCTTCACGCAGCTGTTGTGTACCCCATGTTTGCCGGCTCCAAATCATGAGGCCATCCGTGACTATGTAGGCGAGTTTCAACCTATCCTAAATAGCCACCTTCTCGGGCGTGTCCCAGATGTAGAGGAGATCCGATGCACCATCTCTCTCATTGCTCTCGCCAAGGCGCCGGGCCCAGACGGTATCCACAATGGGTTTGTCCAAGACCATTGGTCTCATGTGGGAAATTCCTTCATCACATCTGTTCAACATGCTTTCACCACCAGCCAGGTGGATCCCCGCATCACAGATTCACTCCTTGTGCTCATCCGCAAGATCGCCAACCCACAACGTTGCTCTAAGCTTCGCCCCATCTCTCTAAATAATTGTTGTTTCAACCTCATCTCCAAGATCATTGTAGAACGGCTTAAACCGTACTTGAATGACTGGATCTCTATGACCCAGTCTAGCTTCATCCCCGACAACTGGATCAGCGACAACATTCTCCTTGTACATGAGGTGGTGCACTCTATGAAACAGAAACAAGGGAATACAAAATGGGTGGCTATCAAACTAGACCTTTCTAAAGCTTTTGATCGTATGAATTGGCTGTTTGTGGAGGATATCTTGGCGAAAATCGGCATTCCCAACAATCTCTCTAAGTTGATTATGCAAATCATCTCTCAAGGTAGCACCTCAATTTTGTGGGAAGGCATTCTCATGGACCCCAGCAAGTCCATCCAAGGCGTGCGACAAGGGGACCCCATTAGCCCCTACCTCTTTGTTCTGTGTATGCAACGCCTCAGCCAAGCCATTGCTAATGACGTGGCTCTTAGAAGTTGTAAGCCGGTTAGGCTTTCCAGGGTCGGCCTGCCACTTTCACACGTTATGCTTGCAGATGACATCCTCATCATGGCCGAGGTCTCTCTAGCTCAAGCTTCTAGCATCAACAAGATTCTTAAGGAATTTGCCGAAATGCCCCTTGCTGCCAACGCGGATGACGAAGGCACATGGGAAACGGTCTCATCCCACAAGCATAAGAAGAAGGTAGGCAGACCTCATCCCACGTCTGAGACACAGGGAGGAAGCCGCCCACCACCCGCTCTGAGTACAACGCCAACTGTTTGCACTGTAGGTGGAGACAACTTTGTGGTCACGCTAGTGGACGACGAAATCTGTGAAGGTAGAAACAACGCCTTTGTCGAGTCCTTCCGGATCCAAGCAGCCGTCCAAAGCAACCAGCTTTCCTTACAATCAGGGTTCTCGTTGGGAGCCCAAGATGCCGGCAGTGGAGTCATTCTCCGTAACAGATGTGTCGTCTATCAAGCAGTGAGCCCAGGACGTGAGCGGAAGAAAGGCAAACTCGCAATTCTTGTGGGAAATGTCGACTTCACAGCTAATGCAAAGAAGCCCTTAGACTTCGAGACCATTGATACAAGTCCCGACGAGAGGATGGATGCCTCCTCCGCGGCATCTGGGCTCCTCGCTCCAATCCACTAAGCACATGTTGGTGTTGTTGGGTTTTAAGGGAGGCAGAGAAACAGCAGAAACAAAAATTTTCTCCCAAAACTCAGAACAAAAGGAATCGCGTCAACGTCTATACAATAGAAAAGATGGTTTGTGGATTCATACCTTGTCCCGAGGCTCGCTCGGTGACAGTACCTCGCGCCTTGCACGGGCTTCACCTCCGGTCTTGGACGGTGTCTGTGTAGCTCCTAGTCGCACCGGGACTGAAGACTCCTGGGCTCACCGGGACTGTCGGGATAGACAGTTGTCCTCTGAGCGAAAGAGGTCTCCCGCCTCTACATTCGTCCACACGGACTGCCTGGAACTCCGATCTCCTTGTCCCACAAGGAATCAGAAGGAGTCACACCCTCCTGTCGGTGTACTAGTCACCGACACACTCTCCTGCCACCAGTCGCTTTCTGCAGTTGTCTTTCCCTTTCTATGCCTCCCTTATCGGGTAGCACTTGCTCGGGCTCTCTCGGTTACCAAAACCAGAGAGAACGACAACTTTGCAGAACAACTGGCGCTCTGAGTTGCACTTTGAGAAGCTCCCAATACCCCTATATATAGGAGGGTCATGGGACAAGGTTCTCTATCCCGAGCAATGCGAGACTAAAGCAGGAGTAGAAGGGTTTGAGATTTTCTACAAAAACAATCATCTGAGTAACCTGAACCGATCGTTTAACAACTGAAACGGTCGGTTGGGGATCTGAGCCGGTCGGTTGACTCCTCAACCGATCAGTTGGGACCCATGAAATGATCGGTTTGCATGTAAACCGATCGGTTCGTGGTCCTGATCAGTTCCCAATTGACTTTTCTTCTTTAGTTTCTAATTGATATCAAATACCAATCCTTATTCCAATCTTATTGGACAAGTAAAACAAAAGAATTTCTCACCAATCTTACTTTTCCAACTTGCTCGGTTGGACCAGTTGAGCCGATCGGTTCAATACTTGAACAGGTCGTTTCACTCTGTCCATGAGCCGATCGACTCACCAGTTGAGCCGATCGGTTCACCATGCTCAGCCGATCGGTTCATCACATGAGCTGATCGGTTGGGAGTGCAGATTGTGCAGAATAAATCAATTGCAGTTCCAATCAATCTGATACTCTAATCAAGCTGTCCAACACCTTGAACACTATGATACTGAGCTATCAATTGATTGAGTGTTTAATTGAACTACTAAACTCCTTTAGCAATCAATCTAAACATTGTTTGTGGACAAACTCCTCTTCCAGGTTAAATCCTATGTGTGTGACCCTGTGGGTCCATTTCACGTTGGCAGTGAAAGTCCATAACACTTATGACTTCACAAGCAAAGAGCGGTGCCTAGTCACACATCAGTGCTACCCAAGTGAAATAGAAAGTTGGAGAACAACTTTCAATCCTACAATTAGTGAATGGTGTTATAGTGAATGTTTAATTCCTTTGTCACCGATATCCTGAATGAACTCGAGGCATGGAACAGTCATCCTTTCAACGTTCATTCATTTCCTTGATCTCAGAGCAGACTGAGTGAGATGTGTGTGACATCAATATCACATATTGATTCACACGTGCATGCGCATGCCTTTCTCAATCCTACTCATCAAGTGGCCAAGGACATCAAAATCCCTCAGGAGGGACAAATCCCATATTCTCACCCCTCAAAAGCCCCATGTGTCAAAGCCACCCAATCATCACCTTTATAACAACCCATGTTTCAGGACTGCGTTTGATGATGTCAAAGTTTACCCAACGACATGTGTTGAGTGTAGTAATTTCAGGCTAAGAATCACACTCACCACCATCATTGTGAGAGCTGATTGTGACTACCAAGTCATGGTTCCATGTGTCACTCTTACGGTGGGTCTATCCGGTACACTGTTCTCTAACAAGTACCTATGTGCTTGGTTTGATATCTCTATATCATGACTAATGAAATTCTGTCATCAACCAACATACAATCTAGTCTTTAGTGTTATTGATGTCTATGGTTATTTCCACAATAACAACTGACTAGGGACCAAACAAGAATGTATACTCTTGACATCCGCATGATCTCATCATTTAGGTCCTTAACCTAAAAGCATGCGTCATTAAGTAAAATCATTCTTTAGACATCTATCATGTTACACTATCATCTCAGAAACAGTTTAAACATATAGATCAGAAATTGCCTTTATTATTATTCAAATCAATTACAAAGTATCCCATTACAATCATCATATGACTTGCTCTATGGGCATACATACCAACAGACTCCCACTTGCACTTAGAGACAGTCACCCAGGAATCTCATTCCTTATGACCTAGCATGACCATCATGCTTCTACTGAGAAAGGGCCTTCGTCAGTGGATCAGCTATGTTGTCTTCAGTTGGTACTTTGCAAATCTTCACATCTCCTCACTGTACGATCTCTCGTATGAGATGGAAGCGCCGCAGTATGTGCTTGGACCGCTGATGTGATCTGGGTTCCTTAGCTTGTGCAATAGCTCCATTATTGTCACAATAAAGCTGAATTGCATCACAACTACTGGGAACTACACCAAGTTCAGAGATGAACTTCCTGATCCACACAGCCTCCTTTGCTGCATGTGAAGCAGCAATATACTTGGCCTTTGTAGTAGAATCGGCAATTGTTTCTTGCTTGGAACACTTCTAGCTCACAACTCCATTATTTAGGCAAAATACAAATCCTGATTGCGATTTGTAATCATATTTATCAGTTTGGAAGCTTGCATCGGTGTAACCCTTTACAACCAGCTCTTCCTCGTCGCCGTAAACAAGAAACTGATCCTTAGTCATTCGCAAGTACTTGAGGATGTTCTTTACAGCTGTCGAGTGAGCATCACCGGGATCTGACTGGTACCTTCTCATCATGCTGAGAGCATACGAGACATCTGGGCATGTGTACAACATAGCATACATGATGGATCCGATTGCTGATGCATATGGGATCCCATTCATACGCTCCCTCTCTTCACAAGATTGGGGACATTGAGCTCTAGAGACAGTGACTCCATGTAACATGGGGATGTTGCCTCTCTTTGAGTTCTCCATGCTGAACCGCTTCAGCACTTTGTCAATGTACGTGCTTTGAGTTAGTCCGAGAAGCCTTCTAGATCTATCTCTATAGATCTTAATTCCTAGAATGTAGGATGCTTCTCCTAAGTCCTTCATTGAGAAAGTATTCCCAAGCCAAGTCTTTACCTTCTCTAAGGCTAAGACATCATTCACCATCAAAAGTATGTCATCCACATACAATATGAGGAATGTGGTCGAGCTCCCACTAACCTTTTTGTACACGCAAGGTTCATCTTCATTTTGAATAAAGCCAAACACTTTGACTTCCTCATCAAATCGAAGATTCCAACTCCGAGATGCTTGCTTCAATTCATAGATTGACCTTTGCAGCTTACAGACTTTATTGGCATTCTTTGGATCTACAAAACCTTCATGTTGTGTCATGTACACATCCTCATGTATATTCCCATTAAGGAATGTGGTTTTAACATCCATCTGCCAAATCTCATAATCATAATAAGCTGCAATAGCAAGCATGATCCCGATGGACTTAATCATGGACTATGGAGAAAAGGTTTCATCATAGTCAACACCTTGAACTTGTCAAAATCCCTTAGCAACCAATCTGCCTTTATAAGTCTGCACATTTCCATCCATGTCGGTCTTCTTCTTAAAGACCCACTTGCACCCTATGGGTTTTACCCCTTCGGGTGGTTCCACCAAAGTCCATACTTTGTTGGAGTACATGGATTCCATCTCGAATCTCATGGCTTCAAGCCATTTCTTAGAATCTGGTCCCTCCATAGCCTCTAGGTAGGTAGTTGGATCATCATCTATGATCAACTCACCACCTTCCTAAGTCACAAGGTATCCAAACCTCTAAGGTTCAAGGCAGGTCCTACTAGATCTACGAGGTCCTTGTGTTACCTGAGGAGACTGAGCTTCCACAACACCTTGTGAATCTCCATGTTGCTCTCTTACATCTATCAGTTCAATGTTTTCTTGTTGGGCTTGAACCTCTTCAAGCTCTAATTTCCTCCCACTACTTCCTTTGGAAATAAATTCCTTCTCTAGGAACACAGATGTCCTGGCAACAAACACTTTGTTGTCAGTAGGGTGGTATAGATAATATCCCTTCGTTTCCTTGGGGTATCCAACAAAATAACATTTATCGGATTTGGGTCCAAGCTTATCAGGAAACATTTTCCTAATGTAAGCCTCACAACCCCAAATCTTCAGAAAAAACAAATCGGGACGTTTCCCATACCATATCTCATATGGTGTCTTTTGAATCAATTTAGATGGTACTCGGTTAAGTGTAAACGCTGCGGTTTCAAGAGCATGACCCCAGAAGGAAATTGGAAGATCAGAAAAACTCATCATTGATCGCACCATATCTAACAATGTGTGATTCCTTCTTTCAGACACACCCTTATGTTGTGGTGTTCCAGGCGGAGTCCATTGTGATACAATACCACGGGCTCGCAGAAGGTCCTCAAACTCCTGGCTTAAGTATTCTCCACCTTGATCGGATCGAAGTGCCTTAATACTTTTACCAAGTTGGTTTTGTACTTCATTCATGAAATCCTTGAACCTTTCAAGAGTTTCTGACTTATGCTTCATCAGGTACACATAGCCATACCTACTGAAATCATCAGTGAAGGTAATGAAGTATTGATACCCATTTCTGGCATTAGTTCTAAAAGGCCCACATACATCAGTATGTATGAGTCCTAGTAGATCCCTAGATCTCTCACCTTTACCTGAAAAGGGAGTCTTGGTCATCTTGCCCAATAAACAAGATTCACATGTCTCTATTGATTCACAATCAAAGGAGTCTAGATAACCATCTCTATGGAATCTAGAAATGCGCTTCTCATTTATGTGCCCTAGACGACAATGCCAAAGATATGTTTTGTTTGAGTCATTGAGTTTTTGCTTTTTGGTGTTTACGTTGTATACACTTGTATCCAAATCTATCAAGTATAGACCATAAGACATTGGGGAACTGCCACAAAAGATCCCATCTTTAGAAATGGAACATTTTCCATTCTTAATAAGAAATTCAAATCCATATTTGTCCAAACAAGAGATGGAAATGATATTCCTATTTATGGCAGGTACATAATAGCAGTTCTTCAACTCTATTATTAGCCCACTTGGTAGAGTTAACTCATAGGTTCCTACGGCACTGGCGGCAACCCTTGCCCCATTGACACACGTAGTTCAACCTCGCCTTTCACCAAAGGCCTACTTCTCTTTAGATCCTTCACATTTGAACAAATGTGAGATCCGCATCCGGTATCAAGTACCCATGATGAAGAAGTAGTAAAGTTAATCTCTATCATGTATACACCAGAAGTAGATATCTCTATCTCTGACTTCTTCTTCCATCGTTCCTTCCATCCTCTCCATGTAGAACAAATTGGTTTGGCGAGAGAACCCTTCCCTCCCTTACCTTTCGTTCCATTGATCTCTATCAATGAACTTTCTTTCTTCTTCAAGCGTACATAGAGTGGATTCTAAGTCTCCTGGTATATCTGGATTGTGCAGAACACTTCTCACAATCCTCAACCAGTTGTGGAATTTATTCTCAATTAATTTTCCCATTTTAAAAGATGATTCTTTTGCCATTCTACAAGAGAAAATTACATTTGTCAAAACTCCTTTTGATTTGATTTGAATAAAATTTGACGATAGTTAATTAGGCCTTTAATTAATTACCGCTCCGACTATTTTGATTCAAATTGACAGCCCTCACCATCAATTCGGAAGATTTCAGCGTAGAATCTTCTAGTGGGTCAAGATCCTAAAATCCTCTGAGCCATGGACCAGCTAGGGTTGTCACCCACAACTTAGATATACCAGGTAGGCAACTCTTGCCAATTACATCATATGCAACTCTTGAAAGATGTCATATGCAACTCCTTGCCATGATCATCTCCATGCCTCAAGGTGCTAGATCCTATCTAGGTCACCTTGTTAAGTCCGACCCAAAGCCAACACGATGAATATGCACCCTACTAGGGCAGACCCACACATTCATCCTTCATGCTTCCACGAGATATACGGTGCACCACGCTAGGGCGTGCCCACACTTGGTCGATCAAGCTTTTCACGTGTGTCGCTTTTGGAAGACATCTAAAACTTTAATATTTAATGAGGGATTTGTTTTTTATATACATATACATATCCAATCACCACAATATATAGTATGTATCATATACATGCTATATCCCATAGAAAACATGCAAAATGATAAAAGCAATGATTATGGCCATCCTATTGTGATTCCTCGAGCCAAGAGGAATCACGGTCATTTAAGTCTACATCACATGCAACCTGTACAAGATGAAATATGTGCCTGCCTTTCTGGGTTTGATAAGCTCATCTCCATGACTGATCGGCTCACCATCAAGTTGGTTGTTTGGATGCCACCATCCGATCGACTGGCGCCACCAGTCGATCGGTTCACCGGTCGTCGTGCATCTCCTCAGCTCGCCACCCGCTCATCTCGCTCCTTGAATCGATCGTCTGGAACACCAACCGATCGGTTCATGCCTTGAACCGATCGTATCTGGTCGTCCGCCGTTCTTTGACATAACAAGAAATAAAATCTATCATATTTACAATTGAATTGTGAAACTCGAGTTACATTCGGGGGGAGCAAAGGTAGGAAAAGAAATCTCGAATTATTTCGAGTTACATCAGGAATAGGAGAAGGGAATCAGTGCACAGACCGAGATGCAAGCAACCACATACAACCATACACAGATATAGGGTTTATAGGCCATAACCATGCTACACATCCACCATAAAACTCGTTTAAGGGTGACACGTATCGAGTGCATTAATATTACATATCATATATGTATATTTGGGATTTGTGGATTGGACAGGCATAAAGCCAATTTTATTCGCATCGTATGCAATAAATAAAGGCGACAAACCAAAATCGATCATATCGATAATCTTAAAATATAGAGAAGTTGACGTGGCTTTGATACCACTGTTGGGTTTTAAGGGAGACAGAGAAGAAGCAGAAACAAAAATTTTCTCCCAAAACCCTGAACAAAAGGAATCGCGTCAACATCTATACAATAGGAAAGATGGTTTGTGGATGCATACCTTGTCCCGAGGCTCGCTCGGTGATAGTACCTCACGCCTTGTGCGGTATTCACCTCCAGTCTTAGACGGTGTCTGTGCAGCTCCTGGTCGCACCGGGAATAAAGACTCTTGGTCTCACCGGGACTGTCGGGATAGATAGTTGTCCTCTGAGCGACAGAGGTCACCCGCCTCTACAGTCATCCACACGGACTCCCTGGAACTCCGATCTCCTTGTCCTACAAGGAATCAGAAGGAGTCGCACCCTCCTGTCAGTGTACTAGTCACCGACACACTCTCCTGCCACCAGTCGCTTTCTGCAGTTGTCTTTCCCTTACTGTGCCTCCCTTATCGGGTACCACTTGCTCGGGATCTCTCGGTTACCAAAGCCAGAGAGAACGAAAACTTTGCAGAACAATTGTAGCTCTGAGTTGCACTTTGAGAAGCCCCCAACAACCCTATATATAGGAGGGTCATGGGACAAGGTTCTCTATCCCGAGCAATGCAGGACTAAAGCAGGAGTAGAAGGGTTTGAGATTTTCCACAAAAACAATCATCTGTGTAACCTGAACTGATCGTTTCACAAATGAAACGGTCGGTTGGGGATCTGAGCCGGTCGGTTGACTCCTCAACCGATCAGTTGGGACCCATGAAACGATCAGCTCACATGTAAACCGATCGGTTCGTGGTCCTGATTGACTTTTCTTCTTTCGTTTCTAATTGATATCAAATACCAATCCTTATTCCAATCGTATTGGACAAGTAAAACAAAATAATTTCTCACCAATCTTACTTTCCCAACTTGCTCGGTTGGACCAGTTGAGCCGATCGGTTCAACACTTGAACCGGTCGTTTCACTCTGTCCATGAGCCGATCGACTCACCAGTTGAGCCGATCGGTTCACCATGCTCAGTCGATCGATTCATCACATGAGCCGATCGGTTGGGAGTGCAGATTATGCAGAATCAATCAATTATAGTTCCAATCAATCCTATACTCTAATCAAGTTGTCCAACACCTTGAACACTATGATACTGAGCTATCAATTGATTGAGTGTTTAATTGAACTACTAAACTCCTTTAGCAATCAATCTAAACATTGTTTGTGGACAAACTCCTCTTCTAGGTTAAATCCTATGTGTGTGACCCTGTATGTCCATTTCACGTTGGCAGTGAAAGTCCATAACACTTATGACTTCACAAGCAAAGAGCGGTGCCTAGTCACACATCAGTGCTACCCAAGTGAAATAAAAAGTTGGAGAACAACTTTCAATCCTACAATCCGTGAATGGTGTTACAGTGAATGTATAATTCCTTTGTCACTGATATCCTGAATGAACTCGAGGCATGGAACAATCATCCTTTCAACGTTCATTCATTTCCTTGATCTCAGAGAAGACTGAGTGAGATGTGCGTGACATCAATATCACATATTGATTCACACGTGCATGCACATGCCTTTCTCAATCCTACTCATCAAGTGGCCAAGGACATCAAACTCCCTCAGGAGGGACAAATCCCATATCTATCACTCACCCCTCAAAAGCCCCATGTGTCAAAGCCACCCAATCATCACCTTTATAACAACCCATGTTTCAGGATTGCGTTTGATGATGTCAAAGTGTACCCAATGACATGTGTTGAGTGTAGTGATTTTAGGTCTAAGAATCACACTCACCACCATCACTGTGAGAGCTGACTGTGACTACCAAGTCATGGTTCCATGTGTCACTCTTATGGTGGGTCTGTCTGGTACACTGTTCTCTAACAAGTACCTATGTGCTTGGTTTGATATCTCTATATCATGACTAATGAGATTCCGTCATCAACCAACACACAATCTAGTCTTTAGTGTTATTGATGTCTATGGTTATTTCCACAATAACAACTGACTAGGGACCAAACAAGAATGTATACTCTTGACATCCGCATGATCTCATTATTTAGGTCCTTAACCTAAAAGCATGTGTCATTAAGTAAAATCATTCGTTAGACATCTATCATGTTGCACTATCATCTCAGAAATAGTTTAATATAGATCGGAAATTGCCTTTATTATTATTCAAATCATTTACAAAGTATCCCATTACAATCATCATATGACTTGCTCTATGGGCATACATACCAACAGGTGTTGCCACCCCCACCTTCTGGTGTTTTAATGACTAACATCCTCTGTTGGAATATCCAAGGAGCATGCTCTAAGGATAAATTAATTCTTCTCAAAGAATACAAACGGAGGTACAAACTCCACATTCTCATCATTATCGAACCTCGTTGCAGTGGTAGCAAAGCCGATGATATCATCACCAAGTTGGGTTACTCTTCCTCTCACAGAGTTGAAGCGCTGGGCTTCTCCGGGGGTATCTGGGTCCTTTGGAACAACTATAGATGCACCGTCGACATTCTGCAAAGCCATCGCCAATACGTGCACTGCCGTATTAATACCTCCTGGTTGCTTACCTTCGTCTATGGTAGTCTGAACCCACAGAAGCGCAACCACATGTGGCACAGACTATCACGTCTCTCCTCCCTCATTAATGGTCCTTGGGCGCTGGTCGGCGACTTCAACACTATGCTTGATGCCTCAGAGAAACAAGACAGAAGCGGTTTTGACAGACAGTCTAGCCTCAAATTTCACTCCCTACTTGTCAGCACAAGTCTTAAAGAGATGACCTCCTCGGGGCATCGGTTTACTTTTAAGAAAGGAAGGCTACTAGAAAATCTTGATAGAACTATTGCTAATGTGGAATGGACAACGGTGGAAGGCAGTATGAACATCCAAGTCCTACTATGCCTTCATAGTGACCATAACCCCATCCTCCTGTCTGGGCAGCACCACCAACAAAGAGGTCATCATTTCAAAACTAAGATGAGTTGGAACCTTATTCCTTCCTTCAAGACTGATCTTCTCAATGCCTGGGATGGCTCTCGAACTTATCTGGATGCACTTCCTTCCTTCAAGGCAGCTGCCACCTCGTGGGAGGCTAATAGACTCAAGCAACAGCATAAGCAAAAAAATATCCTTCTACATAAGATCGACAAATGCCAGGCAGCATCCAACTCTTCTACTCCTCCGGTCTCAATACAACTTAAATGTATTACCTTGCAACAAAGTATCAATACCATTCTCCTGAGAGAGGAGCCTGATTTGTAGCAGCGATCTAACATCAACTGGTTACAGTATTACGATGGAAACAATAAGTTTTTTCATGCCTATGTAAAGTCACACATGAAACATAGCAAAATCCTGCGGCTATGTGACAACAATGGTGTATGGATCACGGTGCCGGACAACATCATACTCCACGTGCGGGACTTCTTCACGCAGCTTTTGTGTACCCCAACTTCGCCGGCTACAAATCGTGAGGCCATCCGTGACTATGTAGGCGAGTTTCAACCTATCCTCAATAGCCACCTTCTTGGGTGTGTCCCATATGCAGAGGAGATCTGATGCACCATCTTTCTCATTGCTCCCGCCAAGGCGCCGGGCCCAGACGGTATCCACAATGGGTTTGTCCAAGACCATTGGTCTCATGTGGCAAATTCCTTCATCACAGCTGTTCAACATGCTTTCACCACCAGCCAGGTGGACCCCCGCATTGCGGATTCACTCCTTGTGCTCATCCCCAAGGTCGCCAACCCACAACGCTGCTTTGAGCTTCGCCCCATCTCTCTAAATAATTGTTGTTTCAAGCTCATCTCCAAGATCATTGTGGAACGGCTTAAACCGTACTTGAATGATTGGATCTCTATGACCCATTCTAGCTTCATCCCCGGCCGCCGGATCAGCGACAACATTCTCCTTGTACAGGAGGTGGTGCACTCTATGAAACAGAAACAAGGGAATAAAAAATGGGTGGCTATCAAACTGGACCTTTCTAAAGCTTTTGATCGTATGAATTGGTTGTTCATGGAGGATACCTTGGCGAAAATCGGCATTCCCAACAATCTCTCTAAGTTGATTATGCAAATCATCTCTCAAGGCAGCACCTCAATTTTGTGGGAAGGCATTGTCATGGACCCCATCAAGTCCATCCAAGGCGTGCGACAAGGGGACCCCATTATCCCCTACCTCTTTGTTCTGTGTATGGAACGCCTCAGCCAAGACATTGTTAATGATGTGGCTCTTGGAAGTTGGAATCCGGTTAGGCTTTCCAGGGTCGGCCCGCCACTTTCACACGTTATGTTTGTAGATGACATCCTCCTCATGGTCGAGGTCTTTTGTTCACCTAGTTCCTACAGGGGTCACAGTTGGATAACTCAGGTAGATTCAAACCGAAAGGTATCTGCTGAAAGCACAGTATGGAGGACTGAATGGTAGAGCACACTACACATTGGACTTTGTGGGGGATTGTTAGATAACTTATTACGGTAGTTATTAGTTACGTAACTGCTTTAGCTATTAGCTAGTTACTGTAGCAGCTCATTAATGTAGCTAGGCTATTGTGGTAATCACTTATTTAGCATGGGTTAAGCCCAATGTAGTGCAGCAAGTACATGTGAGAATGTTGTGTTGTTTCTAGTACAAATGGCAAAGAAGTTTTATCCCATATTGCTCACACCTAGAACTTTTGTGGTCCTCATATGTAGGATCACATGGGGCACTAGTGTCCAAAGGAGTCCTAGGAAGGAGGTATGCTCACCTCCTTGGTGGGTGGGGTTACCACATCACAACACACGCACGCACGTGCGCGCCACGCCACGCCTCGCCTCGCCTGGCCTGGCCGGGCCGGGCCGGGCTCGGGCTTGGGCTTGGGCTTGTAGATTGTGGATTGTGGATTGTGGAGAATGTCTTCCGTCTTCTTTTTGCACTAGGATACGACTACGTAATTAATTACTCATGTAATTAATTGTTTCTTTCTTATTCGGATTTCTTAAATCCTAATTAGAAAGTGTTTCTCTTTTACGGATTATTCCCGTATTGTGTACGAGAGCAACCGAGAGTTGCGTCTAACTGGGAATAGGATTAGGGACGTGTGTGACTATTTATATGACTCCGGTCATTAGGGTTAAACACACCGAAAACAGTTTTTCTGCCTTCGTGTGTTTTGTGAACCCTAATCCTGAGTGCGAGAGTCGTCGTCCCCGGAGTTGCTTTGCGGAGTTGTCCTCCTGTGCGAAGCGAGACTCATCCTTCCCTTCAGATGCAGCTGTCAGGCGGTATACCTGCGGTGGTTGTGCTGCACTGGTAGCAGTGCGACGTGCGCGAGCAAGACGTGCAACTTCCAGGTTCGTGCCGGATCGAGACTGGGAGAACGGTGCCTATCCGCGAGGATTGCCGGGCACTGTTTTCTTTAAGTAACACATTCGTTTCTGAACGAACGGTCTGGTTTGCGAATCTAACTCTTAATTTTATTCTCCTGCATTGCTTGTTCTTCGAATCTTATCTTGGATCTGCCTGCACTGTTAATTAAAATTGCACCTGACGCTGTTGCATGAGCGACAACAACCTATATTAACAACACTGGAGTCATCAAGACTCTTATGATCTCACATCCAACAGATCCAAGTTTTGTCTCGTTCTTCGACCTCTGATCGAGTGGTGATCCTCCTCCTCCCTTACACACCTTCGAAACATGTACAACTTGAATGAAATGGCCACAACCTTCAACATCCAGATCTTGACCAAGCCAGCAGCAACCAACACCAATCTTGATTTCGTGCCGCCAACATGCGTAAAACCTCACCGTCACATTGCCTTCCTCCACCACAGTGCAAGTAGACCTGCAATTGCAGACCCACTGCAGGCTTGCCTTGATCATCACAACCCTCATCACGTCGGACACTCTTTGGTAACGCCGAGTGCTTCATCATACTCTAGCGTCATGGATGATCTTTAAAAATCTGAAACCTACCTTCCAAGCCCGATCATAAGTGAAACTCCTCCTTAGAACCCCGCTGTGAATGAGAACAACCTCCAGTATGAATTGACTATGCCATGATCGCAGAGGAGTCCCCAACCGCCTTGTCGATCTGTGGACAAACCTACTACCTCCTTGAGCTTAGTATATCATCCACAGACCACCTTGGACAGAGATTCAAAATGTTGAATGACAGAGATTCTGATCAACATATCTGTATACTCGGCCGCCACTAGAACAAGTCCATTGAATCCAACCTTGACAACACTAAAAAAATGCTTAAGATAATTACGATTTATTATTCACCCTACAAAAAGTGTGGCTCAAAATCAAAACAAAACCCAGCACACGCCTCTCTCTATCTCACAATTTCCAGTACGCCCCTCATGCCTATCCTTCCCTCTCTGTTCTAGTAACCCCCGCCTCCTTCTTTCTCGCGTGTTCCCATCTCCACGCTCAGAATTCCGATTTTTCCTCCCCTTCTTTCTCGCATCTTCCCCTTCTCCACGCTTAGAATTCTGATTTTTCCTTTCTCGTACCCAATGTGGCGCTCTTTCTCCCCTCTTTCTACATTCACCCGCCAAATCACATATATTTCCCACCCACGCGGCTCCATTTTTCTCTCCCGACGAACCGATTGGGGTTTTTTGAAGACGGTGGTCAAAGGGGAGTCACGACGAGAGATAGCAGTGGCGCTGCCAGGAGACGCACGAATATTGCCGGGAGACCACGCCAGGTCTGGGAGACGACTCCAGGTCTGGGAGACGACATCCAGGAGACAGTTCGATTGCCGGCCCTTTAGAAGGGGGCAGAGCCTGAGTTCTCGTCCTTGACATAGCATCTTCCTCTGCACTTACAGGTAAGTATTACATATAGATTTCAGTTATTGACTTCCGTAAGAAATTAGAAGGAAAACGAGTTTCGAGCGATATCTTTTCCGGCCTCAGCGTACCGCTGTTGTCTATCCTACCCTTGCCCTATATGCCGGTGACAATCTAAAGCAACCTGCGGCAGTCATATCCTACTACCTGCATTGTTAATCTTCTTTCTAAATTAACCAAGTTGTCACGAGCGAAAGGCAACCACCTTCATTGGGAGTCAACAGTGGAGAGTTTTCCGTTGGGTAATTGTCAAGATCTACTAATTTGCCATAGCAAATTGAAAAAAAGATGGCGTCACTTTTACATTCACGTGTAAAATGATATGTTACTAAAGTTGTGTTAGAAGAGAAGGATCTTCTCCCCTTCTTCCCCAAACCATCCGCCACAAAAATCCAGGAGTTCGGTAAATTTAACTCAATTCAATTCGTTCAAATTGATAAGCATGACTAGTTTGTCAGTTGTAAGTTCACATACTCATAACGTAAATCAAAATATATAAATAAAACTTCACTAAAACATAAATACCAAACCAATAATCAAGAACTTGATTTCTTAGAACTTGTTTTTATTTTTTGGGAAAATGAGTTACAGGAATGTGTCAGTTACAACAAATAAATCAGAGCCTAAATGGCTAGTTTGGTTGGAAGTAAAATCAACCCTCGCCTATGAATTGAAAATAGGAAAACAAAAGTGAATAGTTAAAAGTACAACATTTTTATTTGGTACGATGTAAATCCAATTAGACGATCTGTAATATTTTTGTTTGGTTCTATTAAATTTCAGCCAGCTGTTCCAGCGATAGATCATTCTCCTTGCAGAAAGACCAGGTTCATCTGTTGATAAAAACTAATCTGGTACAACCTACAACCATTACAGCTCATCCAGCCAGCTGTTGAAAATAGACTGTGCCCAAAAGGAGCGCAGTTCATTTTCAACAACTATCTACGTAGCTGAGCCGTACCGTGTAGTTGATTTTCGTAACTTATCTTCTAACCACAAGGAACCAAACACAGAGAATTAAAAAAATATGCAATTGCAACTGTAAACATTCACTTTCAGCCCAACCAGACAGGCCCTTAATTTCTTAACTTAGTGTGAGTTCATACCATCCGTCCACACAAATTCCCCATAAATAACAACATTTTGATATCCTCAAAATGAAATAGAAATGGATAGTGGCAGACGCAGGGGCAACCTACCTAAGGTCGCAGCCTCACCCATTGGTTGTCCGTCCGTTGATTGTGTTGTTGTATACTCCATTGGCCTCACCCACAACAACGTAATTAGTGTTTTGATCAAACAAATATTAGCTTACAGTGTATACGTTACGGTAAAAATGAAAAGGATGGACGAGAGAAAAGCACATGGTAGTTTGAGAGAGAGTGCATTAAAGTATTAGATGAACAACCAATTGACCATGTGTGAGAAACAAAAAAAGAAGATGAGGGGTCGGGAAATCTAGGGTGCACGGGGAAAATTAAGATGGTAAAGATAAGAAGAGGGGGAGGGAATGGGAGAGCCGAGACCAAAAGGAAATCATTAGAACTTTTGGCAATTGAGAACAGTGAGCGAGAGAGTCTGTGTGATCGAATTAAAGTGGGAGGATGATGAAGTCGTAGAAATAAAAGGTAGAGAGAGGGAGTTAATTAATTAATTTCACATTTTTGTAAAATATATATCAAAGCCATAATCTAATAATGGTAGGACATGAGTAGTTCGTTTTGTTTTTTGGAAAATGATTAAAGTGATAGACCTTGTTACACCCGTTAAGAATTCATATGAAATTGAGAATATTTTTATGAGATGTACAAACAAGATGTTCATTAGTTTAATAAAGAAAAATATTCTTTCTAATAGAAAAATGTGTTCAGTCCGTTGAACAGAAGGAAAATACAATAATAAATTGAGTGAAAAGCATGTTCCATACTCTAGACTATTATGCCTTCATATTCTGATATAATCCCTATATCAAAAATTTATGAGAAGAACATACATATAAAAGGATCTTTGCCAATCTCATTTCTATAATAATCTGTAGATAGATGGATGTACCCTCGTCAAAGTTATCTTTAATTTATTTTACATTATTTGTAAGATATATCATCATGTTGTTTTCTGTTAATAAAAAAATAGAAATCAGACCATAGTCTTGTATGGATTTTTTATGGATTTTTTCATATACATGTTGACAAATTATCGATGCCATTATATGTTAATAGAAAGTTTGAAACCGAACCATAGTCATGTATGGGTTTCTTTTTAATATACATGTTGACAAATTGTCAATAAAAAATAAAAATAGTCTATCATGTCATGCCCACAAGAATCCATACACCATGCCATTATCCATAACAATAAAACCATAAAACAGTAATGGAAGAAAAGCACGGGGTAGTTTGGGAGATACAACATTCAATTATTAGAGGAACAACATAAAACATGGATGAAAGAAAAGAACGGGGTAGTTTGGGAGATACTACATTCAATTATTAGAGGAACAACCAATTGACTATGTGTGAGAAACATATTAAAGAAGATGACGGGTCGGCAGAGCAAGGCTGCATGCGAAAGAGATGGTAAAGATGAGAAGAGGGGGAGGGAATGGTAGAGTAGAGACAAAAAAGAAAACATTATTTTATTTGGAAATGAAGAACTATGAGAGAGAGAGTTTGTGTAATCAGATGAAAGTGGGAGGAGGATGATGAAGTCCTAGAACTAAATGGTAGATAGATGGAGGTAATTAATTATTTTCTTACTTGTGTAAAACATGTTTCAAAACCATAATCTTATAATGGTAGGACATGAGTAGTCTATACATTTTTTGGAAAATGATTAGAGTGATATACCTTGTTACACCTTGTTAAACATTCATATTTAATTGAGATTTTTTTTGAGATGTACACAAGACAAATTCATTAGTTTAATAAAGAAAAACATTTATTCCGGTAGGAAATAATCTACATTGTTGGTGGTAGAGCCCTATTTGAAAATGATTGGACACCAAAACATGAATCGTGTTAGCCCTACATGATACTAACTCATCTTTACATATCATTGATCGCCCGAATAAAATCACTACTAAATATGTGTTTAATCTAACTAAAATCACTACTTAATATGTGTTTAAGAGATACTCATGAGATTTTGGTTCATTAGCCGAAAGCACAACCCAGTGGCAGACATCATCGCTAAACACTCCATGTACACCACTACATCAATATCCAATCCTCTGTAATTTGGCCCGAACTAGAGATCGGGATGAATAATAATTAGTCTCTATGTCCTTCAAAAACAAAAAATATGATCTTAATTCCGTTGTCAAACGTCCGAATGACACCCTAAACCCACATGCACTCCCTTCCGTGCGGCCATTTTGCCGGCCAGAGCAGCAGCAAAGAAAGACACCCCTTCCTACCACTCATCATCGCATCTCTGCCCCACACACCGGATTAAAGCCCTTGATCAGTTACTAGTCAGATAACCGTGAGAGGAAGACAAAAGCTCCAGGCATTAACCTCCAAATCAAAACCCTAGCACAAGAGACCCTATAAATACCTTCCCTCACACCATGCGACAGATCTCAACCTCCATAGACGTGACAAATCTCCTTCCCCTCACACTGCTCTACGCTAGCCAAACCGCTTGAAAGCCCCAGCCATCCCTTCTCTAGTTTTCTATTCCTCTAGACAGAAGTTCTGTCAACGTGCACTAGACCCCCTCCAACCACCTTCTTCCTCTCCGCCGCGGCCAGTAGCTATTTCCATCAGCAGCGTGGTGCCACCATCGCTACCTCCCGGCCAGAAGGTTGTCCGCGATGGGGTAGCAATGCCCTATATTACTACACACTTGTTTCCATCTTTGACAGCGAGAGCAGTTGCAAGTACCTGTCGCCACCACAACAAGACTACTACCGCCACCTCTACACGGCCAACAAAGACACTCTCTGACCCTTAGAGATATCAGCATGCACCGACTGCCAGAGATGATCGAGGTCGCTTCCTATCTACCTGTCAATACACAGTCTGGAGTCATCAAGACTCTGATGATCTCACATCCTGCAGATCCAAGTTTAGTCTCGTTCTTCAATCTCCGATCCAATGGTGCTCCTCCTCCTACCTTACACACCTTAGAAACATGTACAACTTGAATGAAATGGCCACAACCTTCAACATCTAGATCTTGACCAAGCCAGCAGCAACCAACACCAATCCTGATTCTGTGCCGCCAACATGCGTGAAACCTCACCGTCCCATTGCCTTCCTCCACCACAGTGCAAGTAGACCTGTAATTGCAGACCCACTGCAGGCTTGCCTTGATCATCACAAGCCTCATCACGTTGCACACTCTTCGGTAACTCCGACTAGTTTATCATACTCTAGCGTCATGGATGATTCTTGAAGATCTAAAACCTACCTTCCAAGCTCGATCATTAGTGCAACTCCTCCTTAGAACCCCACCGTGAATGAGAACAACCTCCAGTCTGAATAGACTATGCCATGATCGTAAAGGAAACCCCCAACCACCTTGTCGATCTGTGGACAAGCATGCTACATCCTTGAGCTTAGTATAACATTCACGCATCACCTTGGACAGAAATTCAAAAGGCTGAATGACGAGATTCAGATCAACATATCTGTATACTCGGCCACCACTAGCCCAAGTCCATTGAATCCAACCTTGACAGGTAAGTATCCTCTCTCATGTAGTCCAACATGTTCATAAGTTCTTTCATTTAAACAAATGTAAATGACCATGGAACTGATGCGATAGACTCATTATCAATCGATGGCCTTAGGACTTGATTTGAGCAAAGCATATCATAGCACTTATACGGTTATTTAGTTATATAATAAATACCAAGCATAATAATCTATATGTTACTATATACCTTAGAGCAGTAATACCAAAAGAGCCCGGCAAACATAATTTAGTAGACTCTTTGTAGGTCATTTATATACAAATTAGTCAAATAAAATAGAGGGATGATGCTAATCATGATATCCTATCCTACATATTAGTGTAGGGACTAACACTAACATATGTATATGATGGTATGATGGTAATGTTGTTAACACAACTCTAGTCATTTTTTGAAGTCAAAATATAGATACCCCTTCCTACCACTCATCATCGCATCTCTGCCCCCACACACCGGATTAAAGCCCTTGATCAGTGGCTAGTCAGATAACCGTGAGAGGAAGACAAAAGCTCCAGGCATTAACGTCAATGGCCTGTGGGAGGAAAACGGCTGACGAGCCGCCGGCGTCGCCTCGGACCAGTTCAGGAATAACCTGAGCCACGTAGCAACCCTCCAAATCAAAACCCTAGCACAAGAGACCCTATAAATACCTTCCCGCACCATGCGACAGATCTTAACTTCCATAGCCGTGATAGATCTCCTTCCCCTCACACTGCTCTACGGCTCCTAACCGCTTGAAAGACCCAACCATCCGTTCTCTAGTTTTCTCTTCCTCTAGTCAGAAGCTCTGTCAACCTGCACTGGACCCCCTCCAACCCCCTTCTTCCTCTCTGCCGCAGCCAGTGGCTATTTTCATTACCAGTGCGGTACCACCGTCGCTACCTCCCGGCCTGGCAGTTGTCCGCGACGGCGTAGCAATGCCCTATGTTACTACAGCGAGAGCAGTTGCAAGTACCCGCCGCCACCATAACAAGACCACCACCGCCACCTCTACATGGCCAACAAAGACGCTCTCTGACCCTCATAGATATCAGCCAGCACCCAACCGCCAGAGGTGATCGAGGTCGCTTCGTATCTACTGTCAAGACATGGTCTGGAGTCATCAAGACTCTTATGATCTCATATCCAACAGATCCAAGTTTAGCCTCGTTCTTCGACCTCCGATCCAGTGGTGATCCTCCTCCTCCCTTACACACCTTCGAAACATGTACAACTTGAATGAAATGGCCACAACCTTCAACATCCAGATCTTGACCAAGCCAGCAGCAACCAACACCAATTTGATTTCGTGCCGCCAACATGCGTAAAACCTCACCGTCACATTGCGTTCCTCCACCACAGTGCAAGTAGACCTGCAATTGCAGACCCACTGCCAGCTTGCCTTGATCATCACAACCCTCATCACGTCGCACACTCTTTGGTAACGCCGACTGCTTCATCATACTCTAGCGTCATGGATGACCCTTAAAGATCTGAAACCCACCTTCCAAGCCCGATCATAAGTGAAACTCCTCCTTAGAACCCCGCCGTGAATGAGAACAACCTCCAGTCTGAATTGACTATGCCATGATCGCAGAGGAGTCCCCAACCGCCTTGTCGATCTGTGGACAAACCTGCTACCTCCTTGAGCTTAGTATATCATCCACAGACCACCTTGGACAGAGATTCAAAATGTTGAATGATGAGATTCTGATCAACATATCTGTATACTCGGCCGCCACTAGCACAAGTCCATTGAATCCAACCTTGACAGGTAAGCATCCTCTCTCATGTAGTCCAACATGTTCATAAGTTCTTTCATTTAGACAAATGTAAATGACCATGGAACTAATCTGATAGACTCGTTATCAATCGATGGCCTTAGGACTAGATGTGTGCAAAGCATAATCATAGCACTTATACGGTTACTTAGTTGTATAATAAATACAAATCATAATAATCTATATGTTACTATATACATTAGAGCAGTAATACCAAAAGAGCGTAGAAAACGTAATTTAGTAGACTCTTTGTAGGCCATTGCTATACAAATTAGTCAAATAAAATAGAAGGATGATGCTAATCGTGATATCCTATCCTACATACTAGTGTAAGGACTAACACTAACATATGTATATGATGGTATGATAGTAATGTTGTTAACACAACTCTAGTCTTTTCTTGAAGTCAAAATATTGATGTGTATAATTAAGAGACATAATATAAGAAGGGTGCTTGAACTATAAATAAAGCTAAATCCTCTCACAAATCTTAACATATACATTGATATACTTATATATATATATATATATATATATATATATATATATATATATATATATATATATATATATATATATATATATATATATATATATATAGGACCCATCTTTATTGCCCACGCGGGTAGCTACCCGCCCACCCTTCCAATCATTTTTTTTCAAATTTTTTTTTTTGCAATTGTAGAGGACTATTTTGTCAAGCTCTCCAAAAAATTTTAGCCAAAAATAATATCATTTGCCTATCCAAAGTCAAATAACCCGTCCTTATATATATTTGCTGTATATTTTGTACAGAGTTACTTTTTTGACCAGCAGAGTTACTTTTATGACACCATAGTTACTTTTTTTTACAGCAGAGTTACTTTCTTAGCCAGGAGAGTTACTTTTTGGGCTGCCGGGTAGCCAAAATCCAAGCTACCCGCGCGGGCAATGAATTAATGGCCATATATATATATATATATATATATATATATATATATATATATATATATATATTGGAATCCAAGTATTAGTACATGATCAAGTATGCATCGAGGAATCTCAGTTAGAAACCTTTAGTATTCCTATATGGGTATATTGCTAAATGAACCCCTTTCATTTGAGTGAGAAAATATAAATGTATCATTAATGAAAGAGAATACTATCAGACCTAAGATGTATTTTATATCTATGTTCCTAAAAATGTCTAACATAAACACATATGGACCTATTTTTTGTAATGGACGGACATTAGAAGAATGTGCATTAAGAACCTCAATAGTGGAAGGAGTAAGTTGGAATACAATTTGAAACCCTAGCACATATACATAGTATGTATATGGTATTTGGTAATGCAATAGAGATTCGTGAATGAAATTTACACAAAATGGTCTGATTTGGGCGATTTGGTATACGAGAGAAAGAAAATATACTAAAAAATACTTTTGTCCTAAACTATACATAACGAGATTTACTTGGCTAAAGAAGAATCTTATTATCAGAACAGAAAAGAAAACCATAGATTGAGAATATGTCTAGACAATGGTAACCTGCTACAATCACATGATGATACTATCCGCAATGCTAAAAAAATTGAGTATATGTACAACCCAATTGGAAATCTAGAAATGCCATTGACATAAAATATGAAATGATTATCTAATATGGAAAAATATAATCCTATAGAAGACAAATTGAACAACATTGATTCCAAGTCAAATGGTGACAAGACCATTATTCTTTGTAGTTACCACTTCATAAATTCTTTGAGCTACTTTGTGATGATACAATCCATGGGGTCTTATATAAAATGAGGTCCTAGATTCTGTGTTTTTGTATTGATTTATTAGTTTACCTCTTGAGTTCCATGTACATTGTTTAATGGTGAACACTATACTTTTATAAGCCTTTCATGCCTCTTTGAAAGTTCACCACCTTGGATTTATTATTGTTTGATTACATTGAATATTATAATAGCACTTGACTTGATCTATTTGGATTTTTGAATCCCTGGACTTTGGTTCCTTTTGGCTTTGGCCCCTTAGATCTTTGGCTACTTGAGGTAGGGTACATCCCTCCACCCTGTGCACAGGTTGTAATGGATTAGTTGTCCTCCAATCGATTGGTTAGCATAGTAATCAGGCTCAATGTTGTTCTCTCATAGATTATTGAACATAAGGCATTGTTTCCCTTGAAGGAAATGATATGATATTGCTTAAATTTATTATTCAAAAGATGATCATTGTGAATATTTTGATAATTTGATATCTTGAACTATTTTAAATATCCTTGTGAAATTTGATCTTGAAATAAGAAACATTGAAATATTTCTATTCTTGATGTTGCAAATTTAGTCCACCAAATGTTCCTTACCTAGATTTGATATTACCCTGAATTATACTTAGAACATATATTTTGCAAATAGCTCGATATAAGAATTGAGTACCAGCTTTTCTGACCCTTATTTTCCCTTCAATGGGGTCCATGTGTAGTTTCGTTCCCTCTAGGAAGTCATGGGCAGGTGGTGGATGGAAAATCTTTAAGAGACATGCACTGGGTAGTCCTCCATTGAAGACTAGATAGTAATGAATTTTATTTGTTAAACTTATAATCATATTTGTAAACTTTTACGACTCTGATGTACAAGTATGAATGTAATAAATATTGTTTCTGATTGTGATATTATTTTGTAAATATTTGATCGTCAAGATCGGGTCTTTAGAAGATGGTATCAGAGCCAAAAACGGTCGGCACTCATGTATGTCTAAAAACAATTGGGTTAGTGAGAAACACAAATGAAGTAGTTAGAACTTAGAAAAATATATGATAACAAACCCTAGTATCATTGGTATAATTATTAAGATACACTTAGACTACAAGTAGGGAATACTACATGCCTAGGATGTGAGATATGTACACTAATCTAGAAATTCTGAAGCATACCTAGTTAGAATACTAAATTTAGAACTTATATAGGCCTGGATTTACATTGAAATATTATTGAGAAAAAATTACTTGAGATACAAGTGTGTAGATGAACAATTAGGTATTTGGAATATTAAAATATCAATAGAATTACACAAATAATTTCTATTTAGTTTGGAATACCCCAAAAAATGCGAATCTAAAAAGAAAATGATTGGATGGATAATATAACCCCTGAAATCATATGAAAACGTGAAAATTATAACCTAAATCATGAACAAAATAAATTTACCAAAAATATACCTAATAAATAAAAGAATAATCATCACATGTAGGTGGAACAAGATGACGTGTATACCTAATAAATAAAATAATAAACATCACATGTAGGTGGAACGAGATGATCTTTCCAATGAAATGTATAGTGAAGGTTATGATATAATTACTCCCGATCCACTTAGCTGGTGGTGGGGTTTCCTCACTTAACATACCGACCTGACCAACGTAAATTTCATTACTTGGGAAAACCTAATGTTGAATATAGTCAGTAACCAAATTTATATTAAAAATATTAGTATATATAATCACCTTCAATATGATAGAAAATAAAATATAATATGCTAAAACTTAGAAGAAAAAAAATTCACTCAAAAAATACATAAATAAAATCTTTAAAGAAAGAAAAAAAATATGGTTACTCAAAAGAATGTGTACGTTTACTTGGCTATACTTTTGATTTATATGCCAACCATTATAAAGACTCAATTGGAGGAAAAATGTTGATAATACAAAATATGAAACATACATTCCCATTCAAATATGCAATTACATCTTTTGAGAAAAGAAATGACAGAAAATTTTTGAAAATGGAAATTAAAACGACACTATATCCATATAAGTAGGAAATTGAGAAGAAAAAAAAAGAAATTGCAATGAGATAAGACATATGTAACAATATGTTGAATTAGGATAAAAATAATGACTCAATATTTTTAAACTTGTAGTTTCTATGTACACATAATAGATTTCTATTGAAACCTAGACATCATAGAAAAATAAAACCCTAACTTACTTGAAATTGAAAACAGAAGTCTATCAAATTTCTTGACCCAATAAGCCAATACACAAATATATGTAACAACAATAATAAAGAGATAATGATCAAATGTAGTAAATAATATTATTATTAGTTATGACCTCTAAACAAATTCAGTGATTAAAGATGATAATGTTTAGAATGCATACAAATAGGAAATGCAAGGGTCAAAATACAAACCCAATTAAGGTTTAAGTTGGAATTAATAATTTTTGGAAGGAAAAAATGCTAGAACTGATATAGAGTTTAACCCACATTTAGAATCTTGGGGTATAAATTTGGTACAGAAATCACATTTATGAAACCCTACTCCACAAATAATAGCATAAATTATGACTTGATATAAACATCACTCAAGAATTGGATACAAAGATATTTGATTAAAATTAATGTAGTATAAACCCTAATATTGATAGCTATATCTTGACCAATAAACTCATGATGTAGTTAGAACTTATAATAATGATGGACAAAATCACAAATTTAATAAGTCAACTTTCATATTGGAATAAGATGTTGGAATTTGGATGGGTATATTTTCACAGTAGAATTTGAACCTAAACCAATTTAGTGACCCCATAAGATAGCAAGATGATTGTTGGATCACCAAAAATTAGACCTATGATAGTGGAAGGAAAACTGACATCACCTATGGTTTAAGGTGACACTTTAGCAAGAGAAAGTATTGTGGAAAAGAAAAAAGTTGTGCATCGAACTATAGTAGGAATATCATTATTAAGAAACATTTGATTTGGGGGACAAAATCCATTTTAAGGGTGGTCGAGTTGTAACATACCAAATTTTTTTTATTAAACCTATCTTGAGCCACTTTAAAAAAAAATCTCATTATTTGAAAACCTAAAAAATCCTTAAGTTGGTTTACCACTTGTGGGATATCTTGAATGTGAGTACCTAAACTGAAAATTCGCCCCACTTTGATCAAGTCATCCCAATTGGGACCCGCAATGAAATAATCAACCTCTTATTGGATTTTTAACTTTGGAATCACATAAAAAGTTACTATGGATTTTTTGATATTCAAGTCTGCATTAAGAGCAAATATGTAAATATCTTAGACCCATAAACCAACATAGTTAGTATTTTCAAGAATTAACTGAGGGCCGCTAAACTAACTCTTTGAAATACAAATATAAACGGAATGCTAGGTTAAGAAATATAAATAGAGGAGCAATATACCAATTTTTAATAGCACAGGGATTAAAATCTGATCTTAATTCCTTTGTCAAACGTCTGACTAGACCCGAACGTCTGGCTTCGTCATCCCTAAACCCACGGGCCCTCCCTTCCGCGCAGCCATTTTTTCGGCCGGAGCAGCAGCAAAGAAACGGCCTCCCTTCCTACCACTTGTCATCGCATCTCTGCCCCCACGCATCGGTTCAAAGCCCTTGATCAGTGGCTAGTCAGATGACCATGAGAGGAACACAAAAGCTCCTGTGGGAGGAAAACGGCTGACGAGCAGCCGACGTCGCCTCGGACCAGTTCAGGAATAACCAGAGCCTCGTAGCAACCCTCCAAATCAAAACCCTAGCACAAGAGACCCTATAAATACCTTCCCTCACCATAGACGTGACAGATTTCCTTCCCCTCACACTGCTCTACGCTAGCCAAACCGCTTGAAAGCCCCAGCCATCCCTTCTCTAGTTTTCTGTTCCTCTAGTCAGAAGTTCTGTCAACGTGCACTGGACCCCCTCCAACCCCATTCTTCCTCTCCGCCGCGGCCAGTAGCTATTTCCATCACCAGCGTGGTACCACCATCGCTACTTCCCGGCCTGACGGTTGTCCGCGATGGGGTAGCAATGCCCTATATTACTACACCCTTGTTTCCATCTCCGACAGCGAGAGCAGTTGCAAGTACCTGCCGCCACCACAACAAGACCACTACCGCCACCTCTACACGGCCAACAAAGACACTCTCTGACGCTTAGAGATATCAGCATGCACCAACTGCCAGAGATGATCGAGGTCGCTTCCTATCTACTGTCAATACACAGTCTGGAGTCATCAAGACTCCGATGATCTCACATCCTGCAGATCCAAGTTTAGTCTCGTTCTTCAACCTCCGATCCAATGGTGCTCCTCCTCCTCCCTTACACACCTTCGAAAAATGTACAACTTGAATGAAATGGCCACAACCTTCAACATCTAGATCTTGACCAAGCCAGCAGCAACCAACACCAATCCTGATTCTGTGCCGCCAACATGCGTGAAACCTCACCGTCACATTGCCTTCCTCCACCACAGTGCAAGTAGACCTGTAATTGCAGACCCACTGCAGGCTTGCCTTGATCATCACAAGCCTCATCACGTCGCACACTCTTCGGTAACTCCGACTAGTTTATCATACTCTAGCGTCATGGATGATCCTTGAAGATCTAAAACCTACCTTCCAAGCTCGATCATTAGTGCAACTCCTCCTTAGAACCCCACCGTGAATGAGAACAACCTCCAGTCTGAATAGACTATGCCATGATCGTAAAGGAAACCCCCAACCACCTTGTCGATCTGTGGACAAACATGCTACATCCTTGAGCTTAGTATATCATCCACGCACCACCTTGGACAGAAATTCAAAAAGCTGAATGACGAGATTCAGATCAACATATCTGTATACTCGGCCGCCACTAGCACAAGTCCATTGAATCCAACCTTGACTGGTAAGTATCCTCTCTCATGTAATCCAACATGTTCATAAGTTCTTTCATTTAAACAAATGTAAATGACCATGGAACTGATCCGATAGACTCATTCTCAATCGATGGCCTTAGGACTTGATTTGAGCAAAGCATATCATAGCACTTATACGGTTATTTAGTTATATAATAAATACAAAGCATAATAATCTATATGTTACTATATACGTTAGAGCAGTAATACCTAAAGAGCCCGGCAAACATAATTTAGTAGACTCTTTGTAGGTCATTTATATACAAATTAGTCAAATAAAATAGAGGGATGATGCTAATCATGATATCCTATCCTACATATTAGTGTAGGGATGTGTAGGGACTAACACTAATATATGTATATGATGGTATGATGGTAACATTGTTAACACAACTCTAGTCATTTTTTGAAGTCAAAATATAGATATGTATAATTAAGAGATATAATCTAAGAAGGGTGCTTGAACTATAAATAAAGCTAAATCCTCTCACTAATCTTAAATATACAGTGATTTACTTATATATATATTTGGAATCTAAGTAAAGTACATGATCAAGTATGCATTGAGGAATCTCAATTAGAAACCTTTAGTATTTCTAAAATCGGTATATTGCTAAATGAATCCCTTTGATTCGAGTGATAAATATAAATATATTATATATGGAAGAGAGTACTATAAGACCTAAGATGTAGTTTGTATCTATGATCCTATAAATGTGCAACATAAACACCAATGGACCTATTTTTTTATAATAGACATACATTATAAGAATGTGCATTAAGAACCTCAATAGTGGAAGGAGTAAGTTGGAATACAATTTGAAACCCTAGCACACATACATATTATATATATGGTATTTGGTAATGCAATAAAGATTCATGAATGATATTTATATAAACTAGTCTGATTTGGGCGATTTGGTATACGAGAGAAAGAAAACATTTTAATGAGATACTTTTGTCCTAAACTATACAAAACTAGATTTACTTGGCTAAAGAAGAATCTTTTAATCAGAATGGAAAAGAAAACACTATATCGATAATATGTCTAGATGATGGTAACCTAATACAATCACATGATAATACTATCCACAATGGTAAAAAAAATTGAGTATATGTATAACCCAATTGGAAATCTATAAATGCCAGTGACATAAAATATGGAATGGTTATCTAATATGTAAAAATATAATCATTTAGAAGACAAATTGAACAACATTGATTCCAAGTCAAATGGTGACAAGATCATTATTCTTTGTAGTTACCTTTTCATAACTTCTTGGAGCCACTTTGTGATGATACAATCCATGGAGTGTTGGATAAAATGAGGTACTAGATTCTCTATTTTTATATTGAGTTATTAATTTACCTATTGAGTTCCATGTACATTGTTTAGTGGTGAAATCTATACTTTTATAACCCTTTCATGCCTTTTCGAAATTTCACCACCTTGGATTTTTTGTTGTTTGATTACATTGAATATTATAATAGCATTTGACTCGATTTATTTGGAGTTTTGATTCCCTAAACTTTGGTCCCTTTAGCATTTGGCCACTTAGAGCTTTGGCTCACTTGAGGTAGGGTACGTCTTGCTGCCCTGTGCATAGGTTGTAATGGATTAGTTGTCCTCCAATCGATTGGTTTACATAGTAAATAGGCTCAATTCTGTTCTCTCATATATGATTGAGCATGAGGTATTTATGCCCTTGAAGGAAATGATATGATAGTTCTCAACTCTAATATTTAAAAGTTGATCATTGTGAATATTTTAATAATTTGATATCTTGAACTATTTTGAATTGCCTTGTGAAATTTGACCTTGAAATAAAAAACATTGAAATATTTCTATTCTTGATTTGGAAAATTTAGTCCACCAAATGTTCCTTAACTAGATTTGATATTAACATGAATTATACTTAGTTCCTATATTTTGCAAATAGCTTGATATAAGAATTGAGTACCAGTTTTGCTGACCCTTATTTTCCCTTCAATGGGGTCCATGTGTGGTTTTTCGTTCCCTCTGAGAACTAGTGGGTAGGTGGTAGATGGATAAGCTTGAAGAGACATGCACTGGGTAGTCCTCCGTTGAAGACTAGATAGTAATGAAATTTATTTCTTCAACTTATAACCATATTTGTAAACTTTCACGACTCTGATGTACAAGCATGAATGTAATAAAGATTATTTATGATTTTGATATTATTTTGTAAATATTTGATCGTAAAAATTAGGTCTTTATAGTAATCTAGATGAATCTTGAGAACCATGCTTGCTTAATGACCTCCCCAACTAATATCAATGTTACATCCCCCAAGCGGCCCACCCACCCTAATCATATTTCTTAAAACCCATTTTGCATTCTTAGTGTGTTTATGCTAACTAGTTTAGTTGCTCTTGCTTAATCTAATTAATTGCTTACACTTGCTAATTAGGGTTAATCTAGACCTTTTCTTGCTTTAGTGGTTAACTGAGCTCTTAGTTGCTAATTGCTCTTCTAGTGTAGCGTAGTTAATCTTTGCTCTTCCTAAGTTAATTGCTTAATCTAGTTCATTAGAGTAACTTGCTTAGGGTAATTTAGGGTTAGTGATAATCTGGATTCATATTGCCTTTTCTTTCTTGCTCGCTTAGGTTAATAATTAAACATACCCTTTTAAACCCTTCAACACTAGTCTCTGGTCTAGGAACGTATCCAACGCTAACATAACTCTAGTGCCCCTCTCTCCTTGAGGATCGATCCTAATTATGCCAGTTGGCTATACTACAACACGACCCCGTGCACTTGTGGGTGCGCGTGATTAGTTGATCCAGTGTGTTGGACTGTGTCCATTTATAAATTATGAGAGATCTTGTGTTTTCAAGTCCCGTGGAGTGCATTTAGCCTCCTCTTGTTTGCTAGTGTTTGCACCTCTGACCGGACGCACTAAGCTTTTTGGGTCTTACCTCCCTACCCCCCCAAAATTTTAAACCATTATGTCCTCAGCATGAAATAGAAGTTTAGAATAGTAGGGTAGAGGGTATGAAGTCATGGTAGACAACCACCAAGATATGGAGTGATCAGCACAACACTAGGTGTGTAGGGTAGGGCCACAACGTTCGTGTTGAACAAGATCGTTCTGGAATCTAATCAATATCTTTTTCACTGGTTTTAATTTTTCTTTTCAATTGTGATCATCTTCTTGCCTAGCTTCTTCATGCCTCATATTTTCTCCATGGTACCTGCTCTAATCATGATTGACAAATAGAGAAATCATCATGGTTGTGCATTTTTTGAAGAAAAAAATGTAACAATACAAGATGGTTTTGAGATCCCTTCACCTCATCCTGTAGCTCCAGCCCACACCGTTGCCACCCTGGATATGATGAAGATGATGAACATGATGAAGAACCAAGCTGGTGGTGCTTCTAGTCAATCCACCATGGTGGTTGATTCTGTAGATGAAGAAGTTCAAGCCTTGCACTCTTTTGGAAGCCATAACAATCAAGGCCCCATTTCCAACACTTACACTCCTGAGTGGAAAGACCATCCCAGTTTTTCATGGAAACAACACAATGAAGATGGTTAAGGATAAGGGCAATGAAGGCAAAGGTATAACTCCAAATTTGAAGGTGAAGTGCTTGGAAGATTGAGAAATTTAGATAAGGTAAAGAAGGAGGTATCCTCTCAAGGGAAAAATATTAGCCTCCTTAAACAAAGGCTTGATCAAATCTTAATCTTTTTTGCTCTCCGTGAAGAGGGAAGGCTCCCATCTCAACAATGGCAAATCCGAACAGTGATGGTGGTTATGTGAGCACTATTCAAGGTGCATATAACCCACCTCAAGGCCAAGCACCCCCACTCCTTCATTACCAAGGACCATTACATCCATATCCTTTGTGACCTCACCAACCCCCATTCAAATATCAATACACCACCATCACACAACTATGAACCACCACCACCACTACAACCTCCCCAACAACCAACTACATACACCAAAATCCCAACTCCCCTCATCAAAGACCGCTACCACCTCCATCTTCACATGCTCCTCCCTGTTTCCAAGCACAAGTGAATATGGTGTCTATAATATGGGAAAGGGAAGTTGTAACACCCGGCCCACTGCCCAAGGCTCTAGTAGAGTTTCAGGAATGACGACTGGCCCCACAAACCACCACTAGCCTTAACTGCACACTTTGTCCACACTGACGCACTACTGGAGGGGATTTGGCTCTGATACCATTACCCAAGGCTCTAGTAGAGTTTCAGGAATGATGAATGGCCCCACAAACCACCACTAGCCTTAACTGCGCACTTTGTCCACACTGACGCACAAGCCAGGATCAACTTCCCGACTGGTCACCCATCCTAGTACTACTCCAAGATGAGCACGCTTAAATATGGAGTTCGTTAATGATGGGCTCCCTGAAAAGGAGGTGCACCTTGGTGATATGGGTAGTCCAATCATTCCTTTTAAGATCATGTTATCCGAGGCCTCAAATCCTAGGATGTTACATAAGCTAATCAAAGGCTTGAAAAAAGGGAGAAGAAAATGATTGAGGTTGTTGATAAGGACTCAAAGCTGGAAGAATCTAGTAGTGAGAAAGAAAGCACCAAAGAATTTCTTACTCAATTGCTTCTTGAGAATACCGAGTGCATTCAAGTCCCTACTTCTCCCATTGTGTATGTAGAAGCATCCTCAACTGTTCCATCCCCTCCTGGAAGTGATGGGAGTGTAAGAGATTTGGGCCCTCCGTCCTTTTGTGACAAGACCATGTTTGCTCCCCCACTTATCATTCACATAGCAACACTTGATGCAATGCCTTGCTGGGAAACACAATCTCCCCAAGAGACACAAATCACAATCATACCTCCTCAAGGCCCACTAATTGCTGCAAACACGTTTGATGAAATTGAGGAGAAATTCCATGAGGCTTTGGAAGGCCCCTCTCTTCAATAAAAGAGCAGCAATATCATGAATCTCCTAGGGTCCTTGAACCAAGGAATGGCCGACATCAAAGCATTCTTTTTGTTGGTGAAGGATGTTTGCAAAGGGGAAAGGAAGTTGATATTGGTGAAAACCAAAGAGATCACGGACACAAAGAGTATAAACTTCATTTTTGACTTTTGCCTGTCAGACAAAAGGGATGACCCGAGAACCCCTCATTCCATGCCACATCAGAGGGTTGCTTATCAAGCAATCTCTCATAGATACAGGAGCATCAGCTAGTATTATGTCATTCAACATGTATCGATGACTTGACATGAAGAAGATAGAGACGGTGGATTGTACCATTACCTTGGGGGATGGAACTAAGAGGAGCCCTTTGGGTATAATGCAGAATGAGACAGAGGCGTTAGACCAAAGAGTGAACATTACATACCCAGCTGACTTCCTGATCATGAACTATGGCAATATCTTTGGGGAAGATTACATCATATTGAGAAGGCCTTTTCTCTCTATGGTGGGTGCAGAAATCAATATACGTGCAGGCACTTTGGCAGTCACCTACTAAAGGAGAAAGCATGACTCCTTCTTGTTCACTGAGAAGGGAAGGTACATACTAGGTAAAGAGGACTATGGTAAAATTATGTGCTTTTATACCCTAGAGAAGATTGGAAGTTGAGTCATTAATACGGATCGATGTACACTCCTTGTCACAATGTCAAGACCTTAGACAGGGTTCCCGTGGAGGAAAGAGAAGACACCTGGGGTGTCAACACATGATAAAGCAAGCAACAAGCCCGACTGAAGGCTCTAAATTTAGCACTAGTGGGAGGCAACCCATGTGGTTTGAGATTCTCAAACCTTTTCTTTTAAATACTTTAGTTTTCCTATTCCAAAACACACACACACTTGTTCTTGATAGTTTTTGTTTTAGTTTTGGTAAAATGACAGGTGAAACGGGTTCAAGTTGAGAAATGAGGCATATTCGGTGAAACTGATTGAGACAACATCAAAGAAGATCATTCAAGATGATTGGATTATAAATTTTGGAAAGATTTAATGAATTCTGAAGATTGTTGAACTGACAGGAACTAGCACGATTGTATTAGAATGGAATGCCCATGCTGGCAAAGATGATTTTCAACAGGTAAGTCTCGAGCTTTGACTACTGGAAGCACGACCGTTCTGGCCAGAACGGTCGTGCTAGCTTCACATCAGAACGGTCGTGCTGGCCCAGATCAAGCCATGACTTCTACCCTATCATTCCTAAGCTTTAGTTTCATGCTGAGGACATCATGATTCAAAAGTTTGGGATGGTAGGGCGGTAAGCCCTTGGTTCTCAGGTGATTTTGTTGATATCATGTTCCACCAAATCATTGTTTCCTTTGTTTGCATTCATGCATACATTTAGTTTACTTTCATGCATTTTTGCGTAATTTTTAAAAAGTTTTGCTCGTTTTATCACTTCATAGCATGCATTGCACTCTCATGTAGTTTTTTTTATTTCATGTGTGTTCTAACTAGGATTTTCTACTTTATGTTTTAAATTCCCCTAAAGTAGGTTTATGTAACGACCCCGCCTCTCGGTAACCCCCAATTAAGGGAGACCCGAAGGTCAGAGCCGTTATTCAATTAACAAGATCAAAGGTTCCACAAATAATCAATAATAATTATGAAATTCTACTAACTATCTGGAATTTGGTATAAAATTAAAACTTTACTTACCTTTGAAAACTTTGGAAATCTATCTATCCAGAGCTTGAATTATTCTATCTAGTCCTCCTTGCACTTTATTTCTTAATTCCACAATGTGTCACTTTACTGTTTGTTCTTTCAAATGTTGTTCCTAACGCCGACAAACAAAACATCGACCATTATATCGAAATATACTGGTATGTGGGAACAACCAAAAACTTGAAAATATGGCTAACAATTTAATAATCACAATCAAATTAATTAACAAGCCAAATTACACTTTTTAGTATGACATTCTCCGCCGCTTTTGCCCTACCTTGGCATACCCACCTTAGGGTTCCCTTTGCCAATGACTTAAGGCCACCTTCTCAATCCCGAGCTTGGTGCCTGGGGGTCACCCCTGATGGTGCCCGCTAGTCATGCAATATCATAGGCCACCTTCTCATTCCCGAGCTTGGTGCCTAGGGTCACCACTCAAGGTGTCCATTGGTCTACCCATCTGGGCCTGACCTTTGGCATCATCCATCAGGGTGGCATGTAGGTGCAAGAATACATACTTCTATTTTTAATGTGATAATCATAGTGACTTAATGATTTGCAAGTATGAACATCCAACAGATAATTTGCATTCAATGCGATTAACCATCCGGAAAATCCTCGGGAAACTAAGGCGGTTATTCATAATTAACCACATACCTGATAAGTAGACTTGAATGCGGAAATAACTCAATCAATCAGGAATCAAGAAAGCATACACACACAATTTGTTCCTGAAAAAAGGCATCCAATTTCTCTATCATTAATCATGTCATCATGATCTATTACTCCTAGTTGTCTTCTAGGGTTATTACTCCTTCTTAGGGTTTTAACCATAATTAGGGTTTTGCTTCCTTTTTATTACTTTTACCTTACTTTTATCGAATATCCATCAAACCCTAATTATCTTGTCTTATTTTCCATTAAGGTCCTTAAGATCAGGTTTGGACCACGAAAACCCTAATTTTCAGATTACTATATCTTTTCTTTTTCTCTAATTTAGGGTTTCTAAACTTGTTAAACAACATATTGAGTTAAAAACTCTAAACCTTGCAATTCTATCATCAAAATAGGTTAAAAATCATCTTAATCATCAATCAAGTAAATCATGTTTGAATTATCATATTTGCAAGATTAAATATATCTTTTATCAACCATTAGGGTTTCTAATCACATATTATTCCCTTTTCTATTCAAAATATGCACTGTTGCAAAAAATATACATATTTAGGTGTCCAAACCATTTTTAATGCATTCCTCATATTTTTCTAATCATTTTTCATGTAGTAGTTTTCTTCATCCGAGTTTTCTATTAAAAGATACGATTTTTATAAGAAAACTCCTTTTATTCGATTTAATAGCAAATTCCAGAAAAACGTGGATCGTCTGATCCATGGTCCGCGGTCCACTGAGGATCCAGCGGCCATGGAAGTGCGCGCCTTACTTTGATTTAGGTTGCGAAGGATGGAAAAGTCCTTACCGTGATAAACGCGGACAGGAGGGCACTTGAGTAATTTTGCAGGGTCATCTTCTTCATCAATCTTGCGATGAATACCTGCTCGTGAGCCAACCTCTGGAAGCAGTCAACTCGAGTGTTGACATTGTGTTTCTAGCTACCCTAGCATCTGGAGAAGATCTCGAACCCTCTACCACTCCTTTCCGAACTCGAAGGCATCCTTGAATGCTCTGCTACTTGCTCAAATCGCCCCGCGCAGAGCTCATCTCCGACGAGAAGGGCGGCCTGTTCAGGGTTCAGGTCGGGATGCGTTCTGCAATCGATTTCTCCCATCGATTCCCCTCATCAGCGCGGACTCACAGGCGTTCTCTGGGGCTATGCACATGGTGTGTAGGCCCCCCCTTATATATAGGTTCTCCTATGGCCGTCGAGAAGCCCTGAATTGGGAAATTCACCTAGAGGCAGCGAAACACATGGAAACCAGGGATGTTTCCCTTTGGTTTCTTTCCTTGAGTTGAATGGAGTCATCGTCCATCTAGTACATCCAGTGAAACGTGAGAAATCCAAGAGGGAAAGTCCCTCTGTAAACCATGAATATACAGTCCCAGCGGGACTTGCACGATGACCGTCTCACGTTGGATCAAGATCGAACGACCTTCGTTGCCCGCGATCAAAAGAAAATTCCTTTTTCTTTCTATTTGTCAAATTAATGTCTTAATTTGGAGTATTCTTGTGAAATTAATATCTTCCAAACTATAACTCCTTTTTGGCTCAAATTTTAAGGGAGGGTTTGTCTTAGAATTATCTAGCTTTGTACAAAATTTGGGAAACAAATTCCAAGGGATGAGAAGGATTCCTTCTCTCCTAATTTATTCATTAATTTATTCAAAATTAATTGTTATTTCCTTTCCCTTTGCCATTAACTTGTTATTTTGGGTCCTTTGGACCTCAAGAAATTCCAAAGGCACGGATTCCCATATTGGGGAAAATGTATTTGCCTTTATCTTCTTTTGAAAGTAAATTTCTCATATCCCTTTTATTAATCAATTTCTTTTCCTTTTTAATTCTCTTTTTAAGGATTTCTCTTTATCTCTCCTCTATTTTCCTATTGGAATTCCTTTTAACATTAGGAATCCTTGGGATATGAAAATCCACCAAGGATAACTCAATTATACCTCTTTCCAATTATTTTCCACATTTTATCATTATTTTCAAATTCTTTCTTAACAAGGAAGTACTTAATTGGTCTTTTCTTTTCTTATTTCATTCTCTATGCAACTTTGGACTCCTTGGGACCTAAGGAACCCAAGAGGCACGAAATCCATCTTTGGATTGTATTCTTTTGCCTTCTAGAGGTTTCCACACCTTTCTTTTCTCAAAAACTTAATTATTCATTTACTAATTGAATTTCCTTGTTATTGGGCCCAATAGCCAATAAAGCCCACAAAGCAACCCTCCAGGCTATTGTAATGAAATTCATGCATTCCATCAAAATACATCATTATTTTTCATTTATCTTTAATATGAGAAATTACATTTCTCAGCAATTGAACCCAAAATTGGGGTTGTAACAGTTTAGATGTGATTTAATGCAAATTGGCACCATTTTGGCCAATTATGCCCAAATTTGAGATGTCTTGTCTAAATAGTGTGTTTTGACCCAATCTCTACTGCATTGATAAAAATTGATGACCTTTTGACAAATGCAAGTGAAATGTTAAGCTTATTGCTAAATGGTATTAATGATTGACTTTTTACATGTGCACCACCTCTCTTATGTTTGTGATTGACTTGGTTGAATCATGATTTGAGCAAGCTTTGAATGTATAGTGTCTATGAACCACTTTATAGAAATATCAATTTCATCTTGTTCATTCATGTGGTATGATATCTAGGATGGTGTGAGATAAATTTTCATGCACGACCGATGACCCCTCTTTGATTCGACATTTCACTCACCATCTCCTTACCCCTTCGCCTCATGAAAAGATGCCCTAGTGCACATAATCAGCCATGACCAACTCCAAAAGTTTGGGGTGGCCATACCTCCATCTCCCCGCTTCACTCTATCCACCATATTCCATACCGACACCAAGGGAAAAGAAAAGAAAAGAAAAGAAAAAGAAAGTAAAAAGAAAATAAAAGGATGCTCCGGTTTAAGAGCATGAAAGAAAGAAAAGATGAGTGCTCTATGTAATAGCACTCCAAAAAAAATCTTACCGCAATCCTTTCTTCCTTCTTCATACCCATCAACTGGAAAATATCAAACATAGCTCACGTTGCCTTTTTTCGTAGCCACGTGGGTCATTTGGTACCATTTGAAGCATAAGATTGAATGCATGAAGGTGAAACAACACTCCTAGTCTTGCATGATTAACAACATCATAAAACAGTCTCCCTGGAACTATTTGAAAGAAATATGGATATCTTGTGTGTTCTATGCGCTATATTTGAAGTTCATATGCTCTATGCTCATTTCAAAATTAGTTTGTGAAAGGAGAGGAGAGAGGTGGAATACATGTAATTAGTCATCTTTGATACTGTTCAGAAACAATCACCTTTTGTTTTGCATTTATCATTTCTTGAATTGTGAAAAGATTGTAGAGAGATTGAGTTGGAGCATACTTGAGGACAAGTATGTTTTAAGTTTGGGGTGGTGATTCAGCCCTATTTTAGGACTTCATATTGTGCCATTTTGCACTTTAATCACATCTAAACATGCTAGAATGCAAGTTAATTACCCTAATATGCTGATTATGTCAAATGCACTTATGGACGCTTTGCATACATTTCAGGTACTTGAACAATGTTGTGGATGGATGATAGATAAGGAAGGAGTTCTAGGGTTCCTCCACTCATGGAGGGGCCTAAAGAAGGCCCCAAAGCTCCTTCAACCTACCCCCAATGGCCAAGGATCGACACCAAGCAAAGAAGTCCATTGATAATGACGATTCAATTTTATTTTTCCATTGAAGACCCCAACACGACCGTGGTGCCAAGGAACGGCCGTGCTGACCGATGCATAAGTTATTGGGAAATCCTCAAGATTTTCAAGCTACATCAACTCAGCCACCAAGACCGTGCTACCCAGCAAGGCCGTGCCCTGACGACCCCAAAACGACCGTGCTACCCAGTACGACCGTGCTAGCCGAAGACAAAATGAGCGTGCTCAAGGGAACAACATCCTTTAAAACTCCACCACCACAGTCGTGCTACCAAGCACGACTGTTCTACCTAGATCTCACCACAATCTTGGTGCCCATCACGGTCATGCTACCAGACTCCATTTCACCCCATTCAACCTATGATTTTCCACTTCCACCACCACGACTGTTATCACCTCTACCCATCACGTCCGTGCTTCCTAGCACGGTTGTGCTGCCACCTAAACCCTACCAGTTTCTGCACTATTTTTCCAACAATATCCCACTTATCCTAGTTCTTCCACCACCACCTATATATACATGGGTGGCAGCCACAACACTTGGTTAGACCCTCCTAGCTTCTGTTACTCCTCTCCACCCACTCCTTGATCATTCATTACACTTCCCTTGCATTTATGCTCTCCATCAACCATTTCCACCTTCATTCCACCTTGGAAACCTAGATTTCTAGGTTTCCCTCCATAATCCCCTTCCTTTTCATGCCCAACATAACCATTGGAGGAGGGAGATCATTCCCAAGCTACTAGGAGGTAAAGAAGGCCAAGATCCCATGAGCTCCATGGAGTCCTATCCCCTTCTTCCCCTCTCTTTTGATATTTCTTTGATTATGTCTAGCTAAGCCCCTAGTGGTGGGTTGTTTGGGGTTAAAATGTGACTTTGATACCATGTTGGGGGAAAATAAATTAAGTCGACATGTACAATGATAAAATAAATGATCAACATGTGTTATCATAGATAATATTTTTGACATGACAAAATTAACACCAAAAGGTGCACAAATCAGTGGCTTAATTTTCACTGTAATGACAAATAAATTAATTTTGACAACTTTTTAATCACAAAATGTGATGATAAATAAACTAAAACCTACATCTTGACAACATTTTAGTATTCATATTATTATAGAAATGTAATGGCAGAATATGATAGAATTAGCAAACCTGAGGGGGAGGGTGATGACCGGAAGGTGTGTCGGTGCAGCAGCAAGCAACCAGCTGACAGGAGGCACCGACATCTTTGTGGAAGAGAGCCGACCACAAGTGCATCTTCGTCTTGCTGAAGGCACTGAGGAATAGCTTGTGCGGCGGCGGGAGCATACAGTGGCATCGGGATGTGGCGGCGAGAGGATGCAACAGTGTTAGGAGGATCTGTAAGCAGTGACGTAGACAATGAGTTGGAGGCCTAGAAGCAGGTATGTAGAGAAGGTGAAGCCACGAAGGAGGGAGATGTGTGGAGGAGAAGGTGGAGAAGGCAGAGTCTACTGAGGTGGAGGCGGAGTCGGTGGAGCTGTGATAGCCTGAGAAGGGTTTGCTCCAAAAGGCTTTGCGAAATATGATTGAGAAAGAGGGTTTTGCAAGTGTTTAACTAGATTGTATATCATCGGTTAAACAAATAGGCATCTACATAACCCGACCATACTTTTCACCTTCGGTCATTCCTAATATCCTCTGTGAAATATAATTTTGGGTTGGAAAATTTTTTGCGGGCCACATGGAACGAACATCTTCCCCGTCGGTCGGAAACGAAAAACACCGGCGCTACAGTTCAATTCATTCCCACGGGATAGATGCTACATACATTAGATATATAGTACCTGAATCTGTTAATAACCCAACGGTATAGTGATTTTGGAGGCACATGAAATGCTTCCAAAAAACTTCAAATGAAAATTCTAATTTTGCGGGTGATATATATCGTCCATTGCTTAGTAAGAAGCACAAAGACAAAAATAAACCGCAACCCACTTTTTCTTAGATGGGATATTTGCGGCGGTTGCTGATGTAGAAATGATGGGAAAATGATCACCGTCGGTTCTGTGTAATAATAGACCTGATGCGGTATCCCCATTCTATACTAGTGCACTTACTCTAGAAACCTAGATTTCGTGAATCCTACTAGATTTACACCTAACCCTAGTCATCCACTAGCAGTATAGGGTACATTCTAGTAGAAATTGCCTTATTGTTTGGTTTAGTAATCTAGATGAATGTTGAGAACCATGCTTGCTCAATGACCTCCCCCAACTAATATCAATGTTACATCCCCAAACGAACCACCTACCCTAATCATATTTCTTAAAAACCATTTTGTATTCTAAGTCTGTTTATGCTAATTTAGTTTAGTTGCTCTTGCTTAATCTAATTATTTTCTTAGACTTTCTAGTTAGGGTTAATCTAGACCTTTGCTTGCTTTAGTGGTTAACTTATTTCTTAGTTTCTAATTGATCTTCTAGTGTATCGTAGTTAATCTTTTCTCTTCCTTAGTTAATTGCTTAATCTAGTTCATTAGAATTATTTGCATAGGGTAATTTAGGGTTAGTGATAAACTAGATTTCATACTGCCTTTTCTTGCTTGTTTGCTTTGGTTAACAATCAAACAACCCCTTTTATACCCTTCAACACTAGTCTCAGATTTAGGAACGTAGCCAACGCTAACATAGCTCTAGTGCCCCCTCTCTCCCTGAGGATCAACCCTAATCTTTCCACTTGGCTATACTACAACACGACCCCTTGCACTTTGGGTACGTGTGATTAGTTGATCCAGTGTGTTGGACTAGGTCCATTTATAAATTTTGAGAGATCTCGTGTGTTCGAGTCCCGTGGAGTGCATCTAGCCACCTCTAGTTGGCTAGTGTGTGCACCTCTAGTCAGACGCACCATTAATCCCTCTCTCTCTCTCCTCACTCCCCATTCATATGTGTCCAAAATGCCCAATTTTTCCCCTCACATTTCTCCCTCCACCTATTGCCGCATTTGGTATTTCCTCCTTCCTCAATTAGCAATGTCTCCTCATTATGTTTACACTGAGCTATCCAACGTGCCCCACATCCACCATGACAATTTTTCTCTACCACCATTTAACACTAATTGTGCCCCCCATCCATCAGGCTCTCTCCCTCTCATTCTCTTCCTCTCCTTGTATCTAATTGTCGTCTCTCAATCTCACCCTATACTACCCAAAATATCAATCTCCTCCCATCAACTAGTACCCGATCTCACAAACCATTATAGAGGGGGACAACATATCTCTATTAGGAAACACAAGAGAGGAGAGGAGCTAGGATGAATCATATTCAGTCAAGTATATGGGTTATTTCTCCTTCTTAGTTTTGAATTATTCCTATCCTAATTGGCGAGAGCACCTTTAGCTTTATCTAGTGCCCCGTTAGAACTGGCATTGTGATTCCAATGGTTATTCATTAGCATTTTGAATTTTCCATCATGAGACTAGGAGCCTTTGTATAGGAATCTTATTTATATTGATCTCATATGTGTAGATTTAAATTAAGGTCAGAAGTAATCACACTGTAACCATTGTAAGTGTTACATAATGAAATGTGAGCAAGTTTCGATGTAGTAGTCTTTTGAAATAGCATAGTCTAGTCTTTGTTTGAGATTGCCTCTTTTTAAAATTAACTTAGGACCTCAAGACCCTATATCAGATAGGCTAGAATCCAAAAACATCTCCTAGAAGAGACAATCTTCATCATGGTTGTAGCGTGTTCTTCCACTCCTTTCCACAGGCTGAGTTTTAGCACTAAAATTTCCGAAGGCAATCCACAGTTTTATGAAACATGCCCATCCTTATTATATGCTTCCATAACAACCTCTTGATAGTGATATGTGGACTTGCATAGACATAATGCTCACAATGGTTATTCTTATAGAACAAGAAACAATGTCTGTGGTAGTTGATAATTTTAACTTAGCATTTGTTCATGTTCCAACAAACCCAAATAATGACTAAAAATCATCTTGCTCCACTCAGAAGAACTTACTAATACCTAAGTTTTTTATGGTTTTTGCTACTTACGTACCACTAATGTAGGGATCCATAATTGTAACCGCTTCAGATTTAAATTGGTGAATAATTTCTTTGAGAACTCAACACATTTTGGACTTCCCTATTACTCTTATGTTCCAGCACAAGATGTCCTACTCCAGAATACTTGGTGTTTCTAACTAGAAAGAATTCAAGCACTAGATACATAATCTTGCTTTTCCTTATTGTCCTCATCGACATTGGCATGTACGACATAGGTTTTAGTACCACCATTCATCTCATGCATGATGGTTTCAATCGCTTTTGAGATGTTCCTTAGACTTCTTTGTCTAGGTTCAGTAGGAGCTAAATTGCGCTACTCCAATTTTATGTTGGCCAAAGTCACCCTGGCCTTGTGTTTCATTGTCCTCCTCATTAGCTATGTTTGAAATCTATTGTTCAATCAACTTATTTGTTTTCTCTGCATCTATTTCCTTTTTGTATTTGGGGTTACAAAGTATTGTTTTACTCACTTGTCCCATAGGACTATTATCCAATGTGTTCCTTAGCTAAAATAACTTTCTCCTCCACAATCTCTTGTTGGCTTGTGCTATTTTTTGAGATATTCCCTTCCATGCTACATATGGCACACGCCCATGGAAAGCCTTCATAGACCACTCCATATTTGACTTTGTTGATTAAGAGGGATGGTATAAATAGTCTAGTTGTCTTCAATGTTAGGGCTAATATCAGAAACTTACTTCACGATCTATTGGCTATATGGGTATTGCCTTATGATCATGTGCACATCCATGCCTATAAACTCAAACATGTGTGGTACATACATGTGGAGGGGAAGATTTAGGATATGTACCCATGATAAATAGGTTTTAAGAACTCCTCTTTTGATTTGAATGTAGGATACCAATCCCACAAAAGAATATTGAGCCCAAACAACTGCTAGGGTTCCCCTGTAAGCATTACTTTGTACTCTTTTTGGCATGATAGCTACACAACAAAGCATCCTAGGTAGAGTTCATACATGTTGAAGCACCATGTTATCTTCCACAGTGGTTTCAGTATGCCTTACAATGACATATACCCTATTATAGATCTCAGTACTTAAACAACAACTACTTATTTCCATGGTTTCATAAGTGCATCCTCTACTTCTAGTATGATTTGTAGGGTTGGGACTCCTTCTATATCAATCAGGGTTACATACTTTATAGATAAAGCATCTTCAAATAGCTTCTCTAAGAAATAATCATCCAGGCTTGTGCATTGTCTGCCGAAATCCTCCCTGATAAAAGATATTGGTATATCCTGGGTCATCTTCTCTACATAGATTGGAATACCTATTTTAGGGTTTTCTTCCTCTGTTGTTACACTCTTGATCAACACCATTATTTTCTCCTTAGATTGTTCTTTCTTAGCCACTAGATGTTGAGATTGATTTCATTATGCTGATTCGACATCTTCTTATACGCCTTTATCCCTGACAAATTGAATTCCTGACTTACTTCTAGAATAGGAAAACCCACCACATATTTTTTCATTGTTTTTGTGGTTGGTTCTTGCATGTATTCCATGTGGATCTCGCCGCAACACTCGCCCCACAATAGCCCTGTTGTCACCTAGGTTTCCTCAATTTTATATAATCTAATATTATTTTGACCTTAGTCTCACTCTAATCACAAGAGATACATGATTTTCTATTACTCTTTAGGTTCAAATACTACATGCATCCATACAGAATTAAATAATTGGATAGTCAACAAAAGGCTAGTTTTTAGATGTTGAGTAGGTTATTTGTTGATAGTGAGTCATAATGGAGTACAATAATGTTAACAAATAGATTTATCATATTGATTTGCATGCATGATCGCATGTTGTTGAAGTTAGTGAAATATGGAGTGCACTTCCTTTATTATAGAAATTAACACTCATGATTAGTAATCTCATTTTTTGCATTCAATATAAAGCCATGGAGCACTTACGTCATGCTCAAGATGTATTATAACTTCTAAAATTTAAATAAACTAGTGTATGTCCTTTGAATTTGATGAATCTTATAATGTAGTACATGAAAGTAATTCTTCCAAAACAACTAAAAAATTGTAACTCTAACATCTCTATCCAAATGGGGGGATGAGTCATTCCAACATATATGTCAGAAATTTTATGTAACACACTCTTAACCTAAAGGAGTTAAACTAGATGCATTTTCTTTGGCATTTTGTAAGAAGATTTGAACTTGGATGGGGATTACTTTTGAAATTTGCAGAGACAATTCATTCTAATAGTTATCTGGGACAGTTTACTGTAGTAACAAGTTTTGTTGATGCTTACACATTGTCTAATATGTGGGTTGATGTCATGATTTTGAGTTTTGTTTAGGGATAATGATTTAGGTGTGATTATATAATCTCTAAACATAAGTGACGTGGGTTTTACTGCACTTACAAATTCACTCAGGGTGGAAATCCCTGAGTTTTTACCAAAACCTTGTGCAACAATACCACCCGCAAGCGGATGGGTCTTATCATAGTATAGATAAGGATCGAACCCAAAGGGACAAAGTTTTTAAGAATCTTTTCTAGTTGGATCCAGTCCAAGTAAGACTAATATTTAGAACAAAGGTTGGTTTGAGTTTAGTTAAACTAATTACTAGGAAAGTAAAAGAGCAGTATTAAAATTGGTTCTAGATTAATGATGGAAATCACTGGGGTTGTATCAGGTTTCACCACCACTACACATGCAAACATGTCCAAAACACATCCAGGAAAGATACAACCATCCAAATGGAGTTGCGAACCCTTCGTATTGAAGTTTGGTTTGCGTAAGCATCTCCGCAGGCTTGATGGCTTGTTACCCACAGATCACACACTTACTACTCCAAAGATATCCCTTCAGAAGTTCTCGTCTGGTCATTTACCATGTTAATCGATATTCAAATCCTAAGTATTGAAGTTCTCGCAATAAATAAATATAATAGATCATGCAAGATAGGTGATCAATCTATAAAGTACACATTAAATGATTAATAACGAGATGAAAAGTTATATACAAGCCATGGAAAGTTATAAAATGAACATGAAAGCATGGACAACAGGGCTAGTCACCACACCCCAATGAGAAGGACTACTCTCTCCTCATGACATAAATAAGAAACACAAGAGAGAGGGAAGATGTAACATCCTCAATTTCATAGCTAAAGTAAGCCTTTAATGTGGGGTTTTCTAGTAAAGGCATGTCAAGGGATGTAATGAACGTAACCATGGCTAGGTATGTAATTAAGTTCACAAAATGTGTAATAAAAGCAATCTAATCAACCAATACACACATAATGAATTACATGTGTATGATTGTAGTCAATTGTATATGAATATAAATGAATTATTTCTATGAACAATAATGTGACGAATATATAATATGATGAGTCCAGTCCATGGCATGAGCCTTAGACCTAGCTTAGGTCTTCATATTATGTATTAAAGAAATATTAATCACATGTGTCATACATGAGCTTCAATTGAGAAATCATATTGGCTGAAGAGTTATTTTCATGATTTGGAATACAATTAAGCTTATGGACCCTTTGAAATACTAAGGGATGGGCCATGTGCCCTAGAGCCCATTCCAGCCCTATTGGACTAGTTAAGTTCTACAAATAGGTCCTTAGAGTACAAATTTGGGGATTCAACATTTCATGTTCATAATAAATACTTAATGTAATTCTAATAGATGAAGAATTGATATATAAGATCAAGGGAGAAAATTGAGACGATTTTGAGTTATCTAGTGGCCTAGGTGATTAAATTAGTAATTATCTGATATTTATCTAAAAGGACAATTTGGAGCATCTATCTAATTAGTTTTAACTTGATGTATTTATAATGTAATGATTATTATAATACAATGTATCTCCCAAATTTTGGGATCAAACAGAGCTACGAATTGGGATATACAAATATTTTTATAAAATGGACTTTTATGCAAAAAAAATCAAAAAATATAAAAGTTGGGGCGACTCAGTCCTCGCGGACTGAGAGCCATGCCCCTATTTTCAAATAGAAATAGAGTCCCCCAAGCGGGGGGTACTTGCCCAAGATCCGGAGGGCAAAAGCTTATAAAAGTCGCTTTTCCTAGGCCTCGAGGGTTAGACGAACCTAGATCTAGGGTTTTCGTGAAGCTTTAGCTGAACATGGAAAGATCGACAATGAAGAAGAAGACTAGGAAGGGCGGAGGCCGCAGAATGGCTATGTCTTGGGGATCTTCAACCTCATCCACCCAGGGCACAGAGAAGGTGCCGCCCATGGAGTGCAGATCGGGAGGGAGTCAGGGAAGCAATCACTGCACGAGTTCATAGCCAAGAAAGGGGGCTCGACCTTGTCGGAGGTGATAGGCTGGAGGCACTGTGTTGGGAGTCCATGCACACAAGAACTCAGATCAGAAGGGATGAAGTTCCGACCCTAGGCTTGAGATGCGTCTGAGATGAGGGCCGCCAGATTAGATCTTGATGGCCGAGATTGTTCAAGGTTAGGTAAGCTTCTATAATTCATAACTTGAGATTGGGAACTCAGATTTTATCAAATAAAGTACCCACAAAAATCTCTTTGAATGTACAATATTCCAAAAATATCTCTAGAATGTGATTTGGATGACTATTATTTATTATGTGTTCAGTAGACAAAACTATATGATGTTGATATTTTGTCAATTAAAAATAGCAAACGAACTTAGAAATTCATGTAAATTTTACTAAATGCGTATTATGACATTATTAACATGATTTAAAAGCCTGACCTCTATTATATGAAGTTTTATTGAGGTTTTTGAAATCAACCCTAATAAGGGTATTTTGGGTATTTCACCCATGATATGATTTTTAAATGACCTGATATTTTAATACATGATTATATCTACATTATATGAATATGTTTCTAGAGATTTGATGAAGTTCCTTGTGCTTTTATAATAGTGTTTAGTTTTAGATGAGTAGCCATTATGAAAGAATAATAAATGATTATCTTGAGGAAATAAGTGGTATATATGACTAATTAAGTCTGATATTATTTATCTAAATGTTATTTTAATTTGATTTCATAATAGGGTCAAGTAAGATTAGTATGTATGACTATGTTTGAGATTTTCTTCTTATATGATCTATATGTTCATATTAGTGCATAAGACGATTTATGTCTTATTTGAGTATAAAGATAATATTTATTATATAGTATGAGTTTTATTTTATTTCAACTCCAAGATTTTATGGTGATTTTAGATTAAAGTTATGTTTAGTCTAAATAAGAACCCTAAGTTGGTATATACAGTTAGGAAGATGAGGTTTTGAGATTTAGATATAGAAAGAGGGAACATGTACTTGGACTTACAGAATTTTGATTATATCCAGACGATTAAGATTTGGAACAAGAAATCAAGAATAAGGTAAGGACATCATCAACACAAAAGGTAAGTGGTCCATGCACATGAGTACTCATAGTTTATGTTCAATATGTTTACATGTCTCCTAATAAGAGTTTCATGATCTATGTGATTTAATGTTCTAAGACTTCAATGTTAAGATTTGCAAACAATATTATTCTCATATTTCTTTCTTTATGCAAGTTTAGATACCCAAAGTCTAAAAGAGAGATATGTTGCTTAAGATAGTTGTGACTCGAGGACCAAGTCAATGAGAAAGTTGAAGAATCATATTCCTATAAGATTTCTTAGAAATGTTCGAAATTAATGAATAAGATTGTAAGATAAGATATGCAAGTAATGTAGCCATACTTATTTGGTGATTTGGGATAGTTTTGTATTGAGAATTTAAGTACACATATGTTGTCAAGATTTCCCATATTTATAGGCATAACTATGTATTACGATTTCAAGTAGAAACATGCCATTAATCTTTCATAGATATGTATAGATATAACAACTACATTCCATAGAATCAATAATATCTAGAATTTAATTATAATATAAGAATATGAATTTCAGAATATTAATACATGGTCTACTTTTAGAAATAAAGATACTTTTGGGATCACAATGTATTGTAAAAATGAGTTCATGATGGCATTATCGGATAATGACACATTAAGTTATGATTAGGTTGTAATAGACTATTTTATAAGATTTCTATTTTAAATGTAAGTTCATATGCAAAGTTTTAGGGTAACATCATATCTTATAAGAAGGATTGAACCAACTTGTCAGAATTGATATTTTTTTAGATATGTTGTACTTATCATACTTTCATAAGCTTGACTTGTGATACTTTGTACACTTAGTATTTGTATATTCATGTCAGATCATTTCTCATAAGACACTAGACTTATTTATGACATAATTGGTATAATGAAGTAATCTTACCAAATAAGAGTTTTAGAATAAGGTTTACCCAGATAATGAGATAAATGTTCAGATCCAGCAATGAATTTAGTTTAGAACATAAGAATAAGAGATTTAGATTCAGACTTAGACTACTCATAGTTTGAGTAGCCAGATTTTGAATAAAGATACATGATAAGGGTTATAGACCCAATCTCAATTATGTTGTACTTTGAGATACATATCCAAAATTCTATAATAGATTCAGTTTAGATTTTAAAGAGAAGAGATTCAGATTTCAGATTGAAAACTAAGTACATGTTTAGTACTCATTTTCAGATAAGTTCAGATTTAGAGTTTAGTAAAGATAAACTTAAGATAATTAATTTGAAACCTTCACATAATACATTATATAATAAGTCCTCACTAGAGAGTCCCAAGACGATTCAGAGGGCGCATCACGCCAGACACTGCGGGTGTTACAGAGGGTATGTTATGCCAATAGAGGGTGTGTTGCACCATAGAGGACACTTTGGTGTCAACAGAGGGCATGTTGTGCCAATAGAGGTTGCATTGCACCATAGAGGACACTTCGGTGTCAACAAAGGAGGACTTATTGTATAATGGTGGCCACAAACAAATAAAAATCATAAGTAAAAGATACTTAAGATTAGAGCATGTCTGTAATCTCATCCACGAGTATGATGGGAGGAATTCAAATAAAATATTTATGATCCAGACACTTTGGCGTAGGCCATGAGACCTAGAGTATAGGTCTCCAGAAAAGATAGAGTAGAAAATAAGAGTTTAAGAAATGAGAGATAATATGTTTCCAGATTTAATCAGAGTTAAACGTTCGTTTCATATTTATGATGTTCAAGAATCTTTTTAATATTTCAGTTCTTTAGCAATGTATATTTTAGAATACTCATGGCACTTACTCTAACGACTGTTTTTCCCAATGCATGGCTGAGGATGTGATGTCAGTAGGTTCTAGAGCATTTGAAGAACAAAGGGACCAGGAAAGGCCTAAGAGACTTTCAAACTTTCCTAGTGGGGTGCCATCTACCTAGTTGATCCGGAGTATTGACATCTTTTTATTATGAACTTATGCATAAATATGATGTAGTTTTATGTTGACAAAAAGATGTGTATGAATAAGTTTTACAGTTTTGCAAAGTGTTTCATTTAATTTTATTTCAATGGTTATCATGTTTGTGACACTCCCAGATGAAAGAAAAAAAAATTGCTTCCGCTCATGTGATATAAAAATCTGGGTGTTACAATATGGTATCAGAGCAATTTGGTAAATGGCCACTAGGCAAAGATGATTCTCACAATCACCCTAGGATGAAGATAAGAGATTAGGGATTAGGGATGGATTCCCATAGAAAGTTACAACGACCTAGAATGACTAAGAGTTTTCACCTTAGAAGAAATAGAGATGTCAGAGATAGATGTTTACCTATTCTAGGTCTCATGTTCTAACCTAACCCTAGATAATGATGTTGCTTCTCCATTTCAATGGTTATGGACATCCAATTGAGAATTGAAGAAGAACGTCATAAGCATTAGGCTTTGATGCATATCTCCTTTCTTAGTAGTCCATGTGGTATGGGACACATGTATTAGTAGGTTAGAGGGGATTAGTATGTCAGGGTCCCACACCTCCAGGTATGTGTCTGATCACCACATATCTTGGAATGTAGGAGCTGCCTAAAGAACCCAAGGTTAGAAAGTCATGTGCAACTCATTTTAGGAATTTACGACAAGGTTGAGGCAGATGCCCTACGTATAGAGCCAAGTTTATTTCATAAACCCTAAGTATGAGTTAATAAGTAGATCAAGGTAATATATAATACTCATATAATAATTGTTTTTATGAAAATACATTACATATCTCTTTTCATGCAAAATTTGAACATAGGTGTGTCTTACAATAAATGAAGAGGTAAGAAGAACCCTAAGGTGGGTAGTAGCCTAGAGAAATTTCGAGGATGAAATTTATTTTAAGGTGGGTGGAATTATAACATCCTCAATTTCATAGCTAAAGTAAGCCTTTAATGTGGGGTTTTCTAGTAAAGGCATGTCAAGGGATGCAATGAACGTAACCATGGCTTGGTATGTAATTAAGTTCTCAACATGTGTAATACAAGCAATCTGATCAACCAATACACACATAATGACTTAAATGTGTATGATTGTAGTCGGTTGTATATGAATATAAATGAATTATTTCTATGAACAATATTGTGACAAATATATAATATGATGAGTCCAACCCATGGGTTGATCCTTAGACCTAGCTTAGGTCTTCATATTATGTAATTAAAGAAATATTAATCATATCTGTCATACATGAGCTTCAATTGAGAAATTATATTGACTGAAGACTTATTTTCATGATTTGGAATACAATTAAGCTTATGGACCCTTTGAAATACTAAGGGATGGGCCATGTGCCTACAGCCCATTCCAGCCCTATTGGACTACTTAAGTTCTACAAATATGTCCTTAGAGTACAAATTTGGGGATTCAACATTTCATGTTCATAATAAATACTCAATGTAATTTTAATAGATGAAGAATTGATATATAAGATCATGGGAGAAAATTTAGACGATTTTGAGTTATCTAGTGGCCTAGGTGATTAAATTAGTAATTATATGAAATTTATCTAAAAGGCAAATTTGGAAGGTCTATCTAATTAGTTTTGACTTGATGCATTTCTAATGGAAATATTATTAGAATACAATGTATCTCCCAAATTTTGGGATCAAACGGAGCTACAAATTGGGATATACAAATATTTCTCTAAAATGGAATTTCATGCAAAAAGAAAAATATAAAAAAATAAAGGGGGGGGGGGGGGGGGGGCGACTCAGTCCTCGCGGACTGAGAACCGTTCCCCTGTTTTCAAACTAGAATAGAGTCCCTCAAGCGGGGGGTACTTGCCCAAGATACGGAGGGAAAAAGCTTATAAAAGTCGCTTTTCCTAGGCCGCGAGGGTTAGACGAACCTAGATCTAGGGTTTTCGTGAAGCTTTAGCAGAAGAGGGGAAGATCCACAATGAAGAAGAAGACGAGGAGGGGCAGCGACTGCAGCATGGTTGTGTCTTGGGTATCTTCAACCTCATCTACCCAAGGCAAGAGAAGGTGTCGCCCATGGAGTGTAGATCGGGAGGGAGTCAGGGAACCAATCACCGCACGAGTTCACGACCAAGAATGGGGGCTCGACCTCACCGGAGGTGATGGGATGGAGGCACTCTGTTGGGAGTCTATGCACATGAGAATGCAGATCAGAATGGATGAAGCACCGGCCCTAGGCTTGAGATGTGTTTGAGGTGAGGGCCGCCAGATTAGATCTTGATGGCCGAGATTGTTCAAGGTTAGGTAAGCTTCTAAAATTCATATCTTGAGATTGGGAAATCAGATTTTATCAAATAAAGTACCCCCAGAAAGCTATTTGAATGTACTATATTACAAAAATATCTCCAGAATGTGATTTGGATGCCTATTATTTATTATGTGTTCGGTAGACAAAACTATATGATGTTGATATTTTGGCAATTAAAAATAGCAAACGAACGTAGAAATTCATGTAAATTTTAATAAATGTGTATTATGATATTCTTAACATGATTTCAAAGCCTGATCTCTATTATATGAAGTTTTATTAAGGTTTTTGATATAAACCCTAATAAGGGTAATTTGGGTATTTCACCCATGATATGATTTTTAAATGACCTGATATTTTAATACATGATTATATATACATTATATGAATACTTTTCTAGAGACTTGATGAAGTTCCTTGTGCTATTACATTAGTATTTAGTTTTAGATGAGTAGCCATTATGAAAGAATAATAAATGATTATCTTGAGGCAATAAGTGGTATATATGCCTAACTAAGTCTGATATTATTTATCTAAATGTTATTATAATTTGATTTCATAATAGAGTCAAGTAATATTAGTATGTATGACTATGTTTGAGATTTTCTTCTTATATGATCTATATGTTCATATTAGTGCATCAGACGATTTATGTCTTATTTGAGTATAAAGATAATATTTATTATATAGTATGAGTTTTATTTTATTTCAACGCCAAGATTTTATGGTGATTTTAGATTACAGTTATGTTTAGTCTAAATGAGAACCCTAAGTTGGTATATATAGTTAGGAAGATGAGGTTTTGATATTTAGAAATAGAAAGAGGGAACATGTACTTGGACTTATAGAACTTTGATTATATCCAGGCGATTAAGATTTGGAACAAGAAATCAAGACTAAGTTAAGGACACCATCAACACAAAAGGTAAGTGGTCCATGCACATGAGTACTCATAGTTTATGTTCAATATCTTTACATGTCTCCTAATAAGAGTTTCATGATCTATGTTATTTAATGTTCTAAGACTTCAATGTTAAGATTTGCAAACAATATTATTCGCATATTTCTTTCTTTATGCAAGTTTAGATACCCAAAGTCTAAAATAGAGATATGTTGCTCAAGATAGTTGTGAATCATGGACTGAGTCCATGAGAAAGTTGAAGAATCATATTCCTATAAGATTTCTTAGAAATGTTCGAAATTAATGAATAAGATTGTAAGATAAGATATGCAAGTAATGTAGCCATACTTAGTTGGTGATTTGGGATAGTTTTGTATTGAGAATTTAAGTACACATATGTTGTCAAGATTTCTCATATTTATAGGCATAATTATGTATTATTATTTAAAGCAGAAACATGCCATTAAGCTTTCATACATATGTATAGATATAACAACTACATTCCATAGAATGAATAATATCTATAATTTAATTACAATATAGGAATATGATTTCATAATATTAAGACATGGTCTAGTTTTAGAAATAAAGATATTTTTGGGATCACAATGTATTGTAAAAATGAGTTCATGATGGCATTATCGGATAATGACACATTAAATTATGGTTAGGTTGCAATAGACTATTTTATAAGATTTCTATTTTGATATTTAAGGTTTAATATGTAAGCTCATATGCAAATTTTCAGGGTAACATCATATCTTATAAGAAGGATTGAACCATCTTGTCATAATTGATATTTTTTTAGATATGTTGTACTTATCATACTTTCATAAGCTTGACTTGTGATACCTTTTACACTTAGTATTTCTACATTCATGTCGGATCCTTTCTCATAAGACATTAGACTTATTTATGACATAATTGGTATATTGAAGTAATCTTACCAACTAAGAGTTTTAGAATAAGGTTTACCCAGATAATGAGATATATGTTCAGATCCATCAATGAATTTAGTTTAGAACTTAAGAATAAGAGATTTAGATTTAGACTTAGACTACTCACTGTGTGAGTAGACAAATTTTGAATAAAGATATATGATAAGGTTTATAGACCCAATCTCAATTATGTTGTACTTTGAGATACATATCCAAAATTCTATAATAGATTCTATTTAGATTTTAAAGAGTAGAGATTCATATTCAGATTTCAGATTCAAAACTAAGTACATGTTTAGTAGTCAGTTTCTGATAAGTTCAAATTCAGAGTTTAGTAAAGATAGACTTAAGATAATTAATTTGAAACATTTACATAATACATTAAATAATAAGTCCTCACTAGAGAGTCCCAGGATGATTCAGAGGGCGCATCACGCCAGACACTGTGGGTGTCACAGGGCATGTTATGCCAATAGAGGGTGTGTTGCACCATAGAGGACACTTCGGTGTCAACAGAGGGCACCTTGTGCCAATAGAGGGTGTGTTGCACCATAGAGGACACTTCGGTGTCAACAGAGGCGGACTTATTGTATAATGGTGGCCACAAACAGATAAAAATCATAAGTAAAAGACACTTAATATTAGAGCATGTCTGTAATCTCATCCACGAGTATGATGGGAGGAATTCAAATAAGATATTTATGATCCAGACACTTTGGCGTAGGCCATGAGACCTAGAGTATAGGTCTCTAGAAAAGATAGAGTAGAAAATAAGAGTTTAAGAAATGAGAGATAATATGTTTCCAGATTTAATCAGAGTTAAACGTTCGTTTCATATTTATGATGTTCAAGAATCTTTTTAATATTTCAGTTCTTTAGCAATGTATATTTTAGAATACTCATGGCACTTACTCTAACGACTGTTTTTCCCAATGCATGGCTGAGGATGTGATGTCAGCAGGTTCTAGAGCATTTGAAGAACAAAGGGACCAGGAAAGGCCTAAGAGACTTTCAAACTTTCCTAGTGGGGTGCCATCTACCTAGTTGATCTGGAGTATTGACATCTTTTTATTATGAACTTATGCATAAATATGATGTAGTTTTATGTTGACAAAAAGATGTGTATGAATCAGTTTTACAGTTTTGCAAAGTGTTTCATTTAATTTTATTGCAATGGTTATCATGTTTGTGAAACTCCCAGATGAAAGAAAAAAAAATTGCTTCCGCTCATGTGATATAAAAATTTGGGTGTTACAATATGGTATCAGAGCAATTTGGTAAATGGCCACTAGGCAAAGATGATTCTCACAGTCACCCTAGGATGAAGATAAGAGATTAGGGATTAGGGATGGATTCCCATAGAAAGTTACAACGACCTAGAATGACTAAGAGTTTTCACCTTAGAAGAAATAGAGATGTCAGAGATAGATGTTTACCTATTCTAGGTCTCATGTTCTAACCTAACCCTAGATAATGATGTTGCTTCTCCATTTCAATGGTTATGGACATCCAATTGAGAATTGAAGAAGAACGTCATAAGCATTAGGCTTTGATGCATATCTCCTTTCTTAGTAGTCCATGTGGTATGGGACACATGTATTAGTAGGTTAGAGGGGATTAGTATGTCAGGGTCCCACACCTCCAGGTATGTGTCTGATCACCACATATCTTGGAATGTAGGAGCTGCCTAAAGAACCCAAGGTTAGAAAGTCATGTGCAACTCATTTTAGGAATTTACGACAAGGTTGAGGCAGATGCCCTACGTATAGAGCCAAGTTTATTTCATAAACCCTAAGTATGAGTTAATAAGTAGATCAAGGTAATATATAATACTCATATAATAATTGTTTTTATGAAAATACATTACATATCTCTTTTCATGCAAAATTTGAACATAGGTGTGTCTTACAATAAATGAAGAGGTAAGAAGAACCCTAAGGTGGGTAGTAGCCTAGAGAAATTTCGAGGATGAAATTTATTTTAAGGTGGGTGGAATTATAACATCCTCAATTTCATAGCTAAAGTAAGCCTTTAATGTGGGGTTTTCTAGTAAAGGCATGTCAAGGGATGCAATGAACGTAACCATGGCTTGGTATGTAATTAAGTTCTCAACATGTGTAATACAAGCAATCTGATCAACCAATACACACATAATGACTTAAATGTGTATGATTGTAGTCGGTTGTATATGAATATAAATGAATTATTTCTATGAACAATATTGTGACAAATATATAATATGATGAGTCCAATCCATGGGTTGATCCTTAGACCTAGCTTAGGTCTTCATATTATGTAATTAAAGAAATATTAATCATATCTGTCATACATGAGCTTCAATTGAGAAATTATATTGACTGAAGACTTATTTTCATGATTTGGAATACAATTAAGCTTATGGACCCTTTGAAATACTAAGGGATGGGCCATGTGCCTACAGCCCATTCCAGCCCTATTGGACTACTTAAGTTCTACAAATATGTCCTTAGAGTACAAATTTGGGGATTCAACATTTCATGTTCATAATAAATAATCAATGTAATTTTAATAGATGAAGAATTGATATATAAGATCATGGGAGAAAATTTAGACGATTTTGAGTTATCTAGTGGCCTAGGTGATTAAATTAGTAATTATATGAAATTTATCTAAAAGGCAAATTTGGAGGGTCTATCTAATTAGTTTTGACTTGATGCATTTCTAATGTAAATATTATTAGAATACAATGTATCTCCCAAATTTTGGGATCAAACGGAGCTACGAATTGGGATATACAAATATTTCTCTAAAATGGACTTTCATGCAAAAAGAAAAATATAAAAAAATAAAAAAGGGGGGGGGGGGGGGGCGACTCAGTCCTCGCGGACTGAGAACCGTTCCCCTGTTTTCAAACTAGAATAGAGTCCCTCAAGCGGGGGGTACTTGCCCAAGATACGGAGGGAAAAAGCTTATAAAAGTCGCTTTTCCTAGGCCGCGAGGGTTAGACGAACCTAGATCTAGGGTTTTCGTGAAGCTTTAGCAGAAGAGGGGAAGATCCACAATGAAGAAGAAGACGAGGAGGGGCGGCGACTGCAGCATGGTTGTGTCTTGGGTATCTTCAACCTCATCTACCCAAGGCAAGAGAAGGTGTCGCCCATGGAGTGTAGATCGGCAGGGAGTCAGGGAACCAATCACCGCACGAGTTCACGACCAAGAATGGGGGCTCGACCTCACCAGAGGTGATGGGATGGAGGCACTCTGTTGGGAGTCTATGCACATGAGAATGCAGATCAGAATGGATGAAGCGCCGGCCCTAGGCTTGAGATGCATTTGAGATGAGGGCCGCCAGATTAGATCTTGATGGCCGAGATTGTTCAAGGTTAGGTAAGCTTCTAAAATTCATATCTTGAGATTGGGAAATCGGATTTTATCAAATAAAGTACCCCCAGAAAGCTATTTGAATGCACTATATTAAAAAAATATCTCCAGAATGTGATTTGGATGCCTATTATTTATTATGTGTTCGGTAGACAAAACTATATGATGTTGATATTTTGGCAATTAAAAATAGCAAACGAACGTAGAAATTCATGTAAATTTTAATAAATGTGTATTATGATATTCTTAACATGATTTCAAAGCCTGATCTCTATTATATGAAGTTTTATTAAGGTTTTTGATATAAACCCTAATAAGGGTAATTTGGGTATTTCACCCATGATATGATTTTTAAATGACCTGATATTTTAATACATGATTATATATATATTATATGAATACTTTTCTAGAGACTTGATGAAGTTCCTTGTGCTATTACATTAGTATTTAGTTTTAGATGAGTAGCCATTATGAAAGAATAATAAATGATTATCTTGAGGCAATAAGTGGTATATATGCCTAATTAAGTCTGATATTATTTATCTAAATGTTATTATAATTTGATTTCATAATAGAGTCAAGTAATATTAGTATGTATGACTATGTTTGAGATTTTCTTCTTATATGATCTATATGTTCATATTAGTGCATCAGACGATTTATGTCTTATTTGAGTATAAAGATAATATTTATTATATAGTATGAGTTTTATTTTATTTCAACGCCAAGATTTTATGGTGATTTTAGATTACAGTTATGTTTAGTCTAAATGAGAACCCTAAGTTGGTATATATAGTTAGGAAGATGAGGTTTTGATATTTAGAAATAGAAAGAGGGAACATGTACTTGGACTTATAGAACTTTGATTATATCCAGGCGATTAAGATTTGGAACAAGAAATCAAGACTAAGTTAAGGACATCATCAACACAAAAGGTAAGTGGTCCATGCACATGAGTACTCATAGTTTATGTTCAATATCTTTACATGTCTCCTAATAAGAGTTTCATGATCTATGTTATTTAATGTTCTAAGACTTCAATGTTAAGATTTGCAAACAATATTATTCGCATATTTCTTTCTTTATGCAAGTTTAGATACCCAAAGTCTAAAATAGAGATATGTTGCTCAAGATAGTTGTGAATCATGGACTGAGTCCATGAGAAAGTTGAAGAATCATATTCCTATAAGATTTCTTAGAAATGTTCGAAATTAATGAATAAGATTGTAAGATAAGATATGCAAGTAATGTAGCCATACTTAGTTGGTGATTTGGGATAGTTTTGTATTGAGAATTTAAGTACACATATGTTGTCAAGATTTCTCATATTTATAGGCATAATTATGTATTATTATTTAAAGTAGAAACATGCCATTAAGCTTTCATACATATGTATAGATATAACAACTACATTCCATAGAATGAATAATATATATAATTTAATTACAATATAAGAATATGATTTCATAATATTAAGACATGGTCTAGTTTTAGAAATAAAGATATTTTTGGGATCACAATGTATTGTAAAAATGAGTTCATGATGGCATTATCGGATATTGACACATTAAATTATGGTTAGGTTGCAATAGACTATTTTATAAGATTTCTATTTTGATATTTAAGGTTTAATATGTAAGCTCATATGCAAATTTTCAGGGTAACATCATATCTTATAAGAAGGATTGAACCATCTTGTCAGAATTGATATTTTTTTAGATATGTTGTACTTATCATACTTTCATAAGCTTGACTTGTGATACCTTTTACACTTAGTATTTCTACATTCATGTCGGATCCTTTCTCATAAGACATTAGACTTATTTATGACATAATTGGTATATTGAAGTAATCTTACCAACTAAGAGTTTTAGAATAAGGTTTACCCAGATAATGAGATATATGTTCAGATCCATCAATGAATTTAGTTTAGAACTTAAGAATAAGAGATTTAGATTTAGACTTAGACTACTCACTGTGTGAGTAGACAAATTTTGAATAAAGATATATGATAAGGTTTATAGACCCAATCTCAATTATGTTCTACTTTGAGATACATATCCAAAATTCTATAATAGATTCTATTTAGATTTTAAAGAGTAGAGATTCATATTCAGATTTCAGATTCAAAACTAAGTACATGTTTAGTAGTCAGTTTCTGATAAGTTCAAATTCAGAGTTTAGTAAAGATAGACTTAAGATAATTAATTTGAAACCTTTACATAATACATTAAATAATAAGTCCTCACTAGAGAGTCCCAGGATGATTCAGAGGGCGCGTCACGCCAGACACTGTGGGTGTCACATGGCACCTTGTGCCAATAGAGGGTGTGTTGCACCATAGAGGACACTTCGGTGTCAACAGAGGGCACCTTGTGCCAATAGAGGGTGTGTTGCACCATAGAGGACACTTCGGTGTCAACAGAGGAGGACTTATTGTATAATGGTGGCCACAAATAGATAAAAATTGTAAGTAAAAGATACTTAATATTAGAGCCTGTATGTAATCTCATCCACGAGTATGATGGGAGGAATTCAAATAAGATATTTATGATCCAAACACTTTGGCGTAGGCCATGAGACCCAGAGTATAGGTCTCCAGAAAAGATAGAGTAGAAAATAAGAGTTTAAGAAATGAGATATATTATGTTTCTAGATTTAATCAGAGTTAAATGTTCATTTCATATTTATGATGTTCAAGAATCTTTTTAATATTTCAGTTCTTTAGCAATGTATATTTTAGAATACTCATGCCACTTACTCTAAAGACTGTTTTTCCCAATGCATGGTTGGGGACGTGACGTCTGCGGGTTCTAGAGCATTTGAAGAACAAAGGGACCAGGAAAGGCCTAAGAGACTTTCAAGCTTGCCTAGTGGGGTGCCATCTACCTAGTTGATCCTGAGTATTGACATCTTTTTATTATGATCTTATGGATAAATAGGATGTAGTTTTATGTTGACAAAAAGTTTTGTATGAATCATTTTTATAGTTTTGCAAAGTGTTTCGTTTACTTTTATTGCAATGGTCATCATGTTTGTGTCACTCCCAGATGAAAGAAAAAAAAATTTGCTTCTGCTCATGTGATATAAAAATATGTGTGTTACAATATGGTATCAGATCAATTTGGTAAATGGCTACTAGGCAAAGATGATTCTCACAGTCACCCTAGGATGAAGATAAGAGATTTAGGTTTAGGGATAGATTCCCATAGAAAGTTACAATGACCTAGAATGACTAAGAGTTTTCACCTTAGAAGAAATAGAGATGTCAGAATAGATGTTTACCTATTCTAGGTCTCATGTTCCAACCTAACCCTAGCTAATGATGTTGCTTCTCCATTCTCAATGGTTATGGCCAACCAATTGAAAATTGAAGAAGAACGTCATAAGAATTAGGCTTTGATGCATATATCCTTTCTTACTAGTCCATGTGGTATGGGACACATGTATTAGTAGGTTAGAGGGGTTAGTATGTCAGGGTCCCACACCTCTGGGTATGTTTCTGATCACCACATATCTTGGAATGTAGGATCTACCTAAAGAACCCAAGGTTAGACAGTTATGTGCAACTAATGTTAGGAATTTATGACAAGGTTGAGGCAGATGCCCTAAGTTTAGAGCCAAGTTTAGTTTCATAAACCCTAGGTATGAGTTAATAAGTAGACCAAGGTAATAGATAATACTCATATAAATTTTTTTTTATGAAAATACATTACGTATCTCTTTTCATGCAAAATTTGAACATAGGTGTGTCTTACAATAAATGAAGAGGTAAGCAGAATCCTAAGGTGGGTAGTAGCCTAGAGAAATTTTGAGGATGAAATTTATTTTAAGGTGGGTAGAATTGTAACATCCTCAATGTCATACCTAAAGTAAGCCTTTAATGTGGGGTTTTCTAGTAAAGGCATGTCAAGGGATGCAATGAACATAACCATGGCTAGGTATGTAATTAAGTTCACAAAATGTGTAATACAAGCAATCTGATCAACCAATACACACATAATGACATAAATGAGTATGATTGTAGTCAGTTGTATATGAATATAAATGAATTACTTCTATGAACAATAATGTGATGAATATATAATATGATGAGTCTAGTCCATGGCTTGAGCCTTAGACCTAGCTTAGGTCTTCATATTATGTAATTAAAGAAATATTAATCACATGTGTCATACATGAGATTCAATTGAGAAATTATATTGACTGGAGACTTATTTTCATGATTTGGAATACAATTAAGCTTATGGACCCTTTGAAATACTAAGGGATGGGCCATGTGCCCTAGAGCCCATTCCAGTCCTATTTGACTAATTAAGTTCTACAAATAGGTCCTTAGAGTACAAATTTGGGGTTCAACATTTCATGTTCATAATAAATACTCAATGTAATTTAATAGATGAAAAATTGATATATAAGATCAAGGGAGAAAATTTAGACAATTTTGAGTTATCTAGTGGCCTAGGTGATTAAATTAGTAATTATGTGATATTTATCTAAAAGGCAAATTTGGAGGTTCTATCTAATTAGTTTTGACTTGTTGTATTTCTAATGTAAAAATTATTAGAATACAATGTATTTTCCAAAATTTGGGATCAAACGGAACTACGAATTGGGATATTCAATTATTTCTATAAAATGGACTTTTATGCAAAAAGAAAAATATAAAAAAATAAAAGGGGGGGGGGGCGACTCAGTCCGCGACGCCCCTGCTTTCAAACCGGAATAGAGTCCCCCAAGCGGGGGTACTTGCCCAAGATTCGGAGGGAAAAAGCTTATAAAAGTCACTTTTCCTAGGTCGCGGGGGTTAGACAAACCTAGATCTAGGGTTTTCGCGAAGCTTTAGTAGAAGAGGGGAAGATCCACAATTAAGAAGAAGACCAGGAGGGGCGGCGGACATAGCATGGTTGTGTCTTGGGGATCTTCAACCTCATCCACCCAGGGCACAGAGAAGGTGCCGCCCATGGAGTGTAGATCGGGAGGGAGCCAGGGAAGCAATCACTGTACGAGTTCATGGCCAAGAAAGGGGGCTCAACCTCGCCGGAGGTGATGGGCTGGAGGCACTCTGTTAGGAGTCCACACACACAAGAACTCAAATCGGAAGGGATGAAGCGCCGGCCCTAGGCTTGAGATGCGTCTGAGATGAGGGCCGCCAGATTAGATCTTGATGGCCGAGATTGTTCAAGGTTAGGTAAACTGCTAAAATTCATATCTTGAGATTGAGAACTCAGATTTTATCAAATAAAGTACCCACAGAAATCTCTTTGAATGTAATATATTCCTAAAATATCTCCAGTATGTGATTTGGATGTCTATTATTTATTATGTGTTCGGTAGCCAAAACTATATGATGTTGATATTTTGTCAATTAAAAATAACAAACGAACTTAGAAATTCATGTAAATTTTACTAAATGTGTATTATGATATTCTTAACATGATTTCAAAGACTGATCTCTATTATATGAAGTTTTATTGAGGTTTTTTGATATAAACCCTAATAAGGGTATTTTGGGTATTTCACCCATGATATGATTTTTAAATGACCTAATAATTTAATACATGATTATATCTACATTATATGAATACTTTTCTGGAGATTTGATGAAGTTCCTTATGCTATTATATTAGTATTTAGTTTTAGATGAGTAGCCATTATGAACGAGTAATAAATGATTATCTTCAGGCAATAAGTGGTATATATGCCAAATTAAGTCTGAAATTATTTATCGAAATGTTATTTTAATTTGTTTTCATAATAGAGTGAAGTAAGATTAGTATGTATGACTATGTTTGAGATTTTCTTCTTATATGATCTATATGTTCATATTAGTGCATAAGACGATTTATGTCTTATTTGAGTATAAAGATAATATTTATCATATAGTATGAGTTTTATTTTATTTTGAACGCCAAGATTTTATTGTGATTTTAGATTAAAGTTATGTTTAGTCTACATAAGAAACCTAAGTTGGTATACATAGTTAGGAAAATGAGGTTTTGAGATTTAGAATTAGAGAGAGGGAACATGTACTTGGACTTATAGAACTTTGATTATATCCAGGTGATTAAGATTTGGAACAAGAAATCAAGACTAAGTTAAGGACATCATAAATGCAAATGGTAAGTGGTCCATGCACATGAGTACTCATAGTTTATGTTCAATATGTTTACATGTCTCCTAAGAAGAGTTTCAAGATCTATGTGATTTAATGTTCTAAGACTTCAATGTTAAGATTTGCAAACAATATTATTATCATATTTCTTTCTTTATGCAAGTTTAGATACCCAAAGTCTAAAATAGAGATATGTTGCTCAAGATAGTTGTGACTTGTGGACCAAGTCCATGAGAAAGTTGAAGAATCATATTCCTATAAGATTTCTTAGAAATGTTCGAAATTAATGAATAAGGTTGTAAGATAAGATATGCAAGTAATGTAGCCATACTTAGTTGGTGATTTGGGATAGTTTTGTATTGAGAAATTAAATACACATATGTTGTCAAGATTTCTCATATTTATAGGCATAATTATGTATTACGATTTCAAGTAGAAACATGCCATTAAGCTTTCATACATATGTATAGATATAACAACTACATTCCATAGAAGGAATAATATCTAGAATTTAATTACAATATAAGAATATGAATTTCAGAATATTAAAACATGGTCTACTTTTAGAAATGAAGATACTTTTGGGATCACAATGTATTGTAAAAATGAGTTCATGATGGCATTAGCGGATAATGACACATTAGGTTATGATTAGGTTGCAATAGACTATTTTATAAGATTTCTATTTTGATATTTAAGGTTAAATATGTAAGTTCATATGCAAAGTTTCAGGGTAACATCATATCTTATAAGAATGATTGAACCATCTTGTCAGAATTGATATTTTTTTTAGATATGTTGTACTTATCATACTTTCATAAGCTTGACTTGTGATACTTTTTACACTTAGTATTTCTATAATCATGATCCTTTCTCATAAGACATTAGACTTATTTATGACATAATTGGTATAATGATGTAATTTTACCAAAAGAGTTTTAGAATAAGGTTTACGTAGATAATGAGATACATGTTCAGATCCAGCAATGAATTTAGTGTAGAACTTAAGAATAAGAGATTTAGATTCAGACTTAGACTACTCACTCTGTGAGTAGCCAGATTTTAAATAAAGATATATGATAAGGGTTATAGACCCAATCTCAATTATGTTGTACTTTGAGATACATATCCAAAATTCTATAATAGATTTAGTTTATATTTTAAAGAGCAGAGATTCAGATTTAGATTTCAGATTCAAAACTAAGTACATGTTTAAAACTCAGTTTCAGATAAGTTCAGATTCAGAGTTTAGTAAAGATAGACTTAAGATAATTAATTCGAAAACTTCAGATAATACATTATATAATAGGTCCTCACCAGAGAGTCCCAGGATGATTAAGAGGGTGCGTCGTGCCACACACTACGAGTGTTTCAGAGGGCATGTTATGCCAACAGAGGGTGTGTTCGGTGTCAACAGAGGGCACGTTGTGCCAATAGAGGGTGCGTTGCACCATAGAGGACAGTTTAGTGTCAACAGAGGAGGACTTATTGTATAATGGTGGCCACAAACAGATAAAAATTGTAAGTAAAAGATACTTAAGATTGGAGCATGTTTGTAATCTCATCCATGAGTATGATGGGAGGAATTCAGATAAGATATTTATGATCCAGACACTTTGGCGTATGCCATGAGACTCAGAGTATAGGTTTCCAGAAAAGATAGAGTAGAAAATAAGAGTTTAAGAAATGAGAGATAATATGTTTCTAGATTTAATCAGAGTTAAATGTTCGTTTCATATTTATAATTTTCAAGAATCTTTTTAATATTTCAGTTCTTTAATAATGTATATTTTAGAATACTCATGCAATTTACTCTAACGACTGTTTTTCCCAATGCGTGGTTGGGGATGTGATGTCCGCAGGTTCTAGAGCATTTGAAGAACAAAGGGACCAGGAAAGGTCAAAGAGACTTTCAAGTTCGCCTAGTGGGGTGCCATCTACCTAGTTGATCCTGAGTATTGACATCTTTTTATTATGAACTTATGCATATACATGATGTAGTTTTATGTTGACCAAAAGCTGTGTATGAATCCATTTTTTAGTTTTGCAAAGTGTTTCATTTACTTTTATTGCAATGGTTATCATGTTTGTGACACTCCCAGATGAAAGAAAAAAAATTGCTTCTTCTCATGTGATATAAAAATATGGGTGTTACAATATGGTATCAGAGCAATTTGGTAAATGGCCACTAGGAAAGATGATTCTCACAGTCACCCTAGGATGAAGATAAGAGATTAGGGTTTAGGGATAGATTCCCATAGAAAGTTACAATGACCTAGAATGACTAAGAGTTTTCACCTTAGAAGAAATAGAGATGTCAGAGATAGATGTTTACCTATTCTAGGTCTCATGTTCCTACCTAACCCTAGCCAATGATGTTTCTTCTCCATTCTCAATGGTTATGGCCAGCCAATTGAAAATTGAAGAAAAACGTCATAAGCATTAGGCTTTGATGCATATCTCCTTTCTTACTAGTCCATGTGGTATGGGACACATGTATTAGTAGGTTAGAGGGGATTAGTATGTCAGGGTCCCACACCTCTGGGTATGTGCCTGATCACCACATATCTTGGAATGTAGGAGCTACCTAAAGAACCCAAGGTTAGATAGTAATGTGCAACTAATGTTAGGAATTTATGACATCATTGAGGCAGATGCCCTAAGTATAGAGCCAAGTTTAGTTTCATAAACCCTAAGTATGAGTTAATAAGTAGACCAAGGTAATAGATAATACTCATATAATAATTTTTTTTATGAAAATACATTACATATCTCTTTTCATGCAAAATTTAAACATAGGCGTGTCTTACAATAAATGAAGAGGCAAGCAGAACCCTAAGGTGGGTACTAGCCTAGAGAAATTTTGAGGAAGACATTTATTTTAAGGTGGGTAGAATTGTAACATCCTCAATTTCATACCTAAAGTAAGCCTTTAATGTGGGGTTTTCTAGTAAAGGCATGTCAAGGGATGCAATGAACGTAACCATGGCTAGGTATGTAATTAAGTTCACAAAATGTGTAATACAAGCAATCTGATCAACCAATACACACATAATGACTTAAATGTGAATGATTGTAGTCAGTTGTATATGAATATAAATGAGTTATTTCTATGAACAATAATGTGACGAATATACAATATGATGAGTCCAGTCCATGGCTTGAGCCTTAGACCTAACTTAGGTCTTCATATTATGTAATTAAAGAAATATTAATCACATGTGTCATACATGAGCTTCAATTGAGAAATTATATTGACTGAAGACTTATTTTCATGATTTGGAATAGAATTAAGCTTATGGACCCTTTGAAATACTAAGGGATGGGCCATGTGCCCTAGAGCCCATTCCAGCCCTATTGGACAAATTAAGTTCTACAAATAGGTCCTTAAGAGTACGAATTTGGGGATTCAACATTTCATGTTCATAATAAATACTCAATGTAATTTTAATAGATGAAGAATTGATATATAAGATCAAGGGAGAAAATTTAGACGATTTTGAGTTATCTGGTGGCCTAGGTGATTAAATTAGTAATTATATGATATTTATCTAAAAGGCAAATTTGGAGGGTCTATCTAATTAGTTTTGACTTGATGTATTTCTAATGTAAATATTATTAGAATATAATGTATCTCCCAAATTTTGAGATCAAACGGAGCTACAAACTGGGATATACAAATATTTCTATAAAATGGACTTTTATGCAAAAAGAAAAATATAAAAAAATAGAAGGAGGGAGGGGCGACTCAGTCCTCGCGGACTGAGAAGCACACCCCTACTTTCAAACCGGAACAGAGTCCCCCAAGCGGGGGGGGGGGGGGGTACGTGCCCAAGATCTTGAAGGCAAAAGCTTATAAAAGTCGCTTTTCCTAGGCCGCGAGGGTTAGATGAACCTAGATCTAGGGTTTTCATGAAGCTTTAGCAGGAGAGGGGAAGATCCACAATGAAGAAGAAGACCAGGAGGGGTGGCGGCCGCAAAATGGTTGTGTCTTGGGGATCTTCAACCTCATCCACCCAGGGAACATAGAAGGTGTCGCACATGGAGTGCAGATCGGGAGGGAGTCAGGGAAGCAATCACCGCACGAGTTCGTGGCCAAGAAAGGTGATGTTGGTGAAAAGGACCACATGATGGTTAGAAAAGGACCACATGATGGTTAGAAAAGGACCACAGTGCGTGTAGATGAAGTCACTTTGATTGTGCAAGGGCTGAAAGGAGCCTAGAGACGATGAGAGTCGTGAGCAGATGCAAAGCAGACTTACATACAAGTTACTGTGGGAGAAAATGTGACAGGAAAATCCAACCCCTCTAAGTTATAACTAAGAGAGCTGAGTCCCCGATACATGGGTCCATTAGAGATGGATGGGTGGAGAAGGTTAGGTTTGACCCTACCCCTCAGGATAGAGTAATGTGAAATGTTTTCCATGTGTCCAATTTAGAGCACTATGTGAGGTACCCCGACCATGTGCTGAGCAATGAACCTAGTGAGCCCCAAGGGAGGCTGATATGGCATGAGTCACCTGTGTAGTTTATAGACGCCAGGATGAAAGAACTCAGAGAAAAGAATATGTGATGACAAAGGTTCTTTGGAAACGCCATGAGTACGGCAAAGCCACATAGGGGCCAATGATGGACATGGAAAAGTCTTATCCTGAATTGTTTGTTTGCTTGCCTGAATTTTGAGGACAAAATTTCTATAAGAGGGGAAGGATGTTATAACCCCAATTTTTGGGTTCAATTGGTGAGAAATGTAATTTCTCATATTACAGATATTTGAACAAATAATGATATAATTTGCTTCAAATAAATGGATTTCGTTTAAAATAGCCTTGTTGTTTGATTTGCGGGCTTTATTGGCTATTGGGCCCAATAACAAGGAAATAACAAAGAAAATTCAATTAGTGAATGAATAATCGAATAATTGATAAAAGAAATATGTGGAAACCACTAGAAGGCAAATCCAAAGAGGATTTTGTGCCTCTTGGGTTCCTTTTGCTCCAAGGAGTACAAAGTTTCATAAAGAAAGAAATAAGAAAAGAAAAGATTAATTAAGTATTTCTTTATTAAGAAAGAAATTGGAAATAATGTTAATATGTGGAAAACAAGTGAAAAGAGATATAATTGAGTTATCCTTTGTGGAATTTCGTATCACAAGGATTAATAATGATAAAAGAAATACCAATGAGGAAAATAAAAGAGAAATAAAAAGAAATCCTCAAAAAGAAATATTTTAATGAGAAATAACCAAGATAGTGTGAAATAATGCACAAAGATGCATCTAGAAGGATAATAAATATCCTTGGAAAAGGATTTCGAAATAATGGAGTATATTGGGATCCAAGGAGTCCCAATAAAGAGGAAACAAACAGAAACTACTAAAAAGGCAAAATAAGAGGATAATGTGTTGCATTATTAATGAATTATGAGGTATTGTTAAAAAGAAAGTAATTTTGATTAAAAGAAATAGAATTTCGTGTCAATGGGCTAAAAAGAAAGGAAAGAGGGAATAAGTAAGAAGAAATTAGAATTCCTAATTATTCAAGAAATAGGATATACCAAAGGGAGAGAGAGAGAGAAGAATTACTTCTCTTTGAAGGAAAATGATTACTATTAGAAGAAGGACTTCATTTCCCTGAGGAAAGTCCTCATAGGGCTTCGTTGGCTTCACCTATATAAGGGGTGAGACTTGGGGGCGAATCCAGAGAGATCTCACGTCTTCCACCCTCTTCCTTATCTTCTTCTTACTTCCTTACGTTCAAAACCCTAATCAAGGAAAGATGGTACACTCAAAGCGCAACGGGGAGCCATGGAGGGTTTGTGATGGAAGCTTAATACCCCACGTTGCTGAGGGGAAAGAGAGCCTTCGTCCCCAGGACCTAGATGAGGTGCAGCAGCGGCCGAACGACCTGCATGGCAGCCCCATGTCGCAGGTCTGAGGGGCGTGAAGGCGGCCCTGATGGCTGAGACCGGGCGGCGCCCCAGGTGCGGGGAGGTTCGGCGGAGGTCCAGGACCCATTTCTGGAGGCCGACGAGGTCTAGGAGAGGGAGGAAGAAGGACGCAGCTGCGACTAGGGCTGTTGCGGCGGCCGTTCGCGAGGAAGAAGAATGCCAAAGAGGCCTTTGACCGATATGCCCCTCCACGGGCTGAAGAAGGAGCGACTTACGCGGGGTTAAACCCGTCTTTTCGTTATAATCTAAAGATGGGCACGCAAGGTATGTGCATGGGAATTGGTTGCCTACGTGGCACCTCCCTATTAGTCAGTTTGTGATATTTTTGCTAAAATCATAAATCCTAATTGGTAGCTCCGATGAGAACACATAATATATGAATTTTGATCAGAAAATGCAAGGAACTCATTAAAAATAGTTTTATAGCCTGAATTTGATCATAGTTCGAAATATAGTGTAAATTATCATCTTTAAGGAATTAAAGATTAAGAAACCCTATTTTGATATGATTAATGTGTTTAATAGGGTTTAATGGATCTTTAGAGTTGATATTAATCTGTTAAATGTAAAAATGAACATTGAGTTCAAAAAGGAAGAACTTTGCACATGATTAGTCTAATTTAGGGTTTATGTGCTTAAATATGCATGAAATTTGAAAAGGGCATAAAGTTATTATCTTTAATGATTCGATTAAGGAAAAACCCTTAGATTTGATGACAGATGGAAAATTCAAGCTGATATTAACCTATTGTTAATAAAAGAGAAAATAGGATTTAAAAATATGATCTTTTTATATATTTGGTTTAATTTAGGGTTGCGTGCATGATTATGCACTAATGAGCTTGAAAACCCTAATTTTGATGAATATGTCTTTTAATTGGTTTAATTGTGTAAATCCACGAATAAAATAGAGATGTGATGATCCTAAGCCAATTTGAGCATAAAAGATCCTTAATGTGGATAATTTGAGTAATTAGGGTTTTTATGAGTGGAAAAGTTGTTTTAGGGTTTGTTAACTTAAAAAGGATAAAGTTTGAGAAATTGATCTAAGAAACCCTAATGCATCCTAATGAGACTTAGAAACCTTAGAAAGGTGTCCCAAGTAAATAAGGAGTTGTTTGGTATATGCTTGTGACATTTAGACATTATACATGTTTTCAGGATCAATGTTTGCTTGCTTGATTGATTGGCTTGCTTGATTGGACATCTAGTTGGATTTGGATAAATTGTTACTTGAGATCTCCAAGACAGGTATGTGGTTACGATTATGAATAACCTCTATAGTTTCCCGATGGATTCCCAGATGTTTAATCGCATTGAATGCAACTAAACTGTTGGATGTTTATTTATTTCATGCCACTATAAAGTGACTATGACTATCACTATAAATGTGCGTGTATAACTGACTAGATCTGGGTCCACCTCTATTGTAATGAAAAGGCTAAGAAAAAGGTCTAGGTTACAGAGAGTTTGAAATTGGGCTACCTACGTGTAGTGCCATGAGACTCATTAGCCTTCCATGAGTTAATGAGTGGGCTACTTACGAGTAGTGCCATGTGACTCAACCCTAGAAATTGGTTCACTTATAGGTGAATCATGAAGGGTTTAATGGGGACAACATAGAGGATATGGTACTCTTGGATCGCAGAGTTATGTCTAAAACGTAATATTGGTTGTTAAATAAGTAATTGAATGATTATATTGTTAACATAGTTGCATGTTTATTGTTTCCCCCACATACCAGCTACGACTGACCGACGTTTTGTTTGTCGGCGTTTTAGGTACAATGAAAAGAACAAATATTAAAGTGGCACATGTGATACTAAATGAGAATTAAAGTGCAAAGGAGGATTAGATAGATTAGTATCAGTTTGGATAGAAGTTTAGAGATCCAAGTTTTCATAAGGTATGCAAAAATTTATTTTCTTACAGCTTTCAGTATAGTATATTAAAATTTGATAATTATTCTTAGTTAATTGCCGAACCTTTGATCCAGAAGTCATGGGTGCGGATTTGACCTCTCGGTCTCCCTTAATTGGGGGTTATCGGGAGGTGGGGTCGTAACATTTGGTATCAGAGCTTAGGTTCCTCAGTTAACCATTAATAATTATTAAATTTTAGAAACTCCATAGAACCCAAGGGAGTTATTAGAGGAGTATCCGAAAGACGGAGGTATCTAGAAAAGGATCACGACTGGGGGCTGGTAAGATTTTCCTCCGCACCGCTAGTCAGAATACGAGGACTCCCGGATTCGTGTGAATGCCTGGCCAAAGTCTTAGTGTATGAATCGAAATAAGTTATCTTTAGGACTTCTCACCTTATTCATCCCTTCTCATCACGAAATTCTGATAAGGACCTAAAGGATTAGGGTTTTCTTTCTTCTCCTCACCCTCTTGAGGTATGGGTAAGGCTAATAAAGTTTAAGAAATCTTCCACCAAATTAATGAAAGGCATGTAAATAAGAAGTCATGGACATAAGCTTAATAGATTAAGTGCAAACTAAAGAATAGATACATGCTTAGGTCGTATGACATAAGTTGTCATGTCCTCAGAAGAGACCTGAGGCTAGACCTTCTTGTCAGGAGGATAAGTTAGTCTTGGAGATAGAGATCTCCATTGCAAGTAGAGACCTGGCACATCCTCTGAGGATGATGCTAACCCTAACCCTAAGTGAAGGTTAGAGAGAGAGATGAGTTGGACCAGGTGTTTGAAAGGATAGGCCTTTGGGATGCCATACGATCCATAGGTGACCTAGCACCATTGGCAACCCAACCCTGGGAAGGGTTGTGCATGTTAGGGTAAATGATAGCTCCTTAGATGATGATGATAGTGAAGGACCATAGAAACCCTATGGGCTTGTACAAGTAGGGCATCGTTGGCACCTAGGGCACGTCTAGTGCTGACGGTAGGATGAAACCTTGGATAAGGAATTATGATGGAACATAAAGGGTTATAGATGATCTTGAGTAACCATAAGTTCGAACCTAGGCTTCACCCATGTAGAGAATGCTTTGTAGGTTGATCCTTCATGAAGAGAGGACCTCTAATGGTGAGGTTCGATGTAGGGTTATCTCTAGAGAGAGTAGGAAACCCAGCAAGAAGGTTGGAAGCCTTAAACCCAGAACATTGGATGATAGTGGTTGCCTCATGATCGATCCCTGAAAGTTGATGATATATTGGTTGCCTTTAGAGGGACCAACCCTAGAGAATGAAGATGAAGCATCTGGTGCCTATTTGCCTACAGTATAGATGTTTATATTCTGAGGTAGGAAGAAGAGTTCCTTAGATCTAGAGAGGTTTAGTGAACTGGTTCTGAGGCCTTGTACCTTGTTGGTTGTCCTTAAGGAGGATCCAACTCTAAGTGTTGATCGAGTTGAAGGATGACAAGAAGTGCATGTCATGCCTTTTTCATGCTTGGTTCGTGGTTAAGAGATGGGGCATGCAATTGAACACCTACAAGTAAACCTATGGTTCCTAGGCCTAAGTGGGGAAGTGGTGTACCTAAGGCTCATGATGAGAAGTTGAGTTCCTATAGAAGCAAGCATGGTACTCCTCATGTATAGAGGAAAAAGGGGAAGCCCCTTAAGTTTAAGGTTGATGTGTTCCTATAGAAGTTGAGGTCCTTAGAACCCCTCACAACTAGGTTGATGATAAAGGGAAAGTTTGATCTTGATCCAACATTGAGGAAAGAAGGATAAGTATGACCTAGCATGGTACAGTAAGTGATCTGCTTGTGCCTTAATGGCTTTCTAGGGTTAAGTAGGCTCGTGGGGATGTAAAAACTAGACCTAAGAGCTTTTGTGACCTTAGAGATAGTTTTCCTCCCATCCTGGGAGAAGGACCCCTTTGGAAGGGTGTATATCGGTTTTATTGGTTCAAAGTAACCTAAAGAGGTCTCATAGGATCTTGAGAAGATAAGTGAAAGGTACATGGTATGAGAATGAATCTATAGACCCATAGATATCCATCTCTATTGCATGTGAATGTGTTACCATGGAGGTAACCAGTATGGGGCTTGACCAAGGTAGGCAGGTTGCCATGATGCCTATGAACGGATGAGAGCCAACCCATGAATGCAGAAAGAGAGATGATGAAGACTTGGGTAAGGTTCTAAGTGAACATGTAATGTTATGGAGAATCCTAAGTCTATCCTAGGGTCAGGTAGGGATAAGACCGATGAAAGTAGGAGTTGCCTATTTCCCCAGTTGCACACGACCATAGGGTCGGGAGGTAACAACTATCATTGTCTGAGGGCCATGGGTTAGGAGATTGATCACCTTCATGAACTCATGGGACCCAAAGGGCAGATGAGTAAGGCACTCTCTTGATGCACAAGGGAAGAGGGATGAACCCAAAAAGAGCCGATACCCTATAGACCTAGAGGAGATGACCAAGGATATAAACCTTAGTAGGTTCAAGACTAGTTTGATGTCATGATGTTTGTGATGTAAAGACATATGTTGCACATAAAGGTGTATTGGCAAGGTGGGATGTACCATCTCTACTCTTGGAACAGGAAGAACTCTGTATTTGGACTGCATCCAAATGCTTATTTCCTCTTGTTATGGGGGGTGAGAGATAGGACATTATGCATGTCATACACCAAGGATAAGAGATGATGTAGGTTGGAACGTTGCCATGAGAAATGGGGAGAGAGAAGATATCTACCCTGGTAAAGTGAATGATACATGGATGGTTTGTAAACACTAAGAGGAATGAGGTAGTCCCCTTATGAGGATGTTTTTATCATGAGATATGTGGAACTTACAAGTTATACCAAATTGAGTTTGATCACCATGATGATGGAATCAGAGAGTGTTCTTATGAAGATAAACATATAGTTTGAGGTGACATGATAAGTGAAATACTTGGAAGTGTAATGTTACCTAATACCTAAGGATGTGAAGTGGTAATGGATGCTCTGGTTCAGATACATCTAACTTGTTTGACCAGAAGCTAGAAAGGGTTGATTGGATAACCTTAAGTTAAAAAAGGAGAGGTGTTTGGATAACACTCAGATGTAACAAGATACATTGAAAAGTTATGGTTGTTTGGTTAGCCAGTCTAGTCCTGGATGCAATGAAAAGATGGTGGTAAAACCTCAGATGTACTTCTTTGGAAGAGAAAGTGATGAAACCCCGACTAGAGTGGTTTAGGGTTTCGGAGGAATCGATCTTGGAAGAATCATGACATATAGGAAATCATGATACACCATGGAAAATGGAAATAGCACTTTAGATGCTTAAGATGAAGTTGCATGTGGTTTATGACCATGCAAGCCAGGAGGTAAAGGACGAACCCCAGTAACCCAGTGTATCGATATAGAGGACAAAAGAATCCCTGAGAGGGAATGAGAGATCAACACTATGGATGTTGTGATAGGTCTTCCCTGGACCGAGGAAGGTCGAGAAGCAATATGGGTTATGGTAGATCGCCTTACCTAGATGACATAAGAAAGAAAGAGTTCTTTCAAGGGACAAATCTAGTTGAACTACCCATGAGAGAGATGGTTCAACTACACCATAAAGCAAGTTCAAAGGTTCTTGAGTTTGAACTAAAGGTTCCCTTCCAAAAGGTGGAAGTAGGTACATTGAGAGCTCGGTGTTAGTATAGTTTATCACCCCTAACTATGGTCCAGACTAAAGGGTCTGATGAGGGCATGTGTGCTCGTTCAGGGTGATATCTAGAGACAGTTTTTGTCCTATGAACGATGTGAAGATAACCACCATAGCCAGTATCGGGTTTTATAAGAAGCTCTGTAAGGGAGGTTGTGTCGGTCACCACTTCAGTAAGGTGATGTTGGTGAAAAGGACCACATGATGGTTAGAAAAGGACCGCATGATGGTTAGAAAAGGACCACAGTGCGTGTAGATGAAGTCACTTTGATTGTGCAAGGGCTGAAAGGATCCTAGAGACGATGAGAGTCGTGAGCAGATGCAAAGCAGACTTACATACAAGTTACTGTGGGAGAAAATGTGATAGGAAAATCCGACCCCTCTAAGTTATAACTAAGAGAGATGAGTCCCCGATACATGGGTCCATTAGAGATGGATGGGTGGAGAAGGATAGGTTTGACCCTACCCCTCAGGATAGAGTAATGGGAAATGTTTTCCGTGTGTCCAATTTAGAGCACTATGTGAGGTACCCCGACCATGTGCTGAGCAATGAACCTAGTGATCCCCAAGGGAGGCTGAAATAGCATGAGTCACCTGTGTAGTTTATAGATGCCAGGATGTAAGAACTCAGAGAAAATAATATGTGATGATAAAGGTTCTTTGGAAACGCCATGAGTACGGCAAAGCCACATAGGGGCCAATGATGGACATGGAAAAGTCGTATCCTGAATTGTTTGTTTGCTTGCCTGAATTTTGAGGACATAATTTCTGTAAGAGGGGAAGGATGTTATAACCCCAATTTTTGGGTTCAATTGGTGAGAAATGTGATTTCTCATATTAAATATATTTGAACAAATAATGATATAATTTGCTTCAAATAAATGGATTTCGTTTAAAATAGCCTTGTTGTTTGATTTGCGGGCTTTATTGGCTATTGGGCCCAATAACAAGGAAATAACAAAGAAAATTCAATTAGTGAATGAATAATTGAATAATTGATAAAAGAAATATGTGGAAACCTCTAAAAGGCAAATCCAAAGAGGATTTCGTGCCTCTTGGGTTCCTTGGGCTCCAAGGAGAACAAAGTTGCATAAAGAAAGCAATAAGAAAAGAAAAGATTAATTAAGTATTTCTTTATTATGAAAGAAATTGGAAATAATGTTCATATGTGGAAAACAAGTGAAAAGAGATATAATTGAGTTATCCTTTGTGGAATTTCGTATCCCAAGGATTACTAATGATAAAAGAAATACCAATGAGGAAAATAAAAGAGAAATAAAAATAAATCCTCAAAAAGAAATATTTTAATGAGAAATAAACAAGATAGTGTGAAATAATGCACAAAGATGCATCTAGAAGGATAATAAATATCCTTAGAAAAGGATTTCGAAATAATGGAGTATATTGGGATCCAAGGAGACCCAATAAAGAGGAAATCAAGAGAAACTACTAGAAAGGCAAAATAAGAGGATAATGTGTTGCATTATTAATGAATTATGAGGTATTGTTAAAAAGAAAGTAATTTTGATTAAAAGAAATATAATTTTGTGTCAATGGACTAAAAAGCAAGGAAAGAGAGAATAAGTAAGAAGAAATTCGAATTCCTAATTATTCAAGAAATAGGATATACCAAAGGGAGAGAGAGAAGAATTGCTTCTCTTTGAAGGAAAACGATTACTATTAGAAGAAGGACTTCGTTTCCCTAAGGAAAGTCCTCATAGGGCTTCGTTGGCTTCACCTATATAAGGGGTGAGACTTGGGGGAGAATCCAGAGAGATCTCACGTCTTCCACCCTCTTCCTTATCTTCTTCTTACTTCCTTACGTTCAAAACCCTAATCAAGGAAAGATGGTATGCTCAAAGCGCAACGGGGAGCCATGGAGGGTTTGTGATGGAAGCTTAATACCCCACGTTGCTGAGGGGAAAGAGAGCCTTCGTCCCCAGGACCTAGACGAGGTGCAGCAGCGGCCGAACGACCTGCATGACAGCCGCATGTCACAGGTCTGAGGGGCGTGAAGGCAGCCCTGATGGCTGAGACCGGGTGGCGCCCCAGGTGCGGGGAGGTCCGGCGGAGGTCCGGGACCCATTTCCGGAGGCCGATGAGGTCCAGGAGAGGGAGGAAGAAGGACGCATCCGCAGCTAGGGCTGTTGCGGCGACCGTTCGCGAGGAAGAAGAAGGCCAAAGAGGCCTTTGACCGATATGCCCCTCCGCGGGCTGAAGAAGGAGCGACTTACGCGGGGTTAAACCCATCTTTTCGTTATAATCTAAAGATGGGCGCGCAAGGTATGTGCATGGGAATTGGTTGCCTACGTGGCACCTCCCTATTGGTCAGTTTGTGATATTTTTGCTAAAATCATAACTCCTAATTGGTAGCTCCGATGAGAACACATAATATATGAATTTTGATTAGAAAAATACAAGAAACTCATTAAAAATAGTTTTATAGCCTGAATCTGATCGTAGTTCGAAATATAGTGTAAATTATCATCTTTAAGGAATTAAAGATTAAGAAACCCTATTTTGATATGATTAATGTGTTTAATAGGGTTTAATGGATCTTTAGAGTTGATATCAATATGTTAAATGTAAAAATGAACATTGAGTTCAAAAAGGAAGAACTTTGCACATGATTAGTCTAATTTAGGGTTTATGTGCTTAAATATGCATGAAATTTGAAAAGGGCATAAAGTTATCATCTTTAATGATTCAATTAAGGAAAAACCATTAGATTTGATGATAGATGGATAATTATAGATGATATTAACATGTTGTTAATAAAAGAGAAAATAGGATTTAAAAATATGATCTTTTTATATATTTGGTTTAATTTAGGGTTTCGTGGATGATTATGCACTAATGAGCTTGAAAACCCTAATTTTGATGAATATGTCTTTTAATTGATTTAATTGAGTAAATCCACGAATAAAATAGAGATGTGATGATCCTAAGACAATTTGAGCATAAAAGATCCTTAATGTGGATAATTTGAGTAATTAGGGTTTTTATGAGTGGAAAGGTTGTTTTAGGGTTTGTTAACTTAAAAAGGATAAAGTTTGAGAAATTGATCTAAGAAACCCTAATGCATCCTAATGAGACTTAGAAACCTTAGAAAGGTGTCCCAAGTCAATAAGGAGTTGTTTGGGATATGCTTGTGACATTTAGACATTATACATGTTTTTAGGATCAATGTTTGCTTGATTGATTGATTGGCTTGCTTGATTGGACATCTAGTTGGATTTGGATAAATTGTTACTTGAGATCTCCAAGACAGGTATGTGGTTACGATTATGAATAACCTCTATAGTTTCCCGATGGATTCTCGGATGTTTAATCGCATTGAATGCAACTAAACTGTTGGATGTTTATTTATTTCATGCCACTATAAAGTGACTATGATTATCACTATAAATGTGCGTGTATAACTGACTAGATCCGGGTCCACCTCTATCATAATGAAAAGGCTAAGAAAAAAAAGGGGTAATCCTAGAGCAAGGTCTAGGTTACCGAGAGTTAGAAACTGGGCTACCTACGTGTAGTGCCATGAGACTCATTAGCCTGCCATGAGTTAAGGAGTGGGCTACTTATAGAAATTGGTTCACTTATAGGTGAATCATGAAGGATTTAATGGGGACAACACAGAGGATAGGGTACTCTTGGATCACGGAGTTATATCTAAAACATAATATTGGTTGTTAAATAAGTAATTGAATGATTATATTGTTAACATAGTTGCATGTTTATTGTTTCCCCCACATACCAGCTACGGCTGACCGACGTTTTGTTTGTCGGCGTTTTAGGTACAATGAAAAGAGCAAACAGTAAAGTGGCACATGTGTTACTAAATGAGAATTAAAGTGCAAAGGAGGATTAGATAGATTAGTATCAGTGTGGTTAAAAGTTTAGAGATCCAAGTTTTCAAAAGGTATGCAAAAATTTATTTTCTTACAACTTTCAATATAGTATGTTAAAATTTGATAATTATTCTTAGTTAATTGCCAAACCTTTGATCCGGAAGTCATGGGTGCGGCTTCGACCTCTCGGTCTCCCTTAATTGGGGGTTATCGGGAGGTGGGTCGTAACACATGGCATATTGTTTTGTGGACTAGAATCCTCCCACGAATCTATTTTTTCGATATTTAGACCAATATACTCCATTCCGGAGTCAGGCTATTGTTCCAATTCTTCCTCATAGCACACCTCCAGTTCTATTAAGTATTTGGGAGAAGTTGCTACAGGAAGAATGAAACCTTGTTCAGGTAATGGAGATATGCCTGTCTCCTGTATATTTGGTAGCTCGGGAAAAGCTCCTCCGTAGGGGAGAGTGGCCATAAGAAGATTGTTTTGTGGCTCAATGTCTTCCCAAAGGTACTCCTTGTCATTACAAGGGTCTATGGAAATATCATATTCCATTCTAAAATCAAGAGATGGTTTGTGTTTCTCTTCATAGTACACCATCAACTCGTTCAAGTGACTAGAAGGAGATTCAATGGAAAGAACATTCTCTTGCTCGGGAGATGGCTCAATCTGGATCTCGTACAGAGGTGGTAGTTCTGGTAAAGTCATTTCTTGGAAGGGATTGGTCATAGAATCGTCATCTTGAGACCCATCATCCTCCCATGATTCTTTTTCATCATTACCGGGGTCAATGAGAGTGGTATGGTCCACTCTAGAATCAAGATCTCCATCAGTCTCATCCTTGAAGTCTGTCCCTAGATCAACCGAATGATCAAAAATTTCTTTATAAGGACAAATCAAGTCATGTTCTAGTAATGGAGACATTTGAGTTTCTTGCAAAAAAGACATCTCCTTATCTGAATTAGTCACATATTCATCTAAGTCTGACTGTGAAGGAGTGTAGAGTTCTTGTAACATAGACCCTTCTTCATTGGAATTCATCAACAAGACAGCTAAAGTTGAAGAATATTTGTCGTATAGGGAGTCAATCATTGTTGATTGCTCCTCAATCTGTATGGGTTGATCTGGGTCTATGGGGGAAGAAGATGGGTAAATACCAAAATTTATCCCCAATTGATCTCCTAACTGTAGAAAATCTTCATATTGTCTAATCAATTTTTCATCTGAGAGAATAGTGCAGGAGTCATTTTCCCAGTCAGACCTTGGCTCAGAAAATGATTCTTTTTCTTGTGATACTATGGAGAAATCATCCTCGGGTTTAATCATTTGCTTTGAGGATGATTCCTCTTCCTGCACCAATGCTAGAATATTATTGGAAGGCACTTCCCACATGATATCATAATCGTCATCGTAATCAATTGCAATATGCAGATGCAGATTGTGCTCAAGGGAGACTGGTGGATGTTCTTCATGTTGTTCAGAAGTGTGAACAAGTTGCATAAGTTGATCAAGCTCAGCTATCAACTTCTCATTCGTGGCTCTCTGATCAGCTAGTTGTTGAGCCACCAATTTCCATAGGGAAAGTAGTTGCTCTATTGATGCATATCAATCTTCATAGTGAGGCTCTTCATTGTACCCACTGGGTTGATGTTGATAGTAGCTCTTCTCATCATAGTATTGATTTGCATTATAATCCAGATTTCCTTCTGCATTGGAATCTATGCCTTAAAGTTGATGAATCCAAATTCATCACGATTTTCAGTCGCCATTTTGGGCCCAATTCGACTAAATACATTCGATTTAATCTCCTTAAATCTTACAATGTGCAATTTTGCTTGGTTGATCAGATTATCAAGTTATTAACTAATTTTATATGAATTTTATGCAGATCATGCAGGTCAAGGTAAGGTTCAACCATCAACTGGAACTCACCTTCACCCAAGATCCTCTCATCCTTGGTCTTGACCAAACGATCTTGGCAAATTGATCTTGATCCATTCGGTTTCACCTCAAACGGTCCTGACTAAACGGTTTGCCCATTCGGTCTGCTCAACCGATCTTAACCATTCGGTCTCAATCCAAACGATTTCATTCATTTGGTTTTGACCTCTCATTCTTAGCCATTCATCCATATGGTCTTAGCATTGCACTGCCCCTTCAATCTTATCTTTATGATCTCTCAAAACTATGAGCCTTTCCTCACCATCAGATCATTGATCTATGGTTCTCATTCATTTGGGCTAACAGTTTTGATCACGATCTGCCCTATTGGTTCCCTTCTAACGATCCTTCAAGACCGTGTGGACTCCTCACGGTCTCAAGACCATATGGGCATCCTCTTCGCGAGACCATATGAAACGCACATACAAAATCTACAAAGAAGCCCTCCTGCCATCATCTTCAACCACAAAAACCCTAATCCTCACACAGCAACACCGCCGTACCTCTCACTCCCGTCGAAAGTGCCCAACGCCCTCGTCACCCACCTACTTCCACCCCGTGCCTACCAATGATACAACACCACCTTCCTCCTCCACAAGCCCCGCTCAGTCTGCTACCAGCCATCATCATCGCTCACACCCCATTCCTAAAGCCACCATCGCGCACCCTCTGCCCTCAAGACCGATCAGCGGCAAACGGTCTTCAAGACCGATCAGCGGCAGCAAACCAGAGGAACTCAACATCGTTAGGGTGCGAGACCGATCAGAGGTCGAAGACCGTTTGGACGGTGAAGTGAAGACCGTTTAGACCCAAGACCGGTTGGAGACAAAGACCGATTGGATGACGAAGACCATTAAGACTCCAAGACCGTTCGGACCCAAAATCATTTGAACGATGAATATCATTTGAACCTGAGACCATTTGGATCTAAGATCATTTGGAGCCTAGACCGGTTGGAAGCCAAGACCGTTTGGCGGCGCATGACTGTGAGACCGTTTGAAGGAGAAGATCGCTAGAACCCAAGACCGTTGGTCAGTCTAATCGGTCTCCAAGATTGTTTGGATGCCATCGGTCTCCAAGATCATTTGCATCTCAAAACCATTTGGAGGCCATCGGTCCCCAATACCGTCTACTCCAAACCATGTGAAGCAGACTCATGTGAAAAACGTGAAAACACCATCCAAGCCTATAAATAGGACCAGTAGGGTCCTCATTTGGGAATGGGACCTGGGACGCCGTCAGGCCGCCCAAACACAAGGTTCGATCCAGATACATCCATGTCCACGCCATTGCTACTCCACCTGCTGCTCCTTTTGCTGCAAGCAAGAAGGTCAAGACGAGGAAAGAAGGAGGAGAAGAAGGGCTTCCCGGTCTACCTTGGTGGTTCATCCTTCTCGTCCAAAGCTGCTCTAACACGACGTAGAAGACTGCATCATCTTCACCGAGCTACGACTACCTTCTACATCATGCTCATGGCAGAATCTTTCCTCTTTTTTGTCTTTCTTATTTCTTGTATCATGAGCGAGTAATTCCTTTTTGCTAGGGTGCGGGGACAAGCCCCGCTTCCCATGCAAGCATGTTCTCTTGTTAAACATTCTAAAGCAATGCATACAACTTTTCATTTCGTTGTTAATCGTTAATGTTAGTAGATTGGTTACCTACTTTTTTCATCTTATTCTTCCCTATGTTGCGAGAACTTCTATATGTATGGTAGAATGTCGACTAACGAGGTTGACTCCCGAACTAGAAATAGAATGGGATTCCTTGAGGTCGTAAGAGTATGATCCATGAGGGGACGAGCCATCTAGCCTACAGTGATGCTTCTGTGGCCTAAACATCCCTCAGGGAGGGCCACAACTTTAGTTGGATATCTGTATCGTCGTTGTTAATCTTCAATTTTTGCTTGTATATTAATCACCTGCTTGCTTGTCGATTAGTAGAGTTGACTCCCTAACTAGAAATAGAAAGGGATTCCTTGAGGTCGTAAGTGTATGATCCGCGAGGGGATGAGCCATCTAGGCCATGATGATACTTCTGTGTGCCTAAACATCCCTCAGGGAGGGACACATCTTCAGTTGGATTTATGTATCTTTAGAGCCATAAGTGAGTGATCCAGATGGTGATGAGACATCTGATACCTAAGGTGATGCTTACACAAGCCTAACTCCCATATGGGGGGTTTTGCGGCAGCTCCATTTGGATAGTTATATCTTGCTTGGATGTTTGATGTTTGGATGTGTTTGCATGTGTAATGGTTGTGAAACCTGAGACCATCCCAGCAATTCCATATCATTAATCTAGATCAACTTTAATCATGCTCTTTACTTTCCTGCATTTAGTTTAATTAAACTCAAATCAACTTATCATTTTAAATATTAGCCTTACTTGAACTAGACTAGACTAGCAACGATTCTTAAAAATGTTGTCCCTTGGGATTAGATCCTTAACTATACAGGCTGAGTTAACTATTGAGTTAACTCAGCCTATAGTCTTTGGCGAACGCCTGCAATCCTCTTGGATCCATTGTGTGGTCGTCTAGCGGCAGGAACTGAGGAGGAAGGCATGTGGGGTGATAAACTGTCAGGACTAGCACAGCAAGTTGTGATGGAGGTGGAGACGACGACGACGGTGGTGCTTCAGGCGACGCCTGCTTGGCCGGGTAGGGCTCGGCGAAAGGGTTCAACTGCGGCATGGCTTCGATGTAGTAGAGGGAAGGGAGGGGTTCAGAATCCTACGAGAAACGTTTAGAGATGAGGATATTACTGCGGAGGAGGAGGAAACGGTAGACGATATCTCGAGTTGGAATGTCCTCTCCGCGCATCAAGTTGCTCCAGTGCTTCAGTGGGTACATGTGCATCATCAACCTAAAATTTGACAAATTAAACACACTGAATTAGGCCAATATAGAAATATAGGATATATGACATAACTAGAAGATAATGAATTTTATAGAAATACAGGATATGTTTTTAGAACTTACATTGGTATCCTCGCCATGCTCGTCATGGACAACATGCTCATCATGGACTTCATGCTCATCATGAACATCATTCTCATCATGGTCAGCCATCTGAAAATGTCATAAAAAGGCAAACATTTAGCATTTGTATCAACTAGAAAAAGGAAAACATTTAGCATTTGTATAAATTAGAAAAAGGAAAACATTTACCATTTGTATAAACATACATGTCTCTAAAATTGTGATCTTTTATCAATTAACAATCCTTCATTGTGATCTCCGCGCACATATAAGTCATCATTAGCTTCAATATTTTGTGGAGTTGGCAACCCAACTGAGAATGGACTGGAGTCATCATACTTATCATAGTACTCTTCTTCATCTATAGGATCTTCAATGAACTGTCTTTTACCATGAAGAACAACCGACCATTTATCATTTGCAGGATCATCGATATAGAATATTTGTTTTGCCTGTGATGCCAATATGAATGGTTCAGCCTTCTCGCCAATCATTTCAAAGTTCACCAAAGTGAAACCCAATTCATCCACTATAACTCCTTTGGTGTTATCAACCCAATTACATTTAAAGAGCGGAATATTGAAATCTATGTAGTCAAACTCCCAAATGTCTTCAATGACACCGTAATATGACATTTTAGCTTCACGTGGACTCTTATCCTTTGCACTTGCAAAGTACATAGTTGACGCTTGAAGAGTGACCCCACTATTTTGGACGACACTCTTATCATCTTGGCGCTTTGTGTAATATGTGAATCCATTAATGTCAAACCCTTCATAAGACATAACATTCGGTTTTGGTTTAAAGGCGAGACATTTGATAGTTTCTGTAATATCATTTGGTGTTTGAGATAGTTGATGTAAGACTTTATCTTCAAACCACTTAGTAAAAGTCTTATTATGCTCTCTAGCAAGCCACATTGAACTTGCTCGAGGATGTTGTCTCTTTATGAAATTGGTATGTTCCTCGATATAAACACTCACTTCGTCCATATTATGTAAAATATACAAGTGAGCTTGTTCCAACTGCTCACGGCTGATTACTTTCACCCGTGATCCCAAAATTCCTTTGCCCTCCTCAATATTCTTGTCATTATCAAGAGTGTCATTACCACTGAGAAAGTCATTGCAGAAATCCATAACCTCTCTCGCCACATAACCTTCAATAATACTCCCTTCAGGACGATAACGGTTTCGAACATCACCTTTAAAAACGCTCATGTATCGTTCAAAGGGATACATCCAATGCAAGAAAACCGGTCCCAAGATTTTCACTTCCCTAGTCAAGTGGACAACAAGATGTACCATGATATCAAAGAACGAAGGAGGGAAATACATCTCAAGCTGACATAGGGTAACAACCACTTCTCTTTGCAAATTATCGAGAGTATCAGGGTCAATAACTTTGCTGCATAGAATGTTGAAAAAGAAACAAAGTCTGGTAATTGCAAACCTTACATGCTTCGGCAATATAGATCGAATTGCCACGGGCAATATTTGTTGCATTAGAGTGTGACAATCATGAGATTTAAGACCTATCAACTTCAGATCTTTCATTGATACCAATCTACGGATGTTGGATGAGTAACCATGTGGCACCTTAACATTTACCAAGCATTCACAAAAAGTTTTCTTCTCCTTTCTAGACAACGTGTAACAAGCGGGAGGTAAGTATGTTCTTTTATTACCCATTTCACGTAATTCTGTTAATTCTGACCTTATTCCCATTTCACGTAATTCTGACCTTATTCCCATTTCACGTAATTCTGTTAATTCTGACCTTATTCCCATTTCACGTAGGTCTAGTCTGGATTTTATCCCATCTTTAGTCTTACCTGGTATATTTAATAGAGTACCAATGATGCTATCACAGACATTTTTCTCAACGTGCATTACATCGATACAATGCTTGACTGACAAAGAACTCCAATAAGGAAGATCCCAAAATATTGACTTCTTTTTGAATGAAGAATTGTCACTCCGTGTGGCCATACTACATTGTGATTTCTTACCAAATTCATTGACAATGTCTTTTACTCTTTCATAAACAACATCCCCTGGTATAGGTTTAGGTGCACTCCGTTCATCATTCCATCCATTGAATGCTTTGCGCTTCCTACGATACGGATGGAATTTTGAAAGAAACCTTCGATGACCAAGATATACAGTCTTGCCGCCATATTTTAGTCTTATTGAATCAGTGTTTTCTTCACATATAGGACACGCTTTAGCTCCTTTGACACTATATCCAGACAAATTCCCATATGCCGGAAAGTCATTAATAGTGCAAAACAACATAGCATGCAAACGAAATGTCTCTCTTGCTGAAGCATCATAGGTCATCACACCTTCAGCCCAAAGTTTCTATAAGTCATCAATCAAAGGTTCAAGATAAACATCGATATCATTTCCGGGTTGTTTAGGGCCGATATCAACAATGACAACATAACGTACTTATTTTTCATACACAGCCAGGGAGGAAGATTGTATATAACAAGCATGACTGGCCAAGTGCTATGTTGGCTGCTCAATGTCCCGTACGGATTCATCCCGTCTGTACAAAGCCCAAGTCTTAGATTCCTGACTTCTTCACCAAATTCAGGGAACAATACATCAATCTTCTTCCACTGTGGGGAATCAGACGCATGTCGTAGGATCCCATCATTATTTTTCTTAACATCTGCATGCCACCTCAAATTCTTCGCATCTTTCGGATTTGCAAACAAGCGTTGAAACCGTGATGTTATAGGTAGATGCCACAACACCTTGGCAGGAGAACCAGTTTTGGACTCCCCCGAAGTCGTCAATTTATATCGTGACGCACCACATTTTGGACAATCTTTCAAATCTACATAGTCCTTTTGAAATAATACACAATCATTCGGGCATGCGTGTATCTTTTTGGCCTCCATTCCCATTGGGCACAACATTTTCTTTACCTGGTATGTTGAGATTGGCAGCTCGTTTCCTTCAGGAAGAATTTCTTTCAACAAAGTCAACAATTCAGTGAAGCTTTTGTCGCTCCATCTATTGTTAGCTTTCAACTTATACAATCTCAGCACAGCGCTAAGCTTCGTAAACTTAGCACAGCCTGTGTATAACGGTATCTCAGCATCATGCACAATGTTTGTAAAGATAGGAGGTGGATCGGTGTGCTCTACCCTACAACTATCCAGCATCGCATCAACAATGTCTGCTGGAACTGGTTCGTTCACATTTACGTCATCGGAGGCAATTTCTTCTTCCACCCAAGCACTGCTATTGACATCTACTGGATTCGATTTTGAAATCTCTCCATGCCAGTGCCATTCTGTATAGCCTTGTACAATCCCGTTGCACATGACATGACTTTTGATTTCCTCACCAGTGTTGACTTTCAAGTTGTTACCGCAATGCCTACATGGACAGTAGAACCTATCTGTAGGTTTTTTCCTATGTTCCTCGGCAAATCTAATAAACTGATCAAGACCAGATATAAACTATGGGGTGCAACGATTACGAATGGACATCCATGATCTATCCATTCTATGATCAGAGAAAGCAAGTATATATTAGGAAAGCAAGTATATATTAGGAAACAAGTATATAAGCAAGTATGTCGTATTACAGTTCACCATTAAGAAAGATATAAGCAAGTATGTCGTATTAAAATAGACTAAACAATAAAAGAATTTTTTTTTGAGGCAAGACAATATGAGAAAATAGTAGTGTAATCATGTAAATGGGAACATTCATGGGAACACACACTTCAGTTATAAGCATTCATGTAGCAACTTATAGTTCCATTCATGGGAACACACACTTTAGTTATAACAATAACTAAACAAAGGGGTTGGTGTACCCCTAAACATGCGCATAATTAAAAAAACTATTAGTACAGACAAGTCTAGATAGATAGACAACTAAATACTACACCAACATGGTCCCGCATGCATCAATAACTTCTTTTTGATGATGAAGTTGTGTCACGAAGCTCTCCAATCCAATCACGCCTCAGATTCAGATTCAGATTCCTCATAGATGATATCCGACGCCGTGCGCTCATACCGCAGAAGATGATCGGGGGTCTCACAGTTGTTGTTGGTTATCCAAACTTTGATGGAATTATCGCCAACTGGAAGGAGAAAAAGCCTATTCCAACGGACCAGATACAGCTCTCCAATCCAATCACGCCAACCGGATTTTGATACAAGATTTCCCGCCAAATCATACTCAACCTCGATTACATGTGAATAATTTCCAAAAGTTAGGGTCACTTTACCAGGCATGTAGTGTCTTCCTTTTAGAAAACGCCAATGTTTGGGTATGACCAATTGGTTTAAGGAACGATCATCTAGGATGATGTCCAATTGTTCTTCAATAGGGAACGTTAACATTGACATAGAGGCCCAATTCATAGTCATTGTTATGGGAAGACAGAGACTGCACAATATTAGTATTAACAAAGTGTAAGTACATATAACGATGTTATATATTTTCAGAAAAAGTTGTATAACATCAGTTAACCTTTTAAACAAGTATATATTAGGAAACAAGTATATATTAGTCAATCTTGGACGGGTTTCTAGGCCAACAAACACATTTGATGTCAATCTTATATATAATAAATGTGTACCACCTATCCCATCCTTGAACACCTAATCTCACTTAGGATGTAAGTGTATAATGTGTATTTGGTTTTCAAGAAAATTTCGGCAGCATTTCCCCGTTGTTCTCTAAGTACATATGTACTTAGAGAACAAACGGGGAAATGCTACCGAAATTTTCTCGAAAACCCAATACACATTATACACTTACATCCTAAGTGAGATTAGGTGTTCAAGAACAGTCCCAAACTGGGGACTATCCAAGATTTACTCCTACTGAGTAAATCTTGGACGGGTTTCTAGGCCAACAAATACATGTGTTGTCATTCTTATATAAACCCTATAATTCATGAAATCATTCTAATTCAATTTAATATGTTGGGATCACATAATTATATAATGACATCAGAATATATAGAAGAATCATAATTAACATGATTAACAACATGCTCATCAAACTAGGGTTTTCTTGAATATCATCTAATAAATCAAGAATTTCATAGTTTCAAACATGCAATAATTCACAATGCAATGTTATAAACTATAGGCAACATGGATAGATGAAATAAATAAACATCCAGCATCTATCACTTATTCAATCTTCAAGAAACCTTGACAAACATCCAACATCTATCACTTATATAATTTGCATGTATATACACCCTAAAGTGCCACAAATCATATAATAAAACTATCATGTTATGATATTAGGACCACTTAAAGCAGATTAGGCACATTAAGCAAGCAGAGTAGGGAGCCAATTTCGTGCAAGCAGATTAGGCAAGCAGATTAGGTCAGCACATAAAGAACCAATTTCGCGCCTGGGTAGGTCTGCAGGTACCTGGGCAAGAAGAGTAGGGTGAGGTCGAGCTGGTTGAGTATGTGGGTGGCGGCCGACGAGCTCCAGAACCAGCGGCAGTGACTCCGACGAGCAGGAGCGTCAGTCGCAGCAGGCAGGCAGGCGGCCAGGCGGCGGAAGGCAGGCAGCGGCCAGGAGGAGGAGAAGGAGAAGGGGGTACGGCGGCGCCGGTTCTCAGGCGTGGCAGGCAGGTGGGCACCAGGCGTTGCGGCGGCGCCGGTTGTCAGGCGTGGCGGCGGCGCAGGCGGTTGGAGCAGCAGGGCGGGCAGCAGGGGTGCCAGAGAAGAAACGCGTCGGAGAGGGGCGCCGGAGAGGGGACGCCGGAGATGGGGCACCGGAGAGAAGCGCCGGAGAAAAACTAGTACCAGCAGCAGAGAAATCGCCGAAGAAATCGCCGCAATAGGGAAATAGGGTAGCAATGAAACATAAGAAAGGGGAAGAGTCGGGCGATCGAAGGTTATGAAGTTCCCCAATAGCGTCGGTTGTTTACAACAACCGACGCCTAAACATCTTTACCGTCGGTCGTTCGCAACATCCGACGTCCATTTGGACGATATTTTCGTGAAAATGTTTGGCGGGAACCACATTCAGCGTCGGTGATTAAAGGACGACCGACGCGGAAAAGGACACTTTTCGCGCAAATTTCCATCGCACATAAGCGTCGGTGTTTTAACTACAGACTCGACGCCGAAAGTGACATTATTTTTTTCGCTCGAAAATTGGATGACATTATGCGTCGGTTTTGTATAAACAACCGACGCTGTATACAAAGCGGTACCCGTGTTTGGCTGGTCTTTGAATATAGACGTCGGTTCTTCTAAATAACCGACGCCTTTAATATAAGGCGTCTGTGTTCCTTAATAACCGACGCCCAGAAAAGCGACACTGAATGTTATTTCTGTAGTAGTGAAGTCCTTTTTGCTCAACTTCTTCAACTGATGTATATTTACACTACCAAGCCGATGATGACAAAGGTGACCAAACAACACCCTCACCTTTAAATTTACCTTCCTTATTGTCCCCAAAGGTGACCAAACCTCCTTTCTTATTGGTGAAGTTGTTGAAATGGCTTATATCACCAATCATATGATTAGTGCAGCCACTATCAACAATCCATATTCCTTTATCCTACAAGAAAGGAGAGTGTCAGTTCCCAACTCAAACATTGGAATCTGGAGTTAACTTGGAGATCCATTTCATCTTTGGGATGGTCCATTAGGATTGTAAGGAAAATAAATAGATTAATGATCGTCACACTTGCAATAAGAAAAAACATAGGATTCTTAGTTTTGGAAGAATCTCCTACATAGAAAGTGGTCTTGTTGCTCTTTTTCTTACCTTTTGCTTAGCTCTTGCCTTTTAGTTCCCCCCTTACAAATCCTAAACTAGTAGTACCATTTTGTTTGGTTAAATTGTCAAGGATTTCATTTAGGGAGTTTTTACCTTTGAGGAATTTCTGTTAAGGGCCCCTTAGTCTATGAATATCATCATTAAGAGACATGATAGTAGAAGAAAAACTAGCAATATCATCTCTAGCATGAACAAAGTTAGCCTCAAGAAAGAGGGCTACAGTCAAATTAGAATCTTTCTAAAGAGAAATAGAAGAAATATCATTAGTAGGCAAGATAGGTCTAGAAGATAAATCATTAGCTTGACCAAGCAACCTAGAATTTTCATATTTAAGTACTTGAATTTTCCTTAAGATAAATGTATCTCTCATTTCTACGAGCATCATCAAGAAACTTAAATTCAACATTTTCAATTTAAAGAGTTTCAAGCTCCTTTAGGCACTTTCCTTAAGAGTTTCAATGTTCTTTCGATAGATACCATTCTCTACCTCAACTCCATTGTACTGGAGCTCAAGATCAAGATATTGGCCTTGCAAGTTATCAATCCTCTCTAAATGAGTTTTCACATTAAGCTCAAGAATTTCAAGTTTAACATACAAATCATCAATATTTTTTCCTAACCATTTTATTTTAGATTTACATTTAGCAAAAGAAGAACAAGTAGAAACAAGCATATGAAGAATACCTTCCTATATAAGTAAAGCAATCTTACCTCACTTACCTCACCAATTTCTTCACTAGTATAGGTCATGAGTGTAAGGTGGAACTCTCCATCTTCTTTAAAGCTTGAGCTACTTGAGGATGACACTTCCCAAGTTGCATTAACTGCATTCTTGTGTACTTTCTCCTTCTTGTCCTTCCTCTTGTACTTGATCTCCTTCTTGTACTCTTCCTCCTTCATTGAGCTTCCCTTTTGGTGTGACTTTCTTGACTTGGGACATTTACTCTTGTATTGCCCCTTTTGTCCACAATTGTAGCATCTAGGAGCAGAGGAGAAGGCTTGCTTTCCCTTGAAGTGTTTTCCCTTGATGTAGTTGGCTTCATTCTCACTTGGGCCATCATGTTAACTAGAGGAGGAAGGAGAAGTATGATAATAAAGTTATTGTTGAAGGATGACTGCCTCCACTTGTACTTTGAAATCACTATGTTTGATCTTATTGGATTCCTTCTCTTATTGCTTGTCAAGCCTTGGATCATGAGCTTGGAGGTTGCCAATGAGGTCTTCGGTTGGGATGTCACCAAGGCTCCTCACTTATTCAATAGAGGTCACCTTTGACTCCCATTTCTGTGGTAGAGTCCTCAAGATCTTGGAGTTGGTTACACCTCTATCCAAAGTGTTGCCTAAAGCATCCAGCCCATTGATGATGACATTGAGTCTTGAGTACATCTCCGCAATCCCTTCTTTCTTGCCCATCTTGAAGTTCTATAGAAGGAAACTCAACATGTATATCTTAGCCTCCTTGACTTGTTTTGTGCCCTCATAAGTGATGCACAATTTGTCCCAAATCTCATATGCAGTTTCCCAAGATGAGATCTGGTTGAACTCCATTGGGGTAAGGGTTGTATAGAGGATGTTTATGGCTTTGGCATTGAGCTGGGCTTTTGTAAGTGTAGCTTCACTCCATGTTGCAAAAGCTCTGGTTGGCTCCTTGTATGGTGTGACCATCACCTTCCACATGTCAAAGTTCATGCATTAAGTGTAGAATAGCATGCGCCTCTTCCAATAGAGGAAGTTGGTGTCGTCAAAGACCAGAGGATGCATAAAGAAGCCTCCCTATTGGTTAAGCGAACCAAGTAGGTTGTCGCCCATCTTCTTGTCTCGTGGGAGATCGTTGGAGAAGATCCTTAGCTCTTCTACCACTTGTTGGATCTAGGGCTCTAGAGGGGGGAATAGAGCTTCAAAAATTCCCACAAGATAGATTACACCTTAAAATTATATCAATCAGAACCAATAACGTCAGTGCAATTTGAAGTCCTAACTAACAAGCATAGCAAGGATCAGAGAAAATGGAACAAGCACTTGACAAGGTCATTTAGAGTGGTTCCACTCTTCAAACTAGGAGAGAGTCCGTCCACTACCTAGAGAGGTCAACCTCTAGGACTTTGCATGTGCTTTCCACTATATATTCACCAATAAGAGTTACAGCACAAGACCACCAAAGGACTTACCGACCCAATACAAAGAGTCTTCCACCTTACCAAGGACTTACCCACTTTGCAAGGTCTTCCTCCTTCTTACAAGGTCTTACCTACTCTTTCACAAGTCTTCAAACTTTAAGGAATTACCCACTCTTTTAGGATCTTCAGCCTTTGCCTTCTCCTTCATCTGGAGAAGATCTTCACCTCTTCTTCAACCTTGAGGAAGAATAGCAACATCTCCACCTTCACTCGGTGTAGCTTACTTTAATTTTGGTTTATGGAGTAAACGGGTAGGGAAGATGGAACGGAATGAGAGCTTTACAAGCAAAAGGAAGTATCTCTCTTACAACTGGCCTATCTCACTCATAATCACGAAAGGAAGTGTAAACTAGAGAGAGAAAGGGGATCAAGGAGTTGCAACACACTCAACTATAGCAAGGACTTAGAATTGCATGAATGAGCAAACTTGGAATGAACTCCAAGGAGTCCTATTTATTGTTGGGGGTGTATTCTTGAGTGTGGGATAACTTAAGGGTGAGATATAGCTATTTTTGAAGTTGCAAAGGGTCCATTCTAGCTCAAAACAACTTGAAGGCTATAATCACTTTTTCTGTGTCTTCGTACAATATATTTGATCGAGTTTCAATAAAGGTAACTTGACTGATCCACTAAATGAAATAGTCTATTTTCAAACTACATGTCGAGTTTGTTCTGGGAAACTTGACCGATGAGCTAAGATTAATTTTTCTCAGTGAGTCAGTCGGTTGAGTTATGTGAGTGTGCAACTCAACTAATTGGTCTCTTCAGATAATCCATCACTGGATCGGTCGAGTTCCCAACTCGACCGATAAACATCCTATGAAAAATTTGCTAAATTGACATTTGAGTGATTAAACCTTGGAATTAAGCGTCCACGATTTTTTCCCATCTTATTTACAAGTCATATCATCAATGCAATTGATTAAAAAATGATCGAAGTTCATTTGATGTGATTTCACAAAATGCACACTTGCATTACTTTTGACTTGAACTTGAACAAGCTAGGGCTTGTAAAATATGATCCTTTTAATGTACCTAAAGCCTGAAATCAATATTGAACAAACATATTAGAAAATAGGAACAAAATGGTCAATTCATTATCAAAATATGGGAAATGTATAACTCTCAAGTCAACAATAAGTATGGAATAGAAACAACTTAATGAGACATATACGAGTCATGGAAATCTAAATATCCATAGATATATCAATGTGAATTGAATAATAAGAAATTAGTGAATGTTAATCATGCTATATGTAAGGAATGGTGTATCAAAAGGAAACATGTGACGAGAAATATATCGATACTGTATAAATGATAAAATCATTTTAAATAATAATAAGGAAAATACAAGTAGAAATAAAAAAGAGTTCCTAATTTTTTTAGGAACATACACTAAGAGAAGAAAATAGAATGATTTGAAATTTTAGATTTCATATAAGGATTAGATGACAAGAAATTGTCTGTTTTATAATTTTGATATGCTTGCATTGTTTTACATATGAATATATTCTTATATATGTGATTTTTGTAAAGAGTTGCATAACTCATTTGACTGCCACAATTAGCAATAAAAATTCTAAGCAATACAAAATAAAAGGAATTGATTCTTTTAATGTTTGAACATCATGAAAAAATCTCAAGTAACAGTGGTAATGATACATTGCAAGTGACAATACTAGAGTGTAAAAATGATAGAGGGTTAAGTAAAAGGACAAGAAATGAGAGTATAAGTGAAAGGTAAGATATATGTGAAGCTTAAAAGAGGAACACACTTTTTGTTATAACCTCAAATTTCATAAGTTTGGGTTGAAATGTAATTTCTCCATTTAAGATTTATGAATTTGAAAATTGTATGATTTAAGATAATTGTGTGGATGTCTTGGCTAAATAATCTTGTATGCATGATTTCGTGGGCCTTGTTAAATTATAATCCCAATACCATAAAAAGGAAATAAAGACGAACAAAAAATCCATTAATAAAAGAGTAACTGAGAGAATGAGTAATGAATGATGTAGAAACATCTAGGTTGAGAGTTATACTTTATGAGAGGATTTTGAATCCCTAAGATTTCTTGTGTTACAAGTACTTCATATAAATAAGATGGAAGTGAAATAAAGATAAAATATGAAATAAACTAAACCTTAATGTGTGATAACTTGCATGTGAAGAAAATTCCCTTTTCCTTTTGAGTTTGGGACTCAAATTTGTTATACGAATAGATAATGCTAAAATAAGCTTTCCTCTAAAATTTGGTTGTAAAAGGATGAACGAGGAGGGAGTTATGAATTTTTCATGTTTTTAAAATGATAAGATAATCCCTCTATGGTATTAAATGTCGCAATTTTAATCAGATTAAAAGTCTATTTATCAAGAATGCAGACAACGTGGATTGTTGGATCTGAGATTGATTAACACGGGCTTAATCCTGGTCTGACTTGGAGACATGAGACAAAGATTTGTACTTTCCAATCCATCTTATACGTGATGGTGATGGAAAGAGAATATGGGATTAGTCCCAATGACTTTGCGAGACCTTCCCGAGTCCAACCATCTTGGGATTCAGGGAGTTTCATGATGAAACCAAGGAATCCCCAATCCTCAGGAGGCCGATGGATACCCTATATATAAAGGGGTGTGGTTCTTTAGAAAAACCACAATTCAACTTCACGTAACCAGGAGGAGTAGGAAAACTCGTAGGCATCTCCAATTCAAGAATCCATCCTTATGTGTACCTTGGTCTTGAAGCAATCCTCTTTGGTAGTAGAGTGAAACCATCCAAGTGGAGGAGACTTGCGAGGAAGGAATTGAGAAGTGGGTTGAGTTTGGGAGGATGAGGCGGAGTCGACAATGGTCCTAGTTTGTGTGGAGGTGCAACAACGAGTGTAGTTAAGCGACGAGTTAACCGACTGCTCGCGTGAAGGAGAGAATAAAGGTAGAAGATGACCTCCAATGAAAGTACTCTTCTACCATCACATCCGTGTTGAGAAGGTAAGGAATTTTGTCATTTACGCATGTTTCTTTTGTTTTCCAAGTGAGTTGCTTCGTAAGGCCCGGATGCCCAGGTGGCGCGAGTTGGTTGGCTCCATCCTAGCTCGCTGGTGCGGGTATGTTAAACCCAATATACATGTGGCTTTTCCTGATTGGTGGAAAATAGTCTTTTTTGTAAAAATGTAACTAATTATGGGAAAATTGGAGGAAGATCATTTATATATGAAATTTGAGAAGAACAACATGTAGAATCCAATAAAAATAGAATTGAAGCCTGATATCTCGTATAGTTTTAAAAGTACATAAAGTTACCACTTTTAATGCATTGAATTATTGTAAAACCCTAATTTGAGATGGAAATTAGATTTAATGTGTCTTTTGGTTATTTTGAGTAATATTAACCTATTGAGAATAAAAGGAAGAGTTAAATCTAAAAAAGTTGATATTATGCTTGTTTTAGGGTTGTATACACATGATTATGCACTAATAGACTTAAAAGCCCTAATCTAGGTGTTAAAGGTTTTGAATGTGATATATGTCGAAAACCATCATATGAAAGTTATACGAGGATGATTCTAAGCCTATTAGGTTATAGGAAGATGTTAACATGATAATTAGGGTTTTGCACCTAGATCTACTGTTTTAGGGTTTTGTGGTTATAATAGAAAAAAGTTGTACATAAACTCTAATGAAACCCTAATTCAAAATAGAAACCCTAGGAAGCATATTCAAGTCAAGAAAATAGATTCTTGATAAGTGTTTAGTAAATAGGTTACATATGCTTTTCAGGATTCTGTGCTTTTGTGTGGTTGAATTGCTTGCTTGGATTTGATTGCCTAATTGGTTAGACTTGCTTATTTCTTGTGAAATCTCCTAATCAGGTATGTGATTAATTATGAGTACACGCTTTATGTTTCCCGACATTTTCCCAATGATTTATCGATTGCAATTAAATTAAACTTTTTGGATGTTTCATTACTGCAACTTTTAAGGTGAATATGAGTATCAGAATTAAAGTACATATGTGACTGTCTCAAACCTACATACCATCTATGGATGTATGATGCAAGACCATGCCCCAGAGAAAAGGTCTGAAGTGGTCAAGCCCCAGAGGGAAGACCCTAGAGAGGTGACCCCAGGTACCGAGTTTAGGATGGAGAAGGTAGCCTTAAGTCCCTTGCAAGGACTAAACCCTAAGTGAGGGTATCCCAGAGTATGAGTAAATGCGGTTGAGAAGTTACATTGAAAACGTAATTTTGCATTATTAACAACTAATTTCTATGAATAGTTTGTTAGAGCTTAATTGCACTATTTTATTTGTCACCACATACCAATATATTCATTTATATTGATCGACATTTTGTTTGTTGGTGTTTTAGAAAATATATGAAATTGGACAAACAATATAGTGGAACCTATGAAGATAAAAGTTAAATTATCAAGGAGGATTTAGTTAGATATAATTTTCTACAGGTAGAAGTTTGTGTTACCTATTTTCGAAGGTACGTAAAAAGAAATGTTTTATTCCAGTTTTCAGTTTAGTCTTTCATAGATTTTGATAATTATTTTTAATTGGTTGCAAAACCATTGATCCTATATTTTGGATAACACCTCTGACCTCTTGGTCTCCCTTAATTTGGGGTTACTGGGAAGTGGGGTTGTTACAATTGGTATCAGAGCGATGGTTTTGCATTTAATCTATAATAATTATTAAATTTTACAAACTCTGTAGAACCTAAGGGAGTTATTAGAGGATTTTCTTATGATGGAGGTGTCTAGAAAGGATGATGATCTGGGGGATGGAAATATTTTCCTCCGCCCTACTAGTCGGTCTACGGGGACTCCTAGATATTGTGTGACTGCCTGACCAAAATCTGAGGTTTTGACTCAAATTAAGATACTTATAGGACTCTCTCATCTGTCTTTTTCCCTTCTCAACCCCAATTCATGTAAGATTCTAAGAACTTAGGGTTTCTCTCTCTCCACACCCCTCCTGAGGTTAGGATTAGTGTAATAAGGATTAAGAAATCCTCCACCAAATAATGAAAAGCATGTAATAAGATGTCATGGACTTAAGTTTTAATAGTTTAAGCGTGAACTAAAATTTTGTTGCATGATTATGCCATATGGCTCAAGTTAAGACTATCTCTGTACCAGTTAACACCCCTGAAAATAATTCCGAGAGGAGGCTCTCTCGCAAGCAACATAGGTCTATTGAGAGGAGGAGAAGGATCCAGAAGGAGGAGGCATCTAAGAAGAGAAAGAGATCCGATGCACCTCTGAGGAGGAGGCAAACATGTAACTTGTACCTTTTGACCATGAAGTTGGGGAAGATGACTAAAGGGGACCTAAAGGAGGATACTGACCAGAGATCATCATCCTTGTATGTCTTCTGGATGGAGTAACATAGGATGCTGATTGAGGCTATCAGTGCCTTGGCTCTCAGAGAGACAGTCGGAGTCAAGGATGGAGAACCCCTGCCAGTTTGTTCTCAACTTGGAACTACCATCCTGAACTTTGTCAAGCTAAACATCGAGAAGTTCTAGGGAGAGGACAAGATAGAGGTCGTCGATCGAGTGGATGTAGGGATGCAAGCAGTAAAGAATGGATTCCGCCTGATAGATGTTCCTGTGAACAAGAAGGTTGTAATCACGACTCATCTTCTAGAAGGAGTTGTGAATATATAGTGGGAGAACCAGATCATGGGTCGAGATCTGAGCGAAGACCCGATGGCCTGGGCGGAATTCAAGACCATATCCATAGCCAGATTTGTGCCAATCTCCCTCAAGAAGGAGAAGGAGAATGAGTTCACATTCCTCGTGCAGGGCAACCTGTCTATTTCTGACTACGCTCACAAGTTCCATATGCTGGAGCATTTCAGTTACATATTGATAGAAGAGAGGAGGGTGGACCACTTCATGGAGCACCTATGCCTTGCCATAAAGCCTCATGTGATGGAGAGAAAACCGAAAACCTTCTTTGATGCATACGACACCACCTTGAGCATGGAGAAGATAGTGATGCATGTACCTAACCCATTTGAGGGGTACCTGGGCTTTACTGAAGGGACTACGGGACCGAAGAACGATCATAAGAAGGGAAAGGGGAAAAAGAACACCAAGGTCAAGCATGGTGACAAAGGAATGCAACGTGGAGAAGACTATTTTCAGAAGAGTCGTACCTATGGATAGACACATCCTGGGAAGTGCCGCTTCGAGAAGAGGGTGTGCTTCCGTTGCTAGCAGGAGGGAGGCTACATCGCCAACTATCCTCTGCCTGATCTGAGGTCTGAGTCTTGTGGTAGTGAAACTGGTGGAAGAAGCACCTCCAGCTGGAGGTGGAGCCCCAACTGGTGGTTCACCTGTTGGAGAGATAAGACAAGCAAGAGTATTTTTCATCGACAATGAAGAAGCTCTGAAAATGCTAACCGTTTGATAAAGGGTAATAACCCATAGAGTTTTCTTTCCAACATAGTAGGATCATGTAGTAGTAATAGTAGTTTGATACGTTATGAACTTATGTAGGCATGCTTCAAGTCATGGGAAAAGATGTAAAAGATTTATTTGATTCTCATTCCACTAATACTTTCATTTCAAGAAATCTGGCAATGACGCTTTGTTTGGACATCAAGTATTTAGGTTATGTTTTGGATGTTGAAACCCCAAGTGGCTGCATGTATACCTCTCTTTTGAAAACCCATGTTTTTTCATTTAGATACCTGAATCTCGAGCTTCCCACTGACTTTATCCTTCTCGATATGGAAGATTTTCATGTAATCATCAACATGGATTGGATTTACACCTATGAAGCAAAGATTGACTATAGGGAGAAGAAGATCCTCATTAGGAAACCTATATATCCACCATTTACCATTTGAGGAAGGAGAAATGTGCCCACTAGCCTTTTTGTGTCAGCTTTTGAAGGCCGAGCAGATGATATCCAAAGGTTGTCAAGCATACCTAGCTGTAGTCACCAAACATGAGGCAAAAGTGTGACCCCTTGAGGAGATAGATGTTGTTCAAATGTTTGTGGATGTATTTATAGATGATCTACTTCAGATTCCCTCTAAGAGAGTGGTAGACTTTTCCATAGAGCTAGCTCCTGGGACAAACCCTATACATAAGGCACCCTATAGGATGGCCCATGTCGAGTTGCTTGAGTTGAAGAACCAACTATTGGAGTTATTAGATAAAGGTTTTATAAGACCTAGTACCTCACCTTGGGGAGCACCAGTTCTCTTTGTGAAGAAGAAGGATAGATCACTTTGGATGTGTATCGATAATCGAATGATCAATCAAGTGACCATTAAGAACAAGTACCCTCTACCCAGGATAGATGACTTTTTGACCAGCTCAAATCTACCTGACTCTTTTCCAACATTGATTTGAGGTCTGGTTACCACCAGGTGAGAGTAAGGAGTGAGGACATAACTAAGACGACTTTCCGAACCCAATATGGCCATCATGAGTTTGTGGACATGCCGTTTGGGTTGTCCAACACACCCAATGTATTTATGAACCTTATGAATAGTGTGTTCCAACCCTTCCTTGACTCCTTTGTCATTGTGTTCATAGATGACATCTAGGTGTATTCAGATGACCTAGATCAACACCGTGACCATCTGGCTAGATTCCTTGATATTCTAAGAAAGAAGAAGTTTTATGGTAAATTCTTGAAATGTGAGTTTTGGATAGACCATGTCATGTTCCTTGGACACATCATATCCGGAGGAAAGATCATCGTGGATCTAGCTAAAGTGTCATCCGTTCAAGATTGTCCTGCACCGAAGAACCCCTCTGAGATCCGCAGCTTCTTGGGGTTGACCGGTTACTATCTGGGCTTCATCAAGGAATTCTCAAAGACTGCTTATCCTCTCACCAAGTTTATTTGGAAGGATGAGAAGTTTGTGTGGTCCATATTACATTGTAAAGAGTGTGAAAACACCACTTCTTTACTATGTAACAATGGTATGCAAAAAGAGCAACGAATAGCAGCGCAAGTGTAATTTTTTTTTACTATATTCAATTTAAATATAAAGTGCACATAACTTTTTTCCCTAAAAGGGTGTGCACGCTTTATACAAAAAAAAGGACCTATGTAGAGGGAAATGACTACTATAACATGTCTCCAATAAAAACTATATTAACCAAATATATCCATGATGAAAGATATGAATCCTTTTCTTAGCCTTAAGCTGGTTCACCATGCTCTTGATGTGCACTCTGATCCTATACCTGGGTGGTTGGGGTCACCCAACAAGAGGATATAAAAGTATGTCTCAAAGGAGATAATAAGGACAATTATAAACTACACAATTTCATAATAAAAGATTCACTATACTAAGACAGAGTCAAAAGTATGAGGCAAGTAATCAAGTAAGAATTTCTGCCAAGTCAAATAATAATAAATTTGCATGTATGATTGAATGTGACTCAATCAAACTAACATAGGTCTGAGGCACCTATCAGACCTCAACCTATAGGTGAGGGAGAGTAACACATTCCCAAACACCCTAATATTTTATAAATTTGGGAGAGTGGTCACATTCCAATGGGCTCATGCCCAATACTATGGGTGGTTTGTACTCATGTACACTATATTAGTTAACTAATCATTTTCATCATTATGCTAAAATAATTCAATGGTAGATAGAACAACTTTATCAACATTTGCAAGTGGGGTTCAAAACCCTAGAAAAATTTAGGCAATAACAAGAATAACTGATAATAGGCTCAAGCCTCATCGGGAAAATGAATTTTGATGAAAAGCCCAAATGAAGGAATAGGGTACCAATTGAAAATTTATATGTTTTCTCTTACATAAATAGGGTCCACATACCTTATTGTAGATTTATATTCAACACTTTCACCAATTAGATTGTATAAAAATCCACTTTATCCTAGTTACAATTATTTCACATGGATTAGAGTTTATAATCATAAAGTATATAAAAGATACAAATTTTGAACCTTATATTAAAACCTTCAATTTCGGACTTAAAACCTAGTCAAAAGGATCATTTGAGTTTCACTAATTAAGAAAACACCTTTGAAATATCAATTTGGAGTTAAAATAAATTAATTAAATATTTTAGACAATTTAATATGATGAAAATGTTATCCAAGGCAAACTTTTAAAAAGAAATTAGAATCAGGATAAAAATCCACATGACATGGCTTTTTGAATGCACTAACAAATTCACTCGGGGTTTATATCCCCGAGATTTTACCAAAACTAAGTGCAACAATACCACCCACAAGCGGACGGGTCTTATCGCAGTATAGTTGAGGATCGAACCCAAAGGAGAACGTTTTTAAGAATCCTTGTCATTTGAATCTAGCTCAAGTAAAACTAATATTTAGAACAATAGTTTGATTTGGGTTGTTTAAACTAAATGCAGAAAAGTAAAAGCTGAATTAATAGATGGGTTTGGATCAATGATATGGAATCGCTGGGATGGTACCGGGTTTGACCACCGCTACACACACAAACATACTCTTTTGCAAACAAACTAGGCACAATATAACACTCCAAGTAGAGCTGCTGCAGAACCCCCCATACGGGAGTCAGGTCCGCGTAAGCATCAACATAGGCAGCCGATTTCTCATCGCCATCCGGATCACATGTCTTACGGCTCTGAAGATACAACATCCAACTAAGGTTGTGAACCCCCCATACGGGCGTCAGGCACACAGAAGCGTCACCAAAGGCTAGATGGCTCGTCCCCTCGCGGATCATACACTTACGACCTCAAGGAATCCCATTGGAAGTTCTCGTCAAGGAGTCAACCGCGTCAACCGTTAAGCAAATAAGCGACTATAGTATGTGTAAACATCGACGAAAAGCACGAAGATACAAAATCCAACTAAGGCTGTGAACCCCCCATACGGGCATCAGGCGCACAGAAGCGTCACCGAAGGCTAGATGGCTCGTCCCCTCGCGGATCATACACTTACGACCTCAAGGAATCCCATCGGAAGTTCTCGTCAAGGAGTCTAACATGCTAAACGACATTCATACCCATGCATTGAAGTTCTCGCAACATAGGGAGCACAAAGGTGGAAACACGCACATAGCCAACCCACAAGCTTAATGATAAACAACAAAATGAAGAGTTATATACATTGCCATGGAAAGTTTAACAAAAGAACATGGTTTGCATGGTCAGCGGGGCTAGTCCCCGTACCCCAGCGAAAGAGGACTACTCGCTCATGATGAGAGATACAAGAAGGATAGGAGAGAAAGATAGATCCGCCATGAGCTCGGTGCAGAGGGTGGATGCAGCTCGCTGAAGAAGATGCGCTCCTTGCTCCGTCTTCTTTCTCTTCTTGGCCTCCTTGGACGCAACACCAGCAGTAGGTGGAGTGGAACTTGATCGGGGTGGTGCTCTAGCAGCCTCTCGGCGTCCGGATCCAATGCCTTCAAATGGGGACCCTGGGGTCTATTTATAGTTTCATATCTGACCCCAAACGGTTTGGAGACCATTTGGGCGCCAAACGGTCTGGAGACCATTTGGGCGCCAAACGGTCTTGAGACCGTTTGGGCACCAAACAGTTTGGAGATCGTATGGGCACCAAACGGTTTGCTTCGATCGGTCCTGGCCTTGGCGAGGTCGTACAACTTTAGTTCTTCAATTGATCCTTGCGCTTGCATCGAACGGTCTTGGGACCGTGCGGGACCAAACGGTCTTGAGACCGTATGGGACCAAACGGTCTTGAGACCGAATGGGACCAAACGGTCTTGAGACCGAATGGGACCAAACGGTCTTGGGACCGAATGGGACCAAACGGTCTTGAGACCGAATGGGACCAAACGGTCTTGGGACCGAATGGGACCAAACAATCTTCAGACTGAATGGGACCAAACGGTCTTGAGACCGAATGGGACCAAACGGTCTTGAGACCGAATGGGACCAAACGGTCTTGGGACCGAATGGGACCAAACGGTCTTGAGACCGAATGGGACCAAACGGTCTTGGGACCGAATGGGACCAAACAGTCTTGAGACCGCATGGGACCAAACGGTCTTGAGACCGCATGGGACCAAATGGTTTTGGGACCGCATGGGACCAAACAGTCTTGGGACCGCATTGGACCAAACGGTCTTGAGACCGCATGGCTTTCTTTGGCAATCGATTTCGTCATTCGTTCTTTGTGTATTCCGCCAAACGGTCTTGGGACCGTGTGGACCCAAACGGTCTTGAGACCGTAAGGATCCAAACGGTCTTGAGACCGTATGCATGGAGTTGCTTGATTTTCCTGCATAAATTGAAAGATATTTAGTTAAAATCTTGATTATTGAATCAACTAAGTAGTTTTGTGCATTATGATTCATATTAGGGTGAAAAGATGTGGATTAGAGATGAAAATGTTCCAAAAAGGTAATTGAATTTCATGATGAGTATGCACTCATAATAACACCCCGAACTTAAATCGTTGCTCGTCCTCGAGTAACATAAAGTTTGAAACTGTTGCCTAATGAAATACTTTCGTTCCGTGTGATTTCTTCATCTTCACATCAGAAATGTTTTCTTTCTGCTCAATATGAATAAGTACCATAACTTCCTGGGACCACAAAACACGTCTTTCCATAGCTTCGTTCCTGAGTTCGTTTCCCAACAACGCTTCCTCCTCACTTTTTCCAACACCAAGCATGTCGAAGAGTTTTGTAGGAGTTCCGAGATACCCGCAGAATCAACAAGTATGCATCCGATCTGACACTGGTGTAGTTCAGGATGGTGGGGCATGTATTGTGCCCTTAGGTAGAAAAAAGGAGTGAAAGGTGGTATGGAAAGAAGAAGTAAATCTCTCCTCTATTCGACTCGAGATTTTTATTTGTTTTGCAATTTCATTTATTGCATATTTTTTTTTGTGTGCACTATGGCATCTTTTATTGCAGATCTCTCCTCTATTCGACTCGAGATTGCATTTCTTTTTGTGTGCACTTTGGCATCTTTTATTGCAGATCTCTCCTCTATTCGAGTCGAGATTGCATTTTTGGTGGTACGCCCCTATTTATTGGAAGGGGTATGGAAGAAGCGGATACGGGGGAAGTGGCGTGCCACCCCGAACTTAGGGTTTGGCACAAGTTTGGCTATTTTGGTGGTATTGATGGATGGAGGGATATGAAGATGATAGAAGAAGTGTAGAAGAGAGTTCAGATCAAAATGCAACTTGATTTACAATTCAAAACCGGGTTGTTTTCTTTGTCATACTCTGCTCAAATAATGACTTGATGCGGATCCGGTGGGGGTTCTCAGCCATTGTTCTACTAGTCAGTTAGGAAGCACGACGTGTTTGATCCCTATCAGTTTGACAGATACTTATCATTTTGTAAAAGGTATTATGATGTTAGGAATCATAAGCTTCACAGGATGGTTTCAGGAAAAAGGCAGGTTTCAAAAGTCAGTCCTCTTGAGGATTCACTTCGAATAAGGAGGATATTATGATCAAAAATGCATAGCAATATAGTTAGTTACATTTTTATCAACAAGAGTCAAAATTTCATCAGGTATCTGTTCAAAATTTGAAAAATTTTATGATAAAGACAACTTATATGAAAGAGGGTGTTTATGGAAGTGAAGTATGTACCACCCACCCTCCACCCCGAACTTAGAGATTTGCTCGTCCTCGAGCAAACCCTAAATTCAAGATGGAGGGGAAAGGAAACACCAGGTATGACTGCCGAGAATGATTTCTTTCTGATCAGCGCCACTCCGATCTCGTGTTCTGAAAGAAAACTATCTAATAAGGCAAATTTTATTTAAGGAAAATTTAACTATAAGGTAAAAACAAACTTTGGAAAGGAAAAGTAAAATAGATTTATTGATCGGGTTGCCTCCCGATAAGCGCCTTTATTTTATGTCGCTGGCTCGACAAAGTCCTTTGTCTTCATGTGGGATCCTTTGGATCGGTGAGTTCTAGCACTGATTTGGTGCCTATGTCTGTTGTGGTGAAATATCTCTTCAGGCGGTGGCCATTGGTTATGAATTCTCCTGACTCTGCACTCCATAAAGAGAAGGTGCCATGAGGAGAGATGCTTTTGACAATGTACGGTCCGGACCAGCGTGAGCGAAGTTTTCCTGGGAATATCCCTAATCTTGAGTTAAGAACCAGAACTTGGTCTCCTACTTGTATGTCCTTTCTTTTCAAATGTCCATAATGCCAAAGTTTTGTATGTTCCTTGTAGATTCGTGCACTTTCATAGGCTGTCATTCTTAGTTCATCCAGCTCGTTGAGTTGCAGAATCCTGGCTTGCCCTGCTTATTTCATATCGAAATTCAATTGTTTAATTTCCCACCATGCCTTATGTTCTAATTCGACTGGCAGGTGACAAGCTTTTCCATATATCAATCAAAAAGGAGTAGTCCCAAGGGGAGTTTTATAAGCAGTACGATAAGCCCATAAGGCGTCGTTGATTTTTTTCGACCAATCTTTTCGATTACGTCCAACGGTTTTCTCAAGGATAGCTTTTAGTTGTCGGTTAGAGAACTCTACCTGTCCACTGGTTTGTGGATGGTAAGGTGAAGCCACCTTGTGCGAGACACCATATCTTCTTAGAAGAGCTTCAAAGCTTCGTTCAATGAAGTGGGAGCCTCCGTCAGATATCACGGTTCGCGGTACTCCAAACCGTGGGAAGATAATATCTTTGAATAATTTGATGACTGGTTTTGAATCACTAGTGACAGTTGGTATAGCTTCAACCCATTTGGAGATGTAGTCTACCGCCACTAGGATGTATGAGAATCCATTAGAAGATGGGAATGGCCCCATATAGTCCACTCCCCAGACGTCGAATACCTCGACTTCTTGCCATAGATTCAGTGGCATCTCATCTCTTTTGGTTATATTGCCAGATCTTTGACATCTATCACATGATAGGACAAAATCGTAAGAGTCCTTGGATAAAGTTGGCCAGAAAAATCCACATCGCAAAACCTTTAAGGCAGTCTTTTTGGAGCTCATATGTCCACCCACAGGTCCCGAGTGGCATTGTTCCAGAATAGATTGAGCTTCTTCTTCGGCGATACAACGTCTATACAGACCATCAGCACAAAGTTTAAAAAGATATGGTTCATCCCAATGGTAATGCTTCACATCATGCATAAGCTTCTTCAGAGTGTTCCCGGTGTACTGGGGATGGATGACTCCCGCAACAAGGTAGTTAACGAAGTCATAATACCATGGCACTACTTCTAAGACGCTCATAAGCTGATCATCTGGTAGGGAGTCATTTATCGGGATCCCTTCAGCATCCAGAGTGTGGATGTGACTGAGGTGATCTGCAACAACATTTTCCATCCCCTTTTTATCTCTTATTTCCAAGTCAAATTCTTGTAGAAGGAGTATCCATCTGATCAGCCTTGGCTTAGCATCCTTCTTTGCCATAAGGTAACGGATAGCAGCATGGTCTGTGTAAACGATCACCTTCGAACCAGTAAGGTTGGATCTGAATTTATCGAAGGCATAGATGACTTCCAAAAGTTCCTTTTCAGTAGTAGCATAATTCCTTTGAGCTTCGTTGAGGGTTTTCGACGCATAATAGATCACATAATGTTTCTTCTCTATGCATTGTCCTAAGACCGCACCCACCGCGTAATCACTGGCGTCACACATAATTTCAAAGGGGTGGTCCCAATCGGGAGCTCTAATGATGGGGGTAGTCATAAGGGCTTTCTTCAGCGTATCAAAACTTTTGATGCATTCTTCATTGAAATTGAAATCAGCATCTTTTAAAAGTAGATTGGTCATCGACTTTGTTATCTTGGAAAAATCACGTATAAACCTTCTATAGAATCCAGCGTGACCAAGGAAAGAACGAACTTCTTTTACATTTGTGGGAATTGCCAATTTAGATATGACTTCTATCTTGGCTTTACAACTTCAATTCCTTTATTGCTAACCCTGTGGCCCAAGACAATGCCTTCCTTTACCATAAAGTGGCATTTCTCCCAATTTAGCACCAGATGTGCTTCTTCACAATGTTTGAGGACCATGGAGAGATGCTTAAGACAGGAATCAAAGGAGTCACTATATACAGAAAAATCATCCATGAAGACCTCCATAACAGTTTCAGTAAGCCCTACAAAAATGGCAGTCATGCAACGTTGAAAAGTTGCGGGGGCATTACACAGACCAAATGGCATCCTTTTAAAAGCATATGTCCCAAAAGGACAGGTGAAAGTCGTTTTTTCTTGATCATCTGGATGTATGGGAATCTGATAGAATCCAGAGTAACCATCCAGGTAACAGAAATATTCATGATGGGCTAATCTTTCTAAAACTTGATCGAGGAAGGGAATAGGAAAATGATACTTTTGAGTGGCCTTGTTTAATTTTCTATAATCAATACACATCCGCCACCCAGTGACTGTTCGAGTGGGGATGAGCTCATTGTTTTCGTTTCTTATAACGGTAGTCGCTCCTTTCTTGGGTACCACATGAACTGGGCTCACCCATGGTGAGTCCGATATCAGGTATATTATTCCAGCTGTAAGAAGTTTGATGATTTTGTGATAGACCACTTCCTTCATATTCGGGTTCAACTTTCATTGATGCTCGATGGTTGGCTTATGGTCTTCCATCATGGGGATTCTGTGCATGCACAAAGCTTGACTGACCCCTATGAGGTCACTCATCTTATAGCCTATGACTTTCTCCTCTCCCTTAATACCTCCAGAAGTTTCTCTTCTTGCTTGGTTGTTAGATCAGAGTTTATGATCACTGGACAAGCTTTGAGATCGTCTAAAAACATATACTTCAGCCCTTCAGGAAGGGGCTTCATTTCAGGAGGTTCTGGTTTATCGCTAATTTCTTCCGTAGTTCCGGTAGTCTTTAATTCTTCGTAAGTAGCTTCAGCATTCTCTTTAGTAGAGTTGGGGAATTCATTGCAATCGTTTGCTCATTGGTCAATAGATTCGTCATTAAATAAGTCAGATAGAGCCAATTCCAAAGGGTCGTATGATTCATCATACTCCGTAGTCAGTTGTGACAATTGCTCAACGCAATCAATTAGATATACTTCTTCCTGTATACTTGGTCTTCTCATACTTTCCAAAACTTTAAATTCGAGAGTCTCTTTGCCTAGCCTTAGCAGTAAGGTTCCTGCTTCGACATCAATAAGGGCTCTTGCAGTTGCGAGGAATGGACGAATGAAGATAAGAGGGTATTTGGTGTCTTCTTTTATGTCCATGATGACAAAATCACATGGAACATATGCGTCCTTGCCTACCTTGACCGGGATGTCTTCGAGAATTCCTAACGGTCTTTTGATCAAATTGTCCGCAAGTTGAATGGTCATAGCTGTTGGAAGTAATTCTGGGAACCCTAATCTCTTGCATAAACTGAATGGCATAATAGAAATACTTGCACCAAGATCTGCCAGTCCCTTTTTGCACAATGAGTCACCAATGTGACATGAGATTCCAAAGGATCCTGGATCTTTTTGTTTCTTTGGCATCTTGCTAAGTATGATATCTGACGTGGTTGTAGCCAGCTTTATAGTTTCATACTCTTCAGTGATGTACTTCTTTGTGAGAAGCGACTTTAGATACTTGGTCCAGGCTGGTATCTCATTAAGGGCATCTAAGAATGGTATATCAACATGGAGTTTCTTCATAGCCTCTTTAAATTTGATGAATCTAGTATCAAGCTTGGTTTCCCTCAGATGGGATGGGAAAGGAACACGAGGCTTATATACAGGAATATCCTGCGCTGGTGTCTCAGCTTCTTCATCCGCAACCTTTTCAGAACTTCCCTTATCAGTATCGTTTTCCTCTGGTTGCAATTCCGGTGTTGTCAAGTTTTGGACTATCACAGGTTCACTCTCGTCAGGGATAACCACAGTCATGTTCGTTGGGGGGTCCGAATAACTTTTCCCTGATCTTGTGGTGACAATCTTCATCTGCTCAATATGTTTCGGATTGTTCTCAGGCTGTCCGACAAAGACTCCAGCTGGTGGCATAATACTAGCAGCAAGTTGAGCTAGTTGAGTTTCAATAGCTTTCTGTTGGGCTTTCTATCATCGTTTGTTGCGTTTGTAGCAACTTTTCAATGGTTGATAGCTTATCATCAGAAGGGATGGATCCTTCCTGACCTTGCTGTTGACTTAGGTTCTGATACTGAGAATTGTTCTGATAATTATTGTAGTTTCTGTTCTGAAAATTACCTTTGAAGTTTCCTTGATTCCCAAAGTTCTGTTGTTGGTTAAACTGGTAACCAGATGGGCCCCTGGGTTGATTGTTCGGACCAAATTGATGTGAGTTCATAGCTCCTAAAGGGTTCCCGTATTGGAAGCCTGGGTGATTCCTATTTTAATTCGGATTGTAATAGTTCTGCCCAGGGATGGTGTTAATAGCATTAAGATTTTCCATCTGGCAATTATCTCCTTGTCCCCAGGCATTGCTTAAAACAACATCGTAGAGAACATTGCATGACAGTGTGGAATGACCAGTGCCTTTGCATGCTTCACAAAACAAAGAAGTCGACTTGACCTGCTCTGGTTGCCTAGTGGGAGAATGTCCTCTTCCAATCGCAGCAAGGGATGATTCTATGTGATCTTGCTTTGCAACTAAGACCTTCAAAGTTTCAGCTATAGATTTGTATTCTGGGATAGCTTCAGCCATGACTACCTTTAAGACTCCTTTACCAATAGATCTTCCCCAATTGGCTTGATTTTCTGCTCCCAGGGTGACTACTCTCCATGCGCTGTCATAACTTTGCCGCATGAAGTTCCCTCCAGATGATGAGTCAAGGAACATTTTTACGTCATCCTCAACACCCCTGTAGAATATCTCTAGCAGCTGGTTCTTAGGAATTTCGTGGTGTGGGCATTTGCATAGGAGCTTCTTGTACCTATCCCAAGCTTCGGCAAGGGTTTCGCCTGGGACTTGAGTGAAATTTGTGATTCGTCCCCTGATTTCATATGTAAGAGATGGGGGGTAGAACTTTTCCAGAAAAGCGTTTTGGAGCTGCTCCCAGGTGGTGATGGGTACTTCACTCTGTAGTGAATTGTACCAACTAATGGCTCTATCAGCAAGAGAGTACTTGAAAAGACGGAGTCGAATGGCATCATCGGAGACTCCATTTTGCTTCGTCATAGCACATAGGTCGATGAATCTCAGAAGATGACCTTGGCTGTCTTCAGCTTGTTTGCCGTAGAAGGGGTTGTTTTGAAGCAAAGTTATCCAATGTGCTCTAATCTCAAAGTTGGCAACTTCGATGGGAGGAGGTTGCACCGGATGATAGACATTTGCAGCCTTTGGGATAGAGAACTCCCTAAGATCTTTCTGAAGTTCCGCTGCTTGCGCTGCTGTCTGTGCTGCTAAGATCTCCTGTTGAACCGCAACTCTACCTTCTTGTATGAGCCTCTCTCTCTGCGCATTGATGGCTTGAGCCACTCTTCGGGCTACTTCTTCCTCTTGCGCCATCCTTGCTTGATTCTCTCATATATGACGATGGAAGGTTCTATCAATCTCGGGATCAAAGCTCGCAGTCAGTCTGGGACTATCCGATCGGTGCATGCACTAAACGTTGAAGAGCACCTCAAATTTGAGAAGATTTGAAAGTGAGATCCACAAAGTAGTAATAACGGTCAAGTAGATGAGCGATAGTTTCAAAAAGAAAAGCAAAATCCTAGATTAGTCTTAGAAGAACTAGATCTGACTGACTGATTCCGTTGTCCCCGGCAACGGTGCCAGAATTTGACGTGGCTTTTTGAATGCACTAACAAATTCACTCGGGGTTTATATCCCCGAGCTTTTACCAAAACCAAGTGCAACAGTACCACCCGCAAGCGGACGGGTCTTATCGCAGTATAGTTGAGGATCGAACCCAAAGGACAACGTTTTTAAGAATCCTTGTCAGTTGAATCTAGCTCAAGTAAAACTAATATTTAGAACAATAGTTTGATTTGGGTTGTTTAAACTAAATGCAGAAAAGTAAAAGCTGAATTAAAAGATGGGTTTGGATCAATGATATGGAATCGCTGGGATGGTACCGGGTTTGACCACCGCTACACACACAAACATACTCTTTTGCAAACAAACCAGACACAATATAACACTCCAAGTAGAGCTTCTGCAGAACCCCCCATACGGGCGTCAGGTCCGCGTAAGCATCACCATAGGTAGCCGATTTCTCATCGCCATCCGGATCACATGTCTTACGTCTCTGAAGATACAACATCCAACTAAGGCTGTGAACCCCCCATACGGGCGTCAGGCGCACAGAAGCATCACCGAAGGCTAGATGGCTCGTCCCCTCGCGGATCATACACTTACGACCTCAAGGAATCCAATCGGAAGTTCTCGTCAAGGAGTCAACCGCGTCAACCGTTAAGCAAATAAGCGACTATAGTACGTGTAAACATCGACGAAAACATGAAGATACAAAATCCAACTAAGGCTGTGAACCCCCCATACGGGCGTCAGGTGCACAGAAGCGTCACCGAAGGCTAGATGGCTCGTCCCCTCACGGATCATACACTTACGACCTCAAAGAATCCCATTGGAAGTTACCGTCAAGAAGTCTAACATGCTAAACGACATTCATACCCATGCATTGAAGTTCTCGCAACATAGGGAGCACAAAGATGGAAAAACGCACATAGCCAACCCACAAGCTTAACGATAAATGGCAAAATGAAGAGTTATATACATTGCCATGGAAAGTTTAACAAAAGAACATGGTTGCATGGGCAGTGGGGCTAGTCCCCGCACCCCAGCGAAAGAGGACTACTCGCTCATGATGCGAGATACAAGAAGGATAGGAGAGAAAGATAGATCCGCCATGAGCTCGGTGCAGAGGGTGGACGCAACCCGGTGAAGAAGATGCACTCCTTGCTCCATCTTCTTTCTCTTCATGGACTCCTTGGACGCAACACCAGCAGTAGGTGAGTGGAACTTGATCGGGGTGGCGCTCTGGAAGCCTCTCGGCGTCCGGATCCGATGCCTTCAAATGGGGACCCTGGGGGTCTATTTATAGTTTCAGATCTGACCCCAAACGGTTTGGAGACCGTTTGGGCGCCAAACGGTCTGGAGACCGTATGGGCACCAAACGGTTTGCTTCGATCAGTCCTGGCATTGGTGAGGTCATGCGGCTTTAGTTCTTCAATTGATCCTTGCGCTTGCATCGAACGGTCTTGGGACCGCGCGGGACCAAACGGTCTTGAGACCGTATGGGACCAAACGGTCTGGGGACCGTATGGGACCAAACGGTCTTGAGACCGTATGGGACTAAACGGTCTTGAGACCGAATGGGACCAAACGGTCTTGAGACCGAATGGGACCAAACGGTCTTGGGACCAAACGGTCTTGAGACCGAATGGGACCAAACAGTCTTGGGACCGAATGAGACCAAACGGTCTTGAGACCGCATGGGACCAAACGGTCTTGGGACTGCATGGGACCAAACGGTCTTGGGACCGCATGGGACCAAACGGTCTTGAGACCGCATGGCTTTCTTTGGCAACCAGTTTCGTCATTCGTTCTTCGTGTATTCCGCCATACGGTCTTGGGACCGTGTGGACCCAAACGGTCTTGAGACCGCAAGGATCCAAACGGTCTTGAGACCGTATGCATGGAGTTGCTTGATTTTCCTGCATAAAATGAAAGATATTTAGTTAAAATCTTGATTATTGAATCAACTAAGTAGTTTTGTGCATTATGATTCATATTAGGGTGAAAAGATGTGGATTAGAGATGAAAATGTTCCAAAATGGTAATTGAATTTCATGATGAGTATGCACTCATCACCACACATTTGGATTCTATGTGAAAAATACTTTCCAATGACTATTTATTCGATTTTTTCTAACAAGGCATTTATTTAATATGAATTAAACATTTCAGCCAATCAAAATTGAAAGAAATGCCACATAGGCATAAAGGTTGCAAATAGGCGCGGGCCAAGGAGGCTGGACCCACGTTGACATGGACCAATTACCTTTGGCCTTGTCAGCCGGTACGTGCTCACGTGGCTCCAGTCAAGGGCGAGTGAATGGAGAGGTCAAATGACCAAAATACCGTTGCAGGTTGATTAATAAAATTAGAATCACGAGGACAACAAGATCCTTAACAACTTATCAAATAGCTTTGCCAATAAAATAATAGAAAAGCAAAATCTCATTCATACCCATGGCGAGTGAATGAATCCAATTGAGAAGGCATGGATGCCCTAGTCATTACACGACCAGGCATCTTTTACCTTGGCCATTGTGCGAGGAAGCTCTCTGGAGGTTGGGCTCCATTGCCAAGACCGCGATCAGTGCGCTAAAACACAAGAGAAGACTGGGAATAAGATCCCTAGGTTCCCACAGTCACAATAAGGTACAGAGCATCTCCTGGCGTGCTTCATAGCCACAAAACCAACCATCACATGGTCGGGTATAAGGGAATCAAAACTCAAACAATACTAATGGCATTTGCCACTTCTCATGAATTTAGGGGTCCGAAAACATTCGTGGATGCAAGGCAGGTCAAATGGAGGCATCGAGGAAGGTGGAGGTGCAATGAAACACGAAAACCAATTACAACGGAAGGAGCTCCAAGATGTCCTATAGGTCACAATGGTAGGGGGCATCACTAGGAAAACTAAGTCTAGGTAGATGAAGAACGGGGGTCACATATGCTCACCATAGAGGTAATTGGGCCATGGTGGCCAGGAGCAGTAGCAGTTGACCACCTTCACCAGAGAGGAAGGTGAACATGTCGAGGTCTTTGGGAGAAGTTGAGGGGAAATTGAAGGAGGAGGAGAAGTGGGTGTGGTCCAAGGGTGCTCGGTGACCCTTTATCTAGGTGGAAGAGGGGCTTTTGTTGGCTCTGCAACTCCTCAGTAGAGAGGAGGGGAAAAGATCATTTGGGAGTTTTGCAACAAGAGTAGATGAGCTAGGGCTCGTTCTAATCAGCGTGAAGTGACAAACTCAATAGAAGAAAAATGGAATGAAACGCTGAAGGAGAGAGAGAAAGAGTCTGGGGAGCGACCTGCTATGAAATAGTTGTTGGCTTACGAAGAGAGTGAGGTAGGGGATGAATCTCATGTTGTCGGATGCGGGGTTTGATCTTGATGATCGAATTTTAGCCCTCGGATCACTCGCGTGGGTGAGGGGGTACGTGACAGGTGAATAAAAATGGAACCTAGGTTTAAATTGGAGACATTATTGAAATCTCGATTTCTTAGTAAGATTTTAATCAAAGCCTTTATCAACAAACTGAAGGGTCAAACAAGGGTCAATTGACCTTAGAATTTAACCATAGGCTAATAATGATGTCTATATTAGTGCTATGCCATTAGTTTTTCATTTTGCAAAAGCTTTGGCCCTTAAACACCATATTGACCATTAATGTGTATATTATTGCATTTTAAAATACAAAACTATTTTCTTAGCAATTCCTTTAATAAAAATCAAGATAATTATTATAAATCCATTCAAGTGTCATATCCCACCTTTCATTCTCCTTTTAAATGCTTTAATAATAATTTAGAGGAGAGAGAGAAATGAGAGTCATTCTCTCCATTGTTACTCATTTACACATTATTACTCATTTCTTATCCCAAAAAGATACAAAATCTCCAAATTAACATTATCCACTAATTATCTCTCATTAATGGTCATTTTGCATTATTAGACACTAATTAACACATTAGTTGTTATATTTATGCAAAAACCCATTCATTGACATGAATGTGGGCAAAAATAGGTCACACCATCAAATAAAGATCAAATTCAATATTGAGGGCAAAAAGGATACCAAAAATAGGGAAATTTAGGAAAAGGCCAAAAGGACAGAAAAAGTTTGAAAGTTGGTAAATTGCAAAAGAATCTTGAGATTCACTCTGTTACAACACTCCACCCCTTAAAGAGGATTTCGTCCCCAAAATCACAACAAGAGGGAAGGGTGAGTACGTAGCAACCCACCCTTAAGCAACTAGGGGATAACCCTTAATCTTGGGTACTCCACAAGCTCTATAAATAAGTTAGTTTTCCCTGATTCACTAAGGTTTCCACTATTCACATTACTTTTTATCAGATGTAATACAATACACATATTTGGCTCATTAACATTATCTTTATTATGAAATCTTCATCATCCTTAATATTCTACTAAATGTGTCACATTGTATTCACATCGTTTGTAAAAGAGTTAAATCTCAACATTAGATACCATGCATGCATATTTCTCATTTCCTTATTATGAATTTTAAGCACATTTAGGGTTCACTAAATAATCTCAAAATTTATTCATGTATTAGGTAACAAAACTTGAACGAATTCTCCATTAACTTCAAATTACCATCATGTAGGATTATCACAGATTATTTTGTAAGAAATAGATAATATAATCCAACAAGTTGTTAAGTCTATAATAATGTCATATCAATTTCTTACACCTATATTACACATTGTCACATCAATTTTTATACTCACATTAATGTCATCACTATTCAATTTTGTCCCTTTTATACTTCATATCATAGATTATATGCTTACCATCACATTTTTTATTTGGAATTATTGTAGACTTAATCATGCTTATGTAAATAAAATTACTCTTTATCATATTTGATTCATTATATGTATTTGAATTAGGTGCAACATTTTGATAATAACTTGATGCATATATCAAATTAAGATAAGGTGATTAATGAGGTGTGTTTTAGAGAACAAGGTGGTGTGGCTTACATATATTGACAACTTTATTTAACTATGACTAGGTGATTATATCCATTTCTATTAATAAAGTATATTATTAGGTTATGACACCTACCATCACTAATTTATTATGAAGACATTAATGATATATATATATATATATATATATGTGTGTGTGTGTGTGTGTGTGTGTGTGTGTGTGTGTGTGTTAATGTTAAACAATTACATTTTAGGGTTTAGGTCAACATGACCATTTCATGTGATGCATTCTTGGTATGCATTAGTTCCATCTATCATACCATTAGATTGACTTGGTCAACATTATGTGTATTAGTGACGAATAACTCACATTTATGTGCATCATGTATGTTTTAGGGTTCAAGCATATGAAATATGCATTTTATGACTTCATCACATATTCATTTGTTATCCACAAAGTTAGGGTTTCTAATTTTAAAGTGGCTAGATTTTTATATGTATAGGATTCCTTCCCCCTAAAAAGGGATTTTGTCCTCGAAATCATGTATGAAAAATCTAATAAGGTACTAATATTACCACTACTCCACTTAGAAGGGTTGACTAAATCAAACTAATCTAGGGGTAAAAGAGTGAGTCTAAACAAGTATATGACCCAACACTTAATTATTTTACTATTCACTATTACCAAACTTCAAAGTCTAGTATAGGGTACACTAACCCTAAACATGGAAATCTAAGACTCATATAAGGTACTCAAGCATTTACAAAATGATTGTGTTTGGAAAACCAAGCTGCTGGTGCGGATGAATATTTTACCATCCCCCAAGTTCTAACCCTTTTTAGAAACCATCACTTTCAACTTCTTGCCCTAGTAGCTACACTATATACTAATCACCTAAACGTTGATTAAAGATGTATCTAATATGAAACTATTATGGTTCTAGATCAACCTTTCCTCATTGGTCAAATCTAAGGTGAACTAAAGGGAAACTATATGAGATAAGGATTTCTAACTAAGGAGACAATGGAAATAGTCAAGTTCGACTGCCATTGGCTCTGATACCATGCTGTAAAGAGTGTGAAATCACCACTTCTTTAATATGTAACAATGGTACGCAAAAAGAGCAATGAATAGCAACAGAAGTGTAATTTTTTTTCTATATTAAACTTAAATATAAAGTGTACATAGAATTTTTTTCCCAAAAAGGGTGTACATGATTTATACAACAAAAAAGACCTAAGTAGAAGGAAATGACTACAAAAACATGTCTCCAATAAAAACTATCTTAACCAAATATATCCATGATGGAAGGTATGACTCCTTTCCTAGCCTTAAGTTGATTCACCATGCTCCTGGTGCACACATGATCCTATACCTGGGTGGTTGGGGTCACCCAACAGGAGGATATAAAAAGTATGTGTCAAAAGAGAGAATAAGGACAGTTATAAACTACAACATTGCATAATAAAAGATTCTCTATACTAAAAGAGAGTCAAAAGTATGAGGCAAGTAATCACGTAAGAATTTCTGCCAAGTCAAATAATAATAAATTTGCATGCATGATTAAATGTAACTAAATTAAACTAACATAGGGCTGAGGCACTTATCAGACCTCAACCTCTGGGTGAGGGAGAGTAACACATTCCCAAACACCTGAATATTTTATAAATTGGGAGAGTGGTCACATTCCCCTTGTCTCATGCCCAATACTATGGGTGGTTTGTACTCATGTACACTATATTAATTAACTAGTCATTTTCATCATCATGCTAAAATAATTCAATGGAAGATAGAACAAGTTCATCAACATTTGCAAGTGGGGTCCAAGACCCTAGAACAATTTAGGCAATAACAAGAATAAATGATAATAGGCTCAAGCCGCATTGGGAAAATGGGTTTTGATAAAAAGCCCAACTGAAGGAATAGGGTACCAATTACACATTTATATGTTTTCTCTTACATAAATAGGGTGCACATACTTTATTGTAGATTCATATTCAACACTTTCACCAATTAGTTTGTATCCAAATCCACTTTATCCTAGTTACAATTATTCCACATGGATTAGAGTCTATAAGCATAAAGTATACAAAAAGATATCAACTTTGAACCTTATATTAAAACCTTCAATTTCAGACTCAAAACTTAGCCAAAAGGATCACTTGAGTTTCACTAATTAAGAAAAGACCTTTTATTTCTCAATTTGGAGTTAAAATAAATTAATTACATATTTTAGACCATTTAATATGATTAAAATAGTATCCAATGCAAACTTCAAAAAAATTAGAATTAGGACTCAGAAACAATAAATTCAGATACTACATGAAAAATCCTTTCCAATGACCATTTATTCGAATTTTTATGACAAGGCATTGATTTAATAGGAATTAAACAAGTTCAGCCAATCAAAATTGAATGAAATGCCACATAGGCATAAAGCTTGCAAATAGGCATGAGCCACGGAGGTCGGACTCACGTGGACATGGACCAATTACATTTGTCCTAGTTAGCTGGTCTGTGCTCGTGTGGCTCTAGTCGAGGGCGAGTGAACAGAGAGGTCAAATGACCAAAATGCCCTTGTAGGTTGATTAATATGATTAAAATCACGAGGACAATAAGGTCCTTAACAACTTATGAAATAGATTTTCCTAGAAAATAAAAAAAAGCAAAATCTTGTTTATTCCCATGGCGAGTGAATGAATCTAATCGAGAAGGCATGGATGCCCTGGTCATTATATGAACTGGCATCTTCTTCCATGGCCATGGCGCGAGGAAGCTCTCTAGAGGGCGGGCTCCCTTGCCAAAGATCACGATTAGTGTGCTAAAATGCAAGCGAAGACCGAAAACAAGATCTCTAGGATCTCGAAGTCACGGAGAGGTACAAAGAATCTCTTAGCATTATCCATAGCCATGGAACCATCCTCGACATCACCGAGAATAGGGGAATTAAAACTCGAACAAAACTAATGGTATCGGCCACTTCTCATGAAGTCAAGTGTCAGGAAACATTCACGGATGCAAGGCGGGTCAAATGGAGGTGTCACCCAAGGAGGAGGTGCATTAAAATGTGAAAACCCATGACGACAGAAGGAGATCCACGACGTTCTATATGTCACGATGGTAGGGGGCATCATGGGGAACATAAGCCTAGGTAGATGAAGAACGGGGGTCACATATGCTCACCGCAGAGATAATCGGGCCGTGGTGGTCGGGATTACGAGTGGTCGACCGCCTTCACCTGAGAGGAAGGTGGAATAGGTTAGGTTCTTCGGGAGAAGTTGAGGGGAAATTGGAGGAGGAGGAGAAGTAGGTGTGGTCGAAGGGTGCTCAATGACCCTTTATATAGGTGGGAGAGGGGCTGTTGTTGCCTCTGCGACTCCTTGGTGAAGAGAAGGGGAAAAGCTCATCTTGGCGTTTCACGACCAGACTAGAGAAGCCAATGAGATAGGGCTCATTCATGTCGATGTGAATAGACAAATTCAACAGAAGAAAAATGGAATGAAACAGTGACGGAGAGAGAGAAAGAGGTCGGGGAGCGACCTACCGTGAAATGGCTATTGGCTCGTGAAGAGCGTGAGGTAGGGGATGACTCCCGTGTCGTCGGATGTGGGGTTTGATCTGGATGATCGAAGTCTAGCCCTCAGATCACTCACTTGGGTGAGGGGACGTGTGACATGATATTTAATTTGGAACTTAGGTTTAAATGGGCCTCATTAATGAAATCAATTCTATTTCTTAATAAGACTTTAATCAAAACCTTAAAAAATGAATTGAAGGATCAAACAAGGGTCAATTGACCTCAAAATTTAACCATAGGCTAATAATGATGTCTAGATTAATGGTATGGCAATATTTTTTCATTTTGCAAAAGCTTTGGCCCTTAATCACCATATTGGACATTGATGTGTATATTAATGCATTTTAAAATACAAAACTATTTTCCTAGCAATTCCTTCAATAAAAATCAAGGTAATAATTATAAAGCCATTCAAGTGTCATGTCCCACCTTTTATTCTCCATTATAATGTTTTAAGAACAATTTGGAGGAGAGAGAGAGAAATGAGAGTCATTCTCTCCATTATTACTCATTTACACATTATTATTCATTTCTTATCCCAAAAAGATACAAACACTCCAAATTAACATTATCCACTAATTATCTCTCATTAATGGTCATTTTGCATTATTAGACTGCAATTAATACATTAGTTGTTATATTTGTGCAAAAACCTATTCATTGACATGAATGTGGGAAAATATAGGTCACGTCATAAAATAAAGCTCAAATTCAATATTGAGGCCAAAACTAATACCAAAGATAGGGAAATTTTGGAAAAGGCCCAAAAGGACATAAAGGAAATAAAAAGTTTGAAAGTGGGTAAATTGTAAAAGAATCATGAGATTCAGTCTATTACATATGTGAAGCTCGCTTACAGGAGCTGAAGGAGAAGCTGACCACCGCTCCAGTGTTGACCTTACCTTCCGGCAATGAGGGTTTCATGATATTCATCGACACATAAAAAATGGGACTTGGCTATGTGTTGGAATAGAATCGACATGTGGTTGCATATGCTTCCGGACAACTCAAGTGAAATGAGGTGAACTACCCAGCACATGAGTTAGAGCTGGATGCTATCATTCATGCTTTGAAGATATGGATGAATTATCTATATGAAGCTACCTTTTGAAAAACCTCTAGAGGGGGGGTGGGGTGAATAGAGTATTATGGAAATTTAAATAATTTAAACAAACAACCACAATAAAAAGAAAAAGGACACAAGGTGGCACAGGATGTAGAGCGGTTCCACCCTTAGAAAAAACTAAGGGAGTCAGTCCACTACCCAATTGTTTCCAACCAAGATTTTGAAAGCAATTGTATTTTACTATCTTTGAGTATGTTAGATAAAAATACAACTACCTTCCAACACCCTTGAAGTAGCCTTCACCTAGAAGTAGTCTCAAATCACCTAGAAGCAGCCTTCTTGAAGTAACTCCAAGCCCCCCCTTGAAGTAGCCTTCCCACAAAGTAGCTTCAGACCATGAGACAACCTTCTTGAAGTAACCTCAAGTCAACTGGAGAAACCTTCACCACCTGAAAAAGCTCCAAAAACCTCCTTTCCGTAGCCTGCAACCTAGGAGTAGCAAAGGATAATACAAGTAATAAGAAGGAACAAGAAAGAAATAAGGAAATTACACTTTACCACTTTAGTACAACGCTTTGATCCTATTTCAAGCATTTTGATCTCCTATCCAATGTGTATGAATGTGAAAGTGTAGTGGGTAGGAGATGCTAGACTATAGGACATGAAATCTGAGCTTAAGGAAATAATTAGCAAGTGAAGGAATGCTTGTTTGCTAACAAAGATTGATTCTCAATTGCAAGTGTGTGCTTTAGGTGTCCTAATGCATGTCCTATTTATAGGAATGCCCTACAAATGGTTAGGGATGTTCCAGACACTTTCTAGAGGGTTCTTAGTGCTAAATTAGCCGTTAGATATCTACTAATGACAATTTAATGGCTAATTGTTTCGAGCTGAAAAAGTGTTGTCAGAGAGTGGCTCGGTCGAACTATTTGTCGACCGAATAGGATCTCAGTCGACAATTCTTCGACCGAATGGGAGACTAAAGTTAATGTGTTTGCAACATTCAACCGAACTCCCAACCACTTTTTCCCACCAAGTCTAATGACTATAGAACCTGCTCGAAGGTAATTTTCAGTCGAGAAAATTTTCGACCGAAACCTTATCAGTGATAATTTTGTGCAGGTTATACATCAATGCTCGTGCATTAAACTAAGGTGTTTCTCGGTCGAGAAGATATTCTACCGAGGGTGTCTCAGTCGAGAAGTGTTTCGACCGAAAATGTCCCTATTTCAATGTGTTTAAACATGTACTAAGTGTACGTGCAATTGTGATGCTAACTCAGGGGAGGATCTATCTAAGTGTTGTGAGTGGATAGGGAAGATCTAAATGCTTGATGTACAAGATGTCTAATTACTTGTACATTATATACTTGTACAATTTTTTACATTCGATTAAAATCGTGAAAACATAAGTAAAATTTAGCATATTGATCTTCAAATCTTCACTATCCACCACCTTATATGCTTGTCCCTAAAATACTTAAATAACAAGTTATATCCACAAGAATGAAATGTTTGTCATCATCAAAACAAAGGGATTTTAATAATGTGCATTTAGCCAACAATCTCCCCCTTTTTGAAGATGGCAAACATTTCCAAAATATAAATCAAACAAGCTTAAATCATATTGAGTTTCATACCTGAAGTTTACCTTGTATGTACTTTCTCTTGTTTATGGAATGTGTGATTATTATTCCCAAAGAAGTATGGAACATAAAATCCAACTCTTAAGGGAATATAGCAACATTTGATGTGAATCCAAGAGAGTATGAAACTCACTGAATGAGTATTTAAGATTTATATTATTCCCCACTTTGTCATTTAAAAAAGATAACCATTAAAAGCATGTTTTAAGACTATTCTTACTCCCCCTTAATTAGTGCTCACCCTCAATATGATAACCAAAAACAAAGGGCTAAAAGATTTCCATTTACAACCACAATGTAAAGGTCAGAAAACAAGTCGATTTAAGAGGGAGAAGCACATATGTCAAAGAAAACATCTTCTAGGGGAGTTATAAGTAATTTCTTTCTTATATTATTAAATTGATCAAGTGGAAGTGGTTTTGTGAAAATATCAGCCGATTGATCTTCAGTGTCAACATGATGAAGGGATATATGATTTTTAGAAATATGATCCCTTAGAAAATGATGTCAGATTTCAATATGTTTAGAATAGCTGTGTAAAATAGGATTATGTGCCAAATTTATAGCACTTGTATTATCACAAAAGATAGGCATAGATGAAAACGTAAAACCATAGTCATTTAAAACTTGTTGCATGTAAAGCACTTGAGCACAACAAGACCTAGCTTCCATGTATTCAACTTCAGTAGTAGAAAGGGCAGCCGTGTTTTGTTTCTTGCTAAACCACGATACTAAGGCTCGTCCTAATAAGAAACAACCATCGCTTGTGCTCTTACAATCAACTCGACAACCAGTGTAGTAGGCATCAGTATAAGCCTTTAAATCCAATGATTTCCTTTTAGGATACCATAAACCATAGTTTATAGTGTCGACTAAATATCTTAGAATCCTTTTGACCTCTTGAAATGAGTTTGCATAGGTTTTGATTGAAATCTAGAACAAAGTATGATAGAAAACATGATATCCGGTCTAGAAGTGGTTAAGTAAAGAAAACTACTAATCATGGCCCTATATAAGGAATCATCAATGGGTTCCCCATCTTCATCCTTGTCAATTTTGGCAGAAGTGGCCATTGGTGTGGTAGATGTTTGCAATTTTCCATTCTAAAACATTTGAAAAGTTCATTAGTATACTTCTCTTGGCTTATAAAAATTCCAACGGGCGTTTGCTTTATTTGAAAGCCAAGAAAGAAAGTCAACTCTCCCATGAGACTCATTTCAAATTCTTTTTTCATTATATCACTAAATGTTTTACATAAAGATTCATTTAATGAACCAAAGATAATATCATCAACATATATTTGGACAACTAGAAAATCAGATTCATATGTTTTGAAAATTAAAGTAGAATCTAAATGTTCAATTCAAAAACTATATCAAATAGATAATTTTTTAGCCGTTCATACCAATTTCTAGGTGCTTTTTTTAACCCATAAAGTGCTTTCTTAAATTTGTATACATGATCATCTTTACCAAGGATTTCAAAACCAGGTGGTTGGGAAATATATACTTGTTCTTGTATAATTCCATTTAGAAATGCACTTCTTACATCCATTTGGAATAGTTTGATGTCTTTGTGGGCAGCTATAGCTAGTAGCATTCTAATAGCTTCAAGTCTTGCCATGGGTGCATATGTTTCATCAAAATCTATTCCTTATTCTTGATTATACCCTTGGGCCACCAATCTGGCTTTGTTTCTTACTACTTCCCCGACTTCATTAAGTTTATTTCAAAAAAACCCACTTAGTTCCAATAATGGTTTTATCTTGAGGTTTAGGAACTAAGTCCCATTCATCATTCTTAGTGAATTGATTTAATTCTTCTTGCATAGCCATTATCCAATAGTCATCTTTTAGTGCTTCATTTACCTTTTTAGGTTCAATAATATATACAAATGCCATATTTGCAACAACTCTAAAGGATGGGCGGGGTTTTACTTTATCATTAGGATTTCCACTGATTAAGTCTTGAGGATGATCTTTAATTAATCTAGGAATGATTTGTTGTGTCTCATTTTGATGATTGTTATAATTTTTATCATCTTTTGTTGAAATAGTTAGATCTTCAATTTTATGAGTAATATCAATTATATCCTCACTTCCTTTTTCATTTTGTTTTATGTCTTCATGAAAAGTTTATGAATGTATTCTTCAACTTTTCTAGATATAGTATTGTAAATTCTAAAGCTTTGCTAGAAGATGAATATACCAAAAAAAAAGCTTTTTGGGATTTAGAATCAAATTTATCTTTATCATCTTTTGTGTTTAAGATATAGCAAGTTGAGCCAAAGTATGAAAATAATCAACCCTTGGTTTCTTATTGAAAATGAGTTCATATGTGGTTTTCTTTAGATGAGAGTGTATAATTACTCAATTTAGCACATAGCAAGTTGTATTTACTGCTTCAGCCCAAAAAGTTTTAGCCGTATTATGTTCAAGCAACATTGTTCTCACCATTTCTTGTAATGATCTATTCTTTCTTTCAACTATGCCATTTTGTTGTGGAGTGCGTGGAGCTGAAACGTTATGAGTACATCCTTGAGATGTGCAAAATTCTTCAAAGATATGATTTTCAAATTCCCCACCATGATCACTCCTAATTGTACATATTTTATTTTGTAGTTGATTTTCAATCTTGAAGCAAAATTGTATGAAAATCTGAATAGTATCATCTTTATTTGCAAGGAAATGCACCCATGTATATCTACTATAATAATCTACAATGGCAAAACAATATCTTTTTCCACTAATAGATTATGTTCTCATAGGTCCAAACAAATCCATGTGAATAAGTTCTAGTGATCTAGTAGTACTAAGCATAGTTTTAGGTTTTAATGAAGTTTTGGTTTGTTTACCCAAAGTACATGGTTCAAAATTTTTAGATTGATCAAAAGATAGTTTAGGAAAACCACGTACAAGATCATATTTGACTAAATTTTTAATAACATGTGAACTTGCATGACCTAATTTTCTATGACATAGTTGTAGATATTAATCTTTTGCAAGTAGGCATTTTCCAACTATAGTTTGCATAGAGTTAGGTCTAAGGATATACAGATTTCCAATTCTTTTTCCTTAATAAGCAATATTATAAGTGTTTTCAATTAGTACTTTGTAGTAAGTTTTGTTAAATAAAACAGCATATCCACTATCACACAATTAGCTTACACTTATCAAGTTATGATGCAAACCATCCACAAGAAAGACGTTTTTAATTTGAAGGTTTGTACCAATGTTACCTACTCCAACGATTTTACCTTTGGCATTATCTCCAAATGTGACTGTTCCACTTTTCTTTTCTTCAAATGTTTGAAAAGTTTCTTTGTTCCCGATCATGTGTTTGGTGCAGCCACTGTCAACCACCCAATCCTGCAAGAAAATATAGGTTTTGGTATCCATGTGATGGTCCATTTTGGTTAGGTACATTAATAGAAAATTGAATCAATTAAACAGGTTCTGTAGAACTTCTGTCGGTTGAACTTATTCTCAACCGATTGCATTTTGATCGAATAAGTTGCTTTTTTCTCAAGTTTTATCAGTGAAAATAGTGGCAGATTTGGTCCACTAATCTTTGATAAGAGAATTACTCAGTCAAAGTTTTTTCGACCGAAATGGTTATTCTTTTTCCAAGTTTTTACGGGTTACAACAATGTCATATTCGGTCCACTAATTCTCGACCGGAGAATTATTCATTCAAAATCTTTTTTGACCGAATAGTTACTGTTTTATTCATATTTTTTACATGTTATAGAAGTTTTTGATTCCATCCACTATTTTTCGACCGACTAATTACTCGGTCGACCTCTGTTTCGACCAGATGAGTTACTATTTTCCAGGTGATTTAAGACTGAAACAGTGGATTTTTCAGTCGATGATTTGTTTGACCGATGATGTCTTGGTCGAAGAGTTTCTCGACCGAGAATGTTTCTGTTGATTTATTTAGTGATTTCATTTATTCAAGTTATGGATTGAATTTATTTATTTATTTTTTTTGTTCCAGTTTGTTCAATTGAGATAAGATCAAATGATAGTCAAATTGAAGTTTTGATCTTATCTCAACTCAAATATATTCAACTTTCTCAAGTTTGGGGTCTTGGAACCCATGCTAATTCCGTGTCCTTTTTCTTGTAAGGGCATGAAAAAGAGTAATGTCCAAGTATTAAAAAATAATGACAATAGATTGAATCAATCTCATTTTTCTTTTTATGAATTTGATTGGACTAGTTCTTGGGTACATATGTAAACTTGGATTTAGGTGCATTTGATCTTCTTGGTTTAGGTGTTTGATGAGATTTTTCTTTTGGAACATAGCCTAAACATCTTCTTCCAATTTGACCAATTGAGTTATTTAGTATCTTATCAAGGATATCTTTGTTTTAAGATTACTAATCTCTTTTTGTAGTTTTTTTGATTTCATCCATTTTCTTTTTAGTGTTTAGGTCATCTTGTATTAGATTGGATGATAGAATATCTCTTTCTTTTACAATATCATCATAGTTTTCATGATAACATAGAATTGATTGTTTTTGAAGATCATTTATTTTAGCTTGCAAGTTTATCTTTTCTTGAGAAAGGAGATTGCAATTAGCTTGTACTAATCTCAACTTGATATCATGATCATTTATGGTTGAGTTCAATATGTTTTTAAGATCTTCATTTTTAGTTGTAAGAGTATGTAGCTTAACATTTAGATCATCATTGGTCTTAGAAATTTTTTAAGTTTCTTTTTACAATCAATGTATTTGTCATGTGCATCTTGAAGGCTAGCAATTAAATCTTCTTTTGATAAATAAAAAAGGCTTACCTCTTGTGAGTCATCACTATCATATTCTTTGTCCATGAAACATTCTACATTCTCTTCTCCACTTTCATTATCACTTGATTCATCCCATGCAGCTTTATATGCCTTTTGTCCCTTCTTCTTGGATGATCTTTTCTTACCTTTCTTTGCTTTGGGGCAATCATTCTTGAGACATCCTTTCTTTCCACACTCAAAACACCTAAGAGATGAAGAAGAGGAAGCACCAATATTTTTGTTAGATTTATACCTTCTATATTTCTTACCATTGACAATGAGAGCATCTTCTTCATCATCTCAATCACTTGTCTCATCAGTTTCTTGAGTGATAACCTTTAAAGCTTTTAGAGACATGTCCTTTCACCCTTGTTGAAGTTCACGCTCCCGTATTTCTTCTTCTTCCAAGGTTGCCTCATGTGCTTCCAACTTGCCAATGAGTTGCTCCATCCTTAGTCAGGCGAGATGATTGGCTTCTTCAATGGCTGTCACCTTAGGCTTGTACTTAGGAGGGAGAGACCTAAGAATCTTTAAAAACTTGATCTTCTTCATGAATAGCTTTTCCTAATGCATTCAAACCATTAACAATAGAAGAAAATCTTGCATACATTTCACTAATTGATTCATTAGGTAGTGTATAAAATTGTTCATACTTTCTTTTAAGCATGCTAATCTTAGAATTCTTAACTTGTACTATTCCTTCATATGTAATAGTTAGTCTATGCCAAATCTCATAAGTAGTTTCCCAATTAGAAATTCTATTAAATTCACCTACCGAAATTGAACAATAAAGAATACTTACAACTTTGGCATTCAATTGTGCTCGTTTTACCATATTGGCATCCCATGTAGCATATTCCATTTGGGGAAGAGTGTAGGCATTCGATACCATCCTCCATAGATCCCAATTTATATCTTGAAAGTAGAATTGCATCCTTCTCTTCTAGTTGTTGCAGTTGGTGCCATCAAATGGTGGAGGGCGAGACATGTGAGTTCCTTCTAGGTTGAGGTTGTTGAGCACGCCATCACCCATCTTCTTCATGACTCAATTAGAGCTCCTTGAAGCTCTTTTCTGATACCAATTGAAAAACCTCTAGAGGGGGGATGAATAGAGTATTATGGAAATTTAAAATAATTTAAACAAATATCCACAAGAAAAAGAAAAAGGAGACAAGGTGGAGCGGGATGTAGAGTGGTTCCACCCTTAACGAAAACTAAGGGAGTCAGTCCACTACCTAGTTGTTTCCAATCGGGATTTTGAAAGCAATTGTATTTTACTACCTTTGAGGATGTTACATAAAAATACAACTACCTTCCCACACCCTTGAAGTAGCCTTCACCTAGAAGTAGTCTCAAATCACCTAGAAGCAACCTTCTTGAAGTAACTCCAAGCTCCCCCTTGAAGTAGCCTTCCCACGAAGTAGCTTCATACCTTGAGACATCTTTCTTGAAGTATCTTCAAGTCCACTGGAGCAACCTTCACCACCTGAAGAAGCTCCAACAACCTCCTTTCCACAGTCTCCAACCTAGGAGTAGCAAAGGAGAATACAAGTAATAAGAAGAAACAAGAAAGAAATAATGAAATTACACTTTACCACTTTAGTACAACGCTTTGATCCTATATCAAGCGTCTTCATCTCCTATCCAATGTGTATGAACGTGAAAGTGTAGTGGGTAGGAGATGCTAGACTATAGGACATGAAATATGAGCTTAAGGAAATAATTAGCAAGTGAAGGAATGCTTGTTTTCTCACAAAGATTGATTCTCAATTGCAAGTGTGTGCTTTAGGTGTCCTAAGACATGTCCTATTTATAGGAATGTCCTACAAATGCTTAGGGATGTTCTTGACACTTTATAGAGGGTTCTTAGTGCTCAATTAGCCGTTAGATATACACTAATGACAATGTAATGGCTAATTGTTTCGATATGAAAAAGTGCTATGAGAGAGTGGCTCAGTCGAACTATTTGTCGACCGAATAGGATCCCGATCGACAATTCTTTGACCGAATGGGAGACTGAAGTTAATGTGTTTGCAACATTCAACCCAACTCCCTACCACTTTTTCCCACCAAGTCTAATTACTATATAACCTTCTTGAAGGTCATTTTCGGTTGAGAATTTTTTTGACCAAAATCTTATCAGTGATAATTTTGTGCAGGTTATACATCAGTGCTTGTGCATTAGACTAAGGTATTTCTCAGTCGAGAAGATATTCGACCGAGGGTGTCTCAGTCGAGAAGTGTTTCAACTGAGAATGTCCCTGTTTCAATTTGTTTAAACATATACTAAGTGTATATGCAATTGTGATGCTTACTTAGTGGAGGATCTATCTAAGTGTTGTGAGTGGATAGGGAAGATCTAAACACTTGATGTACATGATGTCCAAGTACTTATACATTATATACTTGTACAAGTTCCTATATTCGATTACAATCATGAAAACATAAGCAAAATTTAGCCTATTCATCTTCAAATCTTCACTATCCACCACCTTATAGGCTTGTCCCTGAAATAATTAAATAACAAGTTAGATCCATGTAACATCCAGGATTTGAAGCCTCAGATAACATGATCTTAAAAGGAATGATTGGACTACCCATATCACCAAGGTGCACCTCCTTTTCGGGGAGCCCATCACTAAGAACTCCATAGTTAAGCGTGCTCAGTTTGGAGTAGTACTGGGATGGGTGACCAGTCGGGAAGTTGATCCTGGCATGCGCGTGAGTAAGGACAAAGCGCGCAGTTAAGGCTAGTGGTGGTTTGTGGGGACAGTCGTCATTTTTGAAACTCTACTAGAGCCTTGGGCAGTGGGCCCAGGTGTTACAAATGGTATTAGAGCCAATTCCCCTCCAGTAGGTGGGGCTCACATGGGCATAGCATGTCAGTCTTGAGTCATGCAGTCCCGACATGTAGGAAAGGGTTGTCCATGGTGGACGTAGCCACCCTTGCGCTGGTATTCCGTGATCGAGAGTTGGGTGTCCATGGGCCATTGTGGGCCTACACTGAAATGGGGAAGAGATAATGATGCCTTATAGTTGAGCCTTGACGAGGACGTCAAGAGTCTAAGTGGGGGAGATTGTAACATCCCAGGATTTGAGACCTCGAATAACATGATCTTAAAAGGAATAATTGGAATACCCATATCATCAAGGTGCACCTCCTTCACCGGGAGCCCATCACTAAGAACTCCATAGTTAAGCGTGCTCATCTTGGAGTAGTACTGGGATGGGTGATCTATCGTGAAGTTGATCCTACCATGCATGTGAGTAAGGACAAAGCGCACAGTTAAGGCTAGTGGTGGTCTGTGGGGACAGTCGTCATTCTTGAAAATCTACTAGAGCCTTGGGCAGTGGGGCCAGGTGTTACAATCCACTAGAATGAAATAATTGTCATCATCAAAATAATGAGATTTTAATAATGTCCATTTAGCCAACACCTTCGCGATCTTCACCAACCATAATAGTCTCAAGTATCTCCTGATACAGAGAGATCTGAGCTTACGAGAACAAAGACTTCACGATCTCCTATCACTCTAGGAAGGTGAATTTCGTAGTTGATGTGCTTAGTTAGAAACAGCTCAGATGTGCAGCTGTTTTGTCCAGTCAGTGGAGGAAGCTAGAAGAGCTTGTGGAGTGAACTCCGCAACTGTTAGACGACCAAGTTCATTTGGCCAACATCCACATCCGATCATATTTGTTGAGTGGGATAGTGGATTCTCAGTTGACCAGTTCATAACTCAGCAAGATGAATGGCTTGTTAGGGAAGCCAGAGACTCATCTCTCGGTGGGAGTAAATGGAGGAATCAAGTATGAAAACCATATCTGGGTTCCTGAAGATGCACATTTGAAGGAGTGTATCTTAAAATAGGCTCATGGTTCTAAGTATAAGGTACACCCAGGAACGACAAATATGTTTAAGGATCTATAGAGGTAAATCTAGTGGTTAGGGATGAAGAGAGACATAGCGACGTATATGGCCAGTTTTCTTACATTCCAGATGGTGAAGGCTGAACAACAATGACCTGACATACATTTGTAGTCAATAGAGATTCTAGATTGAAAATGGCACAGATCACCATGGATTTTGTGGTGGGTTTAACCCGGACCAAGAGAGTTCATGATGCGATATGGGTTGTGATAGATCACCTTACCAAGTCAGCACACTTACCTACCCTAAAGACCACTGCTAAGGTGTCAGACCTAGCTGACATGTATATCAGAGAGATAGTATGATTGCATGGTGTACCAGGTTTGATCATATTCGATAGAGATCCAAAGTTCACTTCCAAGTTGTGGAAGTAGGTGCAAGAAGAACTCAATATGAGGTTGTAGTTCAATACAACTTATCATCCCCAGACTGATGGATAGTCAGAGAGGATGTTCCAGACATTAGAGGATCTGTTGAGATCTTATGTGCTCGATTGGGGCGGATCGTGGGAGTAGTACATACCTTTAGCCAACATTGCCTACAACAAAAAATACTAAGCAAATATTGGGAGTCCTCCGTATGAAGCTCTATATGGGAGACCATGTTGGTCACTGCTGCACTGGGATGATGTCAGTGAGAGGACTTTGTTGAGGTCAGATGAGCTCCAAGTGTATGTAGATAAAGTTGCTTTGATCAAGAAGAGCTGAAGAGAGCCCAGGATCGACAGAAGTCGTATGCTGATGTGAAGCGGACTGACGTGCAGTTTATTGTGGGAGAGCATGTGTTTTTGAAAATCCGACCGCTTCAAGCTATAGCCAAGAATAGAGGGAAGTTTATTCCCTAATACGTGGGTCCATTTGAGGTGTTAGAACATATTGGTGAAGTTGCATATCGCTTGGCGTTACACCCTCAGTTTCGTATGAGGCACGATGTTTTCCATGTGTCCAATCTAAAGTGATATATGCAAGATCCAAGTCATGTGTTGAGAATTGAACATATTGAGATTCAAGGGAAGCTGACATATTGTAAGTCACCTTTGTGGATTCTAGATACCAAGGTAAAACAGCTCAAATGTAACAATATAGAGATGGTAAAGGTTCTTTGGAAGCACCATGGAGAGGATGAGGCTAGAATGGCGGCTGAAGATGAACATGGAAAAAGCATATCATAACTTGTTTGTTTGATTGGTTAATTTTGTGGGCAAAATTTTTATAAGGAGGGGAGGATGTTATAACCTCAATTTTCATAAGTTTGGTTTGAAATGTAATTTCTCCATTTAAGATATATGAATTTGAAAATTGTATGATTTAAGCTAATTGTGTGGATTTCTTTGCTAAATAATCTTGTATGAATGATTTTGGGGGACTTGTTGCATAATAAGCCCAATATCATAAAAATGAAATAAATATGAAAAGAAATCCATTAATAAAAGACTAATTGAGATAATGAGTAATGAATGATGTAGAAACACCTAGAAGGCTGAGAGTTATTCTTTAGGAGAGGATTTCAAATCCTAAAGATTTCTTGAAATACAAGGAATCCAAATAAAGAAGATAGAAGTGAAAGAAAGAGAAAATATGAATAAACTAGGTCATAATGTGTGATAACTTACACGTGCATAAAATGCCTTTTTCATGTTTAGTTTGGGACTAAAATTTTGTATATGAATAGATAATGCTAAAATCAGGTTTCCTCTCAAATTTGGATGAAAAAGGATGAATGAGGAGGGAGTTATGATTTTTTCACATTTTCCTAAAGCGATAAGATTATCCCTCTATGGTATTAAATGTCACAATTTTAATGAGATTAAAAGTCTATTTATCAAGAACACAGACAACGTGGACCGTTGGATTTGATATCCAATGGCACGGGCTTAATCCTGGTCTGACTTTGAGACGCAGAACATGGAACTTTACTTTCCAATCCATCTTGTGTGCGATCGAGAAGGAAAGAGAAGCTGGGATTAGTCCCAATGATTTCGAGAGACCTTCCTGAGTCCAACCATCTTGGGATTCAGGGAGTTTTGTGATGAAACTAAGGAATCCCCAATTCTCAAGAGGTCGATGGCTACCCTATATATGGGGGGGGGCTTTGTGCGGTACCAGCAAACCCACAATTCATCTTTGCACAATCGGGAGAAGTAGGCAAACTTGCATGCATCTCCAATTAGAGAATTCATCCTGACATGTACCTGGTCTAGAAGCTGTCCTCATTGGCGGTACAACAATGCCGTCCCAGTGGAGGAGAGTTGTGAGAAAGGAATTCAGATGTGGGTTGAGTTTGGGAGGACAAGGCGAAGCCGATGATGGTCCTAGTTCGCAGGCAGGTGCAACAACGAGCAAAGTCAATCAGCGAGTTGATCGGATGCTCGCTAAAGTAGAGAACAGAGGTAGAAGATGACCTCTAGTGAAAGTACTCTTCTTCCCTCACTTCTGTGTTGAGAAGGTAAGGACTTTTTGGTATGTACGCGTATTTCTTTTGTTTTGCATGCGAGTTTCTTCACGGGGCCCGGTGGCCCAGGTGGAGCGAGCAAGTTGTCTCTAGCCTGGCTCGTTGGCACGGATTTATTAAACCCAAAGTACACTCGTGGCTTTTCCTGATTGGTGGAAAAGGGTTTTTCTTGTAAAAATGTAACTAATTATGGGAATATCATATGACGATAATTTATATATTGAAGTTGATCAGAAAAACATGTAAATTCAATAAAAAAAAATTGAAGCTTGATATCACTTGTAGTCTTAAAAGTACATGAAGTTACAACTTTTAATCCATTAAATCATGGTAAAACCCTAATTTGAGATGGAAATGGGATATAATGTCTCTTTTGGTTATTTTGAGTAATATTAACCTATTGAGAAGAAAAGGAAGAGTTAAATCTGAAAAAAGATGGTATTATGCTTGTTTTTGGGTTTTATACACATGATTATGAAATAATGTACTTAAAAACCCTAATCTAGGTGTTAAAGGTTTCTAATATGATATATTTCAAAATTCAACATATGAAAGTAATATTAGGATGATCCTAAGCCGATTAGGTGATAGGAAGATGTCAACGTGATAATTAAAGTTTTGCACCTAGATCTGCTGTTTTAGGGTTTTGTGGTTATAATAGAGAAAAGTTGTAGATAAACCGTAATGAAACCCTAATTTGGATTCGAAACCCTAGAAAGAAATTTCCAATCAATAAATTAGATTCTTGATAAGGGGGTATTAAATAGGTTACATATTTTTTTCAAGATTCTATGCTTTTGTGTGTTTGAATTGCTTGCTTGGATTGGATTGCCTGATTGGTTGGACTTGCTTATTTCTTATAAAATCTCCTAATCAAGTATGCGGTTAATTATGAGTACACACTTTACGTTTCTTGACATTTTTTGATGATTTATCGAATGCAATGAAATTAAACTATTTGGATGTTTCAATACTGCAATCTTTTAAGTGAATATGAGTATCACAATTAAATTACATATGTGACTATCTCGAACCTACATACCATCTCTGGATGTATGATGCAAGACCAAGCCCCAAAGGGAAGGTATGAAGTGGTCAAGCCCCGAAGGTAAGACCAATGGGCACCTAGAGAGGTGACCCCAGGTACCAAGCTCAGGATGGAGAAGGCAACCTTAAGTCCCTTGCAAGAACTTAACCCTAAGTCAGGGTATCCCAGAGTATGAGTAAAAGTGTTTGAGAAGTTACATTGTAAACTTAATTTTCCATTGTTAACAACTACTTTCTGTGAATAGGTTGTTAGAGCTTAATTGCAATATTGTAATTGTCACCACATACCAGTATATTCATTTATACTGACCAATGTTTTGTTTGTTGGCGTTTTAGAGAATATCTGAAATTGGACAAATAGTGTAATGGAATATGTGAAGATTAAAGTTAAATAATTGAGGAGTATTTAGTTAGATAGAATTTTAATGTGGATAGAAGTTCTTGTTACCAATTTTTGAAGGTATGTAAAAAGAAAAATTTTATTCCAATTTTCAAATTAGTCTTTTGTAGAATTTGATAATTATTTTTTATTAATTGCAAAACCATTGATCCTGTATTTGGGATAACTTCTCTGACCTCTTGGTCTCCCTTAACTTGGGGTTACCGAGAAGCGGGGTCGTTACACTTTTAGTCTAGGAAATAAGAATGACCTGAAGATGACAAGTTGTAAATAAATGACATGTGTAAGGATGTCTTGGGATTTGTCAACCCAAGACATGTAGATATAGACTTGACCTTGAATGCGAACAATATTTTGTAAGGCAACCTGAAAATAAAAACAAATAAGGTAGAGAATAATTTACTACATAAGTTAAAGTATTAAAGATTCAATTCCAAAATGTGAGTGAACAATATGGGCATGATTAATAAAAGACATGATGGATGAATTTAAAAAATGAAAAAGATGAAAGTTAAATAAAAGTCAGGGAATACAAGAAGTCCATCCTACGTTTTGAGTATTTTAACATGCTTACTCAATCATGTCTTCATAATGTAGTGAGAGTAAGGATAATTAAGAAGAGACCATTACTAATGGATAAGAAACTAATCAACAACAATGTTATTTTAGGTGATGCTCATATTTTTCTATAAATATAGCTTGTGAAAGGAAAGTCCTAAGAAGTAATTCTTATATGGTTATATTTTCGCATGAATTATGCTAATTAAGCATAAGGGATAGTTGATTATGATGCATGTTATTTAAGCATTGGAATTTCAACTAAGTAGTAGAATTGTTGTGATACTGGTATTGCAGCTTATTGGGGCTTCAAGATTGAGAAAAAAACAATAAACCAGTAGATTCCTTAGCATTTTTGTGTATGCTACAAAGTTTTAATAAAAAAAATAGTTTTATAATGTTATTGTTACAACCCCAATTTTTGGGTTCTTTTGGAGAGAGATGTAATTTCTCCTATTAAAGCTATTTGAACAAATAATGATATAATTTGTTTTGAATAAATGGATTTCATTTACAATAGCCTTGTTGGTTGTTTTGTGGGTTTTATTGGCTATTGGGTCCAATAACAAGGAAAGGACAAAAGAAACTCCATTATTAATAAGAAATGGAGAAAAGAAAGATGTAGAAACCTCTAGAAGGTAAATGAATGTTATCCAAAGTTGGATTTCGTGCCTCTTGGGTTCCTTGGGTTCCAAGGAGCCCAAAGTTGAAAAAATAATGCAACAAGAAAATAAAAGATCAATTAAATATTTCTTTATTAAGAAAGAAATTGAAAACAATGATAAAATGTGGGAAATAAGTGGAAAGAGGTATAATTGAGTTATCTTTGGTGGATTTTCGTATCCATAGGGTTCCTAATGTTAAAAGGAATTCCAATAAGGAAAATAAAAAGAGAGATGAAGAGAAATCCTCAAAAAGAGATATTTTAATAAAGAAATGAGTAAGATAATGAGAAATAATGGATATGGATGCATCTAGAAGGATAATAAGTATCCACTAAAAATGATTTCGAAATATTTAAGTTTCTTGGGGTCCAAGGAGCCGCAATGGAGAAAAAGAAAGAGAAAATACCAATGAATATAAAAAAGAGGATAATGTGATACATAATTAATGAATTTGGTGGCATTATTAAAAAGGAGGTATTTTCTACTAAAAGAAAATATAAATTTCGTGCCAATGGGTTAAAAGCCAAGTGCAAAGAGATTAAAAGAGGTAATTTTCAGATTTCCCTTTAGGAAAATAGATTCCTTAATAACCAAGGAATACTAATAAACAAGGAATAGATTAAAGCCGAGAAGTTACACCTAAAAAAGGAAAGTACGATAAAGGGGACTTGTTTTCCTCGTGGTTAAGCACGCTGGGATGTTGCTATCCTCCCCTATATAAGGGATGGAACCATATCATAGAATCGAAGAGGATCTCAGGTCTCTGACACCTTCTTCAACCTTGCAACCATTATAACCCTAACGGGGGGGTGGTGCGATCCCTGAAGTGATGAGAGAAGTATGAAGAGATCAGGACGCTCTTACGTTGTCAGAGAGAAGCTTGGCGGTGTCCTTTTTGTCCCTTACACCTGCGTGACGCGCGCAGGTTGGCTGCAGACCGACCATGGTTGCAGGACTGGTGGTCTTGGATCGGCCATCTTGGCCATGACCCAGAGGTGCCCCCATGCTTACAAGAGCACGAGGAGGCATGGAAGTTGTCCCTAGTGGTGGTCGGGGTCTGAGAAGGAGGAGTAGGGTCGCGTCAGACCCCTACCACAACGGCAACGAGGGTTTCTTAAGGTGGAAGACAACCCGGGGTCAGATGGACAAAAATACCCCTCCAAGACACAAAGAAACGATGAGTCACACGGGGGTATAAGAGTCAATCCATTATATTTCCAAATCGGCATGTTGCATGGGTATGCTAACTTGTCAGCATGCCATTGGTCCAAGTAAGCAAATAATGCAAAATTCATATCTCTTTATTGGTAGCTCAAATGAATGCGTATAAAATATGAAAGTTTCTCAGAAAAATGAGTGGAATCCATTAAAAATAGTTTTAGAAGCTAATTCCACTTACAATTTGAAAAGTAGTGGAAGTTATCAACTTTAATACACTAATGATTAAGAAACCCTATTTTGAGATGTTTAATGTATTTAGTAGGGTTTAATGGATGATTAAGGTTGATATTAGCCTGTTAATCATAAAATGGTACATTAAGAACAAAAAGGATGAACTTTTCACATAATTGGTTTAATTTAGAGTTCCATGTACATGAACGAGCTTTAAATGGCCTTGAAACCCTAATGTTAGTAATTGTGACTCTTAATGGCTTTAATTATTTAAATTCATGAATAAAGTTAAGATATGATGGTTCTAAGCTATTTTGGGTATAAAAGTTCTTAATTGTGGATAAATACCCTTAATATGGAAATTAGGGTTTTCTAATGGATAAAGCTGGAATTAGTGATAAATAGAGTTCATGAAAGATAAGTTAGTTTGAAAGGAACTAAAGGTGATAATTGGGCATAATGATAGAGTCATGAATTAAAAGGATAAAAATGGTATTTTTAATGTAAAAGAGGCATAACAGACTTAATTGATGTTTAATTGTGCCTTTAATCCGAAATTAGGGTTATATGTTGTTAAAAGATAACCTTAATATCTTTTGTGAAGAATAGATGAGATAATTAGGGTTTGTGAGTAATTGTATAAAATTAGGGTTTAAAATAGTATTAATTAAGAGAAACCCTAATTGCAATGAAAACCCTAAAACTGGACAAGAAACCCTAGGAAGAGAGCTAGGTTTAATAGATCTTGATGGCATGATCAATGATAGGAAATTGTATGCATATATAAGGATCAACTTGTGTGTGCTTACTTGGTTTCTTGCTTGGTTGAATTATTTCTGCACTCAAGTCATCTTGACAAGTATGTGGTTAATTATGGTTAATCACATTAGTTTCACGAGGGTTTTTTGGATGGTTTATCACACTGAATGCAACCTATCAGTTTGGATGTTCATACTTGCAAAGTATAAAGTCACTATGATGATCACAATTGTAATATAAATATGTATTCTCCTACCTACATGCCACCCTGATGGATGATGCAAAAAGATCAAGCCTAGGAGGGAAGACCAATGGGCACCATGAGAGGTGACCCTAGACACCAAGATCGGGAATGAGAAGGTGGTCTATGTTGCCTGACTAATGGGCACCATGAGGGGTGACCCCAGGCACCAAGCTCAGGATTGAGAAGGTGGGCTTAGGTCAATGGAAAAAGAGAAACCCTCGAGGGGGTATTCCAGGGTTAGGGCAAAAGCAGTGGAGAATGACACATTAAAAATGTAAATTGGTTTATTAATTACCTTGATTGTGATAATTACCTTGTTAGCCATATTTGAGGAATTTTGGTTGTCCCCACATACCGACATATTTCGATATGCTGACCGATGTTTTGTTTGTCGGTGTTTTAGGTGCAAGATTGAAAAGGACAAGCAGTAAATTGGCATATGTGGAATTAAATAAGAACTAAAGTACAAAGGAGGATTAGTTAGAATAGAGTCCAGATGTGGATAGAAGTTAGACATCCAACTTTTTGAAAAAGGTATGCCAAGTTTTATTTTATTCCAGTTTCCAATTTAGTTTGGTAGAATTTTATAATTATTACTGAATTATTTGTTGAACCATTGATCTTGTTAATTGGGATAACGACTCTGACCTTTGGGTCTCCCTAAATTGGGGTTTATCGGGAGGCGGGGTCATTACATTTATATACCATAAAACTAGATACATGCAAAGGATAAACCTTAACACTGCGTACCAATTGAAAGAAAGTGCAATATTAGTAATTTATCATGAAACATATATCTACATGTGGATATTGAAAATCATTTATTAAAGATGATTAGTGAATTTAGTTTATGTTTCATTATCAAAATAAGAGATACACGAATAGGTGATCCATTGGAACTTAGAATGCTGAATGAAATTTAAAATGTATTCTTTAGATTTGTTAGTTTTGAGGACAAAACTTGTTAAGAGGGACACATTTTAATGATGTTTCCCCTAGCTAGTAGGTGATCGAGGGTTATAAGATTCCCAATTCCATTTTAGTTGTTTAATATGATTTTGATATCTACTCAATATGTGATGTGATCTTTCATCATTCTCTTTAAGTTTAGGGTGAAATCATCAATGGAGGGGTGATTTGTCAAACCATAAATCCTTATTAACCACCAATCCACAATTTTCAAATAATAGTTTTGTTTTGACAAATCACTCTAAAAACCACATTTATCTTGTTTATTGATTTATGAACATGTCTTATACCGATTTTGGTTGAATAGACAAGATTTATAGAGTCAAAATGCTAGATGGGATGAAATTAGTGGTTCTGTGTTGAATTTTCCCTAAAATAGGTTAAAATGATGGAATTATGGTAGATAAATTCTATATACTAATTTACACTTCTTATAAGCAATATTATGTTACTAATTATCTCTAGAATGAAAGTTGAATCCATATAGTTTTACAAATATTATTTTCGAGGTCAAACACTCAAGATATACCGAGTTATTGTTATGAAAAGCAACATTTAAAGGAAAACTTCATAGATGGGGACCTCTTTGTGAAATACTCAAGCACCTCAAGTAGGCATATCAGAAAACTACGACCTGAAATTAAAACACCTCATAACCCACCATCTTTTTTGAAATTTTGTGGTGGAGAGTAGAGAGGTGCTTTTGAGGATATTTGAGTTGTAGTTGACCTAGGGTTGATCTATCTCAAGTTCTTCCCCAAATTCAATTTGAATCTAGTTAGTTATTTTCTTCTCTTCTTCTTTCTTCCAATTTTTCTTAGTTTTCTTTGTGTTGATGAAATATTTCATGATATTGGAGCAAGAAACCCTAATATATCCATCTTCTCTCTCTTTCCTCATAATATCATCTTGGAAGGAACCTAAGCTGGGGATTTTGGGTGATTTTCACTTTTAAAGAAGTTTGGTGGTTTTTTTTCTAGAATTCTAGAGTCTACCTTCTTGGAACAAGAGAGGACGTTTGTCACCTTCTTGTTACAACAACACTGCGTGGATTTACACCCATTTAGATATTCAATTATGTAATGAACTAAATTTGAGCTTTATGATGGACACTATTTCCGAGAATTTTTTTGGAAATAGGTAAATGTATTGCCAAAAGGGGGTATAGCAAGCTATACAAACAAAACAAGGCGTCTAAAACCAAACCGTAAAAACACACACCCATGCTATTTACAAAATCCCCAGTATGTTTTGAGAGAGCATTTACATTACAAATTATGCTACAATTCATTCTGTAGTTCAACCTAAGGTTTCAGCTGATCACCTCAACCAAAGCAAGAACATCTCTATCTTGTTGTTTATGTATTCTCGTGTTTCTCTCATTCCAAATGTAGAAACACATGCAAGCAAGGCTGAGGCTAGTGAACCAAAGGTTGCTCCTGTCGAGTCTGAACTTGTTGTTAATCCAGTCAGTAACATCATCAATGCCTTTCGGAACTTGGGCACCCCAACAGTTCTTAAGGCTGAAAATACTCCACACATGGCTAGTGTAGGAGCATTCAAAGAAAAGGTGGTTGATAGATTCATTCTCTCTCCTGCAAAGCTTGCATATTCTATCAACTGTATACCCCCAGTTTCCCATTATGTCCATGGTCGGAATCCTCTTTTTCTTGATTCTGTAGAGTAGGGTGCTCCAGACCAGATTATGCCCTTTGCCCCACGCAATCTCATCCCAATCTATAGCAACAGTACCCATATTGTTCATCCATGGTGGCTGGCTTGAAATGCGTCGCCACCCTATATCTGTTGGATATCTTAGAATTCATTACACATTCTTCTCCATATGGTTGATGGTTTGTCACTATGGTTCAGAATTAAGTGACCCCCATATCTCCTTCTCATCCATTCAGACCAAATCCCCTTGGGTTCACATAGGAATCTGTCAATCCTATTTCTCGTACTAATCTTGACCTGCTCAGCTGGGTCAGTGATGTTTAAGCCCCCTTCTTTGAACAGTTTAGCTATGGTCTTCCAGCCAATTGCATGGCTTTTCCCCGCCCACACAAAATTGGCCGTCAAGGCTTTTAGCACGTCGGTGACCTAATTGGGAATTTCTATCATGTAGGTCTAGTAGCGTATGGTGCTCTGTATGACCGATCAAATAAGAACAAGACTTCCAGCAAGAGATAACCTAAGGCTGTTCCAAGCTTCAAATCTGTCTCGAATCTTATCTTTGCAGACCGCAAAGTCTTTCGCATGGCTTCAGCCGCCAGAGATAGGGACACCAAGATAGGTGGTCAGAAGCTTGTCCCTATCCATCCCTGCTGCAATCTTCAATCTCCCTCTTCTATTATCACAAGAGCGAGATAAAAAGATCCTTGATTTAATAGTGTTGATGTATAAACCCATGCATTTACCAAAGTGACAGAGAACCTTATACATGGCTCGCAGCCTATTAGCATGTCCTACAAAGAAAAGAAGAACGTCCTCTACGAAGATGAGGTGGGATAGGACTCTGGTGCCTTTGACTTTGTACAGTTTGATCAAGTTTTTTTGTTCTGCCTTATGGATCTGGTACATCAGCCCCTCCATGATAGTTGTAAACAACAAGGGAGACAAAGGGTCCCCCTGCCTAAGCCCGTTAGTGGTAGTGAACATGCCCGCAGGAGAGCCATTGATAATCACTAAGAAGGAGGTTGTTTCAACACACTCTTTCATCAACTCAATCCATCTATGATAGAACCCCATGCTATCCATCATCTTCCACAAATTTTTTCAGTTTACATGATCATACGCCTTACTGATGTCTATTTTAAGACATGCTTTTGCATTTGAGTTGGTCACTTTGAAGTCGTTGAGGAATTCAGTAGCAAGGAGTGAGCAATCTGCAATTCTCCTCCCAGTTATAGAAACATTCTGTTCTTTGGATATAATCTTTGGAAACACTTCTTTTAATCTGGCAGACAAGAGCTTCGAGATGATCTTATATAGAACTGAGCAGCAGGAAATTAGCCTGTAGTCACTGATGTCTTTGAAATTTTTTGATTTTGGGATCATCTTAATGAAGCTATGGTTAGCCGCACTTACCATTCTACCACCTTTAATAATCCAGTCAACATCTTTACAAACATCTCCTTTTATCGTGTCCCACATATAAAGGTAGAACTTGCTGTTAAACACGTCGGGACCTGGGGCTTTGGAGTGGTGAATGGACTTCATTGCCTTATATATCTCCTCTTCTGTGGTATCCCTGCATAAAAGAGCATTCATGGTAGAGTTAATCTTCCTTTCAGGACTAAACTCCCAGTCCCTAGCCTCAAACTGAGTTTGATTATACAAATTGTTGAAGTGTTGAACATCACGGGCAGCCACCTCCTCTCTGCCATTAAAAGTTAGTCCATTCTCATCAATGAAATCATGGAAAATATTCATCATCTCCCTCTTCTTAATGGTAGCATGGTACAATCTAGTATTTTTATTACCATTCACCCACCTCATCCTACTCCTCTGCCATAAATGGAGTTCCTGAGCTCTTTCCAGCTCATTAACTCTCTTCTCTTTAATGCACATCTCATTAACAACATTCTTGTCAGTCAGGTTATTTCTCATTATATTAGAAGCTTTCTTGTATTCTCTCGGTATTGTACTGATCAAATTGTCAAGATTAACCTTCTCATTAGCCCATCTCTTGATTTTCTTTTTCATCCTTAGTAGTTTTTTAATCACAACATACATCGGGTTTCCTTTAGTAGGAATTGCCCAATCTTCCATAACTAGTTCTCTGAATCCCTACCACTCACACCAAAGATTTAAGAAACTGAATGGTTTAAGGAATTCTTTCTTGTGGACTAACTCCACCTCCATCCACGCATGGTCATTAAAGTGATGTGATCCCAACTTGATCACAAGGTTAGGAAACACATCTAGACAAGCCTCGTTCACAAAGCCCCTGTCTAACAAGCTTGAGATGAGCTTATTCCCTTGTTTGTTCGACCAAGAGATGACACCCCCAATCCTGTTCATCTCCAACAGACCTGCATCATCAATAGCATTATTGAATTTATCCAATTTGTGATCAGGAACAACAAGACCCCCAAACTTCTTGCCCTTCCTTCTGGTGTTGTTGAAGTCTCCTAGAACCATCCACAGGATGTCCTTTTGAGCTGTGTCCTTTAACAAGTGCCACAGTCTATCTTTGTCTCATTCCAAGTTTTCTCCATACACCCCGAGATGATACACGAGAAGCTGCCTTTATTGAAACAACTTACCGTCATCATTTGGTCACTTATGGAAATATGCTCAACTTGCCAAGTGCTCAGATCCCATCCCATGATAATCCTACCTCCATCGCACACAGGATAATTATCCATACACTCCCAGTTCCAAGGAAAAATAGTCTTCACTCTATCAGCAGTGTTTCTTCTGATTTTTGTTTCAAAACAGAAGATGATATCTGCTCCAATCCTCCTTAGAATTTTCCTCAGCCTCGCCTGTGTTCTAGGCAATGAGGCCCCTCACACATTCCATGTGAGTATAGTCATTAGGATTTGTTTTGTTTCCCTCCTCCCCTTGTAGAGGATTTGAGCATCTTCCCTGTCTTTTCCTTCACTGTTGACCTTCTGGTCTGCCGCAGACTTCTGCTCCTACTGGGGCCTTCTGCAATATCCTCATTCCCTAGGTTCTCCAAGATCGTGAAGGGGTTGTCGTTCTCATTCTCAGCCATTTTTCCATTGGACGTTTCACCTCTGTCCGGCGGGATCTGGTTAGCAATAGTCACTGGGGTGTCACTGACAACCACGATCTCGGCTTCTTCCAGATTGTGTATCGTCTTCTCAGGTATGAGGTTCTCTTCATTTGTTGGACCGATCACTGCTTTCCCCCTGTCGTTATCGATAGGTTCCTTCTCTTTGTTCCTATCAACAATGCAGCATTTGGACGGGGGTCTAGAGCTCGCTCTGTTACCCTGCCTTTGGCCCACTTTAGCTATGATGGGGGGGGGGGGGCTCAGATGGGCCCACTTTAGCTATGATGGGGGGGGGGCTCAGATGGACCTCGGCATCTCTGTCACCCGGGTAGTTGTCGTCCGAGTGCCCAAATACCTTGCAGGTCTTGCAGCAATTAGGTAGTGCTTTGTATCTAACATTTATCTCCCATTCGTCGCCATTGAGCAGTTCAACCATGACCACCGGGGGTGGTTCCTCCTCCGCAGAAATGTCCACACAAAAACGTGAACACCCGAGGAGTGAACCGTCAGCCCGTCGATCAATAGCACGAGGCTCCCCTATGACATGAGCAATCGTGGTGATTGCTCATGCCGACCAGTTCTTACCAACGTCCGGTAAGGAGGCCCATACAGGGGTAGTCTTGAAGGCCGCTCTTCTCACATCAGCTTCAGGTGTCCATCGCTAAACTAGGAGGAGTTGGTCGTCGAAGAACCACGGGCCTCCGTTCAACGCGTTGAGGAGGTCCCGTTCATTAGAGAATCTGGCAAGGATCAACCTGTGGGGGATGTTGAATACCTCTAGCTCTCCTTTGGGTCGCCATGCTCTAATCATCCATCCTCTCAGGTGAAAAACATTCATCGTCTGTCCCAGGATCTGAATGATCACTGAGAACCGATGATAGTTGTCCATCTCATCAGTATGGGTTCCGAGAAGTGCGTCCAAGGACGATCATCGCCCTCCTTATGGAATCCTTTCTTTGGGTCTTTGGCAATCTCCCCTCTGATCTTGGGCATTGGTTTCTCGACCGCATTGACCCAATCCCTGGCGATGGTAACATCGACACCGGGTTGGGTCCAAGGGGTTGGGGGAGAGGGTGGGACAAAAGGGGGTTGGAAGCGGGCGTAGAGGAAGGTGGGTGGGAAGGTGGAAGGCTGGAGGTTGGAGGGATCCCGACTACATTCACCTCAGTAGGAGGAATCGGAGGAGGACGGCCAGTGGGTGCCCCCTTGCCCACCATGGTAAGCCTAGAGAGGGATCAGAGCGGATTCAAGAGAGAGGGTTTTGATTTTAATTTTACTATTTCAGAGAATTTGGTTGATGTTGTAGTTATTGAGAATTTTCTTATGAATTTCTGAATTCATGATCATTTTACAAAATTCTAATGATCTAAAATTTGTTTGAACACTACTTTTGTGTCATGGATTCAATTGTGATGGAATCTCATGTTTTCATTGACTTTCGGTCTAATTAGACAGTTTTGGCTGTTTTGGGTGAAAATGGCTCAATACTTCATATTTTGAGATGAAATTTGATAGAATTGTCTAAAATGACATATATTATAGGAAATGATTCTTGTTTATTTTGATTTATATCGATAAATCTGAAATGCCTTTCTTTTTTATAAATCCATTGTTTTAGGTTATTTTTCCATGATTTTGGTGCATCACACTCAAAGTGATAAGAAACTATCCATTAGATATGATTTTTACATATTGTATCAAAAAGGTGAAGAAAATGATTTTATGTTCTTATAGTTTATCTAATGTGCATCATAAGTGAATATCTTTCCAATTAAGTTACATGTTTTAGAAATCTCTGTAGGAGCATTTAGATATTATCAATTAATTTCAAAGTTAATTTGTATAGTCCAGATTTTATCACTTTTGTTTAGAGTTTTTACAAGTTTTGTATGGCTTTTGCACATAAATTATCATATCCATCCAAATCCCAAGAAAGGCCCATGAAATAGAGGCTCAATTTTGTATTAACAGCCTCCAAGAACTCCCAATCAATCAACCAACTTATCCATTCGGTTGAATCACATGCATCAGATGTCAGCTTCCTAGAGCTCCAATTGACCAACTCACCCTTCCCAGTCAATTGACTCACTAATAAAGAGTCAAACTTAAATATCACCACGGTGGATGAAACAATCAAGTCAAAGTAGACATATAAATATTGGTTGACTGACTCACCATCCCGGTAGACCAATTCACGTTCAAGAGTAGTCAAATGCCAAAATAAGAAATTCATCAATGAGGTCTAAGATTGACCAATGTGACTTTGTGCTCAAGAAAATGACAATACCAATTGATCAACTCATCGCCCTAGTCAACCAACCACACCCTAGATTCAGTTGCCTCTAAGACATGTCCAGGGTTCAAGTATACATTCACATGAGCCGACCCTAGCATTCAAAGTAGCGCAACCAGCCAACCCCATTTGATCAACTCATTTTTTTTTCGATTGAATGGCTCCCCAAGTCAACCATTTCAACAACTTCTTTAATTCTAGGGTTTTTGTCTCTCTACCCACTATAAAAGGAGGGAAGACTCCAAATCAAAATACATAACTTCTTCTAGTATTAGATTTTTTACTATATGATACATTCTTGTTGTCGTGTTATTATGTTTGAGTAGTTATCTACTAGGGCATGTGGACTAGTCCCATAATTGTGTTCTTATTCAATATTTGACTCTATTGTTTTAGTAAAATAATGGTTCCTGGTGTTACTGCTTTGATCGTTGAATGATTTGACATATTCTTATGTGGTGATGTGATCTCAGATTCTCTAAAGAATGAACCCATAATCCCTTAATTGTGGTTGTTATCAATTTATCCATATGATCTTCTACTTGTTTTCGGGTAGAATGGTTATGTTATTTTGGGGGTACTGAGATTTCCGATCATCACAAGAATGAATTCATAATCTCTTGATGATATCCACCTATATATTTTATGATCTTTCGACCTGTTTGGATCATAAGTTATAGCTTATAGTGATGTGATCATTTGTCCCATGAGTTCAAACATCAAAATGGAATTACAGTTCCTTGATGTGATCTCAAACAAGGGTATGGAGGATAGTTGGATGATAATTGAGAAACACCAAGATCAACAAGTTTGTACAAAGTCCAACCCTTGTGAGATCTTTTTGAAAGGACAAGGATCCATATGGTCTTGATTTAATTTTTGAAGCATAGGAGTTGATTTGTAGAGTAAAAGCATGGTGGTGGTGATCCCCAAGAGCTTAAGTACCTTCTATGTTTTGATTATTTAAACTTATTTCTACAATTTTATATTATGTTCTTAGTATAATCAAACTCTCAAAATCTGGATTTTACTTTCTTGTTATCGTGACTAGTTTTTGGGTTTCAACCATCTTCTTGCCATCCCTTGGATCAATACCTTACTACCAGCAAATTGACTTATTTCTTGCTACCAGTTAATTGCCTCTTTATAAGGTTAAAATCTAGGACTTCTTCTAAGATTCTCCATGCAAATGACAAACATCAAATTTGGAGCCATTGTCAGGGATGACACACGTTATTTTCCAAACACGATCTCTTGTGCATAATATTAGTTGGTTTTGAAAAATTTTAGTTTGTTCCATAATTTCTTTCTTATTCATAATTCCTTAGCTTGTTTAAAAATTTTAGACTGGTCTATATTTTTTTCCTTCTTTCTTTTTCCTATCGAGCTTTATTTTGGTAGTGATTCTCCTCTTTCTATCGAGTTTCCATTCTGGTAGTATATATTTCTAGTTTATTTTGTAATTTTAGTTTTTATATAAATTTTAGTAGTTGTATAGTCTCTTGGTAATCTTGTAATTTCCATTTAGTACATTTTGATAATTTTAGTCTTGTTCCATAATTTCTTTTCTTAGATTGTTGTAATTTATTTTCCAACCGAGACCCATTCCGGTAGTGTATCCCTTCCTTCTGTCGAGTTATCATTCTGGTACTACCACTTTCACGTTTCTTTTATATTTTTAGTCTTCTTTATAATTTCTTAGCTTATCTTTGTAATTTTTAGTTCTTTTATAGATTATAGTTAACTCCTTAATCTATCTTGTAATTTTAGCTTCTAATTTCTTATATATTAGATCTTTTTCCTTTATTTCTACCTTATATTTCTTTCTTTTATTTTATTGATTTTCAAAAATAATATTTTCAAATGGAGTGGTAAACAAAATATGGTTCACAATGTCAATTGTGTGATTATCATGACCATACATTCCTAGATTGTCCTATTGTGTACTTTCATATTATGGATGCACATTGTAATATCGAGTCTTCCTACCAAAGTGGATATAATGCAAATTTAAATCCAAAAACTTTTGAGAAAGATTATGGGGAACATTGTTATACAAATCAATGTGAGGCATGCTATTACCAAGAATGTTATGGAGGGTACGATGAGGATAACCAATAAAATTTTGGGGGGTATGCACCTTATTGTGAAAGGATATATATTCCTTAGTAGGAGGAATAGATTAAAACCTTAGAAAGACTTGCAGCAGAGCAATAAGAATTATTCGAAAATTGACAAGACTCGTTAGGTATTTTACTATGGGTTCAATCAAAGACAACTCTAGAGAAGTAAGAACCTAACAAAATAGCTATTTTCTTTTGATGAATCTAATGATGATCCCATGTTTATTCCACTTATGTCAGAACCTACCAAAATAGCACAGACACAAGAGTCCCAAACTTCCATGGGATGAATACATTGGTATTCCAACCCTTTATGTAGAGGCTTTATTACATGTGTAGGAAAAGTCACAACGGAGAGTTGTCCTTATTTTGAAGCTCCAACAACTCCTCCTATCATAGACATAAATCCATATGTTCATCATCATCATCATCATCATCTAAGCCTCAATCCAAACTATGTTGGGTTCGGCTACATGGATCCTTCGTTTCCATTCAGCTCTATCATGGGCCATATTCTGATTGAGATGTAGAGATTCAAAATCTCTCTTTATAAGCTCATCCCATGTTAATTTAGGCCTTCCTCTTCTTCTATTTATAGTGTTTGGCTCAATAGCATTGCTTCGTATAGGCGCACTAGTAGGTCTGCGTTGCACATGTCCGTACCATCTGAGTCGGCCCTCACGCAACTTGTCCTCAATGCTCGCCACCCCCACTTTATTCCTGATATAGTCATTTCTCAAACGATCTTTTCTTGTCTTCCCACACATCCATCTCAGCATATGCATTTGAGCCACGTTCATCTTGTTGAGACCTTGTTTCTTCACCGCCCAACATTCACTCCCATAGAGAATGGTTGGTTGTATAGCTTTTCTATAAAACTTATTTTTTAACCTGAGAGGGATCTTCTGATCACATAAAACTCCAGTTGCACTCCTCCATTTCAACCATCCTGCAGTGATCCGGTGACAAACATCATTTTGGACATCCCCGTCTATTTGAATAATAGAACCTAAGTAACAAAATTTGTCACATTTTGGTATATCTACTCCGTCCAACTTGGCTCCATCATTCACACTGCGAGACTGGCTGAAATTGCAATGCATATACTCCGATCTAGATGGGAAGCCATCACCACATAAATCCATATGTTATTAATGAAAAATCCACTTGGGTTGAACCCTTTCTGGATAATTATCCACCACCCTTACATGATAAATCAATACATATTTATGGAGAAAGACGTCCTCATCTAGAGCCTTACACTCCACCACAACTAGTTTCTTTTTCACATACGACCGATCTAGATGGGAAGCCATCACCACTTGAAGAAAGTCACATGCCCCCACTCCTTGACTGTAAATATGATATTCCCATTTTATTTCAACCAGTGCTCTAGGTAACATCTTGTAGAGAGGAACTTGAGTCTCATTCTATATCAATAATGAAACACACTAATAACATAAACCAAATGTTGATTGCATGGTTTTTAAGGAGAGCATGATTATTTATGATGCGAATTCAAATCCAATTGTTATTTTCATATTGAGAGCACCTCTCCTATACACAGATCAATATGATAGGGAGAAACCAGAGTCAAATCATTTTCCCTATCCTACACAGATGAAACTACATATTCTAAAAATCATCACCTAAAAATCTTCCCCAATCCAAATTTATCACCAACACTTCCTTCACTACCAAAGGAAGATCTGAGGATCCAATTCTAGATATGAGGAGAAAGGCAATATAAAAGACCCTTTCAGATTCCATGGCCACCCAACCATTGGGTGCACTATGAAGCTCCAATAATCAAGGTTCCATTCCTCATACACATTCCATTCAGCTGGTCTTTCTTTGAGCTACCAACCCCCATATAATCTCCTCACTTTTCTTTGCTCCATTCCATATTTAAGTTTTACTCAGGACTAGAAACTTTTTATTTTGGAGTGGAGGTGGGTGTCACATACTCATTTTACCCATTGTATCTTAAATTTCTTACAGTTTCCATTATGCTAGGCATTTTATGCTTAAATTTTTCAAAATTATTGTTAAAGTTTGACGCTTATCTAGTCAGAAAGGCCTTTATCTTGTTGACCATGATGATATGCATGTTTATAAATATACACCATTGAATGATGTAACTTCTCTTGTAACATGAACTATTAAGCTTTCCATTGATAGAATTATCATGTCACCTTGTACCTTAACTAAAACCTTTACTTGAAAAACATAAGCCGTAGAGGAATGATACAATTCAAAATAATGCTTCCCTATCTAGAGTTATAGATTAAATTGATTTTTTTTCTTAATTCTAAATTAATCGAACCAATGTTTGATACTCCCAATGTGTTTAAGTTTCGAAAAAGGATACGCACAAAGAACAACCTTTTCTACACTTTTTCCATAACCTTCTTATCTCTCCATATGCAAAAGAAAAATATAAAATAAAAAGACAAAGTTCCAAAATCCTAAGTTAGGAGTGTCACCCTTCCCCCTCTTTCTCTTCTTCCATACCCCCTAGATTTAATTGGGGGTCCAGTGCTACATAAAATTTTTCACAGCAGTATGATAAATACAATTATTCTCTCTACTCAACTTCCCAAAATCACAATACAAAATAATACCAAACCAATTAGACATGGTACCAGAGTCACTAAACCCCAGTGCTACAACAATATGCTAAATATAATTATCCACTCTTCTCAACTTTCCCCAAATCACAACACAATATAATACTAATTGCCAATACACACATCACTACAACCCAGTGCTACATAAAATTTTTCACAGTAGTATGATAAATACAATTATCCTCTCTACTCAACTTCCCAAAATCACAACACAAAATAATTACACACTCCAATGCAATAGCAAAGTTTTCCAGAGCATTATGCTAAATATCATTATCCATTATCCTCAACTCTCCCCAAATCACACCACAAAATAATACCAATACCTAGCAGACATAGTACCCACATTACCACACCGTAGTGTTAAATTTAATTATCCCCTCTCATAAACTTCCCGAAAACCACAACACAAAATAATACCAATACATGTTAGACACAATACCAACCTTACCACAGCCCAATGTTAAATCTATGTACCCATATTTCAAATTCCTCAAAATAATACCAATTTGTATCAATATTAATGTATCAATGTACGAAAAGAACATTTCAATAGACAAATTAGTAAAAATTGTACCACATTGTCATATAAATTTATAACCAACTTACCATATCAAATCCAAAAATAAACCTAAACAATGCTAATAGTTATACAAAACAATACTAAGAATAAATTGAATAAATTTGCATTTCATAACTACCATTGTCATAAGATTTATTAATTCTGACCAAAACCAAACAGTCAGTACCATACACAAATACTAACGAATTCATTTTTATTTCAACCATAGGAAATAAACACTGTAGGCATTATCATAATCAACCCAAACAATATAACACACATAGCCAAAATTTTATTATAATATTTCGAAAACATATATTTAGCATATTGTTGTAGCACTGGGGTTTAGTGATGCGAGTACTGCTAATTGGTTTAGGTATTATTTTGTGTTGTGATTTGAGGAAAGTTGAGGAGAGTGGATAATTATGTTTGATCCCCATCTTCAATGTTTGGTGGTGTTGGAAACCCAACTGAGAATGGACTGGAGTCATCATACTTATCATAGTACTCTTCTTCATTTATAGGATCTTCAATGAACTGCCTTTTACCATGAAGAACAACTGACCATTTATCATTTGCAGGATCATTGATGTAAAATACTTTGTGTCGCCTGTGATGCCAATATGAATGGTTCACCCTTCTCGCCAATATTTTCATAGTTCACTAACATGAAACCCAATTCATCCACTATAACTCCTTTGTTGTTGTCAACCTAATTACATTTAAAGAGCAGAATTCTGAAATCTACATAGTCAAACTCCCATATGTCTTCAATGACACCATAATATGACATTTTAGCTTCACGTGGACTTTTATCCTTTACACTTGCAAAAAATAATGAAGATGCTTGAAGGGTGACCCCACTATTTTGGACAACACTCTTATCATCTTGACACTGTTTGTAATATGAGAATCCATTTATGTTAAACCCTTCATAAGACATAACATTCAATTTTGGTTTAAAGGCGAGGCATTTGATGGTTTGAGTCAGATTATCTGGTGTTTGAGATAGTTGATGTAAGACTTTATCTTCAAACCACTTAATAAATGTCTTGTTATGCTCTCTAGCAAGCCACATTGAATTGGATCGATGATATTGTCTCTTGATGAAATTGGTATGTTCCTCGATATAAACACTCACTTCATCGATGTTGTGTAAAATATACAAGTGACCTTACTCCAACTGCTCACGGCTGATTACTTTTACCCGTGATCCGAAAATTCCTTTGCCAAAATGCTCCTCAGTATTCTTGTCATTCACAGGAGTGTCATTAGCACTCAGAAAGTCATTGCAAAAACCCATAACCTCTCTTGCCACATAACCCTCAATAATACTCCCTTCAGGCTGATAATGGTTTCGAACATCACCTTTAAAAATGTTCACGTATCGTTCAAAGAGATACATCCAATGCAAGAAAACTGGTCCCAACATTTTCACTTCCCTAGTCAAGTGGACAACAAGATGTACAATAATATCAAAGAACGAAAGAGGAAAATACATCTTAAGCTGAAATGGGGTAACAACCACTTCTTTTTGCAATTTATCGAGAGTATCGGGGTCAATAACTTTGATGCACAGACTATTGAAAAAGAAACAAAGTCTAGTGATTGCCAACCGTACATGCTTCGGTAGTATAGATCTAATTGCCACGGGAAATATTTGTTGCATTAGAGTGTAACAATCATGAGATTTAAGACTTGTCAACTTCAGATCTTTCATTGATACCAATGTACGGATGTTGGATGAGTAACATTATGGCACCTTAACATTTACCAAGCATTCACAAAAAGCTTTCTTCTCCTTTCTAGACAATGTGTAACAAGTGGGAGGGAAGTATGTTCTCCAATCACTACTAACTAATTCTATTAATTTTGTCCTTATTCCCATTTCACGTAGGTCCATTCTGGATTTTATCCCATCTTTAGTCTTACCTGGTATATTCAACAGAGTATCGATGATGCTATCACATACATTTTTCTCAACGTGAATGACATCGATAAAATGCCTGACTATCAAAGAACTCCAATAAGGAAGATCCCAAAATATTGACTTCTTCTTAAATAAAGACTTGTCACTCTGTGTTTCCATCGTACATTGTGATCTCTTACCAAATTCATTGGTGATGTCTTTTACTCTTTCATAAACATCCTCCCCTGATATAGGTTTAGATGCACTCTATTCCTCATTCCGTCCATTGAATGCTTTGCGCAACCTACGATACAGATGAAATTTTGGAAGAAACCTTCGATGACCAAGATATATAGTCTTGCCACCGTGTTTTATTCGTATTGAATCATTGTTCTCTTCACATATAGGACACGCTTTAGATCCTTTGACACTATATCCAGAAAAATTCCCATACGCTAGAAATTCATTCACACTGCAAAACAACATAGCGTGCAAATGAAATGTCTCTCTTCATGAAGCATCACAGGTCATCACACCTTCACCCCAGAGCTTCTTCAAGTCATCAATCATAGGTTCAAGATAAATTTCGATATCATTTCCAGGTTGTTTAGGGCATGATATCAAAGACGACAACATAACATACTTATTTTTCATACACAACCAGGGAGGAAGATTGTATATAACAAGCATAACTGGCCAAGTGCTATGTTGGCTTCTCAATGCCCCGTACGGATTCATCCCATCTATACAAATCCCAAGTCTTACATTCATGTCTTCTTCACCAAATTCAGGGTACAATAAATCAATCTTCTTCCACTGTGGAGAATCAGACGCATGTCGTAGGATCCCATCATTATTTTTCTTAACATCTGCATGCCACCTCAAATTCTTCGCATCTATAGGATTGGCAAACAAGCGTTGAAAATGTATTATTATAGGTAGATACCACATCACCTTGGCAGGAGAACCCGTTTTGGACTCCCCCGAAGTCATCAATTTATACCTTGACGCACCACATTTCAGACAATCTTTCAAATCCACATAGTCCTTTTGAAATAATACACAATCATTCGGGCATGCGTGTATCTTCTTGGCCTCCATTCCCATTGATTACAACAATTTCTTTAAGCGGTATGTTGAGATTGGCAGCTCGTTTCCTTTAGGAAGAATTTCTTTCAACAAAGACAACAATGACGTGAAGCTTTTGTCGTTCCATCGATTGTTAGCTTTCAGTTTATACAATTTCAACACAGTGCTAAGCTTTGTAAACTTACAACCTGTGTATAACGGTATCTCAACACCATGCACAATGTTTCTAGACATGGGAGGTGGATCGGTGTGCTCTACCCCACAACTATCCAGCATCGCATCAATGATGTCTATTGGAACTGGTTCGTTCACATCTACGTCATCAAAAGCAATTTCTTCTTCCACATAAGCACTGCTATCGACATCTACTGATTTTAGGTTTGAAATCTCTCCGTGCCAGTACCATTATATATAGCCTTGTACAATCCCGTTGCACATTGACATGACTTTTGATTTCGTCATCAGTGCTGACCTTCAAGTTGTTACCGCAATGCCTACATGGACAGTAGAACTTATCTCCAGGTTGTTTCCTATGTTCCTCGGCAAATCTAATAAACTGGTCAAGACTAGAAATAAACTCGGGGGTGCAGCAATTTGGAATGGACATCCATGATCTATCCATTCTATGATAAAAGAGAAAACAAGTATATATTAGAACAAGATTAGGGTCTAGTGTTAAAAGATTAGGGTTTATGGTTAAAACTTTAGGGTTTAAGGTCTTATATATAATTAATGGTTAAAACATCCTAAGTGAGATTAAGTGTTCAAGATCAGTCCCATAATGGGGACTATCTAAGATTTACTCATAATGAGTAAATCTTGGACGGGTTTCTAGGCCAACAAATACATGTATTGTCATTCTTATATATAATAAATGTGTACCACCTATCCCATTCTTGAATACCTAATCTCACTAGTAAGTGTATAATGTGTATTGGGTTTTCAAGAAAATTTCGGCAGCATTTCCCCACTATTCTCCAAGTACATATGTACTTAGAGAACAAACGAGGAAATGCTACCGAAATTTTCTTGAAAACCCAATACACATTATACACTTACATCCTAAGTGATATTAGGTGTTCAAGAACAGTTCCAAACCAGGGACCATCAATGATTTACTCCTAATGAGTAAATCTTGGACGGGTTTCTAAGCCAACAAATACATGTGTTGTCATTCTTATACCTACAATCCCAGTTTCATCATCCATATCCTATATTTTGTGTAACATCATTTAATCATGCCTGTCAGTAAATACTAAACAGTAAATTAGTTATTGCCATACTGCTAACAAAAAGAAATATTACTCAACAATCAAGCATTTTGAATAATATTTCACTGCATCGAAATTAGTTGTTTCAAACAAACATGATATTCGTGTATACTATCACATTATATTCAGTAAGAACTGATAACTAACAAGTAGGTATTGTAACATGTTAGAAAATTACATATCATCAGATTACTTCGTATGTTAGTGAGTACTAACTCATGTTATATTGTACTGCAATATTGATATATTATATCATCATATGAAAAAAATTACATATCATGCAATTCATATACTTGCATTATGAGTATATGAAAGGATTACAGAGCATCAAATTACTTATTATACAAGTGAAACACATGTTACTTTACAAAACTGATACACTCCAATATGGTACCGATACAGACCATGCAATTAGTAAAAATGACAAAATTACAGACCTTCAAAAAATTGAGTATACCAGTAAGTGTTGATGGATGTTACTTAATAATATTAATGTACTAAGTAAGAATATTTACTAAATGTACTAAGGGCTAATTTGGTTGGGTGTAAAACCAACTAACAATATGAATTCTAAAACAGGAAAATAAAAATAGTAAGTTGCAATGGTAATGTTTTTATTTGGTTTTAAATAGATGGAATGTATGCAGTTGGTTTGTTTAAAATTTGGTTGGATGCAGTATTGAAGATCTGATGGCCTACTGAAATAAATTTACTAAAGTAGGAAGAGGGTTCGGTGAGAGGAAGGCCGGAGGAGACACGGGAATTGTAGTTTGTTTTCCTAATTTTTTGTACAGTTAAACTCTATCATGCAGTTCGTTTCCGCATTGCAAATTGCGGCCACACGCAACTAAACCGAAGAAAATCAAAAAATCGTGTAGCTACAACTGATCATCTTCATTTATGGCCCAACCAAATGGGGCCTAAAAAATGGTTCTGAGAAGAAGGCAGAGCATGTACCTTTTGAGCGGCGCGACGAGCAGGTACAGAAGATGAGTGGCGGCCGGAGCAGGTGAGCAGTAGGGCTGGCGGCGGCTATAGCAGGGACGGAGCATGCGAGAAGCAGGCTGGCGGCGAGCAGTAGAGGCCGGAGGTGGAAGCAGTAGCACCGGAGAATGTGAGAAGAGTACAACAGCGGCGGCGGCGACAACGATCACAACAGTAGCGGCAGCGGCAGCCACAACGATCACAGCAGCAGCGACGGTGGACCGACGACAGAATCACGCAAATTGCCAGACCTAAGCGGATAGTCGGCAATGAAACAGAGAGAGAAAGGGGAAGAGTCTGCTTCGCGCGAGTGCTATTAAGTAACCAATCGGCGTCAGTTATTAAAATCAACCGACGCTTATACCAATAGGTGTCGGTTAACTCAAACAAACGGACACCTATTCTCAATTATAGTCGTCAGTTTCAAATAGAAAAACCGACGTCTATCTACATATGCCGACAAAAACAAAATGTTCTCAGATTATGACAATAGTCGTCGATTGGCGTAGAAAACCGACACCAAAGGGGGGTGAAAATTTTCATGGGGACGGCGCGCAAAAATACATCAGCGTCGGTTAGTACAAGAAAACTTATGATAAAAATGGGCCCAATTTCTGTCTCACAAAAAACCTTTAATCGTCAGTTGTTTTGTTAAAAACCGACGCCGTATGTCAAATTTTGGAGGTAATTTTTTCCATTGGAAAATTTGGATTTGGCGGTCGATCTTAGGCGTCGGTTGCTTATCTAGGAACCGAGGCTAAATAAAAAGTGATACCCGTGTCTGGCCGCTCTTCACATATAGATGTCAGATTATATATATAAATGACGCTTTATGGTTTAGGCGTCGTATACAACCGACGCCTATAAATATGACGTTATAATCCATTTCTATAGACATGGGTAGCCCAATTTCTAACTCATGATAACCTAGACCTTGCTCTAAGTTACCCTTTTTAGCATTTGCAAAGACATAGAGGAGGACCCAGATCTAAGCCAGTTATATATACATATTTATAGTGATAATCATAGTCACTTTATAGTTGCATGAAATAAAAGTCATCCAAGCAGTTATTTTCAGGCAATAGATAAAAACATTTGGGAATCGCCGTGAAACTAAAGCAATTATCCATAAGCGTAACCACATACCTGTCAGGCTGATTTGAGATAGAATCAATCCAATCAATGCAAGAAATCCAAATAGGCAAGCAAGTACATAATGAGATCCTGAAATATGCATACAATTTCCTATTATTGATCATGCCATCAAGATCTATTGAACCTAGCTCGCTTCCTAGGGTTTCTAGTCCACTTTTAGGGTTTACTTTGCAATTAGGGTTTCACTTCATTTATACTATTTTAACCCTAATTTTATACAATTGCTCACAAACCCTAATTATCTCATCTATTCTTCACGAAAGATATTAAGGTTACCTTTTTACAACATCTAACCTTAATTTTAGATAAAAGGCACAATTAACCATCAATTAAGTCCATTATGCTCTTTACATTAAAACTACCAATTTTATCCTTTTCATTCATGACACATTGGGCCTAATTATCATCTTTGGTTCCTTCCGAATTAACAATTCATACTTCATTATGACCTAATTCACATATGAACTCTATTTATCATTAATTCCACCTTTTACCATTTGAAAACCCTAATTTCCATATTAAGGTTATTTATTCATAATTAGGAACTTTTATACTCAAAATAGCTTAGAACTATCATATCTCAACTTTAATCATGAAATTGAACAATTAAAGCCATTAAGAGTCACATTTACTAACATTAGGGTTTCAAGGCCCATTGAAGCATATTTATGCACATGAAACTCTAAATTAAACCTATTACGTGCAAAGTTCATCTTTTTTGTTCTCAATGTACCTTTTTATAATTAAAATGTTAATACCAACTTTAATCATCCATTAAACCCTACTAAATACATTAATCATCTCAAAATAGGGTTTCTTAATCATTAAAGCATTAAAGTTGATAACTTCCACTACATTTCGAATTTCAAGAGGAATTAGTTTCTAAAACTACTTTTATTGAATTCCCCTCCATTTTCTGAGCAACTTTCATATTTTATGTGTATCCATCTGAGCTACCAATATTTAAATATGATTTTTTCAAGAATAACTTACTTGGACTAATGGGAGGCCGCCACGTCGGCCACGTCATGCAACGTAGCTCAGCTAGATAAAAATATAACTGAATGTCCTTTTTACCCTCACATAAGTTGATCGTTCAGTAATGCCCGGAGGGGCAAAACAGTCAAACACACTGGACCTTCTTCTTCCTCCTCGCGACGGCGCACTGTTGTCGCCCTAGCCGTGACCTGCGCGACTCCTTCTCCTTCCCTGGACCACGACGGCCACCGGCGGTGGTTCCTTCCTCTCTGTCACCCTCCGCCACACCTATAGGTGCTCCAAGTTGCTGCCAAGGTGGCGGGAAATGGATTGGGCAGACCTGCAACTCGGCCGCCCTATGCAGTCGAGTTGTTGCTGCCGCGGCCAGCTAGGGTGAGGGGACGCTCACCCAAACACCTCGTGCTGTCGTGGAAGCGGCAAGCCTCCCTCGCAACTCCTCCACAACCCCTTATTGCTCCAGGTTAGGGCTACGCTCAAGGGTTAGGGTATTAGGATTTCGAAAATTACCTCTTTTATTCTCTTAGTACTTGTCTTTTAATCCATTGGCATGAATTTCTACTTTCTTAAAGCAAATAACATTTCTTTTTGATATTATCAAAAAGTCATTAATGATGTATCACATTATCCTCTTATTTGTTATTATTTGCCTTTTCTCTTTCCTTTTCTCCATTGGGGCTCTTGGGACCCCAAGAAACTCTAATGTTTCAAAATCTTTTTTAGTGGATACTCATTATCCTTCTAGATGCATCTATATCCATTATTTCTCATTATCTTGTTTATTTCTTTATTAAAATATCTGTTTTTGAGGATTTCTCTTTATTTCTCTTTTTATTTTCCTTATTGGAATTCCTTTTAACATTAGGAATCCTTTGGATACAAAAATCCACCAAGGATAACTCAATCATACATCTTTCCACTTATTTCCCATATTTTATCATTGTTTTCAATTTCTTTCTTAATAAAAAAATATTTAATTGATCTTTTCTTTTCTTGTTATATTATCTTTGTAACTTTGGAGTCCTTGGAACCCAAGGAACCCAAGAGGCACGAAATCCACCTTTAGATTATATTCTTTTGCCTTCTATAGGTTTTTTCATCTTTCTTTTCTCCATTTCTTATTAACAATGGAGTTTCTTTTGTCTTTTCCTTGTTATTGGGCCCAATAGCCAATAAAGCCCACAAAACAACCAACAAGGCTATTGTAAACGAAATCTATTTATTCAAAACAAATTATATCATTATTTTTTCAAATATCTTTAATAGGAGAAATTACATTTCTCACCAAAAGAACCCAAAAACTGGGGTTGTAACAGACATCTTTTCCACTTTTCACACTATTGGCAATAAACCTAGTGACAACGACCTTCCTAGAATGCTCAATGGTGGGATGAACCTGACTTTGTGGGAAGGGGATACAATTGAGGTCTCAGATGGGTTTGAACTTTTATCGAATGCCCAGTTAGGCCGCAGACGTCGAGGAACAATCTAATAGCATAGTTTTGTGGAGGTCGGATAACAGTCTAATAACATGGTTTGTGGAGTTAGGGAAGGGTTCCACGGGGGTTACTCCTTTTAGGAACATTACAAAGTAAAGTTGCAGTGCTATGCTTAGATGGTAGGTTAGCGGGTGATAAATCAATGAGGGATTGAACAATAGGTTGACATAATATTTTATTCATGGATGTAACCGGAAGCTATGCCCCCTCTACAACTAGACGTAGACTGGATCTAGTTGCAAGTTGCTTTCCTATCAAGTGTTTGGTGACACCTGCAAAACCTCCACACCTTTTTGTTGCTTTTATTTAATCTGACTCACTTAATCTACCTTGGTTGCAACATGAACACGATTATAGTATGAATCAGTGTGCACCCTACCACAATAGTGTTTCGATGTGTAGGTGTGCAAGAAGGCACCTGCCCAAGTCAACACCAAGCTAACCAGTTGTGCTCTGCATTGTCTACAACATAGATGCCAACTCAGTGGCACAATACTATGAACAATTCTCATTTTGCCCTTCTTCACTAGCACTGGGAAGGCATGGGAGGGACAAATTGTGGCTCTCCCATTTCTCCAAGATGTTGGTTTAATGATACCAGAGTAGGTTCAATACAAAGAGGATGAAACACAACATCATTTGGTAGATAGATATCAGGGAAGGTTCAATGCAAAGATGATGAAACACAACATCATTTGGTGCAAAGCCATACAGTTCTTTGGGACGCAATTGAAGGATCTAGTGTAGAACGAGCATGGGGAACTCAGGAACACGCTTACTTTATGGAAGGTCTAACTAGTAACTAGCATGCATTGAGGTTGGATAACTTAAACTATTGATCATGATCTTCGAATTCAAACTTAACTAGGACTAGCATATTAGAGAAAGGACTCAAGGAAGAGCGACAAATGTATAATTCGGAATCGTGAAGGAATGATGTCTAAAGAGGTTCACCGGTCTAGTTACGAAGAGAGAGACTCTAGGATGGATATTGATGGTGTAGCAAAAGGGGACTCGAGCTATGTATCGCGAAAACAATAATGTTATTCAAGATGCTTAGAGGTGTGGAACGCCCCCATTAGAGGTATAAAAAAAAAACGTTTTGCCACCAACTTCCCTTTAGATGTGACTATAAAACTTCCCTTTTGTTACCGGAGTGTTCCAGCTAAAAAATTTAATAGCTAACAAACCCCCTAGACTCACCGACCGTTGTTGCACCCTACAAAGAGACCCGTACACCAAGCCTTATTACAATTATTACTACGAATGCTATTTGGTAATTGGGGAAGTGAAAAGGAATACAAAGACAACATAAAAGAAGTCCGGTGGTTGTTGGGTTCAAATGAAAAAAAAATGATGAGTTTAAAAGTTAAACAAAAAGAGCATACCCTATCAAACAAACTTTTAATCAGAGACTAGTGAACGCACACGTGCACATTCACATGATATATAAAATTTGTTAAAAATGTACGGGGAGATGACTCGTCTGTAAAAGGATCTTTACGGTAAAAGATATTTGTGTTGGTTGTTTGAAAGGAGAGAATTAAGGAACCATTTCTGTGGAATGGAAAGAAAAATACAGAATTAAAGATAATAAAAATTAATAGGAGAGTGTAAGAAAAAATATTTATAGAAACAAAATTCTTTGAAAAAAAAAGAAGAGAAGAGAGTGAGTTAAGAGAGCAGCATCTTTTTATACCATATATGGACCCGCTGTGGTCGGCGAGGAAGCCCTTGAGAATCTCCATGAGCTCGGCAGCAGTAGTGGACTTGGGGTTGAGGGTGAAGAAGGCATGCTGCTCCTTCACAAACTCAACCACCTCCACGGGCTTCCCCATCTCCTTTAACCGCACGGCGTAGTCTTTGCTTCGATCCGTCAGCAGGTCTCTGCCCCCAACAATTACAAGCATGGGCTGGAACGCCACCTCGTCCAGCGGCGGCGCGGCGCCGGGGCCAAAGGGGTTGCAGAACTGGTGGTCCCTCGACGCCCCGGGAGGAAGCGACAGCCGCCAGTACCGGTCGTTGAGTTCGAGGTTGAGGAAGACGTCCTTGGGGCACTCCGTCTCAGAGCTCGTGTGCTCTGCGCTGCCGAAGAAAGGCATGAGCATGACGTACCCGCGGATCACGAGCGGGGAGGATGATGACGGCGACGACCCGCCATACCGCACGGCGAGGTGGTGGGCGATGTTCCCGCCGGCGGAGTCCCCGGAGATGAACACCCGGGTGAAGTCGACGGAATCAGAAAGCCAGGGTCCGGAGAGTGAGAACCGGCCTGTGCACGGAGCCACTCGACGGCGGCGACGCCGTCCTCGAGTGCGGCGGGGAGGCGGTGTTCCGGGGCGAGGCGGTAGTCCGGGGCGACAACTACAGCGTGGAGCGCCGAGGCGAGGCGGAGACAGTAGTTCTGGAAGTTGGGCCAGGTTCAAGACCCGATGCAGAAGCCGCCAACGTGGAAGTAGTAGAAGACCGGGAGCTTCGGGCTTGGGACGTCGGCGATGGGGAGGTCCCGGCTGCGTTGCGCGGGCTTGTAGAGGCGGAGACTGAGGCCGTGGGAAGGGTCGAACAGGACGTCCTTCCACTCCACGGACCCGTCGTCGTCGATCGGAATGGTGTAGCTCGGGTTCTGGGAGCGGACAATGGAGCCGTCGCTGTACACGCGAAGCACGCCGCGGCAGTTCTCCACCTCGTAAGGGACGGGAGAAGCAGCGGTAGCGACGTCTGAGCGAACAGAAGACATTTTGTGGGTTCTAGGAGCCGGACAGAAACCGGAACTGAGCAGAGACCAGAGAGAGAGGTAAGCGTAAGGCTGGCTAAGGCGGCCGATGGATGGTCTGTGCCAAGCGGCTAGCACAGCAATCTAGCAATTTGGCATCTGGACTTTTTTGTGACTAACCACGGCCTGGAGTGTCTTACGGGCCGTCGCCAGACCAGCGACGTTGTAACTCTGCACCAATGCACATGTTCTTGTCTCTATCTCTGCCCGTCTTTGTTTAATTTTGTGATGTACCATCATGGTATTAGAAAAAAAATATTGGTTGCTTATGCTTGGTTACTTACCCCTGCCGAGATTATAATTATAAGAGGTTTCTACCTAGTGAAATAAGGTTAGTTTGAATTTCAACAACTATACAGTTAACCGAATTCAAATTTTCCTTTGATATTGGAAATATCCATAATGTAAGTTATCAATTAGGTTAACAACTTCTTCATTTATGTATTTTGAAGTTGTTCTTGGTAACCACTTTTGAATTTTGTTACTAGTTTGTGATTTTCTTTTGAAATTTTTGATAACTTTATCAAGCTATTGTTAATTTTCTATATGGATAGGAACTGTTTTGTAACTTTGAGGTAAATATGGCATATTTATTTGACAAATCAATAGAAATGCAAGTACACCATCACATTCATACACACAAACACAAACACTGTCATGTATATGTATATATACATATGTACAAACATGCATGCACACATGGTGCCAGGTTTGTGTCACATGAAATCGGATTTTTCGTCTAACATCGTTTGTACTTGAACTAACAAATTCCATATTTGATTTACCAAATTCCTCCCGCACGTGTTGACGAGTTTTCTTCATGACTTATATACATGCATACACACATACAAACATATGCACATGTACTATCATACTTCCCACTAGACACATACACACATGCAACGCAAACACATATATACATGCATACACACATACAAACATATACACCCGGCCAGCGTGCCCCTCATGAAGGGTCGCTGTTTTGATTCCCCGCTCGGGTCAGCTGTATTTACCAACCTCTTGGGTCATCCGGGCTCTGACACCTATTTGGAGAGGCGGTGGGCTTCGGCCCATGCAGATCTAAACACATATATACATATGTTTTTCTGCTAGTTAAGATCTTTTTTAGTTATTAACATAGGAAAAAGTTGGCATACTTTATATACTTCCCCATGTTTGTTTTTACGTACAATTCTTTGATTTATGCTTTTTTTTCCTTCTTCTTAAATTATCATCACGAGATATGACATAGTGTGTATTGTACACATAAACATGAAATGATATACCACGGAATGAAGTTTATACAATTCTGGATGTGCCTCTTCTCAAACCCATGAGGTAGAATTACCCGCCAACCGTTCAACTATAGCTCTACCGCAGTCTTTATAATTGCAATTACTATTACAGTGGCAAGAATATGGCCATACTCACGAGTTATGCCACCATTGTTGCAGTAGTTTGTAAAAGGGTAATGATATATAGCACACTATATACACCATCGTAGACACCCTAACTTCGGGAAGCCCCAAAAAGGCACAAGCCACGCAGGAAAATAGCGCAAAGCGCGTATTTTCGAGGCTTTGTCCGCACTGTGCGAATTGGGACGCAGGACAGTGCTAGAAGATTAAACGGCGCATGTTCGGTTACCCGGCCCAACCCAAAACATGGGATTTCCCCAAAAAAGAGGGTGCACTCCCACCTTTTGTGCTGCGAGGCTCTTGTGTGAGGTTTCTGTGTGGCGATCAGGGCGAAGCGAAGCGAGCTGAAGAAGAAGCTCGTTGCTGGCGGAGGAAGTTGGTGGCTGGCGGAGGAAGCTCGCCAAAGCCGACGGAGGAAGCTGCGGAGCTTGGTTATGAGTTGATAAGCCAGAAAGTTGAAGCGAGAGGCGGAAAGCTTGGCGGAGGAAGACACTCAATGCAAGCCGGAAAGCTAAAGCAAGAAGCAGAGTTCCGCCGGAGAAGACGAACGCTAGAACTACGCGGAAAAGCTCAGGTAAGTACTCAAAAATCTTTCTACTTTTCTGAAAACCTTTTTCTGATAAAAACCCTTTGCATGTCACCTTAATACGATAGAAATCTCTATTTAGCGATTTTTTCTGGAGATACAGGGGATTTAGAGGATGGATTTCAGAATGTGGTGCATAGGGTTCCGACTTGAGAGAGAAGGGAACTAACTTTTTAGAAACAATGAGTAGATGGTTGCCTGTTATCTTAAAATTAAAAGTTCTAATTTGAATAAGTATCGGTACTGTTCTTATGGTAATGCCTGGAGTGCTTGATATATTTGACAAGGGATATAGGTTATGTATAACAATTGACTGATAATATTGTTTTCAAAATGTTATAATAAAATTTTGGCTATGTGTGTTATATTGTTTGGGTTGATTATGATAATGCCTGCAATGCTTATTTCCTATGGTTGAAATAGAAATGAATGTGTTAGTATTTGTTTATGGTCCTGATTGTTTAGTTTTGGTCAGAATTAATAAATCTTATGACAATGGTAGCTATGAAATGCAAATTTATTCAATTTATTCTTGGTATTGTTTTGTATAACTATTAGCATTGTTTAGATTTATTTTTTGATTTGATATGGTAAGCTGGTTATAAATTTATGTGACAATGTGGTACAATTTCTACTAATTTGGCTGTTGAAATGTTCTTTTCCTACATTGATACATTAATATTGGTGCATATTGGTATTATTTTGAGGAGTTTGAAATATGGGTACATAGATTTAACACTGGGCTGTGGTAAGGTTGGTATTGTGTCTAAGATGTATTGGTATTATTTTGTGTTGTGATTTCTTGGAAGTTTATGAGAGTGGATAATTAAATTTAACACTGCGGTGTGGTAATGTGGGTACTATGTCTGCTAGGTATTGGTATTATTTCGTGGTGTGATTTGGGGAGAGTTGAGGATAATGGATAATGATATTTAACATAATGCTCTGGAAAACTTTGCTATTGCATTGGAGTGTGTAATTATTTTGTGTTGTGATTTTGGGAAGTTGAGTAGAGAGGATAATTGTATTTATCATACTGTTGTGAAAAATTTTATGTAGCACTGGGCTGTAGTGATATTGGTACTGTGTGTATTGACAATTAGTATTATATTGTGTTGTGATTTGGGGAAAGTTGAGAAGAGTGGATAATTATATTTAGCATATTGCTGTAGAACTGGGGTTTAGTGACTCTGGTACTGTGTCTAATTGGTTTTGGTATTATTTTGTGTTGTGATTTTGGGAAGTTGAGTAGAGAGAATAATTATATTTATCATACTGCTGTGAAAAATTTTATGTAGCACTGGGTTGTAGTAATATTGGTACTATGTGTTTTGGCAATTGGTATTATATTGTGGTGTAATTTTGGAAAAGTTGAGAAGAGTGGATAATTATATTTAGCATATTACTGTAGCACTGGGGTTTAGTGATGCTAGTACTGTGTCTAATTGGTTTAGGTAATATTTTGTGTTGTGATTTGAGGAAAGTTGAGGAGAGTGGATAATTATGTTTAGCATACTACTATGGATAAATTTGTTGTATCATTGTTATGTGGTAATGTTGGTACTGTGTTTATGGGTAATTAGTTTTATTTTTTGTTGTGGTACACTTCACTGTGCTGTGGTAAATTTGGTACTGTGTCTATTGGCAATTGGTTTTATGTTGTGTAAAAATAGGTACCGACATGTTTCTTAATGCATATTATAGGTGTTGTTACTAGACATCAATATGTCAATTGAGGATCAGATGAGCACAAAGCATTTTGGGAGTAGATGCTCGATAAAAAAATTTAAAGTTGTATTAGGGATGGCTAAAAATGAACACCAAACCATGTTTAAGGAAATGGTATTCGGTGTGTTCGTTGGGATAAGATGTCCTACTTCTTTGGACATAAACTTGATAGAAGATCTTGTGTATGCATATGATGACAACAAGATGGCTTTTAAGATTGGAAGCACAATGGTGGGGTTTAACCCCCAACAAGTGTGCTCTATATTAGGATTACCTACTACAGGTAAATCATTTTAGAAAAACTATAAGTATAAAATTAGATTTAGGGCACTACATCAATTGATTTGATGAATATTATGTTTTTTCTTTGTTTAGGTGTTAGCAGTTTCTTGCACTCTGGAAAATTGTCCGGTAAAGGCAGTAAGATTAGATGTTAATATTTTAAAGGGGATCCTAAAGTAAACGATGCTATTGAAATATTGAAAGAACTTGTTGAGAAGGAAGACAACAAAAGTAAAGAAGACTTTGTGAAGATATGGATTTTGGTGTTGCTTAGTAGTTTTTTGTATCCATATGGAAATTTTGGAATACAAAAGGTGTTGTTCGATTTGATCAATGATTTTGATAGGATTGACGGATTCAATTGGGTTGATTCTATCCATAACTACCTCCATTTGGGGATGATGGATATGACTATCAATCGAAAGGGCTACCGAAAGGGGTGCAACACACTGTTAATGGTAATTATTGGTATTATAGAGCTAATTTATGATACACGTCTGACCAATTATATTAATATCAAATGTTTATTTTTTAAAGGTCTGGTTTAGGGAGGCTCAAAAGATGTTATCGGAAGACTATCCAAACGGGGTACTACACATCAACAAATGGAAATACGATCATAAGTTCAATATTTATTTGGCAAAACATGACAAAAAAATCGCTGAACTTAATGGGGTATACATCCATGATGAATGGAAAGTTGGTGATGTGGGAAAGAAGTTGGTGGTTTCTGATGACAGTGATGTGCTAGATTCATCCAGAGTGAAAATAGCATATCTAGAAGCCGATAAAATGCAGTTAGGTTTGGAACTAAAAAAACAAAAGTTGAAGTATGACAAAGATATGGGGAGGTTGACGTCGGAGAATGAAGAGTTGAAACTAATGGTGAACGGGTTGGAGATGGCTTTGAATAAAATCCAAATTGATTGTTTGACTTTGAGGGAGGAATTGGCGGTACATGGATTGGTTGATTGAACCATGGAAAGCACAAGTTCTGAAAAGTCTGGGAGTGAATACAATGAGGAAGAAGATGAGTCAGACGGTGATACCCTAGCAGATATGAGGGATAGTCTGAAGGTATAGCACTATTACTATTTTATTAATATATTGATAATTATACTATTATGAGTAATTGTTTTCATTGATTATAGTAGAAAAATAAAAAGAAGGTGAAAGAATCGAAAGATGATGGGAACAATGACGACACAGATGTTAGTATTGTGACAAAGTTGTTTTAATTATTTTAATAAAAAATAGTATATAATGTGTTTTTGTGATTGATGTAGGATTTCGTTCTCCTCAAGAGGCCTGAATCGAAGAAACTAAAAATAAATGTCGATAAAAAGACATTTTCTTCGAAATTAAACCTAAAGTTGTTTGCAGACGTTAGTACTGTCCTAATTATTTTTTTGTATTCACTTCATAATTCATATTGTAAATTTATTAAAGCTTTATTATAAGAAAAAAGCAAAGAGGAAGAACAAGCCGAAATAGATAACATAGTAGCAGATACAATATCTGCCATTACTCGAGAAGCCTGTGATAAAAAACCACAACAAAGTGTTGCAGTTAATGATGAAATAGATAAAGTAAATGTTCTGATATATGTTTTTTTGGGTACAGCTATTAGTGAAATTTGGTATAGTAGTTAAAAAAAATTAGTATGTCTCAGCTTGATTATTTGAATGTCAGGACAATGTTAAAGAAGATGTCCCTAAAGCAGTTCAGAGTGACATTAATGAGAAAGAAAATGTAACAATGACTGTAGAGTGTGAACCCTTTGCGATCTTAGATAGTGGAGATAATAAAGATAAACTGGTTTGTGGAATATTTTATATTGTGTTCATAGTATTTTGATTATAGTAGGCTTTAAATTGACTAACTGTTTAATTTTGTTAAGGTGGAGGCCAGTGGAGAACATCAAATCAGTGAAGTTGGGGGAGAGCAAGCTCAAAACCCTACAATTGAAGAAGGGCAACAACATTGACCTAAAAAAGAAATGGAACAATTTGTAGGTGATGATAGTTTGTTTGTAACTCCTGAGAGAGGAAACACTGTCATTCTTGTTGAAAAAGAGAAGGTAGAAGGGACGGGAAAACTCTTGGTATGTATTAATATGAAAATAAGTATTGGATGATATATGTATTGGTACAATATTAAATAATAGTGTCATTGTCATAATTCTTGCAGGCTAAAAAGTATACCAGCACAAAACCAGATAAACAAATTGATGATATTATCAACAATTTGTTGCCATCTGGTTTTGACAAAACACCTGTTAAAGGTTTGAACGGGAATCTGTTGATTGACAATCTAATGGTGACGAATGATGTATATTGTTATTTTTTAATTTAGTATAACTGCATAAAGTCTCTTGTCTCATAATTATTGGTTTTGTATCTTGTTTAGTGGGAGACAAAGGAATGGATTGTGCCAGTTTGTGATCATGTTGATCAAGTGGAAGCTGACATTAAGAAGAAACTGAAGGGGAAGACTGCAGTGCCGGTCGTTAGAAGAGTGAAGCTTAAGAGGAAGGCAAAGGGAGACGATGATGATCTGTCTATTATTACTGTTATGAGAGATTTTGATAATAGAGCACTGCAAACTCTTAAGGAAGAGGGTATAAAATATCTTGAAGTGGTGATATATTTTTGATATGTTGTTATTTTGAACAAATATTAAACGTCGATTATAAAAGTTGTAATTTGTGTTTGATGTTTGATAATTTTGTACTACAGATAACAAGGGAAGGAACCAATGATGGTGATTTTGTATACGCGGCACCACACGCAACTTTGATGAGAAGTGATTTCAAGAAAATGGTGAAAAGGGCATGAATGTTGAGCAATCAGGTCTGTAAAATCATACAACACTTCTGTCATAAAATATTAGTATTGTTGTTGTATCACATAAGTATTGCTATGTTTGTTTGTAGGTCATGGAAGGGGTGATGGAACTAATGAGGAAAGGGAATGTAGGGAACCATAAAAAGTGCTTCATTTCTCATTCCTCGTTTCCAGACACCATTAGAACACACAATGAAAGGGGACTGACCACTTATTTCTTGAAACATATGGGGGAAATATTAGAATTTAAAAATATGATTATGCCTATTTTGACAGGTGCACACTGGCATCTGCTTGTAGGAACATTAGGCAGAAAAGGTTTTGTTCATTATAACAGTTTGGAGGAGGAAAGGAATGTGGACAATGTTGTAGTGTACAATGCATATGACCGAGATGCATTGCTGATGGTAAGCACCTCTAATTTCAAATATATAAGACATCATTGACTGTTGTGTTGAATAATTAATTTTGTGTGATGTTTGTGTGATGAATTTAGGCCCAAGCAATAAAATATGCATTGAAGATTAAAGCTGGAATAACATATCAGGGTTGGAAAATAATTTATGATAGGAGAGCTCCCCAACATGATCCTACCAGCAATGATTGTGGATTCTATGTGATAAGGTGGATAGAAGAACTCATTCAAGATTGCAGCATTGAAGGGACAAGGGGAGATAACGTTCACCTACTGAGGGGGACTTATGCAATGAAATTACTAAACTAGAAGTGTGGCATAAAACTCATAAAACAAGATTAACTAATGTAGAAGCATATTATTAGCAGTGGATTACTGAAAATCACTAAAAATTAAAACTATTTATCAAGAGATCCATTCACAGGAAAACTCTTTCATTCAGAACCAAAGTATTTCAAGTACATACTGGTTCACTAGTACATCTCTGATACTAATTCCTCTCGAGAGTTACAACATTAACTGCCCTGTTAAACTGTACATCAGCAGTATAAAAATCTCAAGGCATCAAGCCAAAATCTCAGATTGAATTGTCAAAAACACTAACACCCGAGAGTACAGAGACGGCTCATAGGACTAACTACACAAAACTAGATAGCCACTGTCTCCACCTGATGGATCACTGCTGTCCTTGGGGCTGCTGCTATTCCCTTATAGAAGAGTTTCTGCCTTGATGTCTGTGTCTACCTAAAAACATTGGATCCCACGGGGGTGAGACAATTATAAAAATTTCCCCAGCGGGAGATATAGCTCTCTGCCAAAATATTATCATTGCAGTTTCATAGAAATAAACTGAGCAGTGGGATAGTATAAATCAGTAGCAGATGAATCAACATCTATACAGATTAGAGCAACATTCTTATGCAAGTATTTCAGTTATAACTTGATAAAGAAGCATGTCTCTTATTCAATATGAATTAAAAGAATATAAGTACATTTATGTATCAAGGACATGCTAAGCAGTATAACATCAACTAATGATTTTCGTATTTCAATCTTATGCAAAAATGCTACACAGCTGATTGTATTTTACAAACATATTTAAGCTCTGAGGAGATGAGGTATACCACTCATACTCCAACCGACCATTTCTAGAATAGAAATCGGTACCATAATAGGTCAATGGAAGAGCCAGATTCCCATGACCTCCCACATCCCCGTCAGTACCGGATCACAAGAAGGACTATGTTGACTACTCAAAATAGCTTTCCAGGGTATACTGGAACTTCGCTATAGAGTTACAGTGTCAACTTCACTCTCATCGGAAATCGAGAACATTAATGCTTATCTCCATCGACCCGTCATACAATAACATTGGGAGATTAATGATACATCCATCCCAACCATCGGGGGACTTGTGATACATCCATCCCGATACATGAAGGATTGGGAGGTTTAGTGTTTACCTTCACTCAATCTCTTCACCCGGACGTAAGGATATTTTCTCCCATTTACCCCCACATATTCAGAATATGCGAATTTCAAGAATTCCATAGAAAACATGTTTCACCATCACGAACTGCTGACGATGATGGATCTATGGTCAGAGCACTACATGAATAGATTTCACTTGATTAATTAAGTACATTTTCATATTCTTTTAGCATCAGGCAAGTTCTCAAAGAACACTTATTATGACAATGCAATGAAGAAACATGTACTATTTTCGTCAAATACTTAACAGTCTTTAAAAGGTATTGGGAACTCAGTCCCTTATTTTAAAACTGGGAATTCTCATCCCTTCACAATTTCATCACCATAATCATATGGCCCTAGTTAATTAAACCCTTGATTCATCATTAAACATTGTTACCACTTTTCCAGGTAACCATCACCTTTAGGTCAATTCACCAAGGCAATCATGATACTTGCTATTACAAGCATCACACATGGTACTTGAGGCCCATTAACTCTCTTGTTACCTCTTATCAGGCAACAAGGTATATTATGGTACTCAAGGCACAATCAAAATAGTGAATTAAACATCATAGCTCATACCTGGCCATGATTATCATTTCAACATACCTGCATGGTTAGCAAAGATGATAACAGTGATATCAATTGCATATCAGAACCATGTTCAACAATTATGAATTCACTATTCATGGGTAACACCACTATTCCCTTACGAGGGTTAGGGTTTCCCATTGCATGTCATATGAGGATAATCATCTCATTAGCATATCATAGTTATTGTTTATCACCATAATGCCCAAAATTAGGGTTCATTAAGCAATACATAGTATTACCCTGGATTTGAGCTTCATAGCACATCAAACATCAGGGTTTCTCATGAAACCATCCTTAGTTAGGGTTTCACATCAAATTCACCCTATAAAAGGATCTACATTCAATAATCCACAATTAGGGTTTACTATTCATCCCAACTAGGGTTTCATGTTCCATTACCCATAATTAGGATTTACTATTCATCCCAATTAGGGTTTCATGTTCCATTACCCATAATTAGGGTTTACTATTCATCCCAATTAGGGTTTTGCATCATATTACCCTAAATTATGTTCACATATATCATCACCCTAGATTAGGGTCACATCCATACCCTGGATTAGGGTTTCAATTATAATTGCCCAAAATTAGGGTTAAGGTTCAACAACCTTGTCATTTAGGGTTTATGTTCATGATTAGGGTTTCATGATCTCTTTACTTAAGGATCATATCCTTAATTACCACATGAGTCATACTCATGTATCAATTCCATATTATTATCCTCTCAACTTGATTAGGTTACATCAACCCTATAGCCAAGTTCATACAACTATGATTGACATAGTGTACCAAGTCATTGATCTTATAAACAATTAGGGTTCATCCCTTAATTGACACTAATCACTTAGGTACTATTAGGGTTTTAACCTTTTTACCTTCATTGATTAAAATTACTGACCATCATTGGATTATTGGAACTATCATTACCTCCAATATCCAAGTAATTGAATCACCATCAAACTCCATGCGGTTTTGAAGTTTCATCACCAAACGGTTTTGAAACCGTTTGCCACCAAACGGTTTTGAAACCGTTTGAAACAAATAGTTTTGAAACTATTTTCCCCCAAACGGTTTCAAGACCGTTTGGGCCAAATCTGTCCCAAAACCGCAAGGGCTCACTAGGTCATTCATCAATCCAATCAATTTCCAATTGCACCATTGAATTGACTATTGGTTATTCAATTGAAGGACTCATCAATCTAAACCATTAGATCATCATCCATGGGTCAAGGATCAACCACTAACCCACCAAACGGTTTTGAAACCGTTTGGTCCCAAATGGTTTCAAGACCATTTGGGCTCAAACGGTCTCAAGACCGTTTGACCCAAGTTGTCTTGAAATCGTTAGGGCCAATCAAGGATTCTTCAATCAACTTGATTTCCACTTGAAGGATTGTGCACACATTGAATCAATCAATTGAGTCCATTGGATCATCATCCAACAAGTAATTAAGTTCAGACCTCAAACAGTCAACTAAACCAAATGGTCAACCCCTTCATGCGGTTTGGAGTCCAAGACACCAAACGGTTTGCAAACTGTTTGGTCTCAAATGGTTTGGTGAAAATGTTTGGACCAAAGGTCCAAGACCGTTTGCTCTTGATCTTTAATTAAGGTGTATTATTATGAAAATGTTATCATCTTCAACCTTTAGACTCACAGAACTACTGCCAATTTCCATGGCAACTTCATTAATCAAGCAAGGCTATTGCAATAATAACAATTAAATCAATTGTATGGAGAAATCGAATTCAATGACAAAGGTTAAGGGTTTAAGTTATATAAACCGCCTTCAAATATGATCCCAAGCTCCAATATTCACAGCTCCAAAGGTGGATGAAGCTCTAACAACCTCCCAAGGTCGTTTCTCAAGCTTTTGGAGTGAAAGGATCAGCTAGGGTTGAAGATGGAGTGAAGAAATGAAGGAATCATGCATTGTTTTATGATTTTCACCATGAAATCAAGAAGAACGAAGGTCAAAGACTTACCAACAGGATGGGGGCGTCCTTCCTGCTGTTCGTAGCTCTCTTGGTCGGTTTTGCAAGCAAGGAGAAGAGAGGAATCCGAAAAAGATCCTTAGGTGGGTTGGAAAAGGCTCTTTTATAAGAAAAATCAATGAGAGAGAAATTGTTTTATAAAAATCATTAAATTACAAATTATTGCCACCTCTTCCTCCTTGGTTTCTTACATGAAAAGGCAAATAAATCCCACCGAGATCCCTTCCATTATCCATGGATTATGGGGAAATAAATTAAGCACCTTAATCCCTTATAATATTAATATATATTTTTCAGTGGAAAATTCTTTTCCTTATAATAAGGTGAGTGGAATTTCACCTCTTTAGGATATTTGTGGTCCTTGAAAGGATCAAGGATGTCCACACACATCGGAATTCCACCATTTTAATTTTGGTTGAAGGCCCTTCAATTATTTTATTTATTTTTTAGCATTAATGTTTCCATTATGCATAAATCTTGATTATTTTAATATCAAGATTCTCTCTCCTCCAACTTAATTCAAATGAGGCGCCCCTATCATTTTCTTTGCTCCACATGATTCCAATAAACATTAGGGACCTTATTGAAGTGGTAATTTACATATTGCACCCTAGGTTTTGGGTAAATTGCACATTACACCAAAACTAGGTTTTCATGCATCAACATTGCTTTATCAGCTCTTTCTTGGAATTGAGGCTATCACAAGCCATACGTGTGCATCATCTTCACTCTCATCATGCTTTAACACATGAGGAAAATATTATAATACATAATTTGCAAATAAACCCCTCAACTTGGGTAATTTGCACTTTAGTCCAAACCAAGCAAAATATTGATTTCAACAATATTCAAAAAGGACTAAAATTGCAATATAAGTTCCTCTTGAGCATTAATTACTTTTCAAAAGATAAGAGAAAGCATATAATCCACTTTGTTAAGAAAAACACCCAGGTTTAATTCATAACCCAGGTCAGGGATGTTACAAGTTTATCCACCCCTTACAATGATTTCGTCCCCAAAATCATCAACAAAACTTTAAGAGAAAAGAGAAGGATACTTCCTTCTCATCTCATCCTCTAGTTCCCACATAGCTTCTTCAATGACACGGTGATTCCAGAGGACTTTTACAAGACTAATGTCTTTCTTTTTCAACTTCTTGATTCTTCTATCAAGAATCAACACTGGCCCTTCCACATAAGATATGTAATCATTTAGTTCTACTTTCACAGGTTGTAGAACTAACTCAGTGTCAAGATGACACTTCCTCATCATAGAGATATGAAATACTGGGTGCAATCTATGCAACTCAGGTGGTAACTCCAGATTATAGTCTACCTTTCCCATCCTTTCAATGATCGAATAAGGCCCCATAAATCTAGGAGCTAACTTCCCTTTATTTCCAAATTTCAGGATACCTTTCCAAGGTGAAACCTTAAGGTATACCCTGTCTCTGACTTGGAATTCTAAGGGTCTACGACGCTTGTCAGCATAGGATTTCTGTCTATCCTGGGCTGTTTTCAATTGTTGTTGTATAACTTTAACCTTCTCAGTTGTTTGTTGAACCAGCTCAGGACCCAAAAGTTGATATTCACCAGTTTCATACCAACATAGGGGAGATCTACAACGTCTACCATACAAAGCCTCGTATGGTGCCATTTCAATATTGTGCTAATAGCTGTTATTATAAGCAAACTCTATCAAGCTCAGATGTAGATCCCAACTCCCCACAAATTGAAGGACACATACCCTAAGCAAGTCCTCCAAGGTTTATATCGTCCTCTCAGACTGTCCATCTGTCTGAGGGTGAAAAGTTGTACTGAACCTCAGTTGTGTGCCCAAAGCTTTATGAAGTCACTCCTAAAAACAACTCGTAAACTAAGGACCTCTATCAGAAACTATTGTAACTGGTACCCCATGCAGCCGCACTATCTCATCTACGTAGATTTGTGCAAGTTTCTCAGCTATATAGGTTGTCTTGACAGGTAAGAAATGTGTTGTCTTTGTCAACCTATCAACTATCACCCAAATGGAATCATGACTTTTGGATGTTCTAGGAAAACCAACCACAAAGTCCATAGTTACATGATCCCACTTCCACTATGGTATTAGCAGGGGTTGCATTGTTCCTACGGGGTTTTGATGTTCATCTTTAACCTGCTGACACACTAGACACTGCATAACAAACTCAGCAACATCCTTCTTCAAACCAGGCCACCAATACATATCCTTTAGGTTATGATACATCTTGGTGCTCCCTGGATGTATAGCATACATCGAAGAATGAGCCTCTACCAGAACCAACTTTCTTAAGTTATCAAAGTCAGGTACTACCATCCTACCATGGTAACAGACTACCTGGTCATCAGAATCATGGAATCCATTCCGCTTCTCACTACCATACTCTGACCTGATCTGTTGAATCATAGAATCAGTCTGTTGTTCTTCTTTAATCTGCTGTCTCAGAGTAGGTTTTATGTGCATCTCAACTAGAAACCCGGCTAACAATGACACTTTAAGCTGTACATTGTCTTGCCTCAAAGATATAAACATATCTCTCTTAGAGCACACTAAGGAGTTTGGTTGTGCTCTATCTAGGGCTGGTGTTGCTGATTTTCTACTTAGTGCATCAGCAACCACATTGGATTTCCCTGGATGATAATCAATTGTACAATTGTAGTCCTTGATTAACTCCATCCAGCGGTGTCGCCTCATGTTAGATCATGCTGAGAAAAGATATACTTCAGATTCTTATGGTCTATGAAAATTTGGAATGTTTCTCCATAGAGATAATGTCTCCAGATCTTCAAGGCATGGACCACAACAGCTAACTCTAGATCGTGTGTTTGATAATTCTCCTTGTGTTTCTTAAGCTGTCGAGAAGTAAAAGAAATCACTTGCTTATCCTGCATTAGCACACATCCTAAGCCATTCTTAGATGCATCATAGAAGACTATATACCCCTTTCCTTGCTCAGGTAGCACCAGCACAGGTGCACTTGTTAACCTTTCCTTCAGTAACTAGAAAGATTGTTGACACTTGTTATACCAGACAAAAGGAATCTCCTTCCTTGTCAACTTGGTCAGGGGTAAAGCTATTGAACTGAAGTTCTTAATGAACCGCTTGTAATAGCCTGCCAGTCCTAGGAAACTTCTTATCTCTACCGGTGTCCTCAGCTGTTCCCATTGCAGGACATATTCTACTTTCTTAGGATCAACACGAATACCTTGAAGAAGATATTCTGGCAACCAGAACTCACATTTGCTAAACTTAGCATATAACTTATGCTCCCTCAGCAAAGTCAGAGCTTGGCGAAGATGTTGCTCATGTTGTTGAGCATCTCTACTATATATTAGGATTCCATCTATAAAGACGACAACATACTGATCCAGAAAAGGTCGAAAGATTCTATTCATGAGTTCCATAAATGCAGCTGGTGCATTAGTTAGTCCAAACGACATAACCGTGAACTCATAGTGACCATACCTTGTCCTAAAGGCAGACTTAGGTATGTCACCCTCCTTGATACACAACTGATGGTATCCCGACCTCAGATCTATCTTAGAAAAGACAATTGCACCACACAACTGATCAAACAAGTCATCAATCCTTGGTAGAGGATACTTGTTCTTTATAGTTACATTGTTTAACTGTATGTAGTCAATGCATAAACACATAGACCCTTCCTTTTTCTTAACAAAAAGGATCGGAGCACCCCAGGGTGAAGTACTCGATCGGATAAAACCCTTCTCAAGAAACTCTTGTAGTTGTTTCTTGAGCTCTGCCATCTCAGCATGCACCATTATATATGGTGTTTGTGCTATTGGTTGCGTGCCCGGAACTAGATTTATTTCAAAATCAATCTCTCGGGGCGGAGGAACACCTGGAAGTTCTTCAAGAAATACATCTTCAAATTCCCTAACTACCGGAACTTCAGAAGGATGAGGACTCTCCATTGTGGTATCAACCACATGGGCTAAGAATGCAAAGCATCCTTGTCTCATCAACCTTTCAGCTTCCATAGCTGATACAAGACATGTTGGAAGAATATTTTTATCTCCCTGAAAGATCCATGTGTCACCATTATCTGTGAACACAACTTGCTTGGAACTACAATCCAAGACAACCTTATACTTATCTAAGGTGTCCATCCCAAGGATTATATCAAACCCATGCATCTCAAGTGGTATAAGATCAACTTGAATGCGATGGTAAGAAAAGAAAAGTTTGCAGGGAGAACACACTTCCCGCAACACTACATATCCCAACAAAGGGGTTTCTAGCATCAAACTATCTGCTCTATGACTAACAATCATGTTGCAGTCATAAATCACTTCTTGAGTGATAAAAGATTGCGTAGCACCCAGATTAATTAACACAGATACGAAGCAGAATAAAGACATATAAGAATAAAATAGTTCCATCTGACCTATCACAATCTGAGGGTTGACTACTGCTTCAGGCTGGTTCATAACATAGAACCTAGCCGTCACTTTCTGTTGACCCTATGCTCGATTGTTGGATGTCGACGAACTGGCTTGGGACACTGGTCCACGTCCTCTAGCACCACTGCCAGGTTGTTGCCTCTGAGAGCCCTACTAACTCTGCCTCAGTTGCTGGGTAACATTCCTGGTTTTCTCAGGACAGTCCCTCACCACATGGCCTTCTCTCCCGCATCTATAATAGGTTACATTCCCCCTCGGTGGTCTGGGTGGTCCTGTTACTAACATAGAGGCTAAGCTGTGAGATCCCTTCGGTGGTAAACTACAGTTTCTACCCATACTTGACGTCCACTGCGTCTGGGTATTGAACCTTGGTGGTGGTGTAGGCACAGAATACCTTGGTTTCTTAAAACTTCCAACTCTCTATCCTTAAAACTATGGGTATTCCTTCTTACCCTTGGTCTGCCACTTCTCAATTACAAACCTCTCTATGCGTCTTACTGACTCCACGAAAGTTGCAAACCTCTCTCAATTCTCCAGAGCAGACACCAGAGCGGTTAATTCATCGTTCAACACTTTCTCAAATTGCCAAATTCTCTCCTCATCATTAGATGCCATGTGCGGATAGAACCGCAACAATTACATGAACCTAGCCTCATACTCGCTAATGTTCATTGGTCCTTATTTAATTCTCTCAAACTGAGAGATCTTCTCATCTAGATACGTCTTGGGACAGTATCTAGCGATGAATTCATGCCTGAATTCATCCCATCCAATCACAACTCCAGATCTTTTGCCTTCCTCGATGGTCCACCAGTGGCCAACACTCCCTTTGAGGAGATATACATCATGTCTGACCCTCTCATCATCAGGAATCATGAGGATCTTGAAGGCTTTCTCCAACTCTATCAACCATAGATCAGCATCTACTGGGTCGACTGTACCAACATACTCTAAGGCTCCTACCCTCTTCAGCCTTTCAAAAGTCTTGCCGACACCATGCCTTTCATCATGGGCTGGTGCCCTAGGTGCAGGTACTGGCATTCTGTAATGACCCACACTTTTGAGTGTCTAAAAGACCTTAAAGTCGCAGATCGTTAATCATAACTTCCAAGATCATATTCATGAAATAATACAAAATAGTAAATAATTTCCATTAATGATCAAATATGTACATGTTTAGATAAAAAGCTCCTCGAAGGAGTTACATAACTTTTAAAAAGAATTAAATTTTACATGTGTGAAGATAAACCATTAAAACTAAACCTTCATGATTAAACTGTAGTGTCTTCAACATCTTTAATTGTACCCTCATGTCCACGAATCAAGTATATCTAATACCTAAAACGCCGACAAACAAATACGCGATCAGTATATTGCTATACTGGTACGTGGGTTCAAACAATAATCAAAAGTACAGATATAAGCAAACATCTTTATCTTGAATATAAGAAAATAAACTTGTTTTCATATTCTAACCCATATCTGGTCAACTACCTCAGGTGTAATCACTGTCCCTCTGGGGGCTCGTGTGCATTACCCTTAAGATCAGTCTAACCCAGGGTTCAGAATACTATTATTTATTTTACATGATACTCATATGAACTTTATAGTTTGCAAGAACTAAATAAACAAGCAAGCAATTTATTTATCATTCAATCTCATCGAGAAACATCGGAAATCTCGGAATTCGATACATGTATTCATAAGCGTAACCACGTACCTTATGCCATCACATAAACCATGCAAATCTAACATGTACTTTAAGAGTGTTTCCAAACATCCAAGCAACAAAGCATGTAATCAACAAGTATCTGAAACAAAGCATACTACGTATGTGTCACCATGTATTCTCATTATATTAATCAGATTTAGATGTACTCCTAAACTAAGATTTAGGGCTATCTCGTGTTTGGAACTGAGATTAGGGATACCAACCCTAATTAGATTGTATTATGGTTTCTAAGATTACAAACTCAGTTATGCATGTTAGATTAAACCTTGATTAGCATCTTAAGCATATTAGATTACCTGTGACATCTAAATCACATTACTAACATTAAGATCATAGCAAGATGTCCATGTTGGTTGTAAAACCCTAAACAAAATGAATAAGATTACTAATCAAGAATCGTCCGTTATTCATCATTATCATGGATTTTCTTATTAGACATGACAAGATCAGGTATGAACTCAATATAACCAAATCTAATCAATTAAGCATTAAATTAAAAAAAATTTAGGTTTTCCCTTTATTCTAATCACATTATCACATATGTTGCTTATAATTTTAGAACAGAAAGCATAAACAGACTTTGATCATATTTTATTTGGATTGTACTCGTTTTTCTAATCAATTTGATATATAATTTTGCTATATTCTGAATTATCCATAATTAACTAGAATTATTACAAGATAAACACTTACCGGCCAATCAGAAGGTGCCACGTCAGCCTTGCGGGTGTTGCACTTGGTGTGACCAATGGGCTGCGACCAACTCATACTTGGGTTCCAACAAAGCTGGGGCTTGCAAACATGACGAAAGGACTTCACTACCCCTTGTCCATCACTTTGGAGTTCCTCTCGCCCAGGGGAAAAATGGTCTAATGCTATGGGACCCGTCTTCAACCTTTCCCCTGACCCGTGCCTCTGCTCAGTGTGCGTACGCACGATGCAGGTTGCCTCCAACTGGTCTATGTGAGGCATCACTCCTAATCTCCTACACCGCATCCTCACTACCGTTGATGCATGACCCCCATCTTCTACGCACGACGCTATGGAGAGCGCTCCTGCCTCCAATGCCCGCTCCCACTTACCCCTTCTCCCAAGTTCACGATCTGAAGGTCAGAAGGCGTGGGGAAGCCACACTGGCCCTCACCGGACCCAAACAGGGTTGTACCTAACTGCAAGCTAAGGACCCAGCAGTGATGGCGGTGACACCTATTCCAGTCAAAGCCCTCGTCGTCCTCCTCCCAAAGCGGTGAGTTGGTTAGAAGGTGAAAAGCTCCATCTTCCATGCCTGTAACCCGCGACCGATGGCGGTATCTCCCAGATCATCAACGCCGCCCAGCGGCTCTTTCCCTTGGTCGGTGCCCACAGACCCTAGGTGGCATCCTAACTGGCTGATGCTCCCTTCCTCTTCCCCCAACATGTATGAGCAGCCCACGAAGCAGGTGTAGTCCCTGATCACCTGCTGTCGAGGCCGCCCTAGGTGATGGTAGGAGGAGCGGCTCTACTATCTTGGCTAATGCCTAGGAATGCCTTTTCTTTCTCATCGCCAAGCTAGAGATCTTGGGCCAGGAAGGGGAAGGACATGTGCGGGTACCAGATCGGTGAAGGGTTCTCCATGAACCACCGAACTGATAGTCTGCAACCCTACTCTAGTTCTCGCCTTTTCAAGGTTTCTCATAGACCAGAGATGAAGGATGGTGGCTCTAGAGTCCCCTTTATATACACATCCAAGAGGAACCCTAAAGGGTACTACGAGAAAGGAAAGGAGGGGGAAAGAGCAATCTGATAAAAGAGGAAATATCAGTATCCCCTTTCCCATACACATGCACGTAGAAACAAAAGCGCACCATGACTCTCTTTCTTTGGTATATCTTTTAAACCAACCATCCTCCCCACATGGAACCTCATCAAATTCTTTTTCAAAAAAAAAGTGGATAATCCTTTAATTAATAAAACCCATAATTATTCTCTATATAGATCCGTCATAAACCACCACTATCATAGGGTGTGAATTTGGTTTAAGGAAGGAAGAAATCGATGCCTTTCCATCAAAAGATATATCTTTTTCCATTATCTTATAAAGATACCTTTCCTTTCAAACATTACGTGGTATTAGGGGAAGGCAAGGTATTTTGTTAGAAAAACAATTAAACATATTCTCCTTATTTTCCCTTATATGGGAATCTTGACTTTTATTATGACTTGGATTTGACAACAAAAAGCCATTATCATTAACCAGTGTACGAATCCATTTTTTTATATTTCCCTTGTGCTACAAGCACACATGCCACCCATGTGATTAAAATTATTATTCCACCAATAGTACCATTAAGGAAACTACAAAAATAATCCAATTATATAATTCAATTTTTACCAAAATTTGAGGTTATTACATTCACCCCTCCTTATAAGGAATTTTGTCCTCAAAATTCAGGCCTACCAAGCCTAGGTGAATTGTACTCCTCTTATCCTCAAAACTAAGGGTTACCACCCCAATTAAAATATCTTTAACAACCTTTCTTTAGTATATCAATTTTCATTTTATTACTAAGATTGGCACCTGAATCGAAATTCAAGTATATCCACATCTATAGTATACACACCTCATCATCTCTTGATGATTTCATTCTTACTTGGAATTTCATTGTGACTTGGTGATTTCTCTTTTCACCTAGGTTTCCAACCTATTATACATTATTTTCACATAAGGGTGAGGTGACACCTCCAACCCTTGTTTATGTCATTACACATTCAATGTAGGATATTCGTCCTCATTATCTCAATTTTAAACATAACATGTGTCTATCCAATCTCCCTCACTCATAATGAAATGAAATAAGCATTTGGCTGCAGCCCAAACACAAAGTTCATTTCATTCTAAGAGCGGAGATAGTACATCCACACATTACCTTTCAATTTCACATATTAAGTTGAATCATACTCTATATGACTATAAACTTACTTGTTCTTAATTTTATAGCATTCTTCTATCTCATGGAGTCAAGTGTCCCTTTTCTTACTCTTAAGTTAGGACACAACTTCTCTAAGTTTTTCATGACTTCTTTTATATTTACATCTCATGTATCATTATGAGCCTTAGCCAAATCCCCAGGGTTTCTAGGGGTATAGGTACTTTTGGAGTGATATCGTCCTTATGCATCAAGAGAGTGCCTTTCACATTCACCCATTAGGCTACATGATCCTCATAGAGGTAGCTAATCTCCTGAGTCATGTACCTTGGATAAACCTAGTTGTTACCTCCCGACCACATGGTCATGTGCATTCAAGATTTATCAACTCCCAACCCATCGGTCCTATGTACCTCTAATACACCCTACTTGACCCTAGGATTGCATTAGGACTCTACCCTCCCTAAGGGTTTCTTTTGAGATGTCACATCTTTTAAGCACATTATTCTCTTATTTAATTCTTTAACCAGAATTGCCTTCATATCTCTCTTTTGAGTACACATAATGCAGTGTCGTCCCATTATTGGGCTCGGGCCACCTTCCCTCCAGGGCTTGGTGCCATATCGGTCTTCCCTCCTGGGCTTGACCTCTGTGATCTTCCCCTCCAGGGGCTTGATCCTAAACAACTGCATTGTGGACTTAGGCCACCTTCCCTCCTGGCCTTGGTTCCTACCTGGTCTTCCCTCCTGGGCTTGACCATTTCATGACCTTCCCTCCTGGGCTTGGTCGTCCACTAAGGCCACCTTCCCTCATGGGCTTGGTGCCTTACTGGTCTTCCCTCCTGGACTTGACCAGTTGTGTCACTCAGAGTTGGCATCCTTGGGTTCAAATAATTTAAGTGCTTTTCATTATTATATCTTTAACTCTTTACCCCTCTAGGTGAGGATTAATTTTATCTCAATTCTTAAATACATTTATTCACTTACCTTTTAAGGGAAAGTCCTAGCCTAGGGTGCCTTCTTGGCTCATAGGAGGGGGTTAGGCTCTCTAGCCACAACCTGATCCCAAGATCTAGGTTTTGCCTCCCTCATAGGTCATCTTCCCACTCTCGGGTTGACCCACCCCAGGTTATCTTACTAACCCTAAAGGTTTTATAGATATCTGTTTGTTTTCATTGAGTATAACTTTTATCATTATAACATATCAACCCATGTTTGCTCAATCTCTGGAATATCCCCTCATGGTCTCCGTTCGTTCAATGAACATGGGTCACCTTCCCTCCAGGGCTTGGTGCTACCTCGGCCTTCCCCTCCAGGGGCTTGGCCACCATCACTAAACTTCTAGAGACAACATGAGGAGTTTGAGAAAGTTATATTCCAACTTTCATTTTTTTATGTATTCAACTATTGGGTTTTTATATCTCTTAAGACTTATCACATACGTTTTATGCTCCTCATGCCCATATGCATGGGAGACTAGGTTACCTAAACCATCCCTTATCTTTCTTATTTGTGATTTCAAGTTTCACATGGGCAGTGTCCCATACCACCACACCATGTTGATTACCAATTTTAAGTTTCACATGGGTAGTGTCCCATACCACCACACCATGTTGATTACCAATTTTAAGTTTCACATGGGTAGTGTCCCATACCACCACACCATGTTCATTAATTAGGATTAAGGTTTTAGGGTTAGGGTTACTACTATACCTCTTAGAGTTTCCATATCCCTTGATCCACTAAAGTTTTCATACCCCAAACCAAGTCCTTCCTCTAAGAAAGGGCTTACCAAAACATGTATCTTTCTATTGTCTACCCTCTCTAGAGGGACCTACACGATAGGTTACATCTTTTCACATTTTACTTCTCTAATTAATAATTTCTTTTCAAGGCTTTTTAAGCAAAGAGATGAGAATTCGACGAAAATTTGAGATGAGGAACTTATTTTTTTTCTCATAAAACAAGATTAACTAATGCAGAAGCATATTATTAGCAACAGATTACTGAAAATCACTAAAAATTAAAACCATTTATCAAGAGATACATTCACAGGAAAACTCTTTCATTCAGAACAAAAGTATTTCAAGTACATACTTGTTCACTAGTACATCTCTCGTACTAATTCCTCTCGAGAGTTACAACATTAACTGTCCTGTTAAACTGTACATCAACAGTAAAAAGATCTCGAGTTATCAAGCCAAAATATCAGATCGAATTGTTAAAAGCACTAACTCGTAGGACCCGAGAGTACAGAGACGACTCATAGGACGAACTACACAAAACTAGACAGCCACTCTCTCCACGTGATGGATCATTGTTGTCCTTGTGGCTGCTGCTGCTCTTCCCTTGTAGAAGATTTTCTGCCTTGATGTCTGCGTCTACCTAAAAACATTGGATCCCACGGGGGTGAGACAATTTTAAAAATTGCCCCAGCGGGAGATATAACTCTCCGCCAAAACATTATCATTGTAGTTTAATAGAAATAAATTGAGCAGTGGGATAATATAAATCAGTAGCAGATGAATCAACATCTATGCAGATTAGAGCAACATTCTTATGCAAGTATTTCAGTTATAACTTGATAAAACAGCATGTCTCTTATTCAATATGAATTAAAAGAACATAAGTACATTTATGTATCAAGGACATGCTAAGTAGTATAACATCAACTACTGATTTTTGTATTTCAATCTTATGCAAATACGTTTACCAACCGACCATTTCTAGAATCAAAACTGGTACCATAATAGGTCAATGGAAGAGTCGAATTCCCATGACCTCCCACATCCCGGTCAACACGGGACCACAAGAAGGTCTATGTCGACTGCTCAAAAATAGCTTTCTAGGGTATACTGGAACTTCTCGATAGAGTTACAACATCAACTGTACTCTCATCGGCAATCGAGAGCATTAATGCTTATCTCCATCGACCCAACATAAAATAACATTGGGAGATTAATGATACATCCATCCCAACCATCGGGGGACTTGTGATACATCCATACCGACACATGAAGGATTGGGAGGTTTAGTGTTTACCTTCACTCAATCTCTTCACCTAGACGTAAGGATGTTTTTGCCCATTTACCCCCACATATTCAGAATATGCAAATTCCAGGAATTCCATAGAAAACCTATTTCACCATCACCAACTGCTGACGATGATGGATCTATGGTCAGAGCACTACATGAATAGATTTCACTTGATTAATTAAGTACATTTTCATATTCTTTTAGCATCAGGAAAGTTCTCAAACAACACTTATTATGACAATGCTATAAAGAAACATGTACCATTTTCATCAATTACTTAACGGTCTTTAAAAGATATTGGGAACTCAGTCCCTTATTTCAAAACTGGGAATTCTCATCCCTTCATAATTTCATCACCATAATCATATGGCCCTGGGTAATTAAACCCTTGATTCATCATTAAACATTGTTACCACTTTTCCAGGTAACCATCACCTTCAGGTCAATTGACCAAGGCAAACATGATACTTGCTATTACAAGCATAACACATGGTACTTGAGGCCCATTAACTCTCTTGTTACCTCTTATCAGGAAACAAGGTATATTATGGTACTCAAGGCACAATCACAATAGTGAATTAAACATCATAGCTCATACCTGGCCATGATTATCATTTCAACATACCTGCATGGTTAGCACAGATGATAACAGTGATATCAATTGCATATCAGAACCATGTTCAATAATTATGAATTCACTATTCATGGGTAAAACCACTATTCCCTTACGAGGGTTAGGGTTTCCCATTGCATGTCATATGAGGATAATCATCTCATTACCATATCATAGTTATGGTTTATCACCATAATTCCCAAAATTAGGGTTCAATAAGCAATACATAGTATTACCCAAGATTTGAGCTTCACAACACATCAAACATCAGGGTTTCTCATGAAACCATCCTTAGTTAGGGTTTCACATCAAATTCACCCTATAAAAGGATCTACATTCAATAATCCACAATTAGGGTTTACTATTCATCCCAATTAGGGTTTCATGTTCCATTACCCATAATTAGGGTTTACTATTCATCCCAATTAGGGGTTTGCATCATATTACCCTAAATTAGGTTCACATATATCATCACCCTGGATTAGGGTCACAACTATACCCTGGATTAGGGTTTCCATTATAATTGCCCTAAATTAGGGTTAAGGTTCAAAAACCTTGACAATTAGGGTTTATCTTCATGATTAGGGTTTCATGATCTCTTTACTTAAGGATCATACCCTTAATTACCACATGAGTCATACTCATGTATCAATTCCATATTATTACCTTCTCAACTTGATTAGGTTACATCAAACCTTTAGCCAAGTTCATACAACTATGATTGACATAGTGTACCAAGTCATTGATCTTATAAACAATTAGGGTTCATCCCTTAATTGACACTAATCACTTAGGTACGATTAGGGTTTTAACCTTTGTACCTTCATTGATTAACATTACTAACCATCATTGGATTATTTGAACTATCATTACCTTCAATATCCAAGTCATTGAATCACCATCAACCTCCATGCGGTTTTGAAGTTTCATCACCAAACAGTTTTGAAACCGTTTGCCACCAAACGATTTTGAAACCGTTTGACCCCAAACAGTTTTTAAACCGTTTTCCCCCAAATGGTTTCAAGACCGTTTGGTCTCAAATGGTATCAAGACCATTTGGGCCAAATCAGTCCCAAAACTGCAAGGGCTCACTAGGTCATTCATCAATCCAATCGATTTCCAATTGCACCATTGAATTGACTATTGGTTATTCAATTGAAGGACTCATCAATCTAAACCATTATATCATCATACATGGGTCAAGGATCAACCACTAACCCACCAAAAGGTTTTGAAACCGTTTGGTCCCAAATGGTTTCAAGACTGTTTGGGCTCAATCGGTCTCAAGACCGTTTGAGCCAAGTTGTCTTGAAATCGTTAGGACCAATCAAGGCTTCTTCAATCAACTTGATTAGGGTTTCCACTTGAAGGATTGTGCTCACATTGAATCAATCAATTGAGTCCATTGGATCATCATCCAACAAGTAATTAAGTTCAGACCTCAAATGGTCAACTAAACCAAATGATCAACCCCTTCATGCGGTTTGGAGTCCAAGACACCAAACGGTTTGGTGAAACCGTTTGGACCAAAGGTCCAAGACTATTTGTTATTGATCTTTAATTAAGGTGTGTACTTATGAATAGGTTATCATATTCAACCTTTAGACTCATGGTAATACTGCCAATTTCCATGGCAACTTCATTAATCAAGCAAGGCTATTGCAATAATAACAATTAAATCAATTGTATGGAGAAATCGAATTCAATGACAAAGGTTAAGGATTTAAGTTATATAACCCGCCTTCAAATCTGATCCCAAGCTCCAAGATTCACGGCTACAAAGGTGGATTAAACTCTAGCAACCTCCTAAGGTCATTTCTCAAGCTTTTGGAGTGAAAGGATCGTCTAGGGTTGAAGATGGTGTGAAGAAATGAAGGAATCATGCATTGTTTTATGATTTTCACCATGAAATCAAGAAGAACGAAGGTCAAAGACTTACCAACAGGTTGGGGGCGTCCTTCCTGCTGTTCTTAGCTCTCTTGGTCGGTTTTTCAAGCAAGGAGAAGAAAGGAATCTGAAAAAGATCCTTAGGTGGGTTGGTAAAGGCTCTTTTATAAGAAAAATCAATGAGAGAGAAATTATTTTATAAAAATCATTAAATTCTAAATTATTGCCACCTATTCCTCCTTGGTTTCTTACATGAAAAGGCAACTCAATCCCACCGAGCTACCTTCCATTATCCATGGATTAAGGGAAAAGAAATTAAGCACATTAATCCCTTATAATATTAATATATATTTTTGTGTGGAAAATTCTTTTCCTTATAATAAGGTGAGTGGAATTTCACCTCCATGGGATATTCGTGGTCCTTGAAAGGCTCAAGGATTTCCACACACATCTGAATTCTACCATTTTATTTTTGGTTGAAGGCCCTTCAATTATTTTATTTATTTTTTTGCATTAATGTTTCCATTATTCATAAATCTTGATTATTTTAATATCAAGATTTTCTATCCTCCAACTTAATTCAAATGAGGCACCCCTCTCATTTTATTTGCTCCACATGATGCCAAGAAACATTAGGGACCTTATTGAAGTGGTAATTTACATATTTCACCCTAGGATTTAGGTAAATTGCACATTACACTAAAACTAGGTTTTCATGCATCAACATTGCTTTATCAGCTCTTTCTTGGAATTCAGGATATCACAAGACATACATATGCATCATCTTCACTCTCATGATGCTTTAACACATGAGGAACATATTATCATGCATAATTTTCCAATAAACCCCTCAACTTGGGTAATTTGCTCTTTAGTCCAAATCAAGCAAAATATTGATTTCAACAATATTCAAAAAGGACTAAAATTGCAATATAAGTTCCTCTTAAGCCTTAATTACTTTTCAAAAGATAAGAGCAAGCATATAATCCACTTTGTTAAGCAAAACACCTATGGTTAATTCATAACCCAGGTCAGGGATGTTACAAGAAGGAGTATGTATGTGTCAGTAATTAGCACTTTAGACATCTATGCATTTTGATGTTACAGGTGAACAAACTCAGAAGTGACATATAGGTGGATTTTAGATAGTAATGATGTAGTTAGTTTGGTATTATTGACAAATTCATTTGGTACTAATGTGAACTTGGTAGTGTCGTCTACTGTATAGTTATTAATAATGTTTAACTTAATGTTTATAATGAAATGCTTTCTTGCTGACTCAGAAGCGACATCTAGTTGATTTTTTGATAGTAATGTTGTAGATAGTTTGGTATTAATAACGAACTCATTTGGTACTAATGTGATATGAACTTGGTAGTGTCGTCTATTGTTTAGGTAATAATAATGCTTAACTTAATGTTTATAATGAAATGCTTTCTTGTCGAAGATTGCCTATAATGACCTATATATTGGAATGCTTTGGTATTGATATGAATCTAAGTTGGTACAGTTAAAGTAAAGAATTAGTATGGTTGTTTTCTATTGTGATATGAGATTAATACTATTTTCCTACTACCAAACTGTGTATGCTTTGGCATGCCTAATGTCCCAAAATGGGAGTGTTGTTGTATCAGATTGGTAGAGTTGTGTACATAATTCGATATTGATGCTTTCGGGATGTGAATGTAACACTTCACTGTGATTCTGAGCTATATATTTGAATGCTTTGGTATTGATATGATTCAAAGTTAGTACGGTTTAAGTATGAAATTAGTATGGTTGTTTTCTATTTTCATTAGTGTCAGCGCAAATAGGGGTTTTCTTGGATCCTTTGATAGCACTGTTTGGGGATACCATTATACAACAATGATCAAGATAAATACTATTATACTACTACCAAACTGTTAGCATGCCTACTATTCCAAATTGGTATTGTTTTTTTATCGGTTTGGTATAGTTTAGCACGCAATTCGGTATTGATGTTCTGTGCGTCATACAATGTCCACACATTGGTTGGTATGAAGTGTCTACACAACATTACTATTTATCAACATGGGTGCGATTCGAACTTGGTAGCATTTTGAATAATATTGGTATTGTTGTTTACTTTACTCGGTATTGTTGGATGGTTGTGTTATTCTATCGTACATGGAATATCTGTAATGAATATAAAAGTTGAGTTTTTTTGGTACTGTTGTATGTGGGTTATGGTATAGTTGGTTTAGAATATGGTTGTAGGTGATTATGTCGTTAGTACTGTTCAATTTGTGTTTCAGTTTTATGAAATACGAGAACAAAATACTTAGGCCTTGTGTACTAGTACGATTGACATTGATAAATAGAATTGTAATACAATCAAATATTGTTTGGTTTGGACATTGAAAACAAATAAATCCACCATTTAGTTTGAGGGTGATTCCACCGCTTTGACTTGTTTGGATTCAGAGACTTGTTGAGCTGCTGTGACGTATTACGAATGGAGTTTGCAATGTGATTCTGATGACTTGTAGATTCTGTATATGGATTATCCCCCATAAGATTTTCCTCTAATTCTATATTGTGAGCTTGATCTACCTGTTGTTCTTCCTCTATGGGTTGAAGGGTTTTCAACTTCTTCTTTTTTGCCTTTAACTTCTTCGTTGATTGTTCCTCCTTGAAAGATTTTTTTCATGCTGATGAAGCATGACCAATTCTTTTGCATATAAGGGGATCTCATACATATTGTTTTGAAGACTGGTCCAACTATTAAAAATATAAAAATTGGTAAGAATACATAATAGAAATAATGTAACATATCAAGTATACAATCACTTACATTTGAATGTAAATTAGGTTGTTTTATCTTTTTATAAGCATCAGTAAGAATTTGTTTTATCTATTTAAAATTCCCGTTAGATAATTTTGCAAATTCGGAAAATCCCTGACAAAATTGAAGAATATCTTTAGATCTAGAGCTTGCACTGTGCGAATTTCACTTTGGGTCTGGCTTTGATTCGTCATAAAAACGAGTTATGTCTTTCCTCCACCGATCAAGTATGTATTGATTTGGAACTTTTTCAAACTTCAAAACACATATCATAACACATAACATGTGACTACATAGGATGCCGCTAGATTCAAAATATTTACATGCACAATTCATGTTTTGGGACAAATATTCATGCATGACGGTAAAATGTCTTTCAAACATTTTTGATTCATTCGGAGATATAATGATGCTGCAATGCTCTATAACATTGTAATTGGCATTGAGACCGTCATTAAAAAGGACTTTAGTGTCACATGAAATCATACCAGAAAGTTGATCCTGAAATTTCTTAAATAAGGAAATTTTGTAAAGATCTATGAACTGGAATTCTATCATATATGATGTCATTGCGGGTGCTATTTTATGCATGGATTCGTACTCGGCCAGTCCCTCTTTTTGATATTTAGAGCACACGACAAGCTCATATTGGTACACAAATTGCTTCAATGATGTACGAGAATTCACATATCCATCAAAAAATGCATTCATAGATTCACTGTGTTGTGTAGTGGTCATATCAACCCAAAAATATTTATCTACATAGGCAGGAACCCACATTTCTCTTAGTTGATACATTCTATTGAGCCATCCATCCTCCTTGACATTACAGTTTTGTACAGCCTTGAACCAATTAGATTCAAACTTTTCTACTGTAATACTATCATATACAACACGCCTGACCATAAAAGAAGTATATGAATCCTTACCAATCTTGTCAGGTAGTTTCCTCATCATATGCCACAAACAAAGATGATGACGAGTATTACGAAAAACAATTTTGACTGCGTTCATTATATGTTGGGCCTGATCTGTTATTATACCAATAGGAGGGGCACCTATTAAATCGGGATAAGTAATATGTTAACATTGGTATGGTATGATAAACAGTACTAAATAGTATTAAGCATAGTACTAAAATTTCAATTAAACAATGTTGAATATTTTCTCCATGATCAGAAAATCCAGACATAACAATATTGAATAGTGTTAAACATAGTACTAAAAGTTCTATAAAATAGTTTTGAATATTTGTAGTGATGACTTAACATACATTTGAGCCATGTTTTAAAAAATCCAGACTTAACAACACTAAATAGTATTAAACATAATACTAAAAGATCTAGTAAACAATGTTGACTATTTTTAGCGATGACTTACCCATACATTTGAGCCATGTCTGGAAAAGCCAGATATAATTTTTAGTGGTTTCTTCACATAGAAGACCACAACCAAGAAGAATGCTTTGACAATGGTGATTGACATCAACAAATGGAGCAAATACATTTCGAAGAACACCATCATCAAGTATGTAGTATCAAATGCGATTACATCACCTAAATATTTGTAAGCATGTATGGCTCTTGAATCGGCCCAAAATACATTTCGAAGAACACCATCATCATTTAAGTCCAAAACACAGAAAAATTTTAGATTTTTGGTCTGCATATTAATAAAATATTCTTGAATAGCTTTTGCATCGCCTTTACCAAGATTTAGACATCTAGATATAGGAACATGGTTTCTGACATCGCTCTCAGTAAATGGTAAATTGTCGTATCCTCCTGCCTCAACAGCAAAACTTGACATAGATTTTACAGCATTGATACCTGTAACGATTAGTATTGTTAGTATAAAAAAATGGTATTATCTAATTCTATAATAAGTAAACATAGTACAAATAGTGTACCAGCACGATCATTTAGATCAATCCTCCTCATAGTGTCTTTCATGATCTTTCTTTTTGAAGGCAACAATCTCAGAATGCTTGGTACTAAAAGGGGATGATTGTGTTGTTCTTAAAAAGATGTAATAACAAACTAATCGCTATTTATGTCGTGGAAATCGAATATGGGAAACACAGTTGGCCTTAGCGGTTGGACGACGACGATACATAGTCGTATTTGTAATTTTGGGAGGTCTACCAACTTTAAGGCATGATAGGGTTAATCTCACAATAGAATTTGTGCACTGATTTTTTGTAGAATGTGTTATTGATACTCCAAAAACGCAAGCATCAACATCCGCTACATAAAATGACCTGGCTTCTTCAATGGAATCAAATACCATGCCAACTTTTGGTTTTTCAACTGGGTCATCAATACTTGGAATGACAAGTTTAGAGAAATTGATATTTTGCACAATGGATACATCTGGGTTAGATGGGTGAGTCGAATATATCTTCCTGATTGCCATTAAGTGATACATTAAGATTGATGTCGTCTATTGGCATCTACAACGTTATAAGAGTACACAATTATGCACTATTTCTGCAATTAAAAGTATGGTTTACTAATTTATAGGTAATGTTCTAATTTAAAAAGGTATATGGCCTCGATTTGCCAATTTTAATGAAGAATTTCTACACACCATATTTATATGTGCATCTGTTCCAATTTACAACAAAATAGTACCAATTTATAAACCAATCATTTATCGACTAAGTTATTTTCATTTAGCAATATTGTTGGAACGAATATGGAGCAGATTATTAAACTATGGTTACAATAAGTTAGAAAGGTTACTAACATTTAATCGGTAGATTGGATTACCTCTCTTGCTATGTAAATTTGCAAATGCTAGAAATAAATGAGAGGATTAGTAAGAATCTGTTGTTGATGATGTTACTCTCAAAGGCTAACCTTCAATCAACAATTAGTAGAAACTCTTACTAAACGAAGATATATTATTCGATCACTTATTGGTTTCTGGATTGGTATTGTTTAGGCTGTAAATTGGTACAAATATAATATTTTTATTAACTTACATGAAGGGTTGTTGTTAAAAAATGTAAATGGATACCAAATGTAATGTAAAAATGGTGTTATTAGTTTACATGAAGGGTTGCTGCTAAAAAATGTAAATGGATAATAACCTTTAAATAGTAGAATGGATAACCTTGAATGCTAACCTTCAAGCATCAATTAAAATTGCAAATGTTGGATGATGTTACTCTCGAATGCTATCCTTCAATAAGCAATTAGCTAAACATAAATGATCAAATAAGACTTCTTGCTCGAGAGGCAGCTGAGTATATATAGGATACAAAAATGGAGGGAATATATTGCTCTCAAATGATATCCTTCAAGAAACAATTAGCAGAATAGAAATGATCAAATAAGAATTCTTGCTCAAGAGGAAACTAAGTATATATAGGATACGGAAATGGAGGAAATATATTGAAAATTCAAATAAAAAATGGCACACAATGTGGATTGTATAGCTGAACGGTGCTAGAATTTGAACAAGCATAAAATTTGAATTTCCTATAGCTGCTTTGATTGGTCAGCAAACCTGCTAATTGTTGCTAAAGTGTGGATTAATGCGGTTGCATGGATTGCATGTAGCAGATCACAAGTATTGGTCCCAATAGATCCAGCGCACAACAACAATCATTGGCGCCATGTGACTCTTCCACCTCTTACGCAACACAGTCTGTCTGCACAATGTAGATTGTTGCATCTGCGTGATTTCCTGAGGTGGGGGTGGAGATGGTGGTCGAAGAGCTATTGTGGAAACAATTTCCCTTTGTAAAAGTTCTATCATTACAAGACCACATTTTTACATACTTTTATTCTAAAAAACTGCAACAATCTTCAAAATCACCTAGTTTAAAGAGCGCATGGAAGCTCAATAAGATATACTTGGGGACTGAAGTTATCTAGTCTCTAATAGGTAGAGGATATCTTGTACATTATATCTTCTATGTTTTATGATTGAATCCATGTTGACTAAGGACAAAATTCCCTCAGATTGAGAATCTGAAAGAGAACTTCCTAAAACTTTACTTTCCTTGCCACTGTCCCATTAGAAAAGGGATGAAGGTGAATTCCTACCTGAAAGTCTCTTCCAAATAGTGAGAAGTCAATATTAGGAGTGAAGGAAGAGTCTAACGTATTGATTTCTCTTAAATATGAGTTATTTTGTTCATAATATTCACCTTATTCACTCGATGGAAGGGATTTCCAGTCCTGGTATACTATTTGTCAAGAGGACCTTATGGCCTCTTTATATAGAATATAATACCAAGGATGCATAAGAAGATCTCAATTATTATGAAAATTGGGTCGGACCAATCAGTTTCCATAGCCTTTGAAGGAGAATTCGTTCATGATGTCAAATGTCAGATTGCTCATCTTCATCCAGGTAAGAGTCCAATGCGTCTTAGATCACCTATAATGAACACTCCTAAGGACGAACCACAGACAGACCAAAGAGGTAAAGGTGGGCTAGTTGAATGACTGGTATAAAATCATTATTGAAAGTAAACAAGTATAAACTAGCTACAAATGGTTCTCAATTAATATATATAAGTAATTAAATATGTAGGCAAGTATCAAATAAAAGAGGGTTTTCATTATTAGCATGATTCATTATCAGAATTTTAGACAATTAGTTCAAATTTATAAAAAGATATCACATGTCAATGTCTATTATGTTGGAAAAGTCATATATTCTCTCCTATACATAAAGACCACATACCAACTAAGTTTCTTAGTTTATTGAGAGTATATATGTCATTTTTGTGTGTAGACTGTGGAAACATAATTCTGCATAACTAATGAGCACAGGCATCCCTTCTTGATGTCTAAACAATTTTGTAGCATTTTTAGAAAAATTATATTGGTGATCGTTCAATAAGGAAGGCTAAAAGTTTAAGTTAATTTAGGCTAAGTAGCATATCTAATAATGCATTCATTCAACAAAAGAAGTTGTGATTATCTAAATTTTCAAGAATTTGTCTTTCTGTAATGTAATTTGAGCATGTAATAAAACATTATCAATTATGTAGTCATAATTTCTTACAACCAACACAAAGGGCCTCAATATCTAGTCATAATTTCTAACCATCTAACCATGTTCTAGATATATATTAATATCTTACATGCTTACACTTGCTATCGAGTTCTTAAATAAACTTCAAGCTGTTTCAACTATTTAATTTGTTCTTTTTTTTCTAACAATAGGCTCTTTATAAGATAATTAACTTTATCCTCCATAATCATATCTTCTATCATATATTTGTGTTTGTTGTATAATCACCTTATCAACAAGTTATATTCATTTCTTAATAGTTATTTTCGTGCTTATCTAATAAAAGTTTCCACATGGATTTGAAACTTATCATTATTTTCTATATGACTAGCAATAAATATCTTGCTTATATTACATGATCATATACTATTCTAGTTAGTCTGAACATGCTCTCTTACAATTTTTGACCTCTACCTGGTTATTCTTTTTGAGAAATATCATGTGAACATAGATTATCTAAATCGATACATTGTTCATGATTAAATAGAACTATTTATTGCATCTTAATTGTGTCATGTGAACCTGATAACTTTGTGATCTTGACTTGTTGGTTTCATTCATCACCTCACTAAACCCTTCAAAGCACATATTATCCATGCCATCCACTGTGTACCTCTAGCATGGGAGATCTTAAGGCAAACAAGATTCTTAATCCCATAGCATCCTTGGTTTATTGATGAAAAGTTCAAGGTAATGTTAAGGTCCTGGAAACTCCCAAATTGAATAGCAATTTTTTGTTCTTGTTTTTCTTTCTGAACTCAAGCATAAACCAAATATGACATATTTATAAAGTTATTCACACATGATATATCATTTTTTAAGGAATGGGGGGTTGTCTTACACCTTTCTTTGTTGTAATAGTATTTCTATAACCAATCTATTTTCCATGTTTCATTGCTTTATCTATCCTAAGGTGGATTCATTATTGGTCTTTATATGATTTCTTGTGGATTTAAGTTCTCATCTATATTTTTCCTTGTCATCCTCACAACATAAGGTGTTGAGCATGTACTTCTTGTATTTATTTGATCTTTTATTTTCTTTGAGTTTTATAGTGACATGTAGGGATGCATGGGTAAAACTAGGGTTTCACAAGAAACCAAACTTGACTATCAACCAAACCAAATTTGACCCACTAGCTGGTCAAGTCTGATTTGTATGGATATTGCGGTCAAATTTGGTTGAAAGGTATTGAGACCATCCTTGATTGGTCTTGTCATAGTTTGGACAACTAATTGACTGACACACTAGACTTGAACAACACTATATATGTGTATGTGTGTGTCTCTATATATAAATTCAAATAAATTATTTTATCATGATTCAGTTGATGTATAAACAATATATCAAATTATCTCCACAATATATTTAATGTTCTTGCTGCAAATAACTTTTGTACTAATGTTGTATAAGACGTATATATAATCTTTTAAGATTATTTAACATTTTTCGTTACATGGAATCTAGTGTTTACACAATAAGATTTATTTTATGTTATTAAAGTATGATTTTTGTTTAATAGCACCAATAATCTGACATCAAAATTGTACCTAAATTATTACTGAATTGTTTTTTATTGATCTTAATTGAAGTGCATGTGTGGATAGTATATATCATGTAGTTATGGTTATAGACCGAACTTGAACACGTTTTCACAGTCAACTTATGTTTGGCTGAGACCTTTTTTAGTGGAAGCATTTGGTCCAAATTCCCAAAAAAAATCCAAACCACTATATGCAGTTTGGTCTACAATTATAGGATTGCATCAGAATTTACCAGACTATCCACTATTGGGGAATCAGCCGCATATATAGGTAGCAGAAATAAAAATATTTAAATGCTTGATTATCTAAAGTAGCATAATCACGTCAACAACAATGTATCTTGTAAGGAAGGTTTGTAAGGTTATACCTGGTCCAGGAGAAAGTCTAACACCCCAATTTCACAAACTAAGAGGAAGCATACATCTTATTGGGATGTCACAAACATGACTATCATTGCAAAAAAATAAAGTTTAATTAAACCAACACAGGATACATAATTTGCAAATCTCATCTCTCCAGTTCCTCAACATAAAACTTAAACTTCAAAATAAACTAAACTAGTGCATAGTCTCAACACTAATTGAAAAATAACTAAATTAAACTCCATATGATAGTTGGCACCCCACGAGGTCTAAACTCTTCGTTTGTTTTCGAGATGTATGTTCCTTGCTTAAGCTCCTTCCTTATTTTCTCCTCCTACGGAGATCACATCCCCAACCATGCATTCAAAATGGAAAACACGTTAGAGTAAGCAACATTGAGTATTGTTATAATAAAATAAGAACTTGACAATGATGAAAAACATAAAACTAATTAAACAATAAATCTTGAATTCACATAATATGCTCTTAGTGGTTGATTATAATGTCCTATACTCTTATTCACCAACTGTGCTCATAAGGCCCGTAGGCTCGACTGATGTTCCACTTGAACTCATGATTTGCACAAATGTGCGATAACTATGCTCTACTTGAGCTCATGATTTGCACATACATGCCATAACTATGCTCCACTTGAGCTCATGATTTGCACCTCAGTGCCATAATGTTCCATTTGAACTCATAAGGCCCGAGGGCTCAATATTAACATGATAAGGACAAAATAATACAACCAATTACATGATTCATCATTAACTCAAAATAATTATTGTTTACTTGGATTTGACATGAACATGACATGGATTCTTGAAGTAGAAAATTGAAAGCATAGGAATCATATAATAACTTTTGGGACAATTAATTCAAGATGTTATGAAAACTGAATACATTGTTATGCATGTAATTTTAACTTGATCATCATGATACAATAATCTTAAAGTGATTGAAAACCATTACTTAAATACTCAAAGTGCATGGACCCGGTTACCTATATTGGAGCAAACCCTAATTCAGTCTCCCTGAGTATGAGTCACTCCTATATTCCTAAAATTGTATGATTTATATTTATCACCATGATTACTACAAACTAAACCCGAATCTGAGCCTATTATGGATACAAGGTCTGATCTTGTAGAACTAGGGTTTGAAAATAGTGAAATCATGTTCCTTGTGGAAAAACCTTTCCAATGACTTTTTTTGGGTATTTTTCTAATTAGCGGTTGATTTAATATTAATTTTGGAAGAACCAGCCAGTACAAATACATGAAAAAGCCACATGGGCACTGCAGACACAAACCTGGGGCCGCTCTGACCTAGAGCAATTGCTTCCTACCATCTAGAAAAGGGACTTGCCCTAGCTCATCATCAGTCAAGGAAAAAAATGAAGGTGGGAAGAAAAACCCTAAAATGCCCATATGCACGTGATGATCACATCTAGAAGCCCAGGGGCAAACTCGTCAAACAAGTGGGGATCATCTTCTTTGTAGATTGGAAGCCAAACATGGCTTCCCAATTCAATACGATCCTGAGATGGACAATCAACTCTTGTTCCTTTCTTCGAAAACAAAGGGGCTATCCAGCCTCCTCATACCCTGTCGGGTCCAATGAGCCCAAACACAGTATGTGAAGGTCCCAGAACAGCTAGAACACCCTCAACCATGGATGGTGAGGAGGCGTTGACCAGGGAACCACAAGGTATAGATTCGTATACAAAACCAAGCACATGAGGAGCTTTTTCTATGAGAACCAAACTCAGACACAGCGAGATCGTGAGGAAAGGCCAACAGACTCGGCAGAAACATATAACAGACTCTAGATTGAGGAAAAAGGGGAATGCAAACGCACCTTGAGAGAGTGAATCATACCAACGTGAAGCTTTTATGTGAACTCTGGGGTTGAGTCGAGGTGTTGGGAGGCATCTGATGGCCGCCGGTACCTCATTAGAGTCAACCCTACCGACAGATGCAGATAGAGTAGGGTAGCAGTAAGAGAGGGCGCCACCGGCTGAGGCAATGATGGATTAGGGTTTTCAGGATCCCAGGGATGACTTCTGATAGATCCTTATATAGGTCGTAGCTAGGAAAGACTCAGGCTCTCCTCAGAGTCTAGGACAGGGGAGGTCTCTCGCGGCTCTAGAAGTCTGGAAATTCTTGGTCACCAACCCCCCTCAACATAGGGATGGGAAAGACCGAGGGAGTGAGGCAAAGGCATTGTCGTCCTTTATTCAAAGAGAAGTTGATCGATGCAAGATCTATGAGAAGAGAGACACTCACGGTCCTATTGGGATCAAGAGCCCCGCTCACAAGGGTCCTCATGGATGACTCTATGAATAGAGTCTGGCCTGGGTAAGGGACCTGCTGGTCTACGTGACAAATTAAAAGTGTAAACCTTATCTATATTATCACATTATTTCAATAATCCACATTTAAGAGTTTGCTATCATATATAGTTTCTTTACTATATTGATTGAGGGGTCAAACTTGGTCCTAATGCCTTCAAATTTGGTGCATAAATAGATTAAGGAGTCTAGAATCTTCTTATATGTTTAGATTTAGGTTCCGATGATCTTTTATCTGTAGCACTCATATAGGTCATTATCTTAATGTATATGAATCAAAAGCAATTATCATTTCCTTAGTGAGTTATATTTTGAGTCAAAAATCGAGATATGAAGTTATGATACAATATAAGACGATTCATTATCTTTTATGCATAGATAAATGGATCACATTATGAGAGAGAAAACAATGTTATTTATCCTCTTTGTCTATTGAATTCTTCTAATCATATTGACATAAAAGAAGAATCAGATCCAATATCATATGAAGTCTTTAATATTTAGGATAACTTGCATCAAAGTCCAAGTTTCAAATTATATATATATATATATATATATATATATGTATATATATATATATATATATATATATATATATATTACCAATAAGTCAATGAACTTGTTAAATTTAGAATTTGGGATGTTACAATTCTACCCACCTTAAATAAATTTTGTCCTCGAAATTTCCTTAGAATAATACCCACCTTATAGTTTTTCTTATACTTAGTTTGTAAAACTAAACATGTATATCATCAAAACTACTACCATGGATAGAACTAGATCGTACCTTCTTCTTCCTCCTCGCTATCAACCATTGCAAAGATCCTTTCTTGCCTCATTTTTTGTTTCTTTGGTTTAGGGTTTTGCCCTACATCATTCTTCTATTTTAGCTTGGGATATTCCAGCTTCTTATGATTTGGGTCTCCACAATAGTAGAAAACTCCCAGTCCTTTCCTGCATGGTCCACCATGAAGTCTACCACAGGTTGCATAAGGTTCCTTAGCAGGTTGTCCTTCTGGAGATTTTCTCTTATTATCATTATGGATTTTCTGCTTGCTCTTGCTTCCTGAGGGTGCTCCATTCTTCAAGTATCGTCCAGGATGGTCCTCCAACTCTAGGGCAGACTCGAGTGCCTACTGCACTATCTTGATTCCTCATCCAGTCAGAGCATAGGCCAAATCAGGCTTCAAGCCACACATAAACTTCTTTCCTAGATGAGTCTCATCTAAAACATAATTGTACTTCTACAACATATGAAACTTCATCACATATTGACTAACAGTTGAGTCATACTGCCTCAGGCACTTGAACTCCATCTCCTTCTTCTCAATCATGGCTTCAGAGATGTAATGGTTTCATAAGGCAGTGGTGAACTCCTCCCAGGTCAACAACTCAACATTGGGTCCTCGAGCATTGGTGAAGTTTTCCCACCAAGTGCGGGCTGCACTCCTCTGCATGTGTGTCCCAAAATGGACTTTGGAAGGCTCGGGACATCCTAAGTCATAGAAATAGTGCTCGATGTTGAGAAGCCACTCTTTAGCATGACCAACTACATCGGTCTTTGCTTCTCTAGAGAAGAATTCTAGCTTGATATTCATGAAGTCTACCAAAGTCAACTCCTGGTTCCTCAGTTGATGTGGTCTTCCTTGTTGTCTGGTGATAGCATCTATCAGAGCCTTGATAAGCACTTCTAGAGGTGCATTAGGGTTACCATTAGGGTTAGCCCCTCTAGAAGCACTATGGTCACTTTCCCCATTGGAAGAACTTCCTTCTCCATCTACATTCTCCTTTCCCTTATCATATTTTCTCTTGGGTGTCATCTATAAAAGGGAACATAAATTAAATGAGATTTTGAGAAAAGCATGGTGGCCAACTATAACCTCACTCTGATACCATATTGTAACACCCCAATTTCACAAACTAAGTGGAAGCATACATCTTATTGGGATGTCACAAACATGACTATCATTGCACAAAATAAAGTTTAATAAAACCAACACAGGATACATAATTTGCAAATCTCATCTCTCCAGTTCCTTAACATAAAACTTAAACTTCAAACTAAACTAAACTAGTACATAGTCTCAACACTAATTGAAAAAGAACTAAATTAAACTCCATACGATAGTTGGCACCCCACCCGGTCTAAACTCTTTGTTTGTTCTCGAGATGTATGTTTCTCACTTAAGCTCCTTCCTTATTCTATCCTCATGTGGAGACCACGTCCCCAACCATGCATTCAAAATGGAAAACACGTTAGAGTAAGCGGAATTGAGTATTTTTATAATAAAATAATAACTTGGCAATTATGAAAAACATAAAATTAATTAAACAGTAAATCTTGAATTCACATAATATGCTCTTAGTGGTTGATTATAATGTCCTCTACTCTTATGCACCAACTGTGCTCATAAGGCCCATAGGCTCAAATGATGTTCCAATTGAACTCATGATTTGCTCAAATGAACCATAACTATGCTCCACTTGAGCTCATGATTTGCACATACGTGCCATAACTATGCTCCACTTGAGCTCATGATTTGCACCTGAGTACCACAATGTTCCATTCGAACTCATAAGGCATGAGGGCTCAATATTAACATGACAAGGACAAAATAATACAACCAATTACATGATTCATCATTAACTCAAAATAATTGCCGTTTACTTGGATTTGACATGAACATGAAATGGATTCCTGAAGTAGAAAATTGAAAGCATAGGAATCATATAATGACTTTTGGGAACATTAATTCAAGATGTTCTGAAAACTGAATACATAGCTATGCATGTAATTTTAACTTGATCATCATGATACAATAATGTTAAAGCGATTGAAAACCATTACTTAAATACTCAAAGTACATGGACCCGCTTACATATATTGGAGCAAACCCTAATCCAGTCTCCCTGAGTATGAGTCACTACTATATTCCTCAAATTGTATTAATTATATTAATCACCATCATTACTACACACTAAACCCTAATTTGAGCCTATTATGGATACGAGGTCGATCTTGTGGAACTAGGGTTTGAAAATAGTGAAATCATGTTACTTGTTGAGAAACCTTTCCAATGACTATTTTTGGGTATTTTTCTGATAAGCGGTCGATTTATTATTAATTTTGGAAGAATCAACCAGAACAAATACGTGAAAAATCCACGTGGGCACTAAGGACACAAACATGGGGCCGCTTTGACCTGGAGCAATCGCTACCTACCATCTAGCAAAGGGACTTGCCCCAACTCATCATCGATCAAGGAAAAAAATGAAGGTGGGAAGAAGAACCCTAAACTACCCATATGCCTGTGGCGATCACATCTAGAAGCCCAGGGGAAAACTCGTCAAACAACCGGGGATCATATTCTTTGTAGATTAGAAGCCAAACACAGTTTCCCAATTCAGGATGATCTTGAGATGGACAATCAACTCTTGTTATTGTCATAAAAAACAAAGGGGATATCCTACCTCCTCATACCGTGTCAGACCCAACGAACATTATATGAAGGTCCCAGAATAGCCAGAACACCCTCAACCATGGATGGTGAGGAGGCGCTGACCAGGGAACCATAAGGTATAGAATCGTATACAAAACCAAGTACACGAGGTGCTTTTTATATCTGAACCAAACTCATACATAGTGAGATCGTGAGGAAAGGCCAACAGACTCGACGGAAACAAATAACGGACTCCAGATTGAGGAAAAAGGGGAAAACGAAAACACACCTTGAGAGAGCGAATCAGACCAACGTGAAGCTTCTATGTGAACTCTGGGGTTGAGTCAATGTGTTGAGAGGCGTCCCGATGGCCCCTGATACCTAAGCAGAGTCAACCCTGCTGCCGGATGCATATGGAGTAGGGTAGCAGGGAGAGAGGTCGCTACCAGCTGAGGCGACAATGGATTAGGGTTTTTGGGATCCCAAGGATCACTTCTGATAGATCCTTATATAGGTCTTAGATAGGGAAGACTCGGGCTCTCCTCGGAGTCCAGGACAGGGGAGGTCTCCCCCGGCTCTATAAGTTTGGGAATTCTAGGTCACCAACCCCCCTCAACATAGGAATGGGAAATACTAGGGGAGTGAGGAGAAGGTGTTGTAGTCCTTTATTCAAACAAAAGCTGATCGGCGCGAGATCTGTGAGAAGAGAGACACTCACAGTCCTATTGGGGTCAACAACCCTTCTCACAAGGGGAATCGAGTAAGGGATAAGGTCTCCCTGATCACGGATGACTCTGTGAATACAGTATGACCCAGACCTACTGGTCCACGAGACAAATTAAAAGAACAAACCTTAGCTATATTATCACATTATTTATAATCCACATTTAAGATTTTGCTATCATATATAGTTTCTTTACTATATTGATTGAGGGGTCAAACTAGGTCCTAATGCCTTCAAATTTGGAGCATAGATAGATTAAAGTGTCTAGAATCTTCTTATATGTGTAGATTTAGGTTTCGATGATCCTTTATGTATAGCACTCATATAGGTCATTATCTTAATGTATATGAATTAAAAGCAATTATCATTTCCTTAGTGAGTTATATTTTGAGTCAAAAATCAAGAGATGAAGTTATGATACAGTATAAGGCCATTCATTATCTTTTATGCATAGATAAATGGATCACATTACGAGAGACAAAATAATGTTATTTATACTCTTTGTCTATTGAATTCTTTTAATCATAATGAAATAAAAGAAGAATCAGATCCAATATCATATGATGTCTTTAATATTTAGGATAACTTGCATTAAAGTCCAAGTTTAAAATTATATATATATATATATATATATATATTACCAATAAGTCCATGAACTTATTTTATTTAGAATTTGGGATGCTATAGAAAGTCCAGTGACATTATCCTTGTAGCAGTTGCTTCTTCTTCAGGCAGCAACACACTCCTTCAGGAGCAGAAGCACTCAAACATTCATCTTCACTAACCTCCTGGTACAGCACCACAAATAGCAGTTGACTATGTCCTCCTACCGGAAGACAATAGCCTCCAGTATCTAGAGTAGTCCACGTGGTCCACTAGAAATTCCATGTTGCACTACCAGAGCCAACAAGAAGGAGTTGTCTCCTATGGTCAGCGTACAAGTCACCGACATGCTCTCCCATAATTGATCTTAGTTGTTTTCTCCCTCTCTATCCCTCCCTTTAACGAGTAAGACTTGTTTGGGCTCTCTATTTTTATCACAACTAGAGAGGACAATAATTGTTAGAGCAACTGATTCTCAGTTGTGTGTCTTAGGAAGCCCCCAATACCCCACTAATTATAGGAGGTGTTAGGGTCTGGGTTCCCAAACTGTGTGGGGGTAAAAGGGTCTGCATCATTAATTTTCTAGAACCTATGAATGGAAAACCAGTCAGTTCACACACTCAACTAGTCAGTTGGTGCATGAGGCTATCAGTTCACTAAGTGAACTGATTGGTTTGTGTAGTTTTAAATTCTGAATTATATTGGTATTCAATGCTCGATTAATACTAAACATGACATCACCATCAATTCTTGTTCCAATCAAATTGGCAATTGAATTAGGCGACCCATATGTTAAACCAGTCATTTCACATAGCGAAATGGTTGTTTCACATTGTGAGATGGTCATTTCACATTGTGAGGCAGTCGTTTCACTTGTCCATTTCAGGCAAACTTCAACCAATATTGATTCCAATTGACCTAACACTCCATCTGATCTGCCCAACACTAGAACCGGTTAGTTTTGAGTCCATTCAGTCAATTTTGAACTTATGTTGTTTAATTGAATACCTAAACATATTTAGTAATAAATCTAAACATCATTCATGAATAGACTCCTTTAAATTCGAGTGTATCTTATGTGTGTGACCCTATAGGTCCATAATTACGTTGGAAGTGAATGTTCATAACAAGTTATGACATCATAAGAATAGAGCGGTTCCTAGTCACACATTAGTGCTATCCAAGTAATTCAGAAAGTTGGAGAACAAATTCTGTTATAACCTCAATTTCATAGGTTTGGGTTGAAATGTAATTTCTCCATTATAGATATATGATTATGAAAATTGTGCGATTTAAGCTCTTTGTGTGGATTTCTTTGCTAAATGTCTTTTGTATGTATGTATTCGTGGGCCTTGTTGCATAATAAGCCCAATATCTTTAAGAGGGAATAAAGATGAAAAGAAATCTATTAATAAGAATAATTGAGATAATGTTAAAAAAATTGTGGAATTATTTAGAAAGCTAAAATTTTATTCATGAAGAAGTAGATTTTGAATCCATCTAATTTCTTGAGATACAAGGAATCCAAATAGAGAAACTAAAAGTGACAGAAAGAGAAAATATGAATAAACTAAGCTTTAATATGTAATAACTTGCATGTGAAGAAAACACCTTTTTCCTTTTGATTTTGGGACTCAAACTTGGGATATTGTAGATAATGATAATACAAAACTTTCCCTAAAATTTGGATGAAAATGGATAAACAAGGAGAGATATATAGTTTTTGCAAGTTCTCATAAAGTGAATGGATAGTCCATTTATCGTATTAAATGTCACACTGATTATTGAATTGGATTCCTAGTTTCTAAGAACTCACGCGACATGGACTGTGGATCTGAGATCCAACGACTTCGGCAAAATCCTATTTGCGATAGGAGACCTGAACCACAGAACCAGTTGGGTGTTTTTGTTTGCGATTTGATCACAATAGAGGAGACGAGCAGAGCTGGGATTAGTCCCAACATCTTCGGGAGACCTTCCAGAACCCATCCATACTCGGATTTGTGGGGTTTCACGATGAAACCCGAGAGTTCCCAAATCCAAAGAATTTGAGGGCTTACCCTATATAAGGGATGGGTACTCTGCGGTACCGGCATATCTATAAACTACTCTCGCAAGTTCGGAAGGGATCCACGAACACATTTTCATCGCCAATTGAAGATTTTGCCTTGATCTTTGCTGTCACAGAGAAAGTCCGATGAGGTTTTGAGCTGTGTTGTCCCAGTGTTTGTGTGAACAAAGTGCAGAATTGACAAGCTCATTGAGTTCAGAGGAGCACGACGGTGTTGTGAGTGGTCCTGGTTCACACTCAGAAGCATCAGAGCTCGAAGTCAACAGGGGAGTCAACCGTCAGACTCATTGTGGAGATACGGGTCAAGGTAGAAGACGATCGAGCGAGATTTTACCATCATGTCCTCGAGTCTGCATTGTTCAGGTAAGGGCATGTTGGTCCTTGCACATTGTTTTTAAGTTTGTGAGAGTGGGTCCCTACTGGCCAGCCCCGCTGAGATGGCGAGGCCTGATTGGTTGGCCCAGTCCAGGTGGCGCGGGTGGGAACTGGGTTTATTGCTGAGATGGAAAGCTCTCATTGGCTAGTAAATGATTAATTAGTAAAATTCATATGTAATTAATGGTAGATCATATGGAGACATGTAATATATAAAAATTGATTATAAAATTATGTAGATTACAATAAAACTAGTTTTAGAGCCTAAATATGATCATAGTCTAAAAAGTATCTATTGTTGCTATCCTTAATGCTTTTATAACTGAGAAGGCCCTAGTTTGATGTTCTATGAAATTGAGAAGATTAATATGGACGTTCTATGTGCATATTAATCGGTTGTTAATAAAAAGACATTTTGATGTCTAAATAGATGATCCATATGTTTAATAGCCTAATTGGGGGTTTGAATGTTAATGTGCATTAATGGGCTTAGAAACCCTAATCTAAGTGATAATGAGTTTTAATGGGTTATATTTCAAGATCCTTTGTATAAAATGATATTAAGCTAATCCTAAGCCAAATTGATGATAGAGAAGGTTTTAGTGTGAATAAGTTGAATAATTAGGGTTTTGAACCTAGAACTTATGTTTTAGGGTTTTGTGGATATAAAAGAGGAAAGATTTTAAGAGATCTAAAGGAATCCTAATGAAACTCTAATTTGTATTAGAAACCCTAGAAAGTGATTCCAAGTCAATTAAGTAGATTCTTGATGAATATGTAGTAAATATGTTTTACTTGCTTTTCAAGATTCCATTATTTTGTGTGATTGGATTGCTTGCTTGTTTGAATTTCCTGATTGGATTGGACTATGCTTACTTCTTATGAAATATCGTAATCAAGTATGTGGTTATTTATAGGTACTCATTTTAGTTTCCTCGGTGTTTTCCATACGTTTTATTGATTGCATGCAAATAAACTATTTGGATGCTTATATTTTTGCAATATTTAAAGTGAATATGATTATCACAATTTAAGTATATGTATGTCTTTCTCAGACCTACATACCATCTTTGGAAGTAAGATAAGAGACCAAGCATGGAGGGAAGGTCAAGGTGGTCAAGACCCGAGGGGAAGACCACAGGGCACCCAGAGAGGTGATCCCAGGTACCAAGCTCAGGATGGAGAAGGTAGCCTTAAAGTCACTTGCAAGGATTTGAGAGGGTATCCTAGAGGATGAGTAAAATTGGTTTAGAAGTCATATTGAAAACAAAATCTTGCTCTGTTAACAAATATATGATGTGATTAGGTTGTTAGAACTTATGTGCAATATTTTGGTTGTCACCACAAACAAGTTTATTCATTTACACTGACCGACATTTTGTTTGTTGGCATTTTAGGAATATTTGAAATTGGACAAACATTAAAGTGGAATTTGTGAAGATTTAAATTAATCATAAAGGAGGATTTAGTTAGATAGAACTCTACTATGGGTAGAAGTTCCATATTCCCTACAATTGGAAGGTATGTGATAAGTAAAAAAATTTGTGCATGTTTTCAGTTTAGTTCTGGTAGAATTTATCAATTATATTATATTATTTCCAAAACCATTGATCCTATTTTGGGACAATGCCTCTCACTTCTTGGTCTTCCTTAATTGGGGTTTAACAGGAAGCAAGTTTGTTACAATTGATAACAAAGAGATGGTTCATATAATATCTAATAAATATTTGATTTTACAAACTCCTTAGAACCCAAGGGAGTTATTAGAGGATTTTCAGTTGATGGAGGTGTCTAGAAAAGGATCATGATTTGGGGCTAGAAAAGATTTTCCTCTACCCCGATAGTCGGTCTACGAGGACTCTTAGATATTGTGTCACTACTTGGCCAAAATTGGAGATTTGACTCAAAGTAAGACACCTCTAGGACTCTCTCATCTGTCTTATTCCCTTCTGAACCCTAATTCATATATGACTCTAAGTTTTTAGGGTTTCTCTCTCTCTCTCTCTTCACACCCCTCTTGTATTTGTAATAAGTGTAATAAGGATTAAGGAATCCTCCACCAAACAATGAAAAGCATGTAAACAAGATGTCATGGACATCAGTTTTAATAGTTTAAGCGTAAACTAAAGTTTATGTTACATGCTTCTGTAGATGGCTTGTGTTGAGATCGTCATTGTACCTTCTTACACCCCCAATGAGAATGCCGAGAGCAGGCTCTCTTGTAAGCAGTAGAGTTCTTATGAGAGGAGGAGGATGATCTAGGGGGAGGAAGCCTCGAGGAAGAGAAAGAGGTATGATGCATCCTTAGACAAGGAGGTAGACCCGAAACCAATACATTTCGACAATCAGGTCGGTGAAGATGACCAGAAGGGACCTGAAGGAGGAGACAAACTAGAGATCATAACCAACCCTAGACTTCTGTGGTGGTCCAAACCTCTGACATCCTCTAGATGGAGCAGAAGAAGAATCTAACTAAGGTCACCCATGCTTTGTCTCTCCGGGAAATAGCCAGAGGTGAGGATGGAGAACCCCTGCCAATTCATCCTCGAATCAGAACCACCATCCTAGACTTTGTAAAGCTAAACATCGAGAAGTTCTAGAGAGAGGACAAGACACAAGTTTTCGATTGAGCAGATGCATGGTTGCTTGTAGTCGAGAATGCCTTTCGCATGTTGGAGGTTCTAACAAACAAGAGGGTTAAGTTTGCAACTCATCTTCTGGAAGGAGTTGCAAAGATCTACTGGGAAAACCACATCACGGGTTGAGATCTGAACAAGGACCCATGGCCTGGCCAAACTTCAAGACCATCTTCTCCACCAGATTTGTGCCCATCTCCACCAAGAAGGAGAAAGAGAAAGAGTTCACCTTCCTTGTGAAATGTAACCTCTCTCTCGTCGACTACGCTCGCAAGTTCCACCTGCTGGAGCATTTTAGTTACATGTTGACAGAAGAGAGGAGGGTGGACCACTTCCTGGAGCACCTGCACCCTGCCATCAAGCCTCATGTAATGGCAAGCAAGCCGACAACCTTCTCTGATGCATATAACACCACCCTGAGCATGGAGAAGATTTTGATGCTGACACCTAACCCACCTAAGGGGTACCTGGGCTTCACTGAAGGGACTACTGGACCAAAGCAAAATCACAATAAGGGACACTAGTGTAAGAATGCCAAAGGTAAGCAGGGTGAAAAAGGAAAGCCGCGTGGAAAGTGCCATTTTCAAAAGTTCCCTACATGTGGACGGACACATCATGGGAAGTGTCTCTTCGAGCAGAGGGTGTAATTTCGATGACAGCAGGAGGGACACTTGATAGCCAAGTGTCGTCTTCCTGATTCAAGAGTTCCAGGTCCTGTGGCAGCATAACCAGTTGAAGCAGCACCCCTAGTAGGAGGAGGAGCACCAGCCGGAGGCACACCTTTTGGAGAGCGGAGGCAAGCACAAGTGTTTTTCGTCGACAATGAAGATGCTCAGGCGAATGCTAACCATTTGAGAGAGGGTAATAACCCTTAGAGTTTTCCTTTCAGCTTAGTATGATCATGTAATAGTACTATTTTGATACCTTATGAACTTATGTAGTCATGCTTGAAGTCATGGGACAATATGTAAAATCTCTATTTGATTTTGGTTCTACAAATACTTTCATTTTGAGAAATCTAGCAATGAAATTTTGTTTGGACGTCAAGGATTTAGATTATGTTTTGGATGTTGCAACTCCGAGTGGCCGAATGTATACGTCTCTTTTGAAAACTTTTGTTTTGTTGGTTAGATACCTAAACCATGAGCTTCCCACTGATTTTATCCTTATCGATATGGAATATTTTGATGTAATCATTGGTACGGATTGGCTTTACACCTATGGAGGAAAAAAGTTATTGTAGGGAGAAGAAGATTCTTATTAGGAAACCTGGCTATCCACCCTTTACCATTTGAGGAAGGAGAAATGCGACCTCCAGCCTTTATGTGTCAGCTCTAAAGGCCAAGAAGATGATATCCAAAGGCTTTCAACCATACCTAGTAGTAGTCATCATGCCAGAGTTGAAGGTGCGACCCCTTGAGGAGATAGAGGTTGTTCAGGAGTATGCAGATGTGTTTCCAGATGATCTAGCTAGGATTCTTCCTGAGAGAGAGGTAGACTTTTCCATAGAACTGGCTCTAGGGATGAACCCTATATCTAAGGCACCCTATAGGATGGCCCCAGCCGAGTTGCTCGAGTTGAATAACCAACTACAAGAGTTGTTAGATAAACCTAGTACCTTACCTTGGGGAGAAACCAGTTTCTTTGTGAAGAAGAAGGATGGATCAATCCGGATGTGTATCGATTACCAGATGATCAATCGGGTGACCATTAAGAACAAGTATCCTCTACCTAGGATAGATGACCTTTCTGACTAGATTAAATATGCATGAGTCTTTTCCAAGATCGATTTGAGGTCTAGTTACCACCAGGTAAGGGTTGTCCAACACAACTAATGTCTTTGTGAACCTTATGAACAATGTGTTCCAACCCTTCCTTGACTCCTTTGTCATCGTGTTCATATATGACATTTTGGTGTATACTAATGATCTAGATCAACACTATGACCATCTAGGTAGAGTCCTTGATATCCTGAGAAAGCAGATTTTCTATTAGAAATTATCAAAGTGTGAGTTTTGGATAGACTGCATCATGTTTCTTGGACACATCAAATCTGAAGGAACGATCACCATGGATCCAGGTAAAGTGTTGGTCATTTAAGATTAGCATGCACCGAATAACCCCTCTGAGATTCACAACTTCTTGGGGTTGGACATATACTATAGACGCTTCATCAAGAATTTCTCAAAGACTGCTTTTCCTCTCACCAAGTTGACTCAGAAGGATGAGAAGTTTGTGTGGTCCGACATATGTGAAGCTCGCTTCTAGGAACTGAAGAAGAAGTTTGACCATTGCTCTAGTGTTGACCTTACCTTCCGTTAATGAGGGTTTCATGATATTTACTGACGCATCAAACATGGGACTTGGCTGTGTGTTGGAGCAAAATTGGCATGTGGTTGCATATGCCTTGTGTCAGCTCAAGCCCAATGAGGTGAACTACCTGACACACAACTTAGAGCTGGCTTCTATCATTCATACTTTGAAGATCAAGCAGCATTATTTGTATGGAGATAGCTTCAAGATCTCCACCTACCATAAGAGTCTGAAGTATCTCGTGACGCAGAGAGATTTGAATCTATGACAACGACAGTGGATGGAGTATATGAAGGACTATGGCTTCACCATCGCCTATCACCCTGGGAAAGCTAATGTTGTAGCTGATGCTCTTAGTAAAAAATAGCTCATCTATGCAGCTATTTTGTCCATCTAGTGGAGGAAGATGAAGGAGCTTGTGGAGTGGACTCTGTATCCCTTAGAGGACCAAGTTCATTAGGCCAACATCCAGATATGATTAGATTTGTTGAGCGAGTTAGTGGTTTCATAGTTGACCAGATCAGAACTTGGAAAGATGAAGGGCTTGTTAGAGAAGCTGCAGACCCATATCTCAGTGGGAGTAGATGGTGTAATCCACTCTGAGAACTGTATTTGGGTTCCTAAGGATTCATCTTTGAAGGAGAGCATCTTACAAGAGGCTCATGGTTCTAAGTATATGGTTCACCCAGGCACAACAAAGACGTTTAAGGATCTGTAGAGGTACTTCTAGTGGTCTTGGATGAAGAGAGACATCACGACATATGTGGCCAGCTGTCTTACGTGCCATATGGTGAAGTATGAACACCAATGACCCAACAAACGTTTATAGCCAATAGAGATTCTAGAGTGGAAATGGGAACAGATCACCATGGGTTTCATGGAGGATCTACCCCAGACCAAGAGAGGTCATGATGAGATATGGGTTATGGTAGATCACCTTACCAAGTCAGCACACTTCCTTGCCTTAAAGACCACTGCCAAGGTGTCAGACTTAGATGAGCTGTACATAAGAGAGATTGTATGGTTGCATGGTGTACTAGGGTCGATCATCTTTGATAGAGATCCAAAGTTCACTTCCAAGTTGTGGGAGTAGGTACAAGAAGAACTCAATACACGTTTCAAGTTCAGTGCAACTTACCACCCCCAGACCGATGGACAGTCAAAGAGGATGATTTAGAAATTAGAGGAACTGTTGAGAGCTTGTGTGCTCGATTAGGGTGGATCGTGGGAGCATTTTATACCTTTAGATGAGTTTGCCTACAACAACAACTACCAAGCCAGCATCAAGATGCCTCCATATGAAGCTCTATATGGGAGACTGTGTCAGTCACTACTTTACTGGGATGATGTCAGTGAGAGGACTTTGTTGAGGTCAGATGAGCTCCAAGTGTATAAAGATAAAGTCACTTTGATCAAGCAAATTTGAAGAGAGCTTGGGATTAATAGAAGTCATATGTTGATGTCAAGCGGACTAATGTGCACTTCACTGTGGGAGAGCATGCATTTTTGAAAATTTGATCGTTTTGAGCTATAGTTAAGAATAGAGGGAAGCTGAGTCCCCAATACGTGGGTCTGTTTGAGGTGTTAGAAAAGATTGGTGAAGTTGCATACCATTTGGTGTTACCCACTCAGTATATTATGATGCATGATGTTTTCCATGTGTCAAATTTGAAGCGATATGTGCAAGATCTGAGTCATGTACTCAACGTTTAACATATTGAGCTTCACGGGAGGCTGACATATCCTGATTCACCTGTGAGAATTCTCTATACCAAGGTGGAAGAACTTAGATGTATGAATATAAAGATAGTAAAGGTCTTTGGAAGTATCATGCAGAGAATGAAGCCACATGGGAGTTGAAGACAGACATGGAAAAATCATATTTCCTGACTTGTTTATTTGATTGCTGAATTTTGTGGGAAAAATTCTTATAAGGAATGGAGGATGTTATAACCTCAATTTTCATAGGTTTGGGTTAAAATGTAATTTCTTCATTAAAGATATATGATTATGAAAATTGTGCGATTTAATCTCTTTGTGGATTTATTTGCTAAATGCCAGTTGTATGTATGTCTTCGTGGGCCTTGTTGTATAATAAGCCCAATATCATTAAAAGGGAATAAAGATGAAAAGAAATCTACTAATAAGAGTAATTGAGATAATTTTTAAAATTTTTTTGGAATTATCTAGAAGGCTAAGAGTTTATTCATCAAGAAGTGGATTTTGAATCCATCTGATTTCTTGAAATACCAGGAATCCAAATAGAGAAACTAAAAGTGAAAGAAAAAGAAAATATGAATAAACTAAGCTTTAATATGTAATAACTTGCATGTGAAGAAAAAACCTTTTTCCTTCTTAGTTTGGGACTCCAACTTGGGATATGAGTAGATAATGCTAATACAAAACTTTCCCTAAGATTTGGATGAAAAAGGATAAATGAGGAAAAAGATATAGTTTTAGTATGTTCTCCTAAAGTGAATGGATAATCCATTAATTGTATTAAATGTCACACTGATAATAGAATTGGACTTCTATTTTCCAAGAACTCGCACGACACAGACCATGGATCTGATATCCAATGGCTATGGCACAATCATGGTCGCGATAGGAGACCTGAACCAGAGAACTGGTTCGGTTTTTTTTGTTTACGATCTGATCACGATAGAGGAGATGAGCAGAGCTTGTATTAGTCCCAATGTCTTAGGTAAAACTTCACAAACCCATCCATACTAGGATTCGTGGGGTTTTCTGGTGAAACCCAAGAGTCCCCAAATCCAGGGAAGTCAAGGGCTTGCCCTATATAAGGGAAGGGTAATACGCGGTACCAACATAACTATAAACTACTCTTGTGAGTTCTAAAGGGATCCATGAACATGTTGTCGTTGCCAATTGAAAATTTTGCCTCGATCTTTCTTGTCATCTCAGAGCAAGTCCGACGGGGTTTTACGCAGTGTCGTATCAGTGTTGGTGTAAAACAAATGTGGAATGGACAAGCTCGTTGAGTTTGGAGGAGCATGGCAGTGTTGTGAGTGCTCCTGGTTCGCGTGTAGAAGCAGCAGAGCTTGAATTCAACTGAGGAGATGACCATCAGACTCGCTGTGGAGAGACAGACTGAGGTAGAAGACGATCGAGCGGGAGTTTACCTTCTTCCCTCGAGTCTGCATTGTTCAGGTAAGGGAACGCTTGTCCTATCTCTTTGTTTTTATGTTTGTGAGAGCACGTCCCCACTGGATGGCCGCACCAAGATAGCGAGGCTTGATTGGTAGGCCCAACCCAGGTGGCGCGGGTGGGACTCGGGTTGTCTTGCTGAGATGGCAAGCTCCCATTAGCCTGTAAATGATTAGTTTGTAAAATTCATATATAATTAATGGTAGATCGTAGGGAGACATGTAATATATGAATATTGATCAGAAAATTATGTAGATTATAATAGAAACAATTTTAGAGTCTGAATCTGATCATAGTTCCAAAAGTATCTAATGTTGCTATCCTTGATGCTTTTATAACTAACAAGACCCTAATTTTATGTTTTATGAAATTGAGAATATTAATATGGATATTCTATGAGCATATTAACTTGTTGTTAATAAAAAGGTGTTTTGATGTCAATAAAGATGATCCATATGTTTAATATTCTAATTTTGGGGTTTGAATGTTACTGTGAGTTAATGGGTGTAGAAACCCTAATCAAAGCAATAATGGGTTTTAATGGGTTATATATCGAGACCCTTTGTATAAAATGATATTAAGCTAATACTAAGATAGATTGGTGTTAAAGAAGGCTTTAATGAGAATAAGTTGAATAATAAGGGTTTCAACCTAGAACTACTATTTTAGAGTTTTTTGGATATAAAATAGGAAAATTCTAAATCGATAAGCAACCCTAATGAAACTCTAATTCAGATTAGAAAACCCTTGAAAGTGATTCCAAGTCAATTTAGTAGATTCTTGATGAGTATGTAGTAAATAGGTTGTACATTCTTTTCAGGATTTTGTTCTTGTGTGTGGTTGGATTGCCTGCTTGTTTGGATTTCCTGATTAGATTGGACTGTGCTTACCTGTTGTGAATTCTCCTAATCAGGTATGTGGTTATTAATAAGTACTCATTTTAGTTTCCTCAATATTTTCCTAATGTTTTATTGATTGCATGGAAATTATTTGTTTGGATGCTTTTACTTCTGCAATCTTTAAAGTGAATATGACTATCATACTTTAAGTATATATATGACTTGCTCAAACCTACATACCATCTCTGAATGTAAGATAAGAGACCAAGCCCTAGAGAGAAGGTCAAGGTGGTCAAGACCTGGAGGGAAGACCACATGGCACCCAGAGAGGTGACCCTAGGTACAAGCTCAGGATAGAGAAGGTAGCCTTAAAGTCACTTGCAAGGACTAAACCCTAGAGAGGGTATCCCAAAGGATGAGTAAAAGTAGTTTAGAAGTCATATTGAAAATGTAATCTTGCTCTGTTAACAACTATGATGTGATTAGGTTGTTAGAACTTATGTGAAATATTTTGGTTGTCACCACATACTAGTATATTCATTTATACTGATCAACGTTTTGTTTGTTGCCGTTTTAGGAATGTCTGAAATTGGACAAATAGTAAAGTGGAACTTGGGAAGATTTAAAGTAAATCATAAAGGAGTATTTAGTTAGATAGAACTCTACTGTGGGTAGAAATTCCAGATTCCTTACTATTGAAAGGTATGTGATAAGTAAAAAAATGTATGCCTGTTTTAAGTTTAGTTCTGGTAGAATTTATAAATTATTTTTTATTATTTGTAAAAGCATTGATCCTATTTTGGGATAACACCTATGACTTCTTGGTCTTATGTAATTGGGGGTTACCGGGAAGTGGGGTCGTTACAACTTAAACCTACAATACGTGATCAATGTTATCATGATCGTATAGTTCCTTTGTCTCTGATATCTAGATTGAACTTGATGCATGGAATCGTCATCCTCTCAACAATCAATCCTTGTTCCTTGAACTAGAGTAGACTGTCTGACATGCATGTGAGCTCACATATCATATACTGAATCACATGGGTACGACCATACATTTTTTAGTTTCACTTATCAAGAGGTTTGGATATCAATCTCTTGTAGGAGGGACAAAATCTATCTACATCACTCACACTCAATCCATGTGTGTCATCGTGCACCCAATCATCACTGTTATGGTAACCCTTATTCATGATTAAATTTGATGATGTCAAAGTGCATGAATGACATGTGATGAATGTAGTGACTTAAGGTCTAAGCACCTCAAACACCACTATCACTATGAGAGATGATTCTAACTACCATTCCATATACATGTATCACTCCATGGTGGGTCTATCTGATGCACTATTCTCTGACATGTATATGTGTGCTTGACTTGATATCACATATGATGACTAAATAGTTTCTGAATCAGTCAACACACACTCTAGTCTTATGTATTACCATTGTCTATTTTCCTCCAAAGTAATATCCTTATAAGGACATAACAAGAATGTGTGAACTCTTATCATTCATATGATCTCATTGTTCAAGTCACATACTTGAAGTCATACAACACCAAATATCATTCTTTAGACATATACTATATGTGTCATCATCTCATGGCTAATACAAACATAATAGACAGAATTACCTTTTATTATTATAAAATTAGATATCTAATGCCACATTTCAATCAATATATGATTGGCTTCGGGGCATACATACCAACAGACTCATGTTGATCTAAGTGTCACACATTGTCCATATTTTGATAATGACTTCATCTTTCCATTCTTATGTATATAATGTATCTATTTAATATTGATTTCAGGCATTATGTACAAGAAAAGGATCAAATACAACTAACCCTAGCTTGTCAAAGTTCAAGACAAAAGCAATGCAAATGTACTTTTTGGGAAAACACTCCAAATTACCTTAGAATCATTCTATAATCATTGGTAGTGATGATATGACTTGTAGATAAGATGAGAAAAAAATAGGGACACTTCATTACATCATTTGATCACTTAAAAATCATTTGGTAAAAATCATCACAACACTTGATCGACAAAGTTTGAATCTCGACCGATCTGTGATAGATTTTGGAAATTATGTGGATCGGTCGAGTTGCCGTCTCAAAAAACTCGACCAATTGACTAATAAGCCGAAACTGATTTATTGAATAAGCCGAGTAACCCCAGAGTCAACTCGACCAATCATTTGAAGATCAACTTTTCCAGATAGTGGATCGTTTGAGTTATCTTTATTGCAACTTTACAAATTGCATTGTACATAAAACACAGATAAAGTCAATCAGACTGTTGGAGAGTTGCTAGAACCAAAAATAGATCAGTTGTAAGTTGTAAAATGGCTATTTCTATTCTTAACTTATCCTAAACTGAAAGGAACACCCCCAACTATAAATAGTACCCCTGGAAGTTCATTCCAAGGTTGCTCATTCATGCTATTCTTGGTCCTTGCTATAGTTGAGTGTGCAAAGCCCCTTTGAGCCTCTTTCTCTCTCTTATTTACAAAGAGTTTCATGAGTATAAGTGAGTTAGGTTTTGTTGTAAGAGAGCCACTCATTGTTACATTGTAAAGCTATTCATCACTTCCTTTCCTGATCCCCTATCCTCAAAGAGTAAGGCTGAAGTGATCTCCACCAAATGAAGGAGGAGGTGTTTCTCTTCTTGAAGGTTGAAGAAGGAAAGAAGATCTTCTCTGTAAGGAGGTGGTATCACCCCCTTACTAAATTTTTTTTGAAGAATAGAACATCCATTCCGAACACACTCAAAGGTATTCTAGAATAGGTGTAAAATTCTCAAATTTCAATAAATGGTTATTAAAATAACCTAAGTATAGCATCAGAATAAAAATGTTGACTATATTCAATTTATCACAAGGTTAGAAAAGAACATCATAATATCCCACAAAGGTTTTACATGTATCACTCAATATAAGGATCCAGTAGAGGGAAATCTAAACCATAACAACTTTGTCTCTAAGCTTTAACTCCTTAAGCTAGTCCAAAACGTCATGCCTTATCATCCAAGTCTTTCACCTAGGGTTGGAAGAATACCCCAGCAAGAAGAGAAAATAGATGACATCAACAAAGGCTGGTATGTGGATACTAAATAGGAAATTGAGCAATATATGGAATAAAGGACATCAAATATAAAAGGCTTCCCATATAAAGGATAAGGACCACCCAAACAGGTATCAAGAGAAAAGGAATTGAAATCATATGATAACAAAAGAATACTTGCCATTAATAAAATAGAAAGATTGTGCCACACAAGAACATCTCATAACCATCATCCTGCATGCATGTGAGATAAACATAACACTAGAATATATAAAGACAAAGGCGGACAAGTATCATAAACTTGATACCTGATAGACAAAGGAATATTGTCAATCTCCCAAATATATAAAACATGGGCCAAGAATCACACATCTTTCCCTGGGTATGAGGTTCCTTTCCATCCCAAAAGAGCAGGAAATATCACATTTACTCGGCAGGAAATAACACATCTGACATAAAAACCAATGCAATTACACTCTCTAGTGATATTGAATCACATAGCATGTTAAATTTAGAGGCAAGTAGAAAGTATAGTCAGAATATATAAACTAGTCAGCACATAAGTGACCAACATATACATCCACCTCATAAGTGGGAAAAAGACATCACATGTCATATTTTAGAGTTCCATCATGAACAAAGCATAAGATAAGAGTTCAAAATAATATCCATTATCACATGATCAATATCAAATAAGGTAGTTCACATGAACCATGATTTTCATAAGAAAAGACATTGTGTATAGGCTAATGTCCATAGGACAAAGAGAATGAATAAGCATTAGGTGAATTGCTCAACATAGAAGAATAGGGGATACATCATACAATAAGAGAGTGAAAAAGATCAATTGCTCAATATGAATGATCAGGTCTGCAAACATACTACAAGAGAAAGAAATTGTTCAATATGAGTAATCGGGTCTACAAACATACAATAAGAGAGAGAAATTGCTCAATATGAATAATCAAGTCTACAAACATACAATAAGAGAGAGAAATTTCTTAATATGAATAATCAAGTCTACAAACATACAATAAGAGAGAGAGAGAAATTGCTCAATATGAATAATTGGGTCTGTAAACATACAATAAGAGAGAGAAATTGCTCAATATGAATAATCAGGTCTACAAACATACAATAAGAGAGAGAAATTGCTCAATATGAATAATTGGGTCTGCAAACATACCTCAACTTCAGAGTCTAAATAGTCCAAGTCAGTCTTAGATCCAAGCCTAGGCCTCCAAAGAACCTCTAGGAAAATTAGACAGGTCCAATAAGTAAGGTTCCCAAGCTTAGAGAGGCTGGTTTCTTCAACAAAGCTCCTATCTCGAGCAAGAAGCACCTTCTCCACTTTAGAGGTGAAAACCCCTAAAAAAAGAACATGGAGATGGGGTGTTTAAGGGCTCTAGGTGGGGTTTCTCCATGGAAGACCAGGGTTCCGACCTGGAGGAAGGTGGAAGGAAAACCAAAAACATTAAAATAGGGAAAGAAAAGAGGAAACTTACTAGTTTTGGTCAAAATCACCAAGGAGGAGCTTAAGAAATCCTAAATAGAGAAATTTGGAACCCTGGGAACCTTCTTCTCCAAGGTAAGCACTCTCTTTTACCTTGGGAAAGAACCTTCATGGCCAAACAGAGTAGGAACGAAGCTCTAAGCTGGGGGAAAGGGAAGGGGAGCAAGAGTGTTCGAATTTGGAGTTGGGGAAGGGGTAGATATTGCTTAATATAGAAAGAGGTCAAGTATGAGGTGTCTATGGGACTTTCCATGTGTCATGTATAAGGGTGTCCATGGAAATGCAAGTCTTTATGAATAAGGAAGAAGTCAGGAATGAGGTTTCAAGTTACTTTCCATTTGTCCAATGATAAGGGTTCCTATGGACATGCAAACCATTATGGATAAGGAAGAAGTCAAGCATGAGGTGTCCATGGAGCTTTCCATGTGTCCTTAGCCTAGGGATTTCATGTCCATGCAAGAGGACAGCTCATAGAGGCTTCCTTTATATCAAATTTCAGTTTATGGACACTCCTAGGTCATCCCAACCGACCTCCAATCAAAGAAATAACCCCATTGGTTGATAGCTTCTAAAGATAAGCTCGTTTATAAAGTGGGTAATCCTTGAAATGCCCTTGGAAAGAAACACGTTCAAAACAAGGTGCAACTAGGTGCCCTATGGTTCAAAAAGTAGAAAATGGTAAGGGAATGTCTAAAGATTATAATTCATGTGACACTTTGCATAGAAAACCTCCCTATTGGGTAAATTGTAGAAAAGTCCAAAATGTACCTAAAATTGCATAACTTGCACAAACGACATCCAGATTGGACCAAACTTCATCCACAAGTTATCTTTGAGGTGATGATTATGAATTTGCCATAATTTCCATATTTTTAAGTTATATAATCACATTTTTTATTACATATGCCTTTTACTCATTTTCTCTCTCCTAAACTTATCCTAATATTTCAAGGTTGTCCAAATTAGATGAAATTTGACATGTATGCTAACTTTGATATGTAGATTTCGAATTTGAAGTTTTTTTTTCCACTTTTGAGACATATTTTTATGAGATATGTCATATGGCCCATTATCTAAATTATTCATCCAATTAAATTTCTTATCTTCATATTACCACCAAAATGAGTTATGTGGCATATTTTATGTATCCATCATAAACCTAAGATTAATTTTAGAACATTAGGTTACATTAAGGTGATTTATACATACACTAGCTCATTGGAATTATACCAAACATCTATTTAGGTTTAACCTTCAACCTTGTTTGGGTAAGTCCAAAATGTCAACTTCTAGGGTAGGGTCCGAGTTCTAGTATGTTACATTCTCCAAGTGAAGGAGAAGGCCAAGGAGGAAGATTCAAGAAGAGTGGATAATCCCTTGAAGGATCAAGACTTGGTAGTATACTTTAATAATTAAGATTAATGAATTATACTTTTAACAATGATATATTTATCATCTTAATGAATCTACGATAATGTTTAAATAATAAGTTGTCAATACAATTTTAGTTCTACCACATTTTAACATCTCACCACCAATTTCCCTTATCATATTTATAAATTCCATTCTCAAGTATTTCCCTAATCATGGCTTTGCATGCATTTTTTAACCAATGATATGTGAGTGATCTTTTTTATTACCTATGAGACTTAAGAACACATTCAATACAAACACATTAGACATGTATAATAAGATGGAGGTATGTTTATTTTTCAATGTGTAAGGACCGTGACCCACATTTTGGGATAACCCTGTTAGTTTTTCTTAAGTGTGTTTCTTAAGCTAGCTCCTTTCTCTAATCATCTGAGATGTAATTAGGGCACGTTGGAAGCTTGAGTTCCTTATTTGAGCTTACTTGTTTGATGCTTGTGTTTTGTGAAGAGATTTGGTACAAATTGCAATTTACCCAGGATAGGGGTTGATGTGCAAGTTTGGCACCTGTAAACTGTTTCTTCTCTCTCTTGACATCATCTCAAGGAGACAGAGAGAGAGATGGGCACCTTGCTTGAACCTTGGTTGAGTGGTGACATCCTTGGTGATGTTTTGGATATATGTTGAGGTGAGCCTTGCACCTAGGGGTGTTGTCTAGGGCTTGAGAGCCTTGGAGAGGCCTTTTATCAGTTTGTGGGCATCTTGAAGAGACATCCTATCAGTTTGTGGTGTCTCAAGGTGGTATCGAGCATGACCATCATAGGTGACCAAGTGGGTGAGACATAGATCTTAGCACCTCGTTGCATGTGGCATTTTCTCATGGACAAGTGTCACCTAGGGTTCTAAGGTGGTGACACCTTCCCCTTGCTCTCTCTTTCATCCCTCTTGTATATGTATCTCTTTCTCTCCATGCAAGAGAAACCTTTTGGTTATCCTTGCATTCTCTCTTAGGTGGATGATTTTGAGTTAAAGGAGTGTCCCCCTTATGCTTGGTGGATGAGTCCCAAGCTTGTGGTGCTCTCTTCATCCTCTACCTTGGTAATCCATGATCCTTAGCTTCCTTTCCCTCCTTATTTCTTATTATCTTCCATGGATCTTGGATACCTTCTTTTCTTCTTCTTCGAACCCTCTTAACCTTGGTTCCATCTTCTTCCTTGGAGGTGTTGTGGTGATCAAGCTTAGATGATCCTTCTTCTACCTTGAGCTCATGAAGCTTGGAGCTTTACCTTAGAGCTTGGTGCTGATCCTTGAAGTGGGTTTTATAACTTTAAACCCCCTTTGTTATTATCACCCCTTACTTCCTATCTTGTTCCTTATCTTTGGCTCGTTATATCTTGCATGCTAGAAGTTCATTCTTAGTGGTGTTGTGTTCTATCTTGGAAGAAAAGTCTTGCTTAGTTGTTGCCCTTATGTGTACCTCTTTGCCTTGTTCAAAACACAGATTCTAAGGTTGAAAATGATGAGACCGATAGGAATGCAGTGACCATCACGACCTATGACGTGACTGACTATCACATATGGTGACTGGTCGTCGTGACCTTGGTCAAGCTTATGTAAACACCTTTTGTTGGATGGTCATCATGACCTTGGTGGAGTGTAATTCAACACATTTTTGGAGAGTGTTAGATCGTTATGCCTTGTGCATGCTTAGATTGTTTTGGTCTTGGCTCTTATTTGTTACTTGAAAACATGTTGTTGCTTAAGAAGTGCTACAACTAAGACGCATCGCTAGCTGATAAGTGTTGATGAGTGTTAGCCTGTCATGGCTAGCTGTAATACCCTTGGGGGCATTTCTGTCTGACACACTTGTAGTCATCACAACTTGGGATTATAGAAATGGATGCGTTTCTTGGAGAGATGAGCATTGCTCGACAAGGCTCAAGCTATCATACCTTGAGAAAGGTTGATGCATGACATAAAGACAACCCATCACAACTTAGATGTGTTGCTGAAACCCTAAGAAACCCATCACCCTTGAGTTTCCCGATATACTCGAGCATTGCCCATTACCTGAGGATGCCCATCGCACTATGTGATGGTGTTGCCCGAGAGGAGGGGTTGGTCGATGCCCTCTCCTTGAGGTGTTGTTTCCCGATATACCTGTATGATCATGATCAACCTATACACATATTGAGAAGGTAGCCAATATCATGTTTTCTCACCTAGTATATCATAAACCAATACCTTGCCATGATGTGGTTTCCCGACAACCTTAGGGTTAACCTGATACTCTAAGTTATAACCCTAATCGATGTCTTGGGATGGTGTTTATGATACACCATATTGAAGATAGGCTTAATAGATAAGATGTGATACCCTATGGAGTGGTTGTGTGCGTGATCATGAGAACTATGTCTCTATATCTCATAACACACTTCATAATGATGATGGAAGTGATGATCTAAGCATGGTTGTTGATCCAACCTTGAAAACCCTAATTGAGTACAGAGACACCCTAACCCTAAAAGATGTAATGTAATATGTATCGCGTGAGTCCTATGAGATGATAATGTTAATGATGTATTGCTTCTCTTGTTATAAGTTTCTAACCATGCAGGTAAAATAGAGGTTATGCATAGACAGGCATGAGCTATGGCGAGTAGAGTTTGAATAGGCCTTGTGAGGCACGTCATATAGTTACACAAAAAGAGGAGGAAAAGTGGTCTTATTACTAGATGTTGGCTTATTGCCTTATATGAGATGATGATTTCCTCAAAGATGAGATGAGGGTTTGCTACCCAAGTATGTGGTCCTTTTGATGGACATATGGTGTAAGACAGACATAAAGTAATGATGTAGTCCTTATAATTTTTAATATGTGTTGGTGATGTGTAATGCCTTATCTTTGTAGAATTTTCTTATGGTATATACATTATAACTTACTTGATGCTAAAAGACACCTTAATTGGTCTAATTAATCAAGTGCAGCCTAATAGTGTAGTTTGTCATGTTCCATAGATCCATTCAGTGTCAGCACTTGCTAAATGATGAAATGAGTTTAACTAGGAGCACATACTTGGGTAGCAAACTTAATCAAGTGCAGCCTAATAGTGTAGTTTGTCATGTGCCATAGATCCATTCAGTGTCAGCACTTGCTAAATGATGAAATGAGTTTAACTAGGAGCACATATTATTGAATATGCGGGTTACAAGTTGAGGTATCTCATTGTATCCTGAATGTATATAAATGCAGGAATGACTCTGGTTGTATCCTAATAAAGAGTACATCTACAGTTGTACCTCAATTTGAGATGCAGTATAGTTGTCATCATATTGTAATAAAGAGTATAGTTGCAGTTGTACCTCAATATGAGATATAGGAATGGCTGAGATCATATCCTAATAAAGAGTGTGGCTACGTTCGTAACTCACTAGCACATTGACCTGTACCAAGGTGGGCGATAGATATGTATAGCTGGACTATATGTTGCTAATAGTAGCCTGACTTATGATGTCACTACATGTTCACTCGTACTGAATGAGAAAAGGTGAGGTCGTGGATTTCGACTCTTCCAATAGACCTATATGGCACTGATTTTGACTATATATATAGTGTTCAGTTGGATTTGGGTGGTACGACTCAAATCCTCAGGGTATAATGAATATGTAATCAGCTGTGTAGTATGAGTATAGGGTCAAACACGAATTGGTTGATGCCTTGCTCTACTTTTATACTATTTAGTTTATACCCATTATATGTGTTCTTCATATTCCTTCTTAAATTGTTAATTGTTTAGTTGATTATTGACAAGTTCATATTACTTCTTTAATTGATTTATCATTGAGATATATGTCCCTCAGTTAATCTTACTAAACCTGATCAGTAAATATTTGTATCTTCTTGGTTCTGTGATGATGATGGAGTTGGTGGTGAGTTGTATCTCCCACTAAAATTTGAATCTCACCCCGTGTGTTTCCCACATCCATTTTAGGTGGTCATGCAAGAAGAGGTAGAGATCATGCAGTGGAGGTTGAGGAGAAGTGTAAAGAACTGGAATAAACCAACCCTCTACTAAAATTATGGTAAACAAAAACACTAGTGTGAAGCAGCAAAATTTTAAACTTTTACTATATTCAAAAGTATAAAGAGTACTTTACAAAATTTCCCAAAAGAGGCACAACTTTATACAAAACAAGGATCTAGGGAGAGGAAGACTAAAATCAAATCAATATAGTCTCCAAACAAAAACAACTTAATATATATAGCTAATTCCAAGCTAGATGGTTGAACTCCACATACTTACCCTTAAGCTGGTTCACCAAGCTTCAACTACACACTCTGACCCTATACCTGGGTGGTTGGGATCAAATAGCAATAGACAGATAAAATATGTGTCAATAGAGGTAAAGGACAATTATAAGCTAAAACATTGCATAATGAAAGATTCACTATACTATGAGAGTGTCAAAACTATGAGTCGAGTATATCAAATAAGAGTTTCTGCCAGTGAAGTAATAATATATTGCATGCATGATTACATTCGACTAAATTAAGCTAACATAGGGCTGAGGCACCTACCAGACCTCAACCTCTGGGTGAGGGAGAGTAACACATCCCCAAACACCCCAATATTATATAAATTGGCAGGGATCTCAAACCCCCAATCCTTGGCAGGAGGACTAAAACCTCAGTGCCCTATGGGTGGTTTGTACTCACGTACACTATATTAGTTAACTAGTCATTTTCATCATCATGCTAAAGTAAATCAATGACAGATAGAATACATTTGTCAACATTGCAAGTAGGGTCCAAGACACTAAAATAATTTAGGCAATGACAAGAATAAATGAATATAGGCCCTTGCCTCATTGGGAAAATGGGTATGGAGAAAAAGTCCAACTGAAGAAATGGGTACAATTTGCACAAGTATAAATTTCACATATATAGGGTCCACATACCTTATTGTAGCTTCATATTCATCACTTCCATTGATTAGATTGTATACCAATTCACTTTTGTCCTAGATACAAGTATATATACATGTATTAGGGTTTAATGTAATACATAAAGGTCGAAACCTAATTTTAAACCTTCAACACAAAATCTCCATCTATGACTCAAAACATAGACCAAACAATTATTCATATTTTCCTGATTTAGAAAACATCTTTTATTTCTCAATTTGGAGTTAGATTGATTTAATTACTATTTTTAGAACATTTTAATATGATTAAAATGGTATCCAAGGCAAACTTTGAAAAAGGAAAGAGAATCAAGACTTAAAAACTACAAATTTGGATTCTACATTAAAAATCCTTTTTAACGACTATTTATTTGTATTTTTTTGACATGGCCTCGATTTATTATCAATTAAATAAAACAGACCAAAAAGAGATCACCAAAATTCCACTTAGGCAATTTTGTTTGCAAGAGAGAGTGTGCCACATGGTCTGGTCTGTGCTGACATGGGCCAATCATATTTGGCCCAGTCATCAAGTCCGCTCTTGTGTGGACTTGGTCACTAGCGAGTGACTAAGGGGCCAAAAGACCCATTTGCCCATGGTTGGTTAATCGAATCGATTGGCACTATGAGGGTAAGATTGTCATTTGCATGTATCATAATCATTTGCAAGAAAAAAAATAAAACAAGATGAAAGGACAAGAATGCACATGCGGGATTAATCATTGAATGAAATGCATGGGGATACAATGGTCATTCCCTGACTTGTGATCTTCCTTTGCTAGCCATGGCGATGGTAGGGTACTGGAGGTCCTACCTCCGATTCCAGCGCGAGCACGGGATGTTCCCCAACTAGATATGAGATAGTTGACACCTTCATCAAACCTAGATGGGGCTGGAGAGTCACTCAGGAGGGGGGGTAGGGAACTGAGGTCCCGAAGTGGATCGGACATAGCCTGAGCATTGTCAAGGAGGCGAGAATTGTTAATAATGCTCTAATAGCAAAACTAAACATGCGAGTTGTTCCTCCGCCTGTATGTGAATGTGTAGGTACCAAGAACTCAAAGAAAAGCCATTCGAACACCACTGGTGGTGGCCGGGAGTGTCGATAAAATAGCAGGGTGGCGACACATATAGGATACAATGATCTGGGTCACGACGAGCCAAACTAACAATTATAAGGTGAAGGGCTGAAGTCGAGGATGCTTACCAGACAAATAATTGCTCTAAGGTGGACAGGAGTGTGAGAAGATAGCCACCATTACATGAGAAGAAGAGTGGCAAGGTTCGGGTACCTCGGGCTAAAGTGTGAGAAATTGGAGGAGGGAGATTGGGTGTGATGTGAGGGTGCTTTACAGTGCCTTATACGGGCAGGAGGAGGACCCTAGTCCCTTCTATGCATCCATGGTGGAGAAGGGAAGGAGGGCTGGTTTGGGTGTTTCGCGACTAGGGAGAGATAGAATACGAGTAAAGCCTTATTCAAATGAGCGGAGAAAGGTGAGTTTAATGGAAGAAAAATCATGTGAAATGATCTAGTAATGGGGGACACTACAGCAAAATTTCCCATTAGTGGAATTTATTCTAGTGGCATTTATAAAAAAAGCCACTATCTTTCTAATATACATGCATTTTTAATTAAAATGCCTCTAAAACACCTATTATAGAGTTTCTAAAAAGGACTTAACATTAAAGGCATTTTTATTTTTAATTAGTGGCAATCTTAAATTGCCATACCAAATTAGAAAGTAATTTTCTAACACAATATTGACTTCCCCGCTCCAAATTTAACCATTCGTGCTCCAGATCGCGATGATAGATCCCTCTCTCTCCCTAATTCAGCCCGACGATCCATCTGTATGCTCTCTCCTTGCGTGACTTCCTCACTCTCCAGCTAGACCAGTGCGTGGAGGAGATCGTGCCCTAGATCTTGGCGGATCATGTACGTCTTGTGTGTGTTGTGTGCCAATTGCCGGCTGCAGAGTGCCAAGTTGCCGGCACCCTCCGGTGAGTCCCAACCGATCAAAGCATACTCATTTGTTCTTCCTCCTCCACCATTTTGGACCGAGCCCAGTCGAAGCAAGACTCAATATTCCCCTCCGACGTCGGAGGGCTTGAGTGAGGGAGTACTCTGATCAATCTCTTCAGGTAACCATCGCCGCACCCTATTCTACAACTCCCTTATCTCGTTAGGGTGTTCGATCAACCCTATATATCTACACAAACCAGGTTCATTCCATGAGGCTAGACTTCCGACCAGGCTTCTCGGCCATATTAAAAATGATTTTTACAGACCTGCAACTTTGCTATGACCATCTTCAATTATAGGTTAATCATCAGTTTGAAGCCATGAATCAAAAGATTATAAAGCCTTTAATTACAAAAACTATTTTTTTGTAGTTTGCAAGCAAATACTTGACTCAAAAATGAAAAAAATCAGTAGTAATACCAGGTGCATTACATGTGATCATTCAGGTTCAAGCAGAATTTTGATGAAAAGATGCTCAATAGACATCACTTTTGGAAGGACCACAGACTTAAAACCATCAAGCTAAATTTTTTCATGGTTGAAACATAAAAAATTCAGTAAAAATTGATTTCTTAAGGCTATGCTAAGCTTTAGTTGTGAAACATATATAAGGCACACATTTGATAATGCATTATTGATTGATAAGTATGTACCATATATGTTATAAGTTCAGCCAAACTTTTCATTGTGAGGAGGAAGCACTATGATCTTTGGTGGGATACTTTGGCTCATTTTGTAGATGAGGTAGGAAAAGTGAACTTTGTGGGTTCATTGAAATCTCTTTGTACAACATTATATTCTAGATTTGATGGCTCAAGTTGAGATAAGTACATTTCAAACTAATGGAGTGCAACATTAGCCAAATCATAAATATGTTTATTTTAGGGTAATAACACTTGTAACCTATATAGAAGAATAAATAACTTAAAGAGATGATCTTTGCTACTTTTAGATGTAGTTTGGTAGCTATTTGGTCTAAGTTGTGCACAAAGTTGTAGTGTACAACCAATTTATCTGTGCACAAAGTTGTAGGGCACATTGTCGTACTAGGCATTGATGGGCTTCTCTCCTTTGCCAAATAGTGCTTGTGAGTCAAATTTAGACCTATCCCTAATAGGGTTTGCTTTCCACTTGGGCCAATAACACTGAACATGTCTCTCTTTAATGTGCCAAGCAAGCTGCATGATAGACTTTGCAATCATTGATACGTGCAATCATTGATACTCTCTAGTTGTATATGTTCTAAAGGGTTCTAGTAGGTGAGCTTGTAGAAGCTGAGGTTGTAGGTTTGGAAACCATGTTGGTGGTTTTGAGGTTTATGAATTCTCCTTTGATACTGGTAGATAGGACCCATGCTCCTATTCATTTTCTGATTCAGATCAAAATGATTAGAATGTGCCTGGGTCCTTATTATAAGTATGCTCTTTTATCCTTTTAAAAAGTATTTCAAACATAGTTTCATGTACTCATAAAACTAAAGTGGCAGGAATCTATCCCATTTACATATAGATTAGAGAATAATAACCTCACATAACTCATTTAAAAAATTTACAATTTTTAGATGAATCCTTCTTGTAACTCATTTAGAAAAATTACAATTTTTAGATAAATCCTTCTTGTCATAAAATTTGTGGTACTATAAAAATAATAAGATGATAAGATATCTTGTAGTAGTGTTTTGATAAACACAGAAGTACAAGACTGTAGTAAAAATTTGGAAAGACACCAATAACCTCTTTAAATAGGTCTCACACCTTCTATAGTAGTGCATCGATACTCCAAATTAAATAGGTCTCACACCTGTACAAAATAAGCCAGACACCATTAACCTCTTTGATAATCTAAAATATGAGTGTTGATTCAACAAATAGATAATAAGTGTCACCTCATTGTATGAAATACCAAGATACATCAAATTATAGAAAATACTAGTTACTTCATTGAAATTCTCAAAGAAGGATTAGTGAGCATTGGACCAATTGCAAAGATGTAGCCTCTATATAGGACATGATTTCCTCTATTAGATTTCTTTTCAAGCTATCATGTCTACCACAATAAAGTTGGTTATGACAAGCAATAAAAGGTGAACTGATGTTATACAACTTTTTCTGAAAATATATAACATCGTTATATGTACTTACAATTTGTTAATACTAATATTTGGTCGTCTTTGTCCACCCACAACAGTCACTATGAATTGGGCCTCCATGCCAATGTTAACGTTCCCTATTGAAGAACAATTGGACATCATCCTAGATGATCGTTCCTTAAACCAACTAGCCATACCCAAACATTGGTGTTTTCTAAAAGGAAGACACTACATGCCTGGTGAAGTGACCCTAAATTTTGGCAATTATTCACATGTTATCGAGGTTGAGTATGATTTGGCAGGAAATCTTGTATCAAAATCTGGATGGCGTGATTGGATTAGAAAGATGCTAGTGGGTCTTAGCAACAGGCTTTTTCTCCATCCAGTTGGCCATAATACCATCAAAGTTTGGATAACCAACATCAACTGCGAGACCCCCGATCATCTACAATGGTATGAGCGCACGATGGAGGATATCAGCTCAGACGAATCTGATGATGAGGCCCCTGTCAGTTCAGATTTGTCTAAATATAGTGAGGAGCTCTATGACATAGCACAATCATCAAAAAAACCACGCTAGGTCCAATTAACAAATATAATTGTCAAGACAAAATTTGTGTTTACACTTTTTGTCTGAAAGCAATCAATACTCATAGCTGCTTTCTTTTCTGAACTTTAGGAGAAGATCGCCACAATGATAAGTCCTCGAAGTTACTGATGTGGGACCATGTTGGTGTAGTATTTAGTTGTCTATCTATCTATACTTGTCTGTATTAATAGTTATTTTAATTATGCACATTTTTAGGGGTACACCAACCCCTTTGTTTAGTTACTATTGAGGGGTGCACCCCTGTGTGTGGATGTAAAAAGAGATTAATGAATGGAACTGAAAGTTGCTACATGAATGCTTATAACTGAAGTGTGTGTTCCCATGAATGTTCCAAATTCACAAATCCATCCTATCTAATGACACATTCGAAACCAAACAACAAAAAGAAATATGCATATCCTATTATGTTCCAAATTACTGATAAATTTCATTATAAATGTTCTTTTATCCTTATTATAGCTATGTTCTTTTATCCTTATTATAAGTATTTCAAAAAATGCTTGGGTGCCCGCCTAATCGGATAGGCTCATGTGAACTTCATTTGCATGATTACACTAGTATTTTCTCATATTGTATAGTCTTTTTTAATATGACATACTTACTCATATGTTATATGTTTTACTATTTTGATAGAATGGATAAGTCTTGGACAACATAGGATGACCGAACGAGCAGTAAATACTTAGGTGGAGTATCAAAATTTTTGGATTTTGCTTTTGAACATTCATCGATTGGAGACAAGATTGTATTCCCATGTAGAAAGTGTGCTAATGTATACCAGGTCACCAAAGAGATTGCATTGAGCCATCTACTGTGGCATGGCTTCTTACCAAGATATATTTCTTGGGATTTTCATGGTGAAGATGCTGATGTTCAAATGGATGCTCCTACTGATCAAGGAGATTTCCTTAATACTAAAAATTTACAAGTTATGTTGCATGATACTTTTCCGAGTTTCAGTGAAGATGGAAATATATGAGTGGAGCCATCTAGTGATCAACATTTCAATACTGAAAAATTTTATATCTTATTAAAGGATTCTAAGACAGAATTATATCTAGGGTGTAAGAAATATAACAAACTTACTTGCATCCTAGAATTCTATCACCTGGTTTGTATTAATGGCTTGAGTAAGAAAGCGTCATCTATGTTTCTTACGTTCTTTAAGAAGATGCTACCAGAAGGAGAACAGTTACCTAATTCATTTTATAAGCTAAAAAAGAAAATTACGGGGTTAGGCTTAGATTATGTGAAGATTCATGTTTGTCCAAATGGTTGCATGTTGTTTTGGAAGGATTCTACTGATAAAGATGTCTGTGATACATGTGGAGCATCAAGATGGAAATTGATTACAATACCAGATGATGATGACGAGCTTGCAAAAAAACCTAAGAGAATACCTATCAAAGTACTGAGACACTTTCCACTTATACCCCGCCTAATGCGGTTATTCATGTCATAAAAAACCGCATCCTCAATGAGGTGGCATGCAAAAAAATATGAAAAAGATGACAAGTTAAGACACCCGATTGATTCACCTACATGGAAAACATTTGCTGTGATGCATCCAGAATTTGCTGCAGATGCTAGAAACATTCGATTGGGACTTGCAACTGACGGATTTAATCCTTTTGGGACAATGAGTACTTCTTACAGTACATGGCCTGTTGTGATTATTCCATATAATTTACCTCCTTGGTTATGCATGAAGCAACCATATTTGATGTTGTCCCTACTCATTCCTGGACCATCTTCACCCGAAAATATAGATGTGTACTTGTATCCATTGATTGATGAGTTGAAAGAACTATGGGATATTGGTGTACATACATATGACGCTGGAACCAAGGAATTCTTTCTGATGTGTGCTTCTTTATTATGGACTATTAGTGATTTTCCAGGATATGCACATCTATCTGGTTGGAGTACTAAAGGCTACAAAGCATGTCCCTATTGTAATAAAGATACTATCTCACATTGGTTGCCACATAGCCGTAAAGTTTGCTAAAGAGGACATCGTAGGATTTTGCCAACTAGCCACAGATTCTGAAAAGAAGCAAAGGCATTTGACGGTGAGCAAGAATTTAGGTGTCCTCCTAAACCTCCTTCTGGAGCTCAAATCTTGTCACAATTGGAGAATGGAAGAACTGTAATTGGTAAGAAAAGGCCAAGAGGTAAGGATTCAACACACAATTGGGAAAGGAAAAGCATATTTTTTGAGCTACCATATTGGAAAACTAACATTGTAAGGCACAATCTCGATGTCATGCACATTGAGAAGAATATATGTGAGTGTATTGTTAGAACATTGCTAGGTTTGAAGGATAAAAGTAAGGACAACTTGAATGCAAGGAAGGATTTGGTGGATATGGGAATCAGATTTCCGCTTCATCCAAAAACTATTGGTAAATATACCATCCTACCTCCAGCTTTCTATACAATGAAAAAAGATGAAAAAATATTATTTTGCAACCTCCTAAAATCTGTCAAAGTTCCAGACGGGTATGCGTCTAATATATCTTGATGTACACGGCCGAAGGATCAGAAGATGCTACCAATGAAAAGTCACGATTATCACGTGCTGATGCAACAACGTTTTCCATTAGCTGTCACTGTATCCTTGCCCAGTAAGAATGCTAAGTCATGTATTATTAATCTTTGTCGCTATTTTCAAAGGTTGTGCACTAAAGTCATAGATCCAAATGATTTTTCTACATTGGAAAATGAAATAGCTGTTACACTTTGTGAGATGGAGAAGATATTCCCTCCATGTTTTTTTGACATAATGGTGCATCTATCAGTCCATCTCTCTTATGAAGCTAAGATAGCTGGCCCTATTCAGTATCGTTGGATGTATCCAATTGAAAGGTAACATTTCACACGTCGTGATGACTTTACCTATTGGAATGTAATTTGTCATAATATTTTCTTCAACTTTGTTATCAGGTATCTGATGACCCTAAAAGGACATGTTCATAATAAAAGATATCCAGAAGGATCAATAGTAGAAGGATAAATAGCTGAAGAGTGTCAAACTTTTTGTTCAAGATACTTGGATGGAGTTGAAACAAAATTAAATTGGCCAAATAGAAATGATACTGACGAAGCAAATTTGGAAAATGAGCCAACACTTGACAATGATGATTGGTATATTTTCTCGACAGTAGGTCGTGGTATTGGTAAAATGGTAACATGTGTCTTGGATGAACATACATTGAAACAAGCCCATAAGTATGTACTATTCAATTGTGATGTAATTGAACCCTACATTAAGTAAGTTAGTGTCAACTGTCTTCTATTAATAAAATGCTATAACATATTCCAATAACATATTGCACATATTTTATATTTAGGATGCACTATGATATCATTAGGCAAAAACATCCTCAAAAGTCCTTAAAGGAGGTTCAGAGAATACCTAGTAACTCATTTGATGGATGGTTTAAGGAACATGTAAGTTTACTTGTGGTAATTAAATTAGTTATGCATCATGAATAAAGTCTAACAAACTTTTTGTTTGTTAGATTGAGACACTCCTAAGAACAGATATGGTGGATGATAAAATCAAGTTTCTTTCTCAAGTTCCACATCAATTGGCCATTAAGTACAAGGGCTATGTTGTCAATGGTCACAGATTTCATACCAAGGCAAAAGATGCAAATCGAACAACACAAAATAGTGGAGTCTTTCTGGTAGCTAAGAATGATTGTTATTCTAAAACCACTGAACGCAATCCAATTACTAGACATGTAACCTACTATGGTGTTTTGAAGGATGTTATTGTGCTCAATTATTATGAACACTTTAAGGTGACATTATTTAAGTGTGATAGGGTGGACATCTTCTCAATGAGGGGAATCAAGCATGATGAACATGGGTTGACTCTTGTTAATTTGAGACGCCTTCAAACACAGGAGAACCGTTTTTAGTGGCATCTCAAGTTAGACAAGTATTTTATGTAGAAGATGTCACTACAAAAGGGTGGCATTTTGCTGTAAAGATTGCCCCACGGGATATGTCCAACATGGAAGAACAATCTTGTATTGAGAATGTCAAAGCTTATGTGCAAGGTGAAACTTGATATGGGCCATCAATGACATCAGAGGATGAAGATACTGATTGTGACATAGTTAGATTGGATATGGAAGGAATTACTGTTTCTAGTTCAACAACTGAAAAAGACCAATCCAGAATTGAGCACGATGATGATAGTGTATCTCAAAGTGATGATGATGACTGTTTTGAATGAGAAGATTACAAAATAGCAGCCAATGTTTCTTTTTTTGTCATTAATATTTGACTTAAATAAGCCTTTTTTGGCTCAATGTATCTCTTTAATTTTCTATCTCACATTGTGCTCTAGCTAGGTGTATCAATTTTGCATGTCTAACATCATTCTTATTCATATTTATCCTTGTCTCTACTGTTGTTTATAATTATATTTGATTAAATATCTGTGTTTCATTTTTAAATATCATTAACAAAATTGTTATTATGTTGTTCAATATTTTTCTAAATGTCATCATTTTTATGTGACTTGATATACTCAGGATGATAGAACAATACAATGACAACTGCCATAACATGACAGACACAAGCAATGAAAAGAACAACAACAATGACTCATGTACGGAGACTCATTTACCTAGTATTACTCGACATGGTTGTTGGCAATCTTTGAACATTTCATCCTCAAATCGCTCCAAAAATTTTTTAGCTTCCCTTCCAACTGAAATTCGTAATGATAGAGCAAACAAATTCAATAAAAATACTTCTAGCTCTGCAAAAAATGCCCAATCAGCCACATCTCCCCAAGACTCTAATTTGGTTGGTGGTTTGAAATCCTCTCAAACATGCATAACTGAAAAGGAGATGGGTTCCAAAATCAGCAAAACAAAGAAAGTGGCAATAAAGTTACAAGATCAAGAATTTCACAACTACCTCGTGTTCCTAATGCCAATGCTTTCATGTCTATTCATTCAAGAATTGTAGAGAATAGAGCTGCCAATAACCAAAATAGCAATGTATTTCTTGATAACATGGACCAAAATGACATCTCTGATCATCATGTTGAGTCATTGAATGTTACAAGAACACCTTTTGATGGGCTAGGTAATCATTTCATTCATATCATTGTATTTATAGTGCTTCATTTAATCATATATAATTTTGCATATAGATATTTTATCCTTTATGAATGAATGCTTAGATAAAAAACATTGAGAAAACAAATTCAATAAAATTGTTGCTAGCTCTGCAAAAAATGCCCAATCAGCCACGTCTCCCCAAGACTCTAATATGGTTGGTGGTTCGAAATCCTCTCAAACATGCACAACTGAAAAGGAGATGGGAACAAGGTTCCAAAATCAGCACAACAAAGAAAGTGGTGATAAAGTTACATGATCAAGAATTTCATAGCTACCCTGTGTGCCTAATTTCAATGCTTCCGTGTCTATTCATTCATGAATTGTAGAGAATAGAGCTACCAGTAACCAAAATAACAATGTATATCCTGATAACATTGACCAAAATGACATCTCTGATCACCATGTTGAGTCATTGAATGTTACAACAACACCTTCTGATGGGCTAGGTAATCATTTCATTCATATCATTGTATTTATAGTGTTGCATTTAATCAGATATAATTTTTCATATATATATTTTATCCTTTATGAATAAAGGCTTAGGTCAAAAACATTGAGCACATGGCTGAACACAATGTTTGAAAGTTTGGAAAAGAAAGCCCGACGATCCAATTCCCATTGAGAAAAATCAATTTGGACAACCAGTAGGTGAAAACCAATTTCACTTATCAAGTTTTCTGACAACCATTGCAAGAGATCCCAATCTTTGTCCACTAAACTATGAGGATTGGAGACAATTTCTAGCAAATAAAAAAGATTCTATATGGAATTTTGTGAAGGTATATTATTAAATTTTATTTTTAAATGGTTAAATGAAGCATCTAATTGATATCCTTTATGTCGGTAGAGTAAATTCACAATGGATTCAGATCTGAAGGAGTGGACAATGAAGAGACTAGGAAAGAAATGGAAGGACCACAAGTGCGAATTAAGGAGACTATACTTCGTAGAAGATAGTCCATACAAACAACAGCTTGAACAAGTTGTTCCCCGCGTGGACAAGTCGCATTGGAAATTTCTTGTCGATTATTGGAGGAGTAATAAAGGAAAGGTAATATTATTTTTTCTATTCGTTGATACTTACAGTACCACACAAATAATTACTATGCACAATACCACAATGTTTTCCACAGAGGAAGTCTATAACTAACAAGACAAGCAGAAAATTTCAAAAGGTTGGCCACACAATAGGAACCAAGTCATTTGCATGTCTGAAATATGATGTAAGTTAGTAATTTTTGTGATCCATTTAGACAATTTGATGGCATCTATTAATTTGATGTTTACAATAACCTTGTTTGAATGATAAAGATGGAAAAGGAAATAGGCGGAGAAGTGGATCCCATAATGTTTTTTGAGAAAACTCATCATAAAAAAGATGGGAGCATAGTTGATGTTGAATCCGCCAAAATTTTGGTACAACACATAATATCCCATAGTATTATGTTACATATACTAATTTCATAGAGGTATATATTTGGTATAAATTGCATCTCGTATGATTTGTTGTATGTAGGAAAACTTTCTGAGGTAGGAGAAGAGCTGTGAAGAAAACAACCTGATGTTACTTCAGATGAAATTTATAGGCATGTTATGGGAGAAGAGAGACCAGGATATGTTCATGGTTATGGACTTGGACCATCAGCTTCTGATATCTGGGGCAAAAACCGTAAATCCCGAAAGGTTGAAGAATCATAAAGGAAGCATTTCTAGGATAATCTTGAAGAACAACAGTTGGAATTTGATGCAAAACTTCAAGAACAAAAGGATGAATTCAACGAAAAATTAGAGGAGTTACTTGCCTTAACTAGAGCAGGAAATAGTCAAGCATAGCATGTTGGCACTGGCCAAGTATGAATACATTTTATACAAGATGCGTTGTATCAATTATTTTCCATGTTGATTTTTATGGACTTATGACAAAAATAAAATAATTGTGCAGATAAACTTATCAATGCAAAATCCACTCCATATAAGACATTCATCATTTAAGAAGGGACAAATATGTTTGTATTACTATGAATTGCACTTCATTTTACGTTTATATAAATTTGTATGTAAACTATATTTTGTTTCTAGGATGTGTATCTACTGAGTTTTACAGATCCAGATGCTAGAATTGCATTCGGTCGAGTCTCTAAGGTTGACCCCATGAAAAGGGTGGGAGGTGCAATTTTAGGCTCATCATTTGTTGCCATTTTTGTAGAGGTTGCTTTGTTGGGCAACGATCATCTAGTTAGACCTTATGACCAATATCAATCTGTTAATGATGTTGTTGGCAATGTCATAGAATGGTCGAAAACGCATACGTTGCCAAGGTGAGCAGAAAGTATTGCTTATACTGTTACATAATTGAAAACAAAAGTAGTATCTAAAGTCATTTCCATTTGTTGCAGGACATGAAGTTTAAATTTAATTGCATTCATGGATACTATCTAAAGAGAGGAGAGCTATAGTTGTTTTTATTTAATCCAATTTGTTATTTTTACATGCCGATCCAAAGTAATGGTGTTTCATGTCCATTGTCGTAGACAATGTTGCCAAATAACAATCCTATTTTGTTTTGTCCTACTTTTAATTTTGTTATTTCGAATCTTAGTATTATGGATGATACACACATTATAATTGGTTTGTGGTTTTTAGCTATGAGCAGTGTTTTAGCTTCTTGTTTGTGGGTACGGATGGAAAATTTAGTTGAAAATAAGTTACAATTATTTGATCCATTTCTTTCCATTTTGTAATTACTCAGCTAGTAAATGGATTATTATGGTTTGGATATTCAAAATGTACAACTAATGTGGATGGGTGATGTGGCATGAATAATTCTTTTTTAATGTAAAAACTATTGTAGTAAAAGGGTAATTGTCCCTTTTGTATGGTAGCCACACATTGTATACCATGATTTTCTGTTTCCCAACCTATGCAGGTTTGATTATGTTTGATAATATCTTGGAATGCAATTGCTTATATAGGTAGGAATGCATATTGCGGGTGCTTCATATTTTTGGGCTTCATATCCAACTTGCATCATGTCAGATCATGATATATTTCTTATGGCATATTAATTTTTCTTTCATTACTTGATCACATGTTGCAAGATATCTTAACACTATAGGGATTAAGATTCTAGCAACCACACTACAATCTTCAAGCTCCACCCAACATTTTGATGAATCCTAGACTAGTTGTTGCAACATTTTAAATGAGACTATTCATATATTTATTAGTTCTTTTCAGGGAAATTTGTTATGCAATAATACTTTTTTGAAATCTTTACTTTGCAGGCAATGGTATTTTTTATATATACATGGTTTTTGGGAATAATGTGATACGTCCACCCATTGCCTGAAAGCATAGATCTGCCATGCATAAATATTTTTTGTATTTCCAAGGAAATTTGTTCCAAGTTTCTTATAGATATGTGCCCTCACATAGATATAGGCGACATCGATGTTTATCTTGAGGTCTCACATCACTTGAGGTCTCAGATCTTACCTTCTGGGTAATTCATTTGAGTTGTTAGAATGAAACAAGTAATATCCTGACACTACTTGTCTCTGATTATTTCAGAAAACATCATCAGATAGAGCTCAAGTATTCAGACCCTCTGCCTTGCCATACCCTCTGACTTGCCTTAATGTAGGGAGGCCCAAGCGACCCACTTATGTACCTATTGAGGTGTGTTACTTCTACGAGTGTTGTTCTATTTTCTCACTGTGTTGTTTTTGAATGTTTTGTTTTTGGTACTAAGTATAATATAGCCTGGTGTTTTGTTCTGCCAGTTTAGTTAATAAATTGTTTGTTTGTTTTTGGCCACTAACTAACATAACTTGGTGTTTTTCCTTTTGCAGAGGCACACTAAGCCATTGTCAACATTTCAGAGGTCTTCTCTGGTTGAGAAGTCTAGGCAGAAGCCTCAAGAAAGAATGGGTGTTCTTAGTAATGTGGGTTCCTCCCTATTCTCTTAATTGTTAAAACAACATTTGTATATTTGTCTTTTTTCCTTTACCCCCTCCATCTAAAATAATATCCTTTATGTAACATGTGGTTGTGATGCAGGCCCTAAAAGCCAATAACTATGGTAATGATCCTCTGCTAACTGCAGCTCTGTACTTGGAGATTAAAGGCCAATCTCATGATTGTGGTGAACTTATCTGTGCAATGTGACACCCGTAGTCATATTCAGGATCTCATTTGCTGTGGAAACATAAATGGCATTGTAAGTAAAATCTTTTAATGTATTTTGTTTAAATTAGTTAAACGAAATACATAAAAAGATGTTACTGACAACGCACTTCATGTTTCCACAACGAATGAGATCCTGAATAAGCCTGCGGGTGTCACAACGTGTAGAGAAGTTCACAACAGCTGAGCATCCTCCATCCATGCCAAAGATCTCCCAATAGCCAACTATTATACTAGGAATGGATGTGTCCCATGGGAGCCCTGGGCAGTCAGACAAGCCATCAATAGCTACAGTAAGTTTTGAATTTTGACTCCTTAGCATATGTATGGGTTTTTCGTCGCATTATTTTTGTTGGGCTCAAATCTATATGTCGTTGTGTTCATTTTTCTTATCTGGGGCTCAAATCTATGTTGATCTACTTGTGTCTTAGGTGTGGTTGTACAAGGTGTGGAGAGTGGTTGTAAAAATGCATAAAAACTATAGTTCAACGGTTATTGGACTGTGGTTGTACAAGGTGTGGTTGTACAAATGCAGAGGATTGAAATATGGATATGGATCAAATGAAGCACAAACTTCCAGTGCTCATTTTACTGTATACATGCCATATATTCTACCTTGAAGAAAATAATGAAGGTTAATGAGATTCTCCATAAAGATCAATTATTTTTCTCCTACTTAAAGTTCATAAAGTAGTTTGATATGGTACCATTAAAGATTGAAACTCTTCTAAACTCACTGCATCATGAATTTTATGAGATATGAAGTTAACCATTTTATCAAATGTGGTAATATTCTCCCTATATCATGAGTGCTACCATTCCATTATGGATGAATTACATATTAGTAACCATTGTATCAAATGTAGTAATATTCTCCCTAATTGTTTGTGTCTTTACTCTCCAGGGTTCAGGAAATACAAAGATTATTCAGCAATGATCTGTGAAGTGATATTAACTTCCACAGCTTTCCCAAGTTCCTGGATCATTGCTCAAGCTGAACTTCAAGCTATGCCCAGTGCCATCTGAAATGTAGTGTCCTTCAGATTCCAAAATGCGATATTTAGATTGGATGCATTCAATTCTGGAAATTGGATTAAATTTATTTTGAGGACTTTGTGCCCCTCATTTTTAAAGTATTATACCATGCTTGCAAAGGTGAAAGGCTTGGAACATGCACATCATTCAACAGAATTCGATCAGGTATGTTATTCCATTCTTTCTCAACACCTTAAAGTCCAACATAACATGATTTACTAGTTACTTACATCTTGGAAGACATATCAAACAACATATGCACATGCCCCATATTTATTGCCTAATTCACTGATGTCAGTACATATTTTACAAACTAATTGTTGTATATTGCAGGAACTACAATTATATACTTAGACATTTCAGTTAAGGTGTCTATTTCACACATGTTTTTCTTTAAACTTCCAGGAGGCTACATCTATTTATCCTACCCTCTAGTTTAAGGTTTTTAAACCTATTTTCTTATTGTGAGTAGAGTCTATTCAGAGTTGTGATGGTGTTTCTAAACTTGGTAGTTCCTCACCACATATCTTTCATGACCCAATTGCAAAAATGATGGGCAATTCGACAATCAGACTCCTGAGAACCACTAGGATTGGGAAAAATAATACAGAAAAATGATGTGATTGGCTGGCAAATTACTTACACCTTCATATATAGGTTATTGTTTTAATTCCTATTCTAATCTAGTTGTTTGATTGCTAATGAAGTGTATATAAATTTGAATGGTGTTCTTATTATCAACATTGTTATATTGTTCACTTATACATTGGATAATGAACCAATGACAAAACAATTATGTGCTACAAGCTAGGAACATGCCAACCAACCATCCACTCTACACATCTAAGTTGTAGAGATAGGTAAATCTTTGTTCTGTAATGTCTAGCTTTGATGGTTCATATACTAGACATGGAATGTAACATTATGAACATTGCTTTGATAGAGATGGAATGTCAATTTCTTTTTTAATTTGATGAACCAATGTACTGCCATGCTAACTGTAATCATGTACTAGTGAGATTTTTTGATGAACATTGCATTTCTATTGCTGCAACTTGCAAAAGGAATTAACAATTCCTAAAAGTTTGTTTTAGTAATGGTTTTTTCTAATTTCAGAGCTAAAACCTGAGAAGAGCATGAAATTGCATTAGGCCCTTGGAGGAAGCTATCAAAGGAAAATGAAATTGCAAAGCAAGAAAGAAAGGTTTGCTTGGCCATTTGTCAGTTAGTCTGTTGGTGGATTCAACATGGATGTTGCAGTTGCTCTATATTAGGCCACTTGTTGCACCAGAGGTTTAGAATCTATAGCTCTTCCAGTTCTGGAGATCAGTGTATCTATCATCTCTGCCTAGTAGATGAAATTGGAAATCCCACATGTGGTCTTTTTGGGAATACTGTTGCAACCATGGGGATGTTGAGTACTAATGCATATGTATTGACTATGGATATATTTGGACCAATTGTTGATAATGCAGGTGGAATTGTTGAGATGAGTCAGTAGGTAAATTATTTTCCCTTATTGTTTGTTGCTTTACACTAAACAAGCCCTTATTATTTGCTGCTTTACACTAAACAAGCACCTTCAGCATGGTTTTTTTTGTTTAACCATCTAGAACAAGGATACATGTATTTTTTGTTTAACTTTTTGCTTTAGACTTAGGTTGAGGCTTTAGACTTAGCTATCACCTTGCTGCTATGACTCCTGAACACAGCAGCCAACTGCACCCTGCTACATGTATTTTCTGAGGCTACTTTCAAGCCTTTCAATTGCCGCAACCACCCTACTTCCTGCATCACTCACCATAATCAGATGCCAACAGACTACACTCCACTCAGCTGCCTTCTCTACAAGTTTCAGATAGGCCCATTCGAGTGGAAAGCAAAAGGCATCTCCAAGTGCACAACCAAGGAGCATATTCTGCACTCACCATCTCAAGGAACCAGGCAATATGAGACCAGATACAACAGCAGTTGCTGAGCCAGCTCCATCAATGTTGAAGACATCATGTATGCCACGTTCTTCAGCAAGAAGATTTTACAAACCATAAAATGCAGCAGTAAACATTGGTGTTGTATTCAATATAAGGGGAAGGTAAAACGTCCTCCCCATGTAATTGAATATAAGGGGCAAGGTAAAATTTTGAATGAAAGTATATCATTGGTGTTGTATTCAATATAAGGGGCAAGGTGAAATGTCCTCCCCATATAATTCTCAATTGATTATAAAAAAAATTCATACTTTCAGAAAAGTGAGTTCGTTTACAATTGACATTCATTTAGAAATAATGATAATGAATTGAAAACTGAATGACTAAAAGCCATGAAAATGTAGTAATACAGAAGTAGTAGTCATTAGTGGCTTTTTTTATACGCCATTAAACTCAATAAGAACATTTTCATACACCAACATAATACAAAATAGTGGCATTTGTATAAAAGCCAATTGATGGATAGTGGCTTTTTTATAAATGCCAAATGATGGTTTAGTGGCCTTTATGTGGCATTTATGCGAAGCCACTAAAGACAAACCTTTAGTGGCTTTTATAACTTAAGCCACTATCTTCCTAGTGGCATTGGCTCTAGAGGCATTTTTTAAATGTCAAAAAATGCCGCTAAACCTGTTTACTGGCTTTTTTTTAGTGGCATTTCTGAAAGGCCACTAATGAGTATGTTTGTTGTAGTGGGAGAATGGACCTGCGACTAGTTTTGCTCTAAGTCGTGTAATAGTTGGAGGTAGGGGTGATGTCCTGGCTGTCAGATAAAGTCAAAAATCCGATGATCAAATACCAACCATCGGATGGCACTCGTTGGGTGAATGGGGGGCGTGATAGAAAAATAACACGAACATTAGTGTTATGCGTGCATTAAATGAAATTTATTTAATAATATAGTCACACTATATTAAAAGCGTATAAAATCAATTTGCAGGGTCAAATAAAGTCCAAATGGTCTTAAATTTTAACTATAGGCTAATAATGATGTCTAGATTAATACTATGTAATATATTTTTCATTTTTAACAAGATATGACCCTTAATCACCATATTTCCCATTAATGTGTATATTAATGCATTTTAAAACACAAAACTATTTTCTTAGCAATTCCTTTAATAAAATTCACGATAAATATTATAAATCCATTCAAGTGTCATTCCCACCTATATTCTCAATTTTAATGGTTTAATAAACATTTGGATGAGAGAGAGATAAATGAGTGTTATATCCTTATTGATTAACTCAATTACACTTTATTACTCATTTCTTATTCCAAAAAGATACAAAAGTTTTAAATTAACATTATTCATTACTTATCTCTCATTAAAGGCCATTTTGGATAATTTGTCCCCAATTATCACATTAATTGGATCATTTATGCAAACACCCCTTCATTATCGTGAATGAGAGTAAATATAGATTGCATCATCAATATATGCTCAAATTCAACTTTGAGGCCAAGAGGGATACAAAATATAGGGAAATTTATAAAACAGGTCCAAAAGTACATGAAAGAAAAGAAAAGCTTGAAAGTGGGTAAATTGCAAGAAAGACCCTAGAATTCAGTCTGTTACAAGCATCATGAGGGCCAGTAGTTGATGAGATTGGCACTATTGCTGGATGTCTTTTCTTAATAGAGTCCTAGAGTCGTTATGTACACTGGGGTCTTTGGGGAAGTTTTGTAAACATTTTGAGAATGTGTTTTCTTCAAGTGATTGGCTGGTATGCCTCTTACAAACTGATGTAGTGGAATTATGTACATATGTCTTCTAATAGTTATTTAATAACATGTTGTTGACATGCCCAGTTAATGCTTTGAGGCATGAAAGGACTTAAATGTAAAGGTTTTCGTTGATTGGCAATTTTATGAAAACAGTTTTAATTTTTAGTGTTTTCTGATAATCTATTTATTAATCTCTTTTCCAAAATTTTGTCTTGAAGTAATCTCTCTTTGTGTGGAAATAGGTGTCACATTTGGTGGTATTGGAGATTTAGGTTTGCTGAGTCTACAGGGACCTAGGATTAGGGGGTGTGTCTGTTCTAGTGTCCTCTAGTCCATCTTATAGTAACTTCTGCTTATGCAGAAGAAGAAGAAGAAGAGAAAGCTCAAAGATGTCTGGAGAACACAAAGAAGATGTTGTTGAGAGCAGTGTTGTAGGATCAGGTGGTGGTGCAAGGAACCAGGAACAAGAAGATTGGGTGCTTGAAGTCCAGGTTGCCCCAGCAATGATACAAAACCCTGCCTTCCTATCGCTTTTTGGGCATTTTATGGAAACGACGACGCATATGGCAGACATGATGCCTGCACCTCAGCCTAAGGCACTAGTTCCCAATGTAGAATCATTGGGTACTGGGAAGACTTTTGAGTAGCTTTGCCGAGTTGGAGTGGTTGAGTATGCAGGAACAGCTGAACCGACGGATGCATATCTGTGGCTGACTGAGCTTGAGAAGGCCTTTAAGATTTTGAGTATCCCCGAGGCGGATAAGTTGAAGCACACCGTTTACCTTCTGAAGGGAAGTGTTGGCCATTGGTGGGCCATAGAGGAGGAGAAGAGACCCGGTGTTGTGGTTGGTTGGGAGGAGTTTCGACGAGAGTTCTTTAGTCAGTACTTTCCTCAGACGTATCTTGATGAGAAGAGTATCCAGTTTGAGAGGATTCAATAGGGATCCATGACAATCAATGAGTATGAAGCAAGGTTTATGGAGTTGTTGAGGTTTTGTCCTCACATGGTTGTTGTGGATGATGAGTGGATTTGTTGTTTTGAGAAGGAGTTGAGTGATGAGTTGTCTACCATGGCTGCTTCCTTGGAGAACTGAGAGAGGTTTGCTATACTTGTGGAGTTTGTTTGGAGGATAGAGCTATCTATGTAGGAGAAATCTTGATGAGAAGAGCATCCAGTTTGAGAGGATTCAATGGGGATCCAGGACAATCAATGAGTATGAAGCAATGTTTATGGAGTTGTTGAGGTTTTGTCCTCACATTGTTGTAGCAGATGATGAGCAAATTTGTTGTTTTGAGAAGGAGTTGAGTGATGAGTTGTGTACCATGACTGCTTCCTTGGAGAACTGAGAGAGGTTTGCTATACTTGTGGAGTTTGTTTGGAGGATAGAGATATCTATGTAGGAGAAATGGGAGATGAGTGCCAGGAAGCGGTCTGTAAAGTTCCAAGGGTAGTCATCAGGTGGCTTTAAAAAGCCAAGGTTTTGTACACTGCCAGTTTCATAGAGGTTGAGTGCCTCGACACAGTGGTCACTGAGTAAAGGATGAGGTAGTAATTTTCCACCTGCTGGAGCTCACTAGAAAAGCATTTGTATCGGTGACAGGGCCATCTAGGCCATGATATGAGACTCGGTCTTACCATAAGTGTGGACATGTAGGCAATCTAAAGTGGGGATGTCTAATGAGAGATGATGAAGTAACCCAAAAACCAAGGCAGAGCCAACAAGGCTTGCAGAGACAACAACGTAGGAGGGCGAGGATGTGGACAAGTATCACAAGTTGGATCGTCTGCTTAGGAAAGCAAAGGATAGGGGAGACAATAGGAAATGACTAGATTTTACACTATGAGTCAGCCATAGGTAGTGGTTAACCCAAGAGTGGTGGAAGGTCAAATAGAATTATATCATTCTAATTTGTCTTCTTCTTGCTTTATATCTATTTCAGTTGATTCATGTGCAATGCACTCTTCTATAGCACGTGAAGTGCTTAGTAGTTTCCCTTTGCTTATTATTCATAAGATGAGTAGCATGTTGCTAGAAGCCCCATTGACCATTTCTAAAATGTTACAGAATGTGTGTCCTTCATGTGTTCTATCCATTTCGGGTCACAACATTCAAGTAGTTCTCACACCACTTGATATGCATGGATTCAATGTGATCCTTGGAATAGTTACCTTGTGGAAGTATAGAGTGGTATTGGATTGTATCTCCATGCATGTGACATTTGTGGATGATAGTGAGATGTGGATCTTCCAAGGAGATAGGAAGATTCTTCCAACGTATGTAGTTTTAGTTATAGTGGCTAGGAAGCTTTTGAGATAGGGTTGTGGGGTGTTTTTGGCACACATACTGGATACAGAGGTGAGGAGTCCTAGTATCCAGGAGGTGTCGGTGGTAAAGTAGTTCTAGGACGTGTTTCCTGAGGAGTTTTGCGGTGTTCCCCCACCCCAAGAGATTGATTTTGAGATCAATCTGGTCCCCGCAGGCAACTGATAGCTCAGACACTATACACAATAGCTCCTACGGAGATGAAAGAATTGAAGAAATAGTTGCAAGAACTGCTTGACAAAGGTTTCATCAGGTCGAGCACATCACCATGTTTGTAAAGAAGAAGGATGGGTCTATGAGGCTATGCAGAGACTACAAGCAGTTGAACAAGGTCATGATAAAGAATAATAATCCTTTGCCTAGGATAGATAGCTTGTTTGATCAGTTGTGTGGTGGGATAGTATTTTCGATGATAGATCTAAGATCAGGATATCATCAGTTGAGGATCAAAGAGGATGACATACCTAAGTCAGCTTTTAGGACAAGGTTTGGTCAATACGAGTTTGTGGTTATGTTGTTTGGGATGACCAATGCACCGGCAATGTTCCTACATTTGATGGACATGGTGTTCTGATCATTCCTTGATTAGTTTTTGGTGGTCTACATAGATGATATTTAAATGTATAGTAAGGACAGTCAGCAGCATAAACATCTTTGTTAGGCATTGATAGTGTTGAGACAACACCAACTTTCTACCAAGTTTAGCAAGTGTGAGTTCTAGTTGAGGGAAGTAGCTTTCTTGGGACATTTTATATTTGTTGAAGGAGTACACATGGACCCTAAGAAGGTAGAGTCTATGACAGAGTGGGAACAACTGAAGACACCGATAGAAGTGTGCAATTTTCTAGGTCTGACAGGATATTACATGAGGTTCAGCAAAGACTTCAGCGCTATTGCACTACCCCTGACAAGGTGGATGTGAAAGGACGTGATGTTCATCTGGGATGATAGATGCCAATGTGATTTTTAGACATTGAAGGAGAAGCTAACAAGTGCACTAGTTCTGGTTCTGCTCGAACAAGGAAAAAGATACATAGTTTTTGTGATGCATCCAAGAATGGTCTGGGTTGTGTGTTGATGTAAGATAAGGAAGTGAATTTCTTTTGCTTCCCCACAACTTAAGAAAAAAAGGAGAATTAGTCAACACATGATCTACAGTTAGATTTTGTGGTTCATGCTTTGAAGATTTAGAGGCACTATACATATGGGGAGAAGTGTTAGATCTTCACAGATCATAAGAACTTGAATTACATTTTCTTGCAACCAGAGTTGAACATGAGGCAACATCGCATGATGGAGTTGATTAAAGACTGTGACTGCACGATTTATTATCATCAAGGAAAAGCAAACATCGTGGTAAATGCATTGAGCAGGAAGTTTTCATCTTCATCCATGGATAGAGTCTAGTTGAGTTCTTTGATGTGCCATAAGTGAGACATGTTGGTTTCCTTATGTCAGATGAATGTCAAGTTGAAGGTCTCCTTATTGGCAGGATTGTTGGCATAGTTACAAGTAAACCCTACATTGAGATAGTAGATCTGAGAGGTACAATCGATAGATATTGTAATATAGCAGATTAGATCAGAGTTCAGCGGCAAAAAGTGTGATGGCTTCTATGAGTTGAATGATGGGACAATTTGTTACCATGATAGAATTGTGGTTCCTGATGTTGATAACCTAAGGAAGATGGTGCTGGAGGAGGCCCATTCATCCATGTATGCAATGCACCCAGGTTGTACCAAGATGTATCATAATTTGAAGGATATGTATTTCTATCCAGGCTTGAAGAAAGATGTAGATGAGTTTATTGGAAGATATGTAGTATGTCAACAAGTCAAAACTGAGAATCAGAAGCTTGCAGGAGCATTGCAATCGTTGCCTATACCACAGTTGTAATAGAATCACGTGACTATGGATTTTGTGGTTGGTCTGCCTAGGACCATCAAAGGTTATGATTCTATTTGGGTGATCATTGACAAATTGACCAAGTCAGCACATTTTCTTACCGTGAAGACAATGTTCACTATAGAGAAGCTTTCCCAAGTTTATGTTGATGAGATAGTGTGTTTGCACGTTGTTCCAGCTACTATCATGTCTGATAGAGGTCCTCAATTCATGAATTTCTTTTAGAAGTGACTTCACAAAGTTTTGGGTACGCAGTTGAAGTTCACCACTACTTTCCACCTGCATAAAGATGGATAATCTTAAAGGACCAATCAGACATTGGAGGATCCGTTGAGGGCTTGTGCTCTTTAGTTCTCAGGAAGTTAGAATATACACCTCAGCCTGATAGAGTTTTCCTACAACAACAGCTATCAGAGTAGCATAGACATGGAACCTTAAGAGGCATTGTAAAGGACACGTTGCAGATCTCCGTTGTATTGGTATGAGACAGGTAATAGTCATGAGATTGTCCAGCAGACAACATAGAAGATCAAGGTGATACAACAACAATTGAAAGCAGCACAAGATAGATAGAATTCATATGTAGAAAATTGTCATATACCCTTAGAGGTGGTAGACAAGGTATATTTGAAGGTGTCTCCTTAGAGGGGTGTCTTGATGTTTGAGAAGAAGGGTAATTTGGGTTCTAGGTTTATGGGACCTTACCCAGTTGTGCCTTATGTTGCAAAGGTGGCCGGCAAGTTGGAATTTCTACCTGAGTTGCACAGGTTGTATCCAATGTTCCATGTCAGCATGTTGAGGAAGTGTCGTCCGGACACAGAGTTGGTGTTACAACCTATGATGGTGGTGCTGGATAAGGATATGACCTATGTGGAAGGTTTAGTGTTGATCCTTGACCAAAGAGTAAAGAAGTTGAAGAAGAAGGACCTTATGCTTGTGAATGTTCTTTGGCATCATTGTGGTTTTGAGGAAGGCACGTGGGAGCTTGAAGAGGAGATGAGAAGGAAGTACCCTTCCCTTTTCTCTTAGGATTTCAGGAGCAAAATCCCTAGTAGGGGTTTATGTCTTGTAAGGATGCTAACCCATGTTTTGGGATTACCCTATTAGTTTTGTTCAAGTGTGTTACTTAAGCTTCTTGATAAATCATTTGAGATGTAATTAGGACATGTTGGAAGCTTAAGTTCCTTGTTTGATCTTGTTTGGTTGATTCTTGTGTTTTGTCAAGAGGTTTGGTGAAAATTGCAATTTACCCAGGACAGGGATTGATGTGCAAGTTTTTCACCTCTAGAGTGTTCCTTCTCTCTCTTGACATCATCTAGAGGAGAGAGAGAGATATGGGCACCTTATTTGAATCTTGGTTGAGTGGTGACATCCTTGGTGATGTTTTGCATATATGTTGAGGTGAGCCTTGCACCTAGAGGTGTTGTCTCGGGCTAGAGAGCCTTGGAAAGGCCTTGTATCAATTTGTTGGTGTCTTGAAGAGACATTCCATCAGTTTGTGGTGTCTCAAGTTTCACCATATTCATTTGTGTTATCTAGGGTTTCACCCATATCAGTTTGTGAGATGGAAGAGAGGTGGTATCCGGCATGACCATCATAGGTGACCAAATCGGTGATACATAGATATTATCACCTCGTTGCATGGTTTTGCATGTGGTTATTTCTCATGGAAAAGTGTCACCTAGGGTACTAAGGTGGTCACACCTTCCCTTTTCTCTCTATTTCATCCATCTTGTATATATATATATGTGTATATATATAGAGAGAGAGAGTCAGGATAGAATACACTCGAGTGTACAGATCGCACAGATACACTCATGTGTGCATATCAAGAGTATTTTTTGCAAGATGTAAACCATTGATCTTCATTGTCATACTATAATTAGGCTACACACACATTTTGAGCCCATTTGGATGAGTGTAAGTCACTCATCCGAGGGCAACACAATCGACGCATGAAACTAATTTGAAATGCATAATTTTTGTGGTTTTATTACATGACCTATATATATATCAATGCAAGAGAAACCTTTTGATTATCCTCTCATTCTCTCTTTGGTGGACGACCTTGAGTTTGAGGAGTCTCTCCCTTGGAGATTGGTGGACAAGTCCCAAGCTTGTGGTTCTCTCTTCATATCTACCTTGGTAAGCCATGATCCTTAGCATCCTTTCCCACCTTTTTTCTTATCGACCATGGATCTTGGTTACCTTCTTTTCTTCTTCTTTGAACCCTCTTAACCTTAGTTCCATCTTCTTCATTGGAGGTGATGTGGTTTTTAAGCTTGGAAGATCCTTCTTCTACCTTGAGCTCGTGAAGCTTGGAGCTTGACCTTGGATCTTGGTGGTCATCCTTGAGGTGGGTTATATAATTCTAAGCCCCCTTTGTTACTATCACCCCTTACTTGCTATCTTGTTCCTTATCTTTGGCTCATTATCTCTTGCATGCTAGTAGTTCCTTCTTGGTAGTGGTGTTTTCTATTATGCAATAAAAGTCTTGCTTAGTTGTTTCCCTTGTGTGTACCTCTTTGCCTTGCTTGAAACACATGTTGTAAGGTTGAAGATGATGAGGCCAATAAGCATGAATAGGTCGATAGGAATGAGGTGGTCGTCACAATCTGTGATCCCACAGACCGTCACATATGGTGACTGGTCATCACGGGCTTGGTCAAACTTAGGTCAATACCTTTTGTTGGATGGTCGTCATGACCTTAGTGGAGTGTAAGTCAACACATTCTGTGTGAGGGTTAGATTGGCATGCCTTGTGCATGCTTAGATTGTTTTAGTCTTGGCTCCTGATTGTTACCCGACAACATGTTGTTGATTAAGTTTCATTGCAATTAAGATACATCGCTAGCCGATCGGTGTTGATGAGTGTTAGCCTATCACATCTTGATGTCATACCCTTGGGGGCATTGCTACCCCCACACACCTGTAGTCTTCATGACTTGGGGTTATAGACATGGAAGCATTGCTTGGATAAATGAGCATTGATCGTCAGGGCTCTAGCCATCATGCCTTGAGAAGGGTTGATATCTGACATAACGACAACTCGTCACAGCTTAGACGTGTTGCTGAAACCCTAACCAACACGTCACCTTTGAGTTTCCCGGTACACTCGAGCACTGTTACCTAATGATGCTCGTCATACTATGTGATGGTGTTTCCCAACAAGATGGGTTGGCCGACACCCTTTCCTTGAGGTGTTGTTTCCAAATATACCTATATGATCATGATCAACCTATACACATCTTCAGAAGGTAGCTGATATCATATTTGCTCACCTAGTATATACTAAAGTGATAACTTTCCATAATGTGGTTGCCCGACACCTTTAGGGTTAACCTGATACCCTAAGTTATAACCCTAATCGATGTCTTGTGATGGTGTTTATGATGCACCATGTTGAAGATAGGGTTAATAGATAAGATGTGATGCCCTATGAAGTGGTTTTGTGCGTCATAATGAGAACTATGCCACTATATCTTATAACACACCTCATACTGATGATGGTAGTGATGATCTAAGTATGGTTATTGATCCAACCTTGCAAACCCTTATTGAGTACAGAGAATCCCTAACCCTAAAAGATGTGATGTAATATGTATTGCGTGAATCCTGTGAGATGATAGTGTTAATGATGTACTACTTCTCTTGTTATAAGTTTCTAACCATGCATGTAACACAAATGTTATGCATAGACATGTATGAGCTATGGTGAGTATAGTCTGAATAGGCCATGTGAGGAACATGTGATATAGTAACACAGAAAGAGGAGGAAAAGTGGTCTTATGACCTGATGATGGCTTATTGACTTATATGAGATGATGATTTCCTCAATGATGAGATGAGGGGTTGCTACCCAAGTATGTGGTCCTTGTGATGTACATATGGTGTAAGATAGACATAAAGTGATGATGTGGTCCTTATATGTTTCAATATTTGTTAGTAATGTGTAATGCCTTATCTTTGTTGAATTTGTTTAGGGTTTGTAATTTATAACTTGATTGATGCTAAAAGACACCTTAATTGGTCTAATTAATCAAGTGGAACCAAATAGTTTAGTTTTCCATGTGCCATATATCCATTCAGTGTCAACACTTACTAAATGGTGAAATGAGTTTAACTCGGAGCACATATTATTGAATATGTGGGGTACAAGTTGAGGTATCTCATTGTATCCTGAATGTATATAAATGTAGGATTGGCTGTGGTCGTATCCTAATAAAGAGTACAATTATGGTTGTACCCCAATATGAGATGCAAGAACGGTTGCACTCGTATCCTAATAAAGGGTACAACTACAGTTGTACATCAATACAAGACATAGGAATGGTTGTGGTCATATCTTAATAAAGAGTGCAGCTGCGCTCATAACTCACTAGTGACTTAACATGTACTAAGGTGGGCTATAGATATGTACAGCTAAACTATATGTCACTGATAGCAGTTTGACTTATGATGTCATTGCATGTTCACTCGTACTGATAGAGAGAATGTGAGGTTTTGGATTCCGAGTCTTCCAGTAGACCTATATGGCACTGATTCTGACTATATATATAGCAGTTAGTTGGATTTGGGTGGTACGACTCAAATCCTCAGGGCATCATGAATATATAATCAGCCGTATAGTATTATTGTATAGGATCAAACATGAAAACATTGGTTGATGCCTTACTCTACTTTTATACTGTTTAGTTTATAACAATTATTCGTGTTCTTCATATTCCTTCTTGAACTGTTAAATGTTCTACTGATTAATGGCAAGTGCATACTACTGCTTTAATTGTTTTATTCATGAGATATATGTCCCTCAGTTAATCTTTTTCAAACTACTCAGTTAATATTTGTATCTTCTTAGTTCTATGATGACAATAGACTTGATGGTGAGTTATATCTACTGCTTAGATTTGGGATCACACCCCATGGGTTGCCCACATCCTTTTTAGGTGGTCATCTACGAAGAGGTAGAGATTTTGCAGTGGATAGTTTGGAGCTACAGTTGGGCCAGTATCTGACTAGGTTGGCAGTGTTACTGGATGTCTTTTGTTGATAGAGTCCTAGAGTCATTCTTGTACACTCAGGTCTTTGGGGAAGTTTTGTAAAGGCTTAAAGAATGTGTTTTCTTTGTGTGTTTGGTTGGTATGTCTATTATGAACAGGTGTGGTGGAATTATGTACATATGTTCTGGAACAGTTCTTTGGTAACATGTTGATAACATGCCTAGTTAATGCTTTGTGGCATGAATGACTTAAATGTAAATGATTATGTTGTTTATTAGTTTTATGAAAACAATTAAAATTTTTAGTGTTTTCTGATAATTTTCTTATTAATCTCTCTTCCACGGTTTTGTTTTGAGTAATCTCACTTTGTGTGGCGATGGGTGTCACATTTTGTGGTATTAGAGCTTTAGGCTTGTTGAGCATATAGGGACCTAGCATTAGGGTGTGTGTCTATTTTAGTGTCCTCCAGTCTGTCTCATAGTAACTTCTGCTTATGTAGAAGAAGAAGAGAAAGCTCAAAGATGTATGGAGAACACAAAGAAGATGATGTTGAGAGTAGTGTTGCAGCACTAGGTGGTGGTGCAAGGAACCAAGCACGAGATGAGTAGGTTCCTGAAGTCCCCCACGTTGACCCAACCATGATAGAGGGGTCAAATTAATAGGAGTAGGAGCTGCAACAATTGCTTTAGTAGCCTGCCTTCCTATCGCTTTTTGGGTATTTTATGGCAATGACGACACATATGACAGATAAGATGCCTACACCTCAGCCTAAGGCACTGATTCCCAATGCAGAATTATGAGATACTGGGAATTTTGAATGGCTTTGCCACGTTGGAGCAGTTGAGTAGCGGGATTAGCTGACCCAAGAGATGTGTATCTATGGCTGACTGATCTTGAGAAGGCATTTAAGATTTTAAGTATCCCCGGTGCGGATAAGGTGAAGCACACAGTGTACCTTATGAAGGGAAGGGCTGGTATTTGGTGGGCCATAGAGGAGGAGAAGAGACATGATGTTGTGGTCGGTTGGGAGGAGTTCTGATGAGATTTTGTTAGTCGGTACTTTCCTCAAACGTATCTTGATGAGAAGATCATCCAGATTCAATAGGGATCCATGATGATCAATGAGTAGGAAGCAAGGTTTATGGAGTTGTTGACATTCTATCCTCACATGGTTGTGATGGATGACAAGTAGATTCGTTATTTCTAGAAGGGGTTGAGTGATGAGTTGTCTACCTTGGCTACATCCTTGGAGAACCGAGAGAGGTTTTCTATGTTTTTGGAGTCTATTTGCATGATAGTGTGATCTTTGAAGGAGAAACGGGATACAAGTGCTAGGAAGCAATCTACATAGTTCCAAGGGAAGCCATCATGTTGCTTTAAACATCCAAGTTTTTCTACACCGCCAGTTTCACAGAGGTTCAATGCCTCGAAACAGTGGTCATCGAGTAAAGGAGGAGGCCATAGTTTTCCACCTATTGTAGCTCACAACACAACATCTAAATCGATGACATGACCATCTAGGCCATAGTATGACACTCGAGCTTGCCACAAGTGTGGACATACATCTAAAGTGGGGATGTTCTATGAGAGATGATGAAGTGACCTAGCATCCAAGGTAAAGCCAGCATGGCTCATAGAGACAACAACACGACATCACAGGAGGGCGAGGATGTGGCCAAGCATTACATGCTGGATCACTTTCTCAATGAAGTATAGGACATGGGTGATAATAGGAAACAACTAGATTCTATTCTATGAGTCAGCCAGAGGCGGTGGTCAACCCGTGAGTGCTGACAAGTCAGATGGAGTTATTTCATTCTGATTTGTCTTTTTCTCGCTTTATATATGTTTTGGTTGATCCAGATGCAACACACTCTTTTATTGAACATCAAGTTCTTAGTAGTAGTCATTTTCCTATTAGTCGTACGAAGATTAGCTTGATGCTAGAAACCCCGTTGGTCAATTTTGCAATGTTGCAGAATGTGTGTCCTTCCTGTGTTCTCTCCTTTTTGGGACACAATATTCAAGTGGATCTCATACCACTAGATATGCATGGATTTGTTTAGATCCTCAGAATGGATACCTTGCAGAAGTATAGAGTGGTTTTATATTGTAGTTCCAAGCAAGCGACATTTGTGGATGGTGGTGAGACGTGGATCTTTCAAGGAGATAGGAAGATTCTTCCGACGTGCCTAGTTTCAACCATGGTAGCTAGGAAGATTTTGAGATAGGTTGTGAGGCATTTTTGGCACACGTACTGGATATAGAGGTGAGGAGACCTACTATCAAGGAGGTTTCAGTGGTTAAGGAGTTTGGGGACATGTTTCCTGAGAAGTTTCCAGGTGTTCTTCCACCCGAGAGATTGATTTTGAGATCAATCTAGTTCCCGACATGCAACCAATAGCTCAGACACTGTATACAATGGCTCCAAAAGAGATGGCAGAATTGAAGAAACAGTTCCAAGAACTACTTAACAAAGGTTTCATCAAGCCGAGCACATCATTGTGGGGTGGTTCAGTACTATTTGTAAAGAAGAATGATGGGTCTATGAGGCTGTGCATAGACTACATGTAGTTGAACAAGGTAACAATAAAGAATAAGTATCCTTTGTTGAGGATAGATGACTTGTTTGATAAGTTGTGTGGTGTGACAGTGATCTCGAAGATAGATCTGAGATCAATATATCATCATTTGAGGATCAAAGAGGACGACATACCTAAGTCCGCTTTTGGGACAAGTTATGGTCATTACGAGTTTGTGGTTATACCGTTTGGGCTGCCAATGCACCAGCAACGTTCATAGATTTGAAGAATAGGGTGTTTTGATCGTTCCTTGATCAGTTTTTGGTGGTATTCATAGATGATATTTTGATATACAGTCGGGACAGTTAACAACATGAACAACATCTTTGTCAGGCATTGACAATGTTGAAAAAACACCAACTTTATGCCAAGTTTAGCAAGTGCGAGTTATGGTGAGAGAAGTAGCTTTCTTGGGACATGTTATATCTGTTGAATGAGTAAGCATGGACCCTAAGAAGGTAGAGTATGTGACAGAGTGAGAACAACCTAAGACACCAACAAAAGTGTGTAGTTTACTAGGTCTAGCTAGATATTACAGGAGGTTCATCAAAGACCTCAGTGTTATCACACTACCCCTAACAAGGTTGAGGCGAAAGGACATGACGTTCATCTGGTATGATAGCTACCAAGGTGATTTTTAGATGTTGAAGGAGAAGTTGACAAGAGCACTAGTTCTGATCCTACCTGAACAAGGAAAAGGATGCAAAGTTTTTTGTGATGCATTCAAGAATGGTCTAGTTGTGTGTTGATGCAAAATAAGCAAGTAATTTCTTTTGCTTCCTGATAGCTTAGGAAACAAAAGGAGAATTATCCAACCAATGATATGGAGTTAGCTTCTGTGATTCATGCTTCAAAGATTTGGAGGCACTATTTGTATGGGAAAAAGTGTCAGATCTTCACATATCACAAGAACTTGGAGTTGAACATAAGGCATCATTGTTGGATGGAGTTCATTAAAGACTACGACTGCACGATTGATTATCATCTAGGAAAAGTGAACATCATGGCAGACACGTTGAGTAGGAAGTCTTCACCTCCATCCATGGATAGAGGCCAATTGAGTTCTTTGATGTGCCATAAGCGAGACATGTTGATTTCCTTGTGTTAGATGAATGTCAAGTTGGAGATCTCCTTGTTAGCATGATTTTTGGCATAGTTACAAGTAAATCCTATGCTGACACATCAAATCAGAGAGGCACAACAGACAAATACTATAATATAGAAGATTAGATTAGAGTTTGGCAGCAAAAAGTGTGATGGCTTCCATAAGTCAGATGATGGGACAGTTTGTTACCATGACATAATCATGGTTCCTGATGTTGATAATCAAAGGAAGATGATGCTAGAGGAGGCTCATTCATCCATGTAGGAAATAAACTTAGGAAGTACCAATATGTATAATAATTTTAAAGATATGTATTGGTGGCCAGGCTTGAAGAAAGATGTAGCTGAGTTAGTTGCAAGATGTGTGGTATGTCAATAAGTCAAATCTAAGAATTAGAAGCATGCATGAATGTTGCAACTGTTGCCTATACCAGAGTGGAAATGGGATCATGTGACTAAGGATTTTGTGGTTGGTCTACCTAGGACCGCCAAAGGTTATTATTCTTTTTGGGTGATCATTGATAGATTGACCAATGCAACACATTTTCTTCCCATGAAGACAATGTTCACAACAGAGAAGCTTGCCCACGTTTATGTTGATAAGATAGGGTGTTTGCATGCTATTCCAGCTACTATCATGTCTGATAGAGGTCTTCAGTTCACGATTCACTTTTGGGAGTGACTCCATACAGCTTTGGGTATGCAGTTGAAGTTTAGCACTTCTTTCCACCCATAGACAGATGGTCAATCTAAATGGATCATTCACACCTTGGAGGGTCTATTGAGGGCTTGTGTTCTTCAGTTCTTAGGAAGTTGGTATATACACTTCTGCTTGATAGAGTTCGCCTACAACAACAACTATTAGAGTAGCATCGACATGGCACCTTATGAGGCATTGTATGGGAGATGTTGCAGATCTTCATTGTGTTGGTATGAGACAGGTGAGTATCATCTTCTTGGTCCCGAGCTTGTGCAATAGACAACTGAGAAGATCACGGTGATACGACAATAGTTGAAGGTAGCATAGGACAATCAAAGGTTGTATGCATAAAATCATCATAGACCCTTGGAGTTTTGGGTGGGAAACAAGGTATATTTGAAGGTCTCTCCTTGGAGGGGTGTCCCAAGCTTTGGGAAGAAGGGTAAGTTGGCTCCCAGGTTTATGAGACATGACCCAGTTTTGGATCGTGTTGGAAATGTGTCCTACAAGCTAGAATTGCAACCTGAGTTGCACAGGTTGCATTCAGTGTTCCATGTCATCATGTTAAGGAAGTGTCATCCAAACACATAGTTAGTGTTACATCCTGTGGAGGTGGAGCTTGATGAGGATATGACCTATGTGGATGTTCTGGTGTTGATCCTTGACCAGAGAGTGAAGAAGATGAACAAGAAGGACCTAGTGCTTGAGAAGGTTCTTGGGCATCATCGTGGTGTTAAGAAAGCCACGTGGGAGCTTGAAGAAGAGATGAGGGGGAAGTATTCTTCCCTTTTCTCTTAGGATTTCAGGGGTGAAATACCTGTTAGGGTTTTATGGCTTGTAAGGACCCTGACTCACATTTTGGGATAACCCTGATAGTTTTTCTTAAGTGTGTTTCTTAAGCTCCTTACTCTAAACATTAGAGATGTAATTAGGTCATGTTGGAAGATTGAGTTCCTTGTTTGAGCATGTATGGTTGATGTTTGTGTTTTGTAGAGAGGTTTGGTGCAAATTGTAATTTTCCCAGGATAGGGGTTGATGTGCAAGTTTGCCACCTCTAGAGTGTTGCTTCTCTCTCTTTACATCATCTAGAGGATAGAGAAATGGGCACCTTGTTTGAACCTTGGTTGAGTGGTGACATCCTTGGTGATGTTTTGGATATATGTTGAGGTAAGCCCCGCACCTAGGGGTGTTGTCTCAGGCTTGAGAGCCTTGGAGAGGCCTTGTATTGGTTTGTGGGTGTCTTGAAGAGACATCCTATGAGTTTTGTGGTTTCTCAAGTTGTAGCATATTGGTTTGTGGTATCTAGGGTTTCACCCCTATCGATTTGTGAGATGAAAGAGAGGTGGTATCGGGCATGACCATCGTAGGTGACCAAGTGGGCGAGGCATAGATCTTATCACCTCATTTCATGGTGTTGCATGTGGCTCTTTCTCATTGATAAGTGTTACCTAGGGTTCTAAGGTGGTTACACCTTCCCCTTAATCTCTCTGTCATCCCTCTTGTATATATATCTCTTTCTATCCATGAAAGAGAAACTGTTTGGTTATCCTTGCATTCTCTCTTTTGTAGATGACCTTGAGTTAGAGTAGTCTCTCCCTTGGAGCTTGGTGGATGAGTCCCAAGATTGTGGTACTCTCTGCATCCTCTACCTTGGTAAGTCATGATCCTTAGCTTCCTTTCCCTCCTTTCTCCTTATCAGCGATGGATCTTGGTTACCTTCTTTTCTTCTTCTTCAAACCCTCTTAACCTTTGTTCCATCTTCTTCCTTGTAGGTTTTGTGGTAATCAAGCTTGGAAGATCCTTCTTCTACCTTGAGCTTGTGAAGTTTGGAGCTTGACCTTGGATCTTGGTGGTGATATATAACTCTAAAGCCCCTTTGTTATTATCACCCCTTATTTGTTATCTTGTTCCTGATCTTTGGCTCGTTATCTCTTGCATGCTAGTAGTTCATTCTTGGTGGTGTTGTGTTCTGTTTTGGAAGAAAAGTCTTGCTTAGTTGCTGCCCTTGTGTGTACCTCTTTTCCTTGCTCAAAACATGCATTCTAAGGTTGAAGATGATAAGTTCGATAGGCATGAATAGGCTGATATGAACGATGTGGCCATCACGACCTGTGACACCATTCCTTGTCACATATGGTGACTGGTCTTCACGACCTTGGTCAGGCTTATGTCAACACCTTTTGTTGGATGGTCATAACGACCTTGGTGGAGTGTAAGTCGACACATTTTGGGAGAGAGTTAGATCATCATGCCTTGTGTATGCTTAGATTATTTAGGTCTTGGATCTCGGTTGTTACCCGACAACATGTTGTTGCTTAAGTTGAGCTGCAACTGATATGCATCCCTAGCCAATAGGTGTTGATGAGCATTAGCCCGTCACAGCTAGCTATCATACTCTTGGGGGTGTTTCTTCCCGATACACCTACAACCATCATGACTTGGGGTTATATAGCCATGGGCGTGTTGCTTGAAGAGATGAGTGTTGTCCGTCAGGGTTGTAGCCCTCATGCCTTGAGAAGAGTTGATGCTCGACATAATGATAGCCTGTCATGTCTTAGACATGTTGTTGAAACCCTAAGCAACCTGTCACTCTTGAGTTGCCTGATACACTCGAGAGTTTCCCATTCCCATAGGATGCTTGTCACAATATTTGATGGCATTTCTAGATAGGAGGAGTTGACCAACACCCTTTCCTTGAGGTGTTGTTTTCTGATATACCTATATGATCATGATCAACCTATACACATGTAGACAAGGTAACCAATATCATGTTTTCTCACCTAGTATATCCTAAACCGATACCTTACCATGATGTGGTTGCCTGAGACCTTTAGGGTGAACCTGATACCCTAAGTTATAACCCTAATTGATGTCTTGTGATGGTGTTTGTGATACACCATGTTGAACATAGGGTAAAGAGATAAGATGTGATACCCTATGAAGTGGTTGTGTACATGATAATGAGAACTATGTCTCGATATCTCAAAAACACCTCATAACGATGATGGAAGTGATGATCTAAGTATGGTGGTTGATCCAACCTTGCAAACCCTAATTGAGTGCATAGAAACCTTTACCGTAAAACATGTAATGTAATATGTATGGCGTGAGTCCTATGAGATGATAGTGATAATGATGTATTGCTTCTCTTGTTATACGTTTCTAACCATGTAGGTAAAATAGAGATTATGCATAGACATGTATTAGCTATGGTGAGTATAGTCTGAATAGGCCTTGTGAGGCAGATGTGATATAGTACCACAGAAAGAGGAGGAAAAGTGGTCTTATGACCTGATGATTGCTTATTTCCTTATATGAGATGATGATTTCCTCAATGATTAGATGAGGGGTTTCTATCCAAGTATGTGGTCCTTGTGATGTACATATGGTGTAAGACAAACATAAAGTGATGGTGTGGTCCTTATATGTTTCAATATGTACTGGTGATGTGTAATGCCTTACCTTTGTAGAATTTGTTTATGGTTTATACATTAATACTTGATTGATGCTAAAAGACACATTAATTAGTCTAATTAATCAAGTGGAACCTAATAGTCTAGTTTGCCATGTGTCATAGAACCATTCACTGTCATCACTTGTTGAACGGTGAAACAAGTTTGACTCAGAGTGCATATTATTAAATATGCGGGGTACAAGTTGAGGTATTTAATTCTATCCTTAATGTATATAAATGTTGGAATGGGTGCAGTCATATCCTAATAAAGAGTATAGATGTGGTTGTACCTCAATATGAGATGCAAGCAATGGTTGCGGTCATATCCTAATAAAGATTACAGTTGTAGTTGTACCTCAATATGACATACATGAATGGTTGCGGTCATATCTTAATAAAGTGTGCGGTTGCGGTCGTAACTCATTGGCATCGTGACTTGTACCAAGGTAGGCTATATATATGTACATCCAGACTATATCTCATTGATAGCAGTCTGACTTATGATGTCACAGCACATACACTTGTACTGACTGAGAGAAGGTGCGTCCGTGGATTCCAGTTTTTCTACTAGACCTATATGACACTGATTTTGATTACATATATAGTGATTAGTTGGATTTGGGTGGTACGATTCGAATCCTCAGGGCATAATGAATATGTAATCAACCGTGTATTATGATTGTATAGGATCAAATAAGAAAACATCGGTTGATGCCTTGCTCTGCTTTTATATTGTTTAGTTTATAACAGTTATACATGTTCTTCATATTCCTTCTTAAATTGTTAGAGTTTATGTTGATTAATGGCAAGTGCATATTACTTCTTTAATTTTTTTATCCATGACATATATATCCCTCAGTTAATATTTATTCAACCTACTAAGTAAATATTTGTATCTTCTTTACACCTCAATGAAATGTCCCGGGTCTGACTCGTGGCGTCGGTCATGGTGCGACAGTGGCCGACATTTGATTTGGCGTGCCGTGTTGTCCCCCCAATGACACAGATGGTCTTGGGGTTTACCCTTAGTTGGATGGGATCCAATGTGGCCGATCTCAGGAGGGGTTCCTCATTATCAAAAAATTGTATCTTCTTAGTTCTATGATGATAATAGAGTTGTTGGTGAGTTATATCTCCCACTGAGATCTGGAATATCACCCTGTGGGTTTTCCAAATATTTATTGGGTGGTCGTGCATGAAGAGGTAAAGATCGTGTAACGGAGGTTGAGGAGAACCAAGATGGCCAGTAGCTGATGAGGTTGGCTGTGCTACTGTATGTGTTTTGGTGATAGAGTCCTAGAGTCGTCTCTGTACACCTCAGTCTTTGGGGAAGTTTTGTAAATGCTTCTAGAATGTGTTTTCTTTATGTGGTTGGCTAGTAAGCCTATTATCAACAAATGTGGTGGAATTATGTACATATGTTCAAGAACAGTTCTTTGGTAACTTGTTGATAACATGCCTAGTTAATGCTTTGAGGCATGAAAGGATTTAAATGTAAATGCTTCTGTTGTTTGGTAGTTTTATGAAAACAATTTTAATTTTTAAGTGTTTTTTGATAATCTGCTTATTAATCTCTCTTCCAAGGATTTGTTTTGAGTAATCTCACTTTGAGTGGCAATGGTTGTCACACGATGTGATACATCACACAAAGTCATGGTATAGAAGTCGGAACTACAACTATTACATTATTCCAATTACAACATTATTCCTCGCCTACAATGATGGAATGACATAAAAGGAAATGCATAATCCAGGGTAATGCATTCCCGCTAATTATATTAATTTTTCATTGTTCGTCTCTTTGCACTTTAGATGATATTGTGGTTTGTCAATATATTGAAGATTGTAACTTCATACATATCATTTACAGTTCTTGGGAAATGCTTTTTCTGACTATTTTTGTTTATTTTTCATTTTGGTTCATCTTCAGACCAAAATTTTCCAATCTAGCATACATAACCTTAGAATTAACTTCTTTACCCTTATGGCAATTTGCATTATTAATTAATGGTTCATACTATTTATTTTCCACATCCAAACACCTATATAACATTACTTATAATGAATTATCATAGTTCCATTAGTTATCATAGTTTGGGTAGATTTACCTCCAAAATCCTAAATAACAAGAATTTAGGGTTTTGCTTCATCAAATTGTAAAAAAACAATCATAACAAGTATAAGACAACGTAGTTAAGTATTGACCATGGTGACAAAATTTCATAAAAAGGTAACATTTTATTATTTGATATAATATCATAGTTACCATTACTAATAAGTTCAGGGTCTTGCACCAATGAACTTAGAAATTGGGATCAAGATTTCTCCTTTAACACAAAGTGCAGACTCTATAAGCATGACAAACTAACATTGCCTACATATTTTTATAAACATAACATGTCTCCTAGAACCATCTTGTTCATTTTGATATTTGGGCTAAAGAAAGTTTTTAATTTAGCAAGAAAGTACTACATAAAATCTTTCTACATACTTTTATGTCCTTACTTATTTTACCATGAAATGAACTTGTAGATCTCATATGCTTTGAATGACCTTTCACCAAACAAATAGGATCACATTTTACTTCTCAATCCCCAAATCCTTACCTATATCTATGCCACATAGGTCTCAAACCTTCTAAAGTTATTGTTGATCTCTAAAATCATCCTTGAACCGCAAGTAACTCGCTACAACACATCGGGGGAGTTTTTTTTTAAAGTACTAGATATAACATGTTTAGGGAATATCTAAGAACACAACCTCGTGGTTTTTGACAACTCAAAAGATAGCTGGATCTCTCTAACTAGTTGAAACAAGTTTGATCATCCTTTGTGTCTTTCTTCAATTTACCTTCTTTCTATAAACACAAACAAAAAAGTCAGTAGACCCTGCTTCATATAGCTACTCATAGATATGAGTATATTTGATGTCAAGATATAGATTTCATCAGTAGATGATCAAGATGTCTTTTTCTAAAGATCACAAATTTTGGGTTACAATGTCCTACTCTGGGGTTTAACATTACTCAAATGTGATCGAGATCAACACATATAGATTGAATCTTTTTTTATGATTCATTAACCTCCTTCAATTTATTATTTACTAAAACATTTTTTGCATGTTTATGTATTGCTATTTTCTTTATCTATTTGTTGCTATGATTCTTTTATTTTATTTTAACATACTAATAATGGTTTCCTCAATTAGTGGTTTCATTTGTTTCCGCTATTTTGTTTCTTTCTCCTATGTTACATGCTCAATTCACCTTTTTAGTCTTCATGTTGAGTACGTTCTCATTTACTTTTATACATGTTTGTCCTCCCCTTTCGGTATAGACTCCTCTATCCAATCTCTTTTACACTTACAATTAAGGCTTTATCGACACAACTTAGATACTAACAAAAATCATAATGTCTTTAGTAGCTAGCTTATTGCCATTTGTAGTGTAATAGGTTGTGGGAGGGGATAAGCATTCGACTGAGCTAGTCCAACCCAACCTATGTACAACCTGCATAATCTAATTTAGGTCCAGTCTATACAGTTTACATGTGTGGGCTGGATTTTGACCTAGATTTGTATACATATTTGGTTAGGGCCAAGTACACTCAGGCCCAAAAAAACCTGATACCTAGATTAATTACATATATATTTGCATACTCATATATTTACATATAATATATGTATCTTTTGTGATATACATTTGACTAGAAATGTTCAGAATTGCATTTGATCTAAAATATGTCTAGTGAGTCTTATTAATAAGACTAGAAGAGTAATGTACTAGAAGAGATTTAAGTTGTATGTAGTCATTTATTTTCAGCACAATTTCAATAATCTAAATAATAATATATTCCTAGAGATTTGATGTAAACTATTTGCATATATGTGTTTCAAAAATCATCTCAAGTGAGACACTGGTAGTCCATTTATTGAAATAAAAGTACATCTTCAAACTAGACACTATCTACATATATCCAAAAATAGTAGGATACTTTTTTAATTATCTATCATAAGAAAAAGGGATATCCTTTTGATTTTTTAACATGTTTGATCCAGACAATATTATTTTCATCCATTAGATTTATATAACAAGTTACAAACATAGTAGTTTTATGAATAATAAATATAAATTGAACGTAGCTATGCATTCTCAAAACTATGTTGATAAATTTTCTTACATACATGTTAAAAATATTTAGTGCAAACCCAACTCGATGCTCAGCTCTGTCAGCCAGGTTTGAATCAAATACGCATAAAAAAATATGGGCATGAACCCAACCTAAAACGCATTTAACAGTATGATTTTGAGACTGCACTTATCAAAATATGTGTTGACCTGGCTTGATTCTCATCCTTAGTCACAAGCTGAAGTCACTAAGATATAAGAAAAATGATAAGAGATAATGACTACGTCCACTGTGATTGTGACTTTGTGAGTGTAATGACCCTGCCTCCTGGTAACCCCCAATTAAGGGAGACCAAGAGGTCAAAGCCATTATCCCAATTTTCAGGATCAATGGTTTGACAAATAATCAGTAATAATTATTAAATTCTACAAAACTATACTGAAAGATGGAACAAAACAAAACTTTGCATATCTTTTTCCAAAAACTTGGATATCTACTTCTATCCACAATTGGAGTCTATTCTAACTAATCCTCCTTGCACTTTAATTCTTATTTTCACAATATGTCACTTTATTGTTTTTCCTTTTCAACATTGTACCTAAAATACAGACAAACAAAACTTCGGTCAGCATAAATGAATATGCCGGTATGTGGGGATAGCCAAAATTTCACAAATATGGCTAACAATCCAAATATCACAATCAAGTTAATTAACAAGCCAATTTACACTTTCAATGTGACATTCTCCACCGCTTTTTCCCTAACCCCGGAATACCCTCTTTAGGGTTTCTCTTTTGCCATTGACTTAAAACGACCTTCTCAATCCCGAGCTTGGTGCCTAGGGTCACCTCTCATGATGCCCATTAGTCATGCAACAAAGACCACCTTCTCAATCCTGAGCTTGGTGTCTGGGGTTACCACTCACGGTACCCATGGGTCTTCCCTCCTGGGCTTGACCTTTTTGCATCATCCATCAGGGTGGCATGTAGGTGTGAGAATACACACTTACATTATAATTGTGATAACCATAGTGACTTTATGATTTGCAAGTACGAACATCCAAACTGATAGGTTGCATTCAATGCGATTAATCATCTGGAAAACTTTCGGGGAACTAATGTGATTAACCATAATTAACCACATACCTGATCCAGAGCAACTTGATGTCTAAGCAATATTGATAAAGAATAATCAAACAAGCAATCAACAATATCCTGAAATTAATGCAATACATCCAAGTGTTATAGTTTATCCAAAACATTCTCAAGATAGACTTGGATTCCACCTTAGGCTTTCTAGGCCTCCTTTAGGCTTTCATTACGGTTTTAACCTCCATAATGCTTTTATCACGTTTAATGCTCTTTTGGTTCACAAACCATAATTTCAACATCATAAGCATAGTTGAATGTTAATTATGTCTAATATATCTCTTTTACACCAAAACTACCATCTTTATCCTTTTAAGTCATGTCAAGATCATCAGACCCAAATATCATCTTTGGTTTCTTTTGAATTGACAACTCATATTTCCTTATAGTTCAATTCATATATGAACTCTATTTATCACTAATATCACATTAACCTAATTACCAAATTAAGGGTATTTATCCACAATTAGGAACTTTTATACTCAAAATATCTTAGAACCATCATTTCTCAGCTTTATACATGAATATGAACAATTAAAGCCATTAAGAATCATAATTACTAACATTAGGGTTTCAAGCCCCCTTAAAGCTCATTTATGTACATGGCACACTAAATTAATCAAATTACGCGTAAAGTTCATTCTTTTAGATCTAATGTGTCTTTTTATAAACAACATGTTAATATCAACTTTAAACATCCATATAACCCTTCCTAAAACATTAAACATCAAAGATTAGGGTCTTTCATTAATTAAACCATTTAAAGATATTGTCTTTACATACTTTTTGAATTGCAAGTAGAATTAGTCATCAATTACATTTTCATTGCATTCCTTTCATTTTTTGATCCAAAATCACTACTTACACGCCTGAGATGTGTGTTAAATGCAAGTGCACATATCGAAGTAATATAGACCTCGTGAGGCCCAAGTCAAACTCAGGGAAATGTAAATTTAAGTAGACTACCACTAACTGGTCGCGATCAGCTAGACCGATTGGAAAAGTTGATTGTTGGTTTTGAAACAAAATAATAATAAAACAAAGAGAAAACAAAAGTGAGCGATGATTAAATGTTTAGTTTAATCAAATGGAATGGAAATCCTTAGGGTTACAGTTTCACCACGAGGTCTCACTGCATGCAATTCTACACAACTAACATAATTTGTGCCTTATCCCTGATTAAGGCCGGTAGTTAAAATTGCTTGCTTCTGCAATATAGTTTACTACCTAGTTCTAGGTCAGTACCACACTAGTAGTAACTTATACCCTATATCTAAGTGCTTTAATAAATTCTCTAGGTATCCACCATTAACCGTACATTACCTTGTCTTAGGAATTTATTAGTTAATGTGTTAATCGTGCCTTTTCAACCATTAATCCTCCGTCAAGAGCAATTTGTAGTAATGGAAATTAACTATGGTGATCAAGCATAGAAAATTGTGATAGAAACATGATAACATATCTGGGAGAATAGAGATAAATTATGATAATCAACGGAAAATTGTCATACATCGATTCCCCGAGCTACTCCTGGTCCTAAGGACAATGGGGATTAGCCTTGCATGTTCATCTCAACGATATACATGGAAAAGAAAGAGGAAAACATGGGGAAACGAATGAGAATATGATTTAACCCCTAAAATGGAGAAGATCCAGATGATCCTCGATGCGAGATGCACATTTTGTAGCCTTCCAGTGGTAGAATCGTCCGTCTGCATCTCTGGAATCCTTTGGGGCTTAGTTTTGGGCTTCGTTCTTCTCTCTCCTTCCTTTAGGACTTGTGCGGCTGAGTGCAACGTGATCCTTTGCTTTGGGCCGCCTTTTCTTAGGTATAGGTATGACTTACGACCACCAAAAGATCGTAGTCGTTCGATCGTGGCAATTCTGGGTGAAATCCTGATCTGACGGTGTCAATACCATAGACGGGGTGTCGATGGTATCGACCCCTTAGGGTGTGGTTCCGTCGCTAAAAATTAGGATCAGCCTAGATGCTTTTCGATACTATCGACCAGATCATTGATAGTATCGACAGGCCAATTTCCTTTCTGCTAAGCTGATCTCGAGACCATCGACAGTTTGGTCGATGGTATCGACTTGGATGCTTTTCCTCCGCCTCGGTTACTGTTGCCATGTCGATAGTATCAACAAACCTGTCGATGGTATCGACAGGTTCTAGAACCCAAAGTACCTAAAACAGAGAGAAAAACACAAATCAATCAATGGAATTTCGTAATTCATTCAAAATAGGATAAAATAAGATAAATTTGATGCATACAATGATTATAGACTAAAGGAATTGAATCATGCCATTATAGTCACCAAGATGATAATTAAACGCATAGAACAAGTACAAAATTAGCCTATAAATGTGACTCAAAAACCCTGCATCAAACTCCCCTAAGCTTGAATCTTGCTCATCCTTGAGCACAAAACAATAAAAGCTGATTGAGAGGGTCAACTAAAGAACATAATCACATAAATGATATGTCAGTATGATTCCCACCTGCAAAACACATACCACCCTTACCAACCATGAAACAATAACTACACTTTAAGCGACAATAATCATTCACGATAGATGTCCATCCCAAGATCACGAACACTATCAAGTAAAGCAGTTAATATAATAAAATCCTCAGGTTCAGGCTTGGTGCATCTTGTGATCTCCTATCTACGTTGCTCATTTTCTCTAACTACCATCTAAATGGAATCAACTCTCCTGGTTTACATGAATGAAGAGAAAAACATTGGTGTCCTACCACTTAGAGCAACAAGTGGATGGAATGGGTGGCCATTGAAGAAATGGAAGCACAGTACAATCGATCATGCAAAAACAAAAATGAATGATCTATCATGATGAGAATGCAAATGAAAATGTCCTAATGTTACATTTTTTGTGGAATGGTGCATGCACTATCATTCTGTCTCAAGGTAATATGGAATATCTAAGAAAGGTACATCATGTGCTTATTCTTATTGATATGCAGGTGAGAACATGTTCCTTTCTCCCTCTTATTCATACTTACTTTTCAATCTGATTTTTTTTCTTTTCAAGCCCTCATTTTCATAAATGATAATGGATTATTTGTTGGTCTTCCTTCTTTTTACATAACTTGTACCTTTGATGCATTCTATTTAGAGGATATTGAACAAGTTCACCACCTTTTATGTTTTCAGAAGAAAATAGGACACATGATGTACTATATGCTCAACAGTTGTGAATGTACAACATACTGAAAAGTATGCAACTAAATGACATGCACCTAAGGATAATGTGCATGTATAACTACTCTATATTTTTTATGCAAAACAATGTGACAATAGATGTAATGCAATACCTATGTACATGGGATGCAATCAAAGAGTGAAAGACAGTAATGTGCTCCCAATTCTTATGGTGGAGTGTGTACGAAATTGCGGTGGATTAGATCACAAGACTAATTGACAGAACCTTCAGATAGACTTATATGTCCCTCCTTACTGATTTGTGTACCAATTAATCAAGGGGTTTCTCTCTCTCACTTCAAATTAAAGCCACATTATCATTTATTTGGTTTAGGCTCAACATCCATATCAATCCTCTTAACATGAACCATAAGGATACAAAATCATGTTCATATGTTTTCAAGTTGACCTAACCAATGAGTTTCACAAGTGATGTCCTCAAGTTATCACAAGACAAGCTTACAATTTCTTAAAGATTTTTCATTAAAATTCATTTTCTCACAAACATCCAAATGAAAACATTGAGATGACATGCAATTACATTAGACTCCACTGATTACACTGGATAGATAGTGGATCCTAGAAAACAGTAAATCTAGAAATTAATAAAGGAAAAAAATAAAAATAAAATAAAAACTAGATAGATGTTGTTCTAGCACCCCCTAAGCTTGAAATCAACCATGGCCTCATAGTCAAAATCCAGACTTAAGAGGAGGAACAACGATACCCCTCTACTGCTCTGGTGGTGGGTGCAGTAGGTATTGGTGGCCGTTGGGATCCCAAGTAGGATACTACCCCTGGAATTTGATGGAAAGAATTTGTCCTCTTTTATAACTGCGGTCGGAGTTGTTGTCGGTCTGTCAATACCATTGACAAGGGTGTTGATGGTATCGACAGTACTGAGATGAAATTTTCTGAAAATCTCCAGACATCTCGTGACCGTCGATGATGTGGTCGATGCTATCGACCTTCCCCAGTCTCAATCCTCTTTTGCTCTGTTCCATTGTTGATACTATCGACAAGGCCGTCGATACTATCGATAGAATGAAATTTCTGTAGTTGCTTTGTTGTTCCAAACTCGATACTAGAGACATGAATGTCGATAGTATCGACATCTTCCCAGTCCTACACACTCAACAAACACATCAGGTCATCATTTTTATAAAGACTAAGTAGAAATTTTAGGAAAACTAATTATGAAAATGAAAAAGAAAACAACTAAACCTGACTACACAAAGGTTGGGTTGCCTCCCAACAAGCGCCCTTATTTAACGTCTGAGGCTAGATCATAAAGATACCTTTAACCTGGGTTGTCAAAGGATGTCTCTAATGATTCATTTGGAAATTTGAATTCAACTCTATCATCGCCAATCCCAAGTGTCAAGTAACCTCGCCTAATGGCAGTGATTACATCAGTCGTATCTTGGAACAACCTTCCCAATAGCATCTCACATCCTCCTAGCTCATGCATGTCCATGCCCACAAAGTCAATAGGGAAGATGAATTTGTCGACTTTGACCAGCATGTCCTCGCATATACCTTGTGGCTTCACAATGAATCCATCTGCCAACTCGATTGTCATTAAAGTTTGTGTTGGCTTATTTAATCCTAGCTTTTGAAAAATGGCAAGTGGCATAAGATTAATGCCTGCTCCTGAGTCACATTGTGCTTTTGGAAAATGTTGGCCACCTATGGAACATGGGATGTAGACACATCCTGGATCCTTTCTCTTCTTTGGTAGCCTTCCTTGAATTATAGAAATCACTGTTTCATCAACACACACAACATCTATATCTTTTATATGTCGTTTCTTGTTGATGATGTCTTTCATGAATCTTCCATATGAAGGAATTTGCTCTATAGCCTCCACCAACGGAATGTTAATGTGGAGCTTCTGGAAGATTTCAAGGAATTTCTTGAAGTGTCTTTGCTCTTTCCTTAGCTTCAGACTATCTAGGAATGGCACGCTTGGATTTTTTATGCGCTTGTGCGGTGGAATATATGAAACTTTAGGGGTCTCCTCCCCTAAGATTGCTTCAATGCCACCTTATAAGATAGGATTTGGCACATCAATCATGGATGGCATGACTTGTGGCTGCTTCTCCTTATTCATAGTGGCTTCTCCACAATGAAGTAAAGCTTTCAACTGCACTTCCGGCATAGGAGTCTCCTCCAAAATCTGAGATGTAGGCATGACAGTGGTGAAATCTTGGATTGGTTTGAATGGCATCCCACATCCTCCTGGTAATCCATGCAAACTGTGAGGGTATGGAACTTTGGGTTTGTCCTCCAAGTCTATATGCATAATACTCCGCTCATGTATCTCCTCAACAGGAAACTCTGGCCCCTTTTTGACTGACATGAATTTAACCTACTGATGTGGTTGAACGGGCTCTACATTCCCAGCTGGTTTTTGTTGAATGATTTGCTTCATTTTAGCCACCTCAGTTGCAATTTGGTTTATGGATGTCTATAACGTCCTCAGTTGTGCACCATGGCTCTGTATCTACTGCCCAAACCAGTTCATGTACTCACTGTGTGACTGTATTGTCTTGCCGAATGAGCCCATCAATTCTTGGTTTTGCTTCACCACTTGGCTAAGAAATTCATTGTGCTTTTCCTCTAGGCTAAGTTGTGGCTTCTGAGAATTTGTTCCTTCCTCCAATCGTAATTGTTATTTCTATATCCCTATTGATGTAGATACTTTGCATATTCATCATCATCAGACCCATTGCTCTCCTTCTCTAAAAGCTTCTCTAAAAGAATTCTCTGGGTATCCACCATTAACCGTACATTACCTTCTCTAAGGAATTTATTAGTGAATGTGTTAATCAGGCCTTTTCAACCATTAATCCTCCGTCAAGAGTAATTAATAGTAATAGAAATTAACTATGGTAATAAAGCATAGCAAATTGTGATAGAAACACGATAACATATCAGGGAGAATAGACACAAATTATGATTATCAATGGAAAATTGTCATACATCGATTCTCCAGGCTACTCCTGGTCCTAAGGACAATGGGGATTAGCCCTGCATGTTCATCTCAATGATATACATGGAGAAGAAAGAGGAAAACATGGGGAAACAAATGAGAATATGATGTAACCCCTGAAACGGAGAAGATCTGGATGATCCTCGATGTGAGATGCACATTTTGTAGCCTTCTGGTGGTAGAATTATCCGTTTGCATCTCTGGAATCATATGTGGTGTAGCTCTGGGCTCCGTTCTTCGCTCTGCTTCCTTTGGGACTTGTGCGGATGAGTGCAACGTGATCCTTCACTTTGGGTTGCCTTGTCTTAGGTATAGGTATGACTTACGACCGCTAAAAGATCGCAGCCATTCGATCGTGGAAATTTTGTTCAAAATCCTGATCTGACAACGTCGATAGCATCGACAGGGTGTCAATGGTATCGACACCTTAGGGTACGGTTCCGTCGCTAAAAACTGGGACCAACCTGATGCTTTTTGATACTATCGACTAGATCATCAATAGTATCAATAGTCTCATTTCCTTCCTGCTATGTTGATCTCGAGACCATCGACCAGTTTGGTTGATGGTATTGACTTGGATGCTTTTCCTCCGCCTTGGTTACTGTTGCCATGTCAATAGTATCTACGGACCTGTCGATGGTATCGACAGGTTCTGGAACACAAAGTACCTGAAACAGAGGGAAAAACACAAGTCAATCAATGGAATTTTGTAATTCATTCAAAGTAGGATAAAATAAGATAAATTTGATGCATACAATGATTATAGGCTAAAGGAATTAAATCATGCCATTATAGTCACCAAGATGACAATTAAACACATAAAATAAGTACATAAATTAGCCTATAAATGTGACTCAAAAATCCTGCACCAACTACTTATTTGTATTTTTCGGCCAAAGGAGCGATTTTTAACAATTTATACAAGATTCCATCTTTTCCATGAATATTGGGCAGAGAGGTGACTAACCTTTGTCTTTCAGTAAAAAAAGAGGCTCATTGGATCATCGGTCGTCGTTGACCGAGCGCGATCCGATGGCTCAAAACACACGCACCCCCTAACAGTTATCTTGAGGCACAGAGCACCAGAGTCGTCGATCCCACACACGGCTTATGGTGGAACCCGATCAGACAGTGGCTGCTATTCCTCTTCTCCCAATCTAATAGAGCCACCTGTGGTGGTGCCACAGCCTGAAGCTCACTGGAGCAAAGCCAATCCAAGGATCTAGGGCACAAGGGAAGAGGGCAAGAAGCCGATTGCGATTGTGAGGGCCTTCCAAATCCAAGGGGGATTCTACTTATAGGATCGAGGGTCGATTCTAGTGTTCCCCAACCCATTCCATCGACTACCTTTTAGGGAAATTGGGCATTTTATCTAGAAGCATCTCAAGCACGAAGAACCATGGTCTAAGACGTGTGGAATCCCCTCCAGAACTCAACCATCCAATTTATTCGTTTGTACATCGACTAAATTGCGAGAAAAATCGGGTGGAAAGACCATCTGTCCGCGGCCTATCTCCTGGTTCGGATAGAACTAGAAGATGCACGGCTTGCGTTGGATCAGGATCCAACGATCCACAGTGCTCACGTCCAAACAAAAGAAAACCATATTTCTATTTTAAAGAAAAATCATTTTCATATTTGGATAACTTGGAAAAATCATAACTCTCAAACCATTTTTTTTAGGAAAGTTCATAGCATGTAACGACCCCGTCTCCCGGTAACCCCCAAATAAGGGAGACCCGAAGATCAGAGTCGTTATTCAACTAACCGGATCAAAGGTTCGACAAATAATGAATAACAATTAATAAACTTTACCAAATAAACTGAAAATTGGTATAAAATAAAACTTTGTTTACCTTTTTAAAATCTGGGATTTCTAAACTTTTATCCATGCAGATACTAATCTAACTAATCCTCCTGTGCACGTTACTTCTCATTTAATTCCACATATTCCACTTTACTGTTTGTTCTTTTCATTGTACCTAAAACGCCGACAAACAAAATGTCGGTCTGCAAGAAGCTGGTATGTGGGGGAAACAATAGTTGTGCAACTATAGTAACAAAGTAATCAGCCAATTATCATTTAATAGCCAAGATTACGTTTTAAACCATACTACTCAATCCTTGCCTATCCCCTATCTTTGTGTTGTCCCTACAGCGGACTGAGATACTACTTCTCTCTAAGTAGAGCCTTATTAAACCCCGCATGATCCTACCTAACAGGTAGATCAATATCTAGGGTTCAGTCGCATGGCACTATTCGAAGGTAGCCCAATATCTAACTCATGATGACTTGATGGTCCTACCCCATTGGTAGCCATTTACTAATTCATCTAATGACCTGATGGACCTACCTCATTGGTAGCCATTTACTAGGTCAACTATTTAAGCCACAGAGGGGACCAGGATTTGAGCTAGTAGGCACATATCTTATGTGATAGTCATATTCACATTATACTTTGCATGAATTAAATACATCCAATAGTTTAATTCAAGCCACGATGGAAACGTCGATCAAATCCTGGAAAACTAATTTGAGTAGTCATAAGCGTAACCACATACATGTACATGCAGATTTGAGACAGAATAGTCCAATCAACAATAGGCAAGCAGGCATTCAATAAGATCCTGAAACAATTATACAATTCCCTTTTATTACTCATGTCATTAAGATCTATTAAATCTAACTTGTTTCTTCGGGTTTCTAGTCCACTTTTTAGGGTTTCCATTACAAATAGGATTTCCCTTCATCTTTTACTATCTTAAACCCTAATTAAACACAATTGATCACAAACCCTAATTATTTCCATATCTAATCCTCAATTTCATATTAAAGGCATAATTAACCATTAATTAAGTTCATTAAGCCTCTTTTACATTAAATCTACTATTTTTATCCCTTTAACCCATGACAAGATCATTATACACATTTATCATCAATTCATGGTTCATTATGGTCCAAATCACTTATGAACTCGAATTGATATTAATTCCACCTTTTATTCATGAGAAAACCCTAATGACTACATTTAGGGTATTTATCCACAAATTAGGAACTTTAATGATCAAAATAGCATATTCCAACTTTAATCATGAAATTAATCAATTAAAGTCATTACTAGTCGAATAAGTCAACATTAGGGTTTCAAGGCCCATTAAAGTACATTCATGCATATGAAACTCTAAATTAACTAGTGATATGAAAAGTCCATCCTTTATCTTCGTAATGTTCCTTTTTATCATTAATAGGCTAATATCAACTTTAATCATCTATTAAACCCTACTAATCACTTTAATTATATCAAATTAGGGTTTCTTAACCATTAATTCATTAAAGTTAATAACTTCCATTACTTTTAGAATTTCAAGTGCAATCAAGCTTCAATTATATTTTTAGTGAACTCCCCTCGATTTTCTGATCAACTTTCATGTATAACATGCATCCATCCGAGCTACGATTAAGGAGATATGAATTTAACAAAAAAAGACTTACTTTGGCCAATCACAGAGCGCCACGTCGCCTTATGCATGCAATACGACTTGTCTTTGAGTTTATAACCGAATTACGGTTTTTCCCTCGTTGAGTCCATCTTCTCTTCAGCCCGCGGAGGGGTAGAACTGTCAAACGTGCCAATCCTCTTCTTCTACCTCGTGATGCTGCCAGGTGCGCCGACCTGCAGCCCTAGTCGCAATCCGCGCGACGACTGCTGCTCCTCCTCGACTCGACGGCCCTCCAGAACATCCCCTTTGCCTCCATCGCACCACTGCGCTCCCATAGCTACTCCTAGCTCGCGCTGAGGATGGAAGAATCATGCGGCCAGGTCTGTACTCGCGGCCAGCTTGCAGCCGACTAGGTCTGCTCGCAGAGGTCTTCCCAAGGTCCTACGGCTACTGCTCCTTTACTCTGGCTCCGCAGCATCCCGCCGTACCTAGGGCGCCGCCCTGGTGCAGCCGAGGTGGCCGGAGCCAGGCCAGTGGTGGTGTCCAAGGTGGTAGATCATGCAGATCTGCTACGCGCTTTGGGCGTAGCTGGGAGCAAAGGTGATGGAAGCCAACTATCCATATCGTTGGGGTAGCTTCGTGCCTTCACCAATAACTCATCACCGCCGCCTATAGGTTCCAAGGTTGCTCTACCCTTTGGGTTAGGGTTTGGACAAAGAAGAAGGAGAAGAGAGGGTTGAATACATGGGATTCTTCTTCAACTCAGGCCAGAGATCAACCCTTTATATAGGGGTGAGTATCCATGCCCTTAGATAGTTGCCCATGAAGAAACAAACTTCTTTCCTAATAGGAATCCAATTCCTTCATGAAGAAGCAAGATCTCTCTCTCTCACACTTCCTTATTATTCCTTCTTCTTTTTATATTAGGATTTCAAAAATTATTTCCTCTTTATTCCTTGTACTGGCCTTTTAATTAATTGGCACGAAATTATGTTTTCTTTTGATAGAGAATACTTCCTTGTATCAATATTACAAAATTCATCAATAATATATCACATTATGCTCTTATTTTGCAATCTTGGTATTTTCTCTTTCTTTCCTCTTTATTGGGGCTCCTTGGACCCCAAGAAACTCCAAGAATTCGAAATTACTTTTTAAGGAATACTCATTATCCTTAAATGCATCAATATGCATTATTTCACATTATCTTGTTTATTTCTTGTTAAAATAACTTTTTTTGAGAATTTCTCTTTATTTCTCTTTTATTTTCCTCATTGGTATTCCTTTTATTATCAAAAATCCTTGGGATACGAAATTCCACTAAGGATAACTTGATTATACCTCTTTTTACTTATTTCTCACATATTACCATTATTTTCAATTTCTTTCTTACTAAAGAAATACTTAATTAACTTTTTCTTTTCTTAATTCTTTCTTTTTTAAACTTGGGACTCTTTGGTACCCAAGGAACCCAAGAGGCACGAAATCAATCCTTAGATCACATTCCTTTGCCTTCAAAAGGTTTCCACTCTTTTCCTTTTTCTCTATTTTCTTATTTTCTCGATAATAGTGGAATTTCTTTTATTCTTTTCTTGTTATTGGGCCCAATAGCCAATAAAGCCCACAAATAAATCAACAAGGCTATTTCAAATGAAAATCATGCATTCATTCATTATTTGTTCACTTATTTCAATTGAGAAATTACATTTCTCAGCAAATGAACCCAAAATTGGGGTTGTAACATCCTTCCCCTCTTATGAGAATTTTGCCCTCAAAATTCCATCAAGCAAGCAATCAAATAGGATAAGCCTATCACATGTCCATCTCGGCTCCCATGTGGCTTCACCCTTCCCATGGTTCTTCCCAAGAACCTTCATCATCTCATATTCTTTCATCTGAGTTCTTTCTTACCTTGGTATAGCATACCCTCATAGGTGACTCAGGACATTTCAGCCTCTCAAAAGCTGAATAGGTTCAGGGCTCAACATATGGCTTGGATACCTCACATGGTGCTCTAGATCAGACTCATGGAACACATTACACATCCTGTTATCCTGAGGGGCAAGGCTAAACGCAACCATCTCCACCAATCCATCTCAAATGGACACATATATCGGGGACTCAGCTTTCTCAGCTGTAGCTTAGAGGGGTCAGATTTTCACATCACATATCCTCCCATAGTGAACTGCAAGTCAGTCTTCTTTGCATCAGCTTGTGACTCATGTCACCACTAGGCTCTCTCTCTCAGCCATTGCACGATCAAAGTGACTTCATCTGCACACACTGTGGTTCTTTTTTGACCTTCGCGAGGCCTCCTTCACCAACATCATATTAATGAAGTGGTGACCGACACATCCTCTCTATAAGACTTATTGCATCCCGATAAAGGTTATGGTGGTTAACATCACATCTTTAGAACTGTCTCTTGGTATCACCCTGAACAAGCACACTTACTCTCATCAGACCCTCTAGTCTGGATCATACTAACCATTAGTTAGGGGTGATAAGCGGTACTAAAAATGAGTTCTCCATGCACCTACTTCCACCGCATGGAAGTAAACCTTCCACTCATGCTCAAGAACTTTTGAGCTCGCATCATGGTGTAGTTGAACCATTTCTCTCTCTATAGTAAGTAGTTCAACCCGATCTGTCACTTGACAGTACTCTTCTTTTTTCCTGTCATCTAGGTAAGGTGATCTACCATAACCCACATTGATCTTCCTTGGTTAAGGGGAGATTTTCCCATCATCCATAGTGATGAACTCCCATTCCTTTCAGGGACTCTTTTATCCTCTATATCGATACAGTGGGTTACTGGTGTTCGTCCTTCACTTCTATCATGCATGACCACAAGCCACATGCATCTTTATATTAAGCATCCAAAGTGCTACTATCTCAGTAAAACCATGGTATATGGTGATCTTAAAATCATGATCTCCAGTGTGTCATGATTCCTCAAGCTGATTCCTCGGAAACCCTACACCACTCTAATAGGGTTTCATCACCATTCTTTTTAGAGAAGTGCATCTGGGGTTTCACAACCATCCTTTCATTATATCATGGACTAGGTTGGCTAACCATACAACTTTTAACTTGATCAAACGATATTGTTACATCTATGTGTTAGCCGAACTTATCTCGTTTCCAACTGAGGGTTAACCTAACAACCTCTTCTAGCCTCCATCTAACTAGGCATCTATATCTCAACAAGAGCATTTATTACCACTTCTTATCCTTAGGTGTTAGGTAAATTTGAATACATACTCTTCCATGTATCATCTCAAACTCGAATTCTAAATCTATCTTCATTGAGAATACTTTGAGCTCATATCCTTGATGATCAAACTCAACTTTGTATAACTTTCAGATTCCACATATCTCATGATAAAATATCCTCACAAGATGATTTCCTTAATACTATTATCATTTGTACCTATCCATGTATCATTCACTCCACCACGGTATGTTATCCTATCTATCCTCATACCTCGTAGCAACGTTCCAACTCATATCATCCTTTATCCTTGGTGTAAGGCATGTGTGCTGTCCGATCTCTCACTCCCATAACAAGAAGAAATAAGCATTTGGCGGCCATCCAAATACATAGTTCTTCCCATTCCAAGAGTAGAGATGGTACATCCCACCTTGCCGGTACACCTTCAAATCTAGGTTGAAACGTGCAACTTGTGTCTCCACATCACAATCATCACGATGTCGAAAATTACTTCCAGGGAAAACTGGTCTCGAACCTACTTGGTTCACCACACAATCCTTGGTCATCTCCTCTAGGTCTATAGGGTGCTGACACTTTTGGGGTCATCCTTCTTCCCTTATGCATCCAGAGAGTGCCCTACTCATCTGCCCTTTGGGTCCCATGAGTTCATGAAGGTGATCAATCTCCTAACCCATGGCCCTCAGACAATGATAGTTGTTACCTCCTGACCCTATGATCATGTGCAACTAGGGAATTAGGAAACTCCTTCTTTCATCGGTCTCATCCCTACCTGACCCTAGGATAGACTTAGGATTCCATTATAGTACATGTCCAACTTAGAACCCTACCCAAGCCTTCATCATCTCTCTCCCTGCATTCGTGGGCTAACTTTCATCCTTTCATAGGGATCATGGCAACCTGCCTACCTTGGTCAAGCCCCATATCGGTTACCTCCATGGTAACACATCCACATGCACATAGAGATGGTTATCTATGGGTCTATATGTTCATTCTCATGCCATGTACTCTTCGCTTAGCTTCTCAAGATCCTATGAAACCTTCTTTAGGTTACCTCAAAACCAACCAAACTGGTAAACCCCCTACTAAAGGGCCCCTCTCCCAGGATGGAAGGAAACTACACCTTGATCACAAAGGTCACAAGCATCCTTAGGGTTTACATTCACATGAGCATGCTTAATCCAACAACTACTAAGGCACCAGGGTACCTACTAAACCATGCTAGGTCACACTTGTTCTCATCCTCAACATTAGATCAACTTAGTCGTGAGGGGTTCATCAAACATACCCTTACCTTAAGGGGTTTCTTTTACCTCTGCACATTAGGAGTAACATGCTCAAAACTATAGACTCAAATCTCACCATGAGCATTGGATACACTGCTTCCCCTCTTAGGTCTAGGAACCCTAGGTTCTCCTTTGGATATCCAACTGCATGCTCAATCTCTTAACCATGAATCAATCATGTCCAAGGTATGCCATGTACTCCCATGATCCTTTTATATGAGAAACACCTCAGATTTGAGTCCTACTCAAGAACATTCAACTAGGTATAAAACCTCACAACAGGGTACTTAAACCTCCTCAGGGTCTAAAGCACTCATTATCTTATCCAGTAGGTAACCACTTATACCATAGGTACCAGAAGCATCATCCTCCCTCTAAGGTTTGGCTCATCTAAAGGAAACCAAGATATCATCAGCCTTCAGGGATCAAACATAAGGCAACCACTATCATCCACTTAGGTCGCATCATCCTCTACTATCCACTGTTCCTTATGTCTCAGAATCTATGCTTCCAACCTTCTTGCTTGAGTCTTGCTTTTTCTCACTAGGGCTAACTTCCACATCCAACTTACTACCAGATGTCCCTTCTCCATGAATGATCAAGCTTTACTAGCATACCTCCACATGGGTGAAGCCTATGCTCGAAATTAGGTTTTCTCAAGATCATTCATATCCCTTTATGCTTAGGACATCCATCATGATCTCTTAACCATGGTTTCATCAAACTATACCTTACTTGCCTAAGCCCATAGGGTAACTATAGCTCCTTCTCTAACCCCATCCATGAAGGAGGTATCCTTCGTTCAAACATGTACGACCCTTCCCAGGGTTGGGTCACCAAAGGTACTAAGTCATTTACCCTCTTATGGCATCCCAAAGGCATGTCCACCCAAACACTTGGTCAACCATCATGTCATCTCTCTCTAACCTTCACTTAGGGTTAGGGTTAACATCATCCTCAAAGGATGTGCTAGGTCTCTACTTTTAATGGGGGTCTCTACCCCCAAGACTAACTCTCTCAACTCATCCTCTTGCCAAGGAGATCTATCCTCATGTCTCCCCTGAGGGCAATGACAACTCGTGGCATACGACCTAAGCGTGTATTTATTCTTTAGTTTACGCTTAATCTATTAAGATTATGTCCATGACATCTTATTTACATGCTTTTCATAATTTGGTGGAGGATTCCTTAGTCCTTATTAACCTTACCCATATCTCAAGAGGGTGAGGAGAAGAGAGAAAACCCTAACCCTTAAGGTCCTTATCAGAATTTGAGTTGAGAATGGATGAACAAGATGAGAGAGTCCTAAAGGTATCTTATTTCGAATCATACCCTAAGACTTTGGCCAGGCAGTCACACGGATCTGGGAGTCCTCGTATTCTGACAAGCGGTGCAGAGGAAAATATTGCCAGCCCCCAGTCGTGATCCTTTTCTAGACACCTCCATCTTTCAGATAATCCTCTAATAACTCCCTTGGGTTCTATAGAATTTGTAAAATTTAATAATTATTAAAGATTACTTGAGGAACCTATGCTCTAATACCAATTTTAACGACCCCATCTCCCAGTAACCCCCAATTAAGGGAGACCCAAAGGTCAGAGTCGTTATTCAACTAACAGGATCAAAGGTTCGACAAATAATCAATAACAATTAATAAACTTTACCAACTAAACTGAAAATTGGTATAAAATAAAACTTTGTTTACCTTTTTAAAATCTGGTATTTCTAAACTTTTATCCATGCAGATACTAATCTAACTAATCCTCCTGTGCACGTTACTTCTCATTTAATTCCACATATGTCACTTTACTGTTTTTTCTTTTCATTGTACCTAAAACGTCGACAAACAAAACGTCGGTCAGCAAGAAGCTGGTATGTGGGGGAAACAATAGTTGTGCAACTATAGCAACAAAGTAATCAGCCAATTATCATTTAACAGCCAAGATTATGTTTTAAACCATACTACTCAATCCTTGCCTATCCCCTATCTCTATGTTGTCCCTGCAGTGGACTGAGATACTACTTCTCTCTAGGTAGATCCTTATTAAACCCCGCATGATCCTACCTAACAGGTAGATCAATATCTAGGGTTGAGTCGCATGGCACTATTCGAAGGTAGCCCAATATCTAACTCATGATGACTTGATGGTCCTACCCCATTGGTAGCCATTTACTAAGTCATCTAATGACCTGATGGACCTACCTCATTGGTAGCCATTTAATAGGTCAACTATTTAAGCCACAGAGGGGACCAGGATCTGAGCTAGTAGGCACATATCTTATGTGATAGTCATATTCACATTATACTTTGCATGAATTAAATACATCCAACAGTTTAATTCAAGCCACGATGGAAACGTCCATCAAATCCCGGAAAACTAATTCGAGTAGTCATAAGCATAACCACATACCTGTACATGCAGATTTGAGATAGAATAGTTCAATTAACAATAGGCAAGCAGGCATTCAATAAGATCCTGAAACAATTATACAATTCCCTTTTCTTACTCATGTCATTAAGATCTATTAAATCTAACTCATTTCTTCGAGTTTCTAGTCCACTTTTTAGGGTTTCCATTACAAATAGGATTTCCCTTCATCTTTTACTATCTTAAACCCTAATTAAACACAATTGATCACAAACCCTAATTATTTCCATATCTAATCCTTAGTTTCGGATTAAAGGCATAATTAACCATTAATTAAGTTCATTAAGCCTTTTTTACATTAAATCTACTATTTTTATCCCTTTAACCCATGACAAGATCATTATACACATTTATCATCAATTCATGGTTCATTATGGTCCAAATCACTTATGAACTCGAATTGCTATTAATTCCACCTTTTATTCATGAGAAAACCCTAATTACTACATTTAGGGTATTTATCCACAAATTAGGAACTTGAATGATCGAAATAGCATATTCCAACTTTAATCATGAAATTAATCAATTAAAACCATTACTAGTCGAATTAGTCAACATTAGGGTTTCAAGGCCCATTAAAGTACATTCATGCATATGAAACTCTAAATTAACTAGTGATATGCAAAGTCCATCCTTTTTCTTCGTAATGTTCGTTTTTATCATTAACAGGCTAATATCAACTTTAATCATCTATTAAACCCCACTAATCACTTTAATTATATCAAATTAGGGTTTCTTAACCATTAATTCATTAAAGTTAATAACTTCCATTAATTTTAGAATTTCAAGTGCAATCAAGCTTCAATTATATTTTTAATGAACTCCCCTTGATTTTCTGATCAACTTTCATCTATAACGCACATCCATCCGAGCTACGGTTGAGGAGATATGAATTTAACAAAAAAAGACTTACTTTGGCCAATGACAGAGCGCCACGTCGCCTTATGCATGCAATACGACTTGTCTTTGAGTTTATAACCAAATTACAGTTTTTCCCTCATTGAGTCCATCTTCTCTTCAGCCCGTGGAGGGGCAGAACCGTCAAACGTGCCAATCCTCTTCTTCTACCTTGCGATGCTGCCAGGTGCGCCGACCTGCAGCCCTAGTCGCGATCCGCGCGACGACTACTGCTCCTCCTCGACTCGACGGCCCTCCAGAACTTCCCCTTTGCCTCCATCACACCACCGCGCCCCCGTAGCTACTCCTAGCTCACGCCGAGGACGGAAGAATCATGAGTCCAGGTATGTACTCGTGGCCAGCTTGCAGCCGACTAGGTCTGCTCGCGGAGGTCTTCCCAAGGTCCTACGACTACTGCTCCTTTACTCTGGCTCCGCAGCATCCCGCCGTACCTAGGGCGCCACCCTGGTGTGGCTGAGGTTGCCGGAGCCAGGCCAGTGGTGGTGTCCAAGGTGTAGATCCTGCAGATCTGCTAGGCACTTTGGGCGTAGCTGGGAGCAAAGGTGATGGAAGCCAATTATCCAGATCGTTGGGGTAGCTTCGTGTCTTCACCAATAACTCACCACCGCCGCCTATAGGTTCCAAGGTCACTCTACCCTTTGGGTTAGGGTTTGGACAAAGAAGAAGGAGAAGAGAGGGTTGAATACGTGGGATTCTTCTTCAACTTAGGCCAGAGATCAACCCTTTATATAGGGGTGAGTATCCATGCCCTAAGACACTTGCCCATGAAGAAACAAACTTCTTTCCTAATAGGAATCCAATTCCTTCATGAAGAAGCAAGATCTCTCTCTCTCTAACTTCCTTATTATTCCTTCTTCTTTTTATATTAGGATTTCAAAAATTATTTCCTCTTTATTCCATATACTGGCCTTTTAATTAATTGGCACGAAATTATGTTTTCTTTTGATAGAGAATACTTGTATCAATATTACAAAATTCATCAATAATATATCACATTATGCTCTTATTTTGCAATCTTGGTATTTTCTCTTTCTTTCCTCTTTATTGGGGATCCTTGGACCCCAAGAAACTCCAAGAATTTGAAATTACTTTTTAAGGAATACTCATTATCCTTAAATGCATCAATATGCATTATTTCACATTATCTTGTTTATTTCTTGTTAAAATAACTCTTTTTGAGAATTTCTCTTTATTTCTCTTTTATTTTCCTCATTGGTATTCCTTTTATTATTAGAAATCCTTGGGATACGAAATTCCACTAAGGATAACTTGATTATACCTCTTTTTACTTATTTCTCACATATTACCATTATTTTCAATTTCTTTCTTACTAAAGAAATACTTAATTAACTTTTTATTTTCTTATTGCTTTCTTTTTGCAACTTGGGACTCTTTGGTACCCAAGGAACCCAAGAGGCACAAAATCCATCCTTGGATCACATTCTTTTACCTTCTAAAGGTTTCCACTCTTTTCCTTTTTCTCTATTTTCTTATTTTCTCGATAATAGTGGAATTTCTTTTATTCTTTTCTTGTTATTGGGCCCGATAAACAATAAATCCCACAAATAAATCAACAAGGATATTTCAAACGAAAATCATGCATTCATTCATTATTTGTTCACTTATTTCAATATGAGAAATTACATTTCTCAGCAAATGAACCCCAAATTGGGGTTGTAACATAGCATATATTAAAATCACATCAAAGCAAGCAAACACCTACTTAAGTGGGTTTCGTACAAGACAAAGGGGAAACAACAACATAATAAAGAATAAACATTTGATCTGGGTGGGGGTAAAGGATAAGTTCTGATGAAGTGGGGGAGGCACCCCTTAAACAAGCCTCTTAAAGCATTTAAAAAGGAGAATAACCAAGTCTGAGAAAAAAGTAATCAGGCTCCCTGAGAAGAGTTTTCATAGATGTTGTTGCACTATGCTAACTCATGTTTCGTCATCCACCATGGATTTAAGGTCACAGATAAACTTGGCTTCCGATTCACCTTCATCAGAATCAGCTTGTCCTTCTTCTGTTTGTTTACCTGCATGTTGTTAGAATGTGAATATCTGCATCTATTTGTGATATAAGATTTTATCTCATTTTTTGGTTGTTGTTGAAGATTCTATTGTTCCTTTCTTTCCATAGATTCAAACTGATAGTGGTGAAAATGTCGCTACCCTTGAAGTTTTTGTATTGTCTTTTTGGTGTGATTTGTGGTGGGAATGTTACTTCCTTGAGATCTAAAATGTAATTGTGTGTGTAGTGTGAGATGATGTTTTGTGAAGTGGTACACTTGAAGAAGATGTGATCAATTGTGTCAGAATTTTTTTTGCATAGAGAACATCTGAATGGACCAATGAAGCCCTTTTTTGTAAGGTTTTCACCTGTGAGCAACTTGTTATGCAGTAAAAACCACATAAATGTTTTATATTTTTGTGGCCATTTCTATTTCCATATTTTTGTGGTGGGTGGGGCAAAACCTCTGTAAGAGAGATAGGAGTAGGCTTGCTTAACCGTGTAAGTGTTTCCCCATTTCCATGTTATGTTGTTTGAGGTGTTGTTTTCCAAGGTGAGTTTTAAATTACAGAATTCATCGTCTGAGATGCATGAGGATGCATCTTTTAAGCGAGTTTGTTCTATTGCTGGTGATTAGGTGGAGAGGTTTATCAATTTTAATTTTAAGTAGACTAATTGGAATGGCCCAGTTTGGGCGGAGATTAAAGACTGAATTGTTTTCAAACCAATGATCGAACTAGAAAGAGATATTCAGGTGGGAGTGCGGGGGGGGGGGTATTGATGATTTGAGTTATTTTTTGGATATTTTTGTTTATGTATTTCTAGAGGGGGGAAGCATATTTTTTTGAGACTGTATGCTAGGTAGGGGATTTTTGGTAGTATTTGTGTTTGATGAGTTGTGACCAAATTTTTGATTTGTTTTGGATCAGGCTATTGATAATTTTTGTTATAAGGTAGAAGGCATGGGTTTCAAAATTTAGGATACCCCAACCACCCTGATCCAGAGGAGCAGTTATAGTTTTCCAATTTACTAGATGGTAGTGTTTCCCGGGTTTTTCAGATTTGTGGAAGTTATTCCAAAGGAATTTTCTCCTTATTTTATCAAGGATGGATTTTGTTTTTAAAGGGATAGGAATGCAGCTTAGGAAGTGTGTGGTGATGGGGTGATGACACTATTTAGGAGGGTGAGTCTCCCAGAAAGATTGAGGAAGTTATTTGTCCAATTTGAGAGTTTTTTGTTTATTTTTGCAATAATAGGGGACCATATTGCATTTGTTATGTTGTGGGGTGTGATTGGTAGGCCAACGTATTTGATGGGAAAATCTTCAATCTTACACCTTAAGAGATCTCTAAATCGCTCCAAAGAAGGTTGATTTATGTGGACCCCAAAAATGGATGATTTTGCAGATTTATTTTGAGACCCGAGATGTAAGAAAAAATACCAAGGATTCTGAAGATGTTCAGAAGTGATGTGTCTTCGGGGGAGGAGAAGATTATAGTGTCATCAGCAAATTGAATGATGTTCTCTTTGCATTCCCCGGGAGAGTTTATGAGACCACTTTGTTTTCCCAGTTGAATCATATGAGAGAGGATAGTTGTGATGATGATAAAAAGGTAAGGAGAGAGTGGGTCCCCTTGTCTGAGGCCATTTGAGTTATGAAAATAGCCAAAAGGGACACCATTTATGATTTTTGAAAATTGGTTTGTAGATATGCATGCATGCATCCAATTTACCCATGGCTCCATTTAATCCCAAATTTTGAGGGAAACTTAATAATAACTTAATCTACTTCTCTACCAAATTTGGGCTCATTATATAAAAGAAAATTTTCCTTTTCTTTAGGTGCAAGATATTACTCAATTAGGCTTATTTCTCACATCGTTTCTCGTTCTTTACTTATTATCTTGCAACTTGGACTCCTTAGAACCCAAGAAATCCTAAGATTTTGAAGGATTCTTATTATCCTTCTAGATTCATCTACATCATTTATTTCTCATTATCTTACTTATTTCTTTATCAATATATCTCTTTTTAAGGATTTCTCTTTATCTTTCATTTCCTTTTTCCTCTTTTCATATTTCTTTTATTAGAAATCATATAGAAACAAAATTTATTTAATTGTGACCATTAATTCCACTTTCTAGAAATTTCTATGTATTTCTCATAATTACTTTGCTTAATATCCATTATCTTGTATCTTTTCCTTTTATTTGGACTTTTCTTCTTTTCTTCTCTTTTATATCCATTATTGGATTAATCTAATAATAGAAATTATGAAATTCCTATCAAAAGGGAGATTTGCAAAGAAATCCATCTTCTGAAGCAAAGCATACAACCTTTTCAATTAAGTCCTCATTCACAAAATCTTTACAATTCAATTATGAAAACATATACAAAAATTGAGGTTGTAACATCCTTCCCCTCTTATAGGAATTTTGCCCTCAAAATTCCCTCAAACATACAAACAAACATGATAAGACTTCCTCATGTCCATCATGGCTCCCATGTGGTTTTACCCTCTCCATGGTGCCTCTCAAAAACCTTCATCGTCTCATATTCTAGCATCTTATTTCTTTCTCACCTTGGTACCTTGTACCCTCATAGGTGACTCAGGACATTTCAGCTTCTCTCAAAGCTAACTGGGTTCATGGCTCAGTAAATGGCTTGGGTACCTCACATAGTGCTCTAGATCGGACTCGTGGAACACATTACGTTATCCTGAGGGGTAAGACTAAACATAACCATCTCCACCAATCCATCTCAAAAGGACCCATATATCGGGGACTCGGATTTCTCAGCTGTAGCTTAGAGGGGTCAGATTTTCACATTGCATATTCTCCCACAATGAACTGCATGTCAATCTGCTTTGCATTAGCTCATGAGTCATGTCGCCCCTGGGCTTCCTCAGCCATCACATGATCAAAGCGACTTCATCTGCACACATTGTGGTTCTTTTCTGACCTTCACGGGGTCCCTTCACCAACATTATCTTAATGAAGTGGTGACCGACACAACCTCCCTTATAGAGCTTCTTTACATCTTGATACTGGCTATGGTGGTTATCATCACATCTCTCATAGGGCAAGAACTGCCCCCCCCATGTGTCACCCTGAATGAGCACACATGCTTTCATCAGACCCTCTTGTCTGGATCATACTAACCATTAGTTAGGGGTGATAAGTTGTACCCACATTGAGTTCTTCATGTATCTACTTCCACCTTATGGAAGTGAATCTTTAGGTCATATTCAAGAACTTTTTAACTTGCATCCTAGTGCAGTTGAACCATCTCTCTTATTGTAGTTCAACTGGATTTGTCCCTTGACAATACTCCCTCTTTTCTTAGATTATGTCATCTAGGTAAGTGACGTGGAATATTATCACACTAACAAACTCAGTCGGGGTTGAAATCCCAGATTTTTTACCAAAACCTTGTGCAATAATACCACTCACAAGCGGACGGGTCTTATCGCAGTATAGTTAAGGATTGAATCCTAAAGGACAACATTTTTAAGAATCTTTGTCAGTCGAATCTAGCTCAAGTAAGACTAATATTTAGAAGGATTGGTTGGTTTGTGGTTGATTAAACTAAATGCAAGAGAATAAAAGAGCAGAATTAAAGTTTGTTCTAGATAAATGATGCGGAATCGCTATGATGGTACCAGGTTTCACCACCACTGCACATGCAAACACATCCAAACCCATAACATCCAGGCAAGAATCTAACTATCCAAATGGAACTGCTGCAAACCCTCCCTAAGGCCCGCGTAAGCATCCCCTTAGGCATCAAATTTCTCGTCACCATCCAGATCATGCACTCACGGTTCCAAATATACAACATCCAACTGAGGCTGAGGTCCTCCCTAAGGGATGTTTAGACCACAAAAGCATCACCGTAGGCTAGATGGCTCATTCCCTCACAGATCATACACTTACGACCTCAAGGAATCCCATTCTTTTTCTAGTCAGGGAGTCAACTGCACTAATCGACAAGTGAGCAGGTGATTAATCTACACGAAAACATCGGCGATTAACAAAGAAGATACAAAATCCAACTAAGGTTGTGGCCCTCCCTAAGGGATGTTTAGGCCACAGAAGCGTCACCGTAGGCTAGATGGCTCATCCCCTCACGGATCATACACTTACGACCTCAAGTAATCTCATTCTATTTCTAGTTTGAGAGTCTACCTCATTAATCGACATTCCACCCTACATACAGAAGTTCTCATAACATAGGGAAGAACAAGATGAAACCAAGCAGGTAATCAAGCTACAAGCATTATCAATTAACAACAAAATGGAAAGTTATATACATTGTCATGGAATGTTAAATGAAAAGACATGAAAGCATGGGCAGTGGGGCTAGTCCCCGCACCCCAGCAAAGAGTGACTACTCGCTCATGATACGAGAAGCAAGAAGAACAAGAGAGAGGGAAGGTTCCTGTGACGTCCCCAGATTTTCTAAAACTTAATCTGATGTGTGACGTCCAAATTGAAACCCTCACCTCGGCGAGAATCCCAATTTAAACATCCCACATAAGGCTAAGAAGAAGAAAATCAGAGGAAGTCAGAAGGAAACAATCAGTAGCACATGTACATGAACAATAATAAAACCATACAACACATGTTCACCATTCAACATATAATTATAACATGAATTGTTACAACATTTGATATTACATATTGAACAGCAAACTATACATATACATGTACTACCACTAAACTACAGGATCTTAAGACAACAGGTCCACCTGTACATCAGCTCGCCACACAACTCACAACTCTCCTAGATCTTCAAGAGCATAACCACAACCTAAACAAAAGATTACATGCGGTACACGTCAGCACAATATTTCATGAATATTGTACTAAGTACGCCTACGTGTCTTTTATATACCTCTCATCATATCTTGGCAATAAGATAAAACTAATACTTGGCAGTTATAAAGAAATATAAGAAAAGTGTATACTTGCACAAAGATATTCATCAACAAAGGAGAACACATATTTTAAGCTTATTTTCCATTATATCTCAAGGCCTTTATGATCACTACCAAAGAGTTGGATCATATGTACACTGTGACCACTACCAAAGAGTTGGGTCCAAGCACACTACCAAAGAGTTGGTGCTTCCATATGTACAATGTGACCACTACCAAAGAGTTCGGTCACTTCCAAGCACACTGCCAAAGAGTTGGTGCTTTCATATAATGGAACAGAGATATTATGTTTGATGTGTTCATAGCAATAAGTATAGAAAATCAACCAACATATCATACAAGAACAATCATTTCATCCAATGCCATATGCCAAGTATTTTACTATGCATATAACACAAGCATATTGTATAATAAGCCAAGTAAGAGGTAATGGCGTACCTTGATCAAGAACAGACCTAATCATCAGATATCCCTCATGTCAACTATATCTTTGGTTAAACCTGATCAAGAAAAGACCATATACTGTCATCAGGTTCTCATCCTATTATATCTCATCTTAACCCTAATCGTGCTCATATTAGGGTTTCACTTTATCTCATTAGGATATATACATTATCACTTTCATTCTCGTCTTAGAATTATTTCACTGATGTCATTTTCCAGATTACATCTCATTATCAAAGTTCATCATCTGGACATTAGGTTCCATATCCTTTTTGTGCACATTAATTAACCCTAGGTTACATCATTAACCTAGATTAGGGTTTTATAACATGTATTAATATTCATCTTCATATAACATGAATTTTGTTCATCATTATGATCTCATAATTAAAAGAAAAGTTCAATATACTGATATGAGCTTTCTCTGTAAATTTCATCATTTATAGAGCACGTATGTATTTATTGCATTTTACTAGGGTTATTAGCCCTAATTAGACATATTAAGCAAATTATATGATTTCGTACATCATCATGACCATCATTGACATCAGGTGCATTATAAACATTATTATGGAGTTACTGACATGTTTCCATAATTTTATGTCATCATTTGCTATTTATTATCCTCTAAACAAGCATTACACATCTTTCATGATATCACTATTATTTGAGCATCAAAAGCCTGATATTATAGTTCCGGGTTGTTCTACACATTTTTTTGAACGTTTTGGTACCTTATTTGTATTTTTTTGATAATCAGACTATTTTCTACAAATTATCTAAGATCTGAGTATTTATAAATCTTTTACCTTTTGTGGCCAATTGGCCGCCGGCACGTGTCCTCTAAGGGAACGACTGGTTCATCTTTGGGATGGCTGGTTCAGCTTTGGGCCGGCTGGTTTGACTACTGGCTGACTTGATTCGCTCCCTCTCTCACGGATCGCATTCTCTGCAATTGCAGAGCTAACACCCGCGTACGCCGCCGCCGCACAAGTGATCTCCAGTGATGAACCGCTGTCTCCCTAGTACTCCTCATCATGGATCCGCCACCGCGGCTGCAGCCTCCAGGTCCTTTGGCTAAGATGGCTGCGCCACAGCCTTCCACTGCCATCACTGCGTCTGTGAGTCCTCCTCTTCCGATTCCTGATCGCCTTTCTACAGAGCCCGCCCGTCATCGTCGTCATCTCGCAGCATCATGGTGGTGTTCCCTCAACGCTTCTTGGCGAGTATTCTCCTCCTCCATCTTCATCCTGGGCGCCATGGGTCTTGTGTGCCGCCGGCGCAATCCCGTCTACTCCGGCCGCCGCAAGGGTTCGACGCCGCTTCACATCTCCTCTCAAGCATTAGTGTGGATCCATGCTCAGGCATGCCATCGTGGCTCTAACCCATGGTGTTTGGGCCTCCTATAAAAATGGCCGCCGGGTAGCTCCAGCCCTACCTCTCCTCTCTTTCCCTCCACGTACCTCGTGAGTCCAACGCTTTCATGTGTGACTCTGTCCTCCACGCGAGCGTGCAGGAGTGGTCACTGCCGCGGGGGATCTCCTCCGGTGTGATATAGACTACCTCCGGTGTTCCTCGTGAGCTTCAAATAACTCCATTAGCTTCAAGGTTCCCGCCATGACCTCCGTAGATCCTCTATTTCCCACCCTCGGCTCCATACCTTGTCGGCCAGCTTTTGCAACTCGGAAAGGAGAAGAAAGGTTCAGGGAAACTGGATCTCCTCTCTCAGGGGCTAAAGGAGTCGTGAGAGGGCTCTACTGCTAGCTTTTAATCTCCTGGAATGAACTGACCACTCGGTTACGTGCCTCAATCCACGCCCACATCGTGCGTTGGTGGAGAAACTATGGAGACTACATGTTCACTATTGTACTCCAACCGCAAGGTAGGAAGTGACTTGAAATCTGTAGATTGCAAATTCAAAGGCTTGGAATCTTCCCCACCATCCTGATCCGTGCCACCAGCTTCTATAGGGAAGAGACCATGGATCTGAGATCCAAGGCCACACAGTCCATTCAAAAGCATAGGGCGCGTGACGTAGCACAAAACAACAACTTGTTCTAGAATCATTAATAGGCATAGTTTTCAAGTCACCGACACATGTATTATTTCAGCAAAATTATACCATATGATCACTTAACCACATGTTCCAAAAGGTATAAACTTAGGGATATTGAAGCCAATATCGACATCGATAGATCTCAAACTTCATAAAACTATTGGGATTCTCAAAACAACTCAACATGCATGACTTCACTTGTGTCATTGGACATTTAGGATTCTAAAAGTCCACTCCATCACATCCTACATACCTTAAAAGATATTTCATCCTCGAAATTATGCCAGAAAAACCACTTTGTCACATCATATACATCTTAAAAGAACTTTCGTCCTCGAAAGTCAACCATACTCGTACTCCAAGGAAAACAACCATGACTTCATCCACATGTAGGAAACCACTCTATGTGCAACATATCCAAGAACAAAGCTCCATAATCATATCCAAACCACTCTTAAGAGGTTTTGAAGCATCTAGGATGAAACCTCACTTCATAGAAGGCTTAACAAGGGTTTAGAAGCTTAGATTATGTCATTATATATCTCATATATTAGGACTAGATCCTTATCTTCACTGATGCATTAGGGTTCCCACAACATATTACCATGTTATAAAGGAGTTAACCAAAGTTAACCCATTATATCAAGGTGTCAACGACATTTTATTGAGCAAATTATTAGAACATGTTCAACGTTAACATACCTCTTTTAGGAGGGAGTTAACTAAAGTTAACCCACTTAATCCATCTGGATCATATTAAGGTGTCATCATCATTATGTTGTGCTAACTATCAAACTATATTTTTCATCTTTATTAAGAATTAAGATTAACACCTCATGTAACATGTTTCATTCATATGATCTTATTTCATTATTCTTACTAAATTGCAACATTTAATAGTGATTTCATCACAAGATTAACCAACAATATCACATTAGCATCATTATTCATGCATATGGTTAACTATTTCTACTTTGATGTCACTAAATCATCTCTAGATATTTCATCATATTATGTCTATATATCATATTCCAAGATTAGATCACATCCTTACATATATATATCATGGTTGTGCTAACCAAACTTATGTCAGTGGCTTATCAAACATATATGAAAACTTTATCTAGTCCAACTAAGGTTCTCCTAACCCATATCATGAGGGTAGCATCTTTCCCAGTCTCGTTGAACTAACTCAATTCAATGAGTATCTCAGATGCATATACTTTATCATTCATCTCTGATCTAGGGTTATTAAGTCTACCCCATGGGCACTAGCAATAGCTTTACAAGCTCTAGCCACATAAGCACAAACCAAAATATGACATGATGTTCTCATCATAGATCTCTACCTATGAGACATGCTTACCCAAAACTCTCTTATACACGCAACCACTAGATTCCTATGTGGGAAACCACCAACCCGAGCATGAGGCTTCGCAGAAACTAACATAGCTACCTCCTCTAGGGTCTTGGGTTCTCTCCCTCACCCAGATCGTAGGTACTCATATTCATGTTCGCATGTTCATATATAACTAGCCTCTCTCTGTCTCTAGGGTTTGGTCCTCCCAAGGACATCTAGGGTTCAAGATAACTATAGGAATCATGCAAAAAGCAACTCAACTCAATCACTCAGGAGTATTCTAGTTTAGGACATATCATATCACATATCTCATAATTCTCATATCTTGGAGTTTAGGTTCTCTGACCTTCTCCCTATGGGTCTCGCTCTCTCTTGAGCTAACCCCAAAGTTGGTCCTGACACTAGAGGTCCTCCTTTGAAAAAGAGCTTGAGGCTCATGATGACTCACAACCTTATCTTAACTTAACATATCTTATCTCATAAAAGAAAGCATACTTGCATCATCAAAACTCGTCTCAAATCCTCAAAACTGAACTTAAGTCCTCAAAGACAAACATATATCATCATATATCATCTATGTAAGACTTACATCATATCATCAAACTTATATCATCTATTCCATCTATCATATATATCAAAAAGGCTCTAGACATCTAATCTAGAACTACTCTCTCTTCTAGACTGATTTCATTCACTTTCACTTAGGTCGCATGACCACCTCCTACTCGTACATGTGTGGGGACACATTTTTGTAATACATATACATAGTAAAATATTATATAGTTTTTCTCCGATAAAACAAGCGTCAGAGAAAACTATCGAGGTTCGATCCGTTTGGAATCAAAAACCAAACCCTGAAAATGAGTGTCCCACACATAGTAGAGAGTCCAGTGTCATGAAAACTAAGGAAAGGGGTGAGAACATGGTGTAGACTAGTGTAGCTACCCTAGACAACGAGTGCTATATGTCTAGGATTTCTCTTCCCTTGATGCACGTCATTTCCAAATAGGGCAACGTCCCATACCGCTACACCACAAGGAAGGAACGACATCTAAGGACTTGCTACTCAACAAGCACCAGTCTAGACCTAGTTCTCAGACATCTAGGTGCTAACCTAGAGGCTAGGTCAGATCTAGTCTCTAAAAGACAACTAATCTAACCCTAAAAGATTATTAAGTTCAAGGTTCTTTGGTTTTGAGTTGTATAATGAGAAAATGTCAGGCTTTACTATTGTTCATGCTATGATACCACCTGTGACGTCCCCAGATTTTCTAAAACTTAATCTGATGTGTGACGTCAAAATTGAAACCCTCACCTCAGCAAGAATCCCAATTTAAACATCCCACATAAGGCTAAGAAGAAGAAAATCAGAGGAAGTCAGAAGGAAATAATCAGTAGCACATGTACATGAACAATAATAAAACCATACAACACATGTTCACCATTCAACATATAATTACAACATGAATTGTTACAACATTTGATATTAAATATTGAACAGAAAACTATACATATACATGTACTACCACTAAACTACAGGATCTTAAGACAACAGGTCCACCTGTACATCAGCTCGCCACACAACTCACAATTATCCTGGATCTTCAAGAGCATAACCACAACCTAAACAAAAGATTACATGCGGTACACATCATCACAATATTTCATGAATATTGTACTGAGTACGCCTACGTGTCTTTTATATACCTCTCATCATATCTTGGCAATAAGATAAAACTAATACTTGGCAGTTATAAAGAAATATAAGAAAAGTGTATACTTGCACAAAGATATTCATCAACAAAGGAGAACACATATTTTAAGCATATTTTCCATTATATCTCAAGGCCTTTATGATCACTACCAAAGAGTTGGATCATATGTACACTGTGACCACTACCAAAGAGTTGGGTCCAAGCACACTACCAAAGAGTTGGTGCTTCCATATGTACAATGTGACCACTACCAAAGAGTTCGGTCACTTCCAAGCACACTGCCAAAGAGTTGGTGCTTTCATATAATGGAACAGAGATATTATGTTTGATGTGTTCATAGCAATAAGTATAGAAAACCAACTAGCATATCATACAAGAACAATCATTTCATCCAATACCATATGCCAAGTATTTTACTATGCATATAACATAAGCATATTGTATAATAAGCCAAGTAAGAGGTAATGGCGTACCTTGATCAAGAACAGACCTAATCATCAAATATCCCTCATGTCAACTATATTTTTGGTTAAACCTGATCAAGACAAGACCATATACTATCATCAGGTTCTCATCCTATTATATCTCATCTTAACCCTAATCGTGCTCATATTAGGGTTTCACTTTATCTCATTAGGATATATACATTATCACTTTCATTCTCATCTTAGAATTATCTCACTGATGTCATTTTCCAGATTACATCTCATTATCAAAGTTCATCATCTGGACATTAGGTTCCATATCCTTTTTGTGCACATTAATTAACCCTAGGTTACATCATTAACCTAGATTAGGGTTTTATAACATGTATTAATATTCATCTTCATATAACATGAATTTTGTTCATCATTATGATCTCATAATTAACATTGAAGTTCAATATACTGATATGAGCTTTCTCTGTAAATTTCATCATTTATAGAGCACGTATGTATTTATTGCATTTTACTAGGGTTATTAGCCCTAATTAGACATATTAAGCAAATTATATGATTTCGTACATCATCATGACCATCATTGACATCAGGTCACTACTACAGAAACAACATTCAGTGTCGCTTTTATGGGCGTCGGTTATTTAGGTAAACCGACGCCTATAACATTCAACGTCGGTCATCTAGGTCATCCGACGTCTGTAGCCAAGACACGGGTACCGCTTGTATTAAGCGTCGGTTTTTTTGGTAAAAAACCGACGCCTAAAACTGCCGCGAAGTCCAATTTTCGAGCAAAAAAAATATGTCACATACGGCATCGGTTATTTACCTAAAGCCCGACGCCTATATAAGATGAAAATTTGCGCGAAAATTTACAGCTTAGGTGTCGGTTATCCTTAGATAACCGACGCCTATAGTGGTTCCCGCCAATTTATTTGGGGCAAATTTTATCTAATTGGACGTCGGTTTTGTAATAGGAACCGACGCTGAAGACCTTAGGCGTCGGCTTTGTTAGATACCCGACGCCCTTTACGAACTTATTAGACGCATGATCGATCGACTTTAGGTCCCCTTTCCTGTTTCATCGTCTTCATCGCCCGACCCTCCGCTGCTCACCGACGCCGCTGCCCGCCACCCTCCGCTACCGTCGCCCGACCCTCCGCTGCTGCTGTTGCTTGTGCGTCGCCGCCGCTTCCTGCTCCTTCTACTGCCGGTGTCGCCACCGCCTGCCTGCTCCTTCTCCACCGCCTTCCTGCCCGCCGCCGCCTGCCGCTCCCTGCTGCCGGTGTCGCCTTCCTGCTCCTTCTCCGCCTGACGACCCCCGCGTCTCCGCCGCTGCTGCCACTGCCCTACGCCGCTGCCGCCTCCACTGCCTACATCGCCGCCTCCACTGCTCATCGTCGCCGCCTCCACTGCTCTTCTTCCTTAACGGAGCTCGCTACCGACAGAGCTACTCCTCTTCTTCCTCCACGAGCTCGCTACTTACAGGTACGATTTTATACCTAGTTACACAGCTCATTTTTGCTTCAATCATATTCATCATGTTGTTGTTTTTTATTGCAATTTTATGTAGATATTCTCCTTTAAATCCTAAGAAAATTATACACCCTTTAATTACAAACCCTAATTCACCTCTAGTCACTCACTTCTATCGATTATCCAAATGTAAATTGCCCCTTACTATGTCACCATTCATTCCAATGCAAAACTGGACCTTCCTACGCCACCATTTACTCAAAAGGTAGTTTTCATTTGATATCTAATTATTACATTAAGGATAATGAAAAAACTATATGAGTTACACCTTCATAGGAATGCATACAACTTCTATCTGAAAGAGATCTAAACATGATAAAAAATAATCTAAGATACAACTTTCTTCATTTAGGACTAGTCCAAGTATCTACAAAATCCTTAACTAGAAAAGGTATAAATTATTCCTTACTTCTATCCCTTAGAGACTGTAAGCATCTAAAATTCTCAGATTCCCTTCTTAGACTTCTAGAATCAACACTACATGAAGAATATGTTTCCTTCGATAATATGTTATAACATAGTATGATCTTAATCTGATCTGGATGTTCAAAATAATGTAGTATGTTAAATATGATGATTAGGGATACATATAATGTCTAGTAAAGATTCCTAGACCTTTTGTTTGAAACTATTGATTTCTTGATTTATTATTTAATAATGCTCTGTTGATTAGGATTAACCATGTTGCATGTAGTTTATAGACAATTATTATATATAAGAATGCAACACATGTATTTGTTGGCCTAGAAACCCGTCCAAGATTTGTTAGGAGTAAATCTTGGATAGTCCCCGGTTTGGGACTGTTCTTGAACACCTAATCTCACTTAGGATGTAAGTGTATAATGTGTATTGGGTTTTTGAGAAACTTTCAGTAGCATTTCCCTGTTTGTTCTCTAAGTACATATGTACTTAGAGAACAGCGGGGAAATGCTGCCGAAATTTTCTTGAAAACCAATTACGCATTATACACTTACTAGTGAGATTAGGTGTTCAAGGATGGGATAGGTGGTACACATTTATTATATATAAGAATGACATCAAATGTGTTTGTTGGCCTAGAAACCCGTCCAAGATTGACTCATTAGGAGTAAATCTTGGATAGTCCCCGGTTTGGGACTGTTCTTGAACACCTAATCTCACTTAGGATGTAAGTGTATAATGTGTATTGGGTTTTCGAGAAAATTTTGGTAGCATTTCCCCGTTTGTTCTCTAAGTACATATGTACTTAGAGAACAGCGGGGAAATGCTGCCGAAATTTTCTCGAAAACCCAATACACATTATACACTTACTAGTGAGATTAGGTGTTCAAGGATGGGATAGGTGGTACACATTTATTATATATAAGAATGACATCACATGTGTTTGTTGGCCTAGAATGTGAACAATCATTGTTTTTTATATTACTTGTACATTGGTATAAATTAGAATGAACAATCACTAAATTATATACTGTTTGTATGGAATCCGGCTTCATTGTAGATATCTATTATTGTTGGCCTAGAAACCCATCCAAGATTGACTCATTAGGAGTAAATCTTGGATAGTCCCCGGTTTGGGACTGTTCTTGAACACCTAATCTCACTTAGGATGTAAGTGTATAATGTGTATTGGGTTTTCGAGAAAATTTTGGTAGCATTTCCCCGTTTGTTCTCTAAGTACATATGTACTTAGAGAACAGCGGGGAAATGCTGCCGAAATTTTCTCGAAAACCCAATACACATTATACACTTACTAGTGAGATTAGGTGTTCAAGGATGGGATAGGTGGTACACATTTATTATATACTAGGGAAATGTTGCCTAATCTTTTCCTAATATATACTTGTTTTCTCTGATCATAGAATGGATAGATCATGGATGTCGATTCGTAATCGTTGCACCCCAGAGTTTATATCTGGTCTTGATCAGTTTATTAGATTTGCCGAGGAACATAGGAAAAAACCTACAGATAGGTTCTACTGTCCATGTAGGCATTGCGGTAACAACTTGAAAGTCAACACTGGTGAGGAAATCAAAAGTCATGTCATGTGCAACGGGATTGTACAAGGCTATACAGAATGGCACTGGCATGGAGAGATTTCAAAATCGAAACCAGTAGATGTCGATAGCAGTGCTTGGGTGGAAGAAGAAATTGCCTCTGATGACGTAAATGTGAACGAACCAGTTCCAGCAGACATCGTTGATGCGATGCTGGATAGTTGTAGGGTAGAGCACACCGATCCACCTCCTATCTTTACAAACATTGTGCATGATGCTGAGATACCGTTATACACAGGTTGTGCTAAGTTTACGAAGCTTAGCGCTGTCTTGAGATTGTATAAGTTGAAAGCTAACAATAGATGGAGCGACAAAAGCTTCACTTCATTGTTGACTTTGTTGAAAGAAATGCTTCCTGAAGGAAACGAGCTTCCAATCTCAACATACCAGGTAAAGAAAATGTTGTGCCCAATGGGAATGGAGGCCAAGAAGATACACGCATGCCCGAATGATTGTGTATTATTTCAAAAGGACTATGTAGATTTGAAAGATTGTCCAAAATGTGGTGCGTCACGGTATAAATTGACGACTTCGGGGGAGTCCAAAACTGGTTCTCCTGCCAAGGTGTTGTGGTATCTACCTATAATATCACGGTTTCAACGCTTGTTTGCAAATCCGAAAGATGCGAAGAATCTGAGGTGGCATGCAGATGTTAAGAAAAATAATGATGGGATCCTACGACATGCGTCTGATTCCCCACAGTGGAAGAAGATTGATCTATTGTACCCTAAATTTGGTGAAGAAGATAGGAATCTAAGACTTGGGCTTTGTACAGATGGAATGAATCCGTACGGGACATTGAGCAGCCAACATAGCACTTGGCCAGTCATGCTTGTTATATACAATCTTCCTCCCTGGATGTGTATGAAAAATAAGTATGTTATGTTGTCATTGTTGATATCGGGCCCTAAACAACCCGGAAATGATATCGATGTTTATCTTGAACCTTTGATTGATGACTTAAAGAAACTTTGGGCTGAAGGTGTGATGACCTATGATGCTTCAGCAAGAGAGACATTTCGTTTGCACGCTATGTTGTTTTGCACTATTAATGACTTTCCAGCATATGGGAATTTGTCTGGATATAGTGTCAAAGGAGCTAAAGCGTGTCCTATATGTGAAGAAAACACTGATTCAATAAGACTAAAACATGGCGGCAAGACTGTATATCTTGGTCATCGAAGGTTTCTTTCAAAATTCCATCCGTATCGTAGGAAGCGCAAAGCATTCAATGGATGGAATGATGAACGAAGTGCACCTAAACCTATACCAGGGGATGTTGTTTATGAAAGAGTAAAAGACATTGTCAATGAATTTGGTAAGAAATCACAATGTAGTATGGCCACACGGAGTGACAATTCTTCATTCAAGAAGAAGTCAATATTTTGGGATCTTCCTTATTGGAGTTCTTTGACAGTCAGGCATTGTATCGATGTAATGCACGTTGAGAAAAATGTCTGTGATAGCATCACTGGTACTCTATTAAATATACCAGGTAAGACTAAAGATGGGATAAAATCCAGACTGGACCTACGTGAAATGGGAATAAGGTCAGAATTAACAGAATTACGTGAAATGGGTAATAAAAGAACATACTTACCTCCCGCTTGTTACACGTTGTCTAGAAAGGAGAAGAAAACTTTTTGTGAATGCTTGGTAAATGTTAAGGTGCCACATGGTTACTCATCCAACATCCGTAGATTGGTATCAATGAAAGATCTGAAGTTGATAGGTCTTAAATCTCATGATTGTCACACTCTAATGCAACAAATATTGCCCGTGGCAATTCGATCTATATTGCCGAAGCATGTAAGGTTTGCGATTACCAGACTTTGTTTCTTTTTCAACAGTCTATGCAGCAAAGTTATTGACCCTGATACTCTCGATAATTTGCAAAGAGAAGTGGTTGTTACCCTATGTCAGCTTGAGATGTATTTCCCTCCTTCGTTCTTTGATATCATGGTACATCTTGTTGTCCACTTGACTAGGGAAGTGAAAATGTTGGGACCAGTTTTCTTGCATTGGATGTATCCCTTTGAACGATACATGAGCGTTTTTAAAGGTGATGTTCGAAACCGTTATCGGCCTGAAGGGAGTATTATTTAAGGTTATGTGGCGAGAGAGGTTATGGATTTTTGCAATGACTTTCTCAGTGGTAATGACACTCCTGATAATGACAAGAATATTGAGGAGGGCAAAGGAATTTTGGGATCACGGGTGAAAGTAATCAGCCGTGAGCAGTTGGAACAAGCTCACTTGTATATTTTACACAATATGGATGAAGTGAGTGTTTATATCGAGGAACATACCAATTTCATAAAGAGACAACATCCTCGAGCAAGTTCAATGTGGCTTGCTAGAGAGCATAATAAGACTTTTACTAAGTGGTTTGAAGATAAAGTCTTACATCAACTATCTCAAACACCACATGATATTACAGAAACTATCAAATGCCTCGCCTTTAAACCAAAACCGAATGTTATGTCTTATGAAGGGTTTGACATTAATGGATTCACATATTACACAAAGCGCCAAGATGATAAGAGTGTCGTCCAAAATAGTGGGGTCACTCTTCAAGCGTCGACTATGTACTTTGCAAGTGCAAAGGATAAGAGTCCACGTGAAGCTAAAATGTCATATTACGGTGTCATTGAGGACATTTGGGAGTTTGACTACATAGATTTCAAAATTCCGCTCTTTAAATGTAATTGGGTTGATAACACCAAAGGAGTTATAGTGGATGAATTGGGTTTCACTTTGGTGAACTTTGAAAAGATTGGCGAGAAGGGTGAACCATTCATATTGGCATCACAGGCGAAACAAATATTCTATATCGATGATCCTGCAAATGAGAAATGGTTGGTTGTTCTTCATGGTAAAAGACAGTTCATTGAAGATCCTATAGATGAAGAAGAGTACTATGATAAGTATGATGACTCCAGTCCATTCTCAGTTGGGTTGCCAACTCCACAAAATATTGAAGCTAATGATGACTTATATGTGCGCGGAGATCACAATGAAGGATTGTTAATTGATAAAAGATCACAATTTTAGAGACATGTATGTTTATACAAATGCTAAATGTTTGCCTTTTTCTAGTTAATACAAATGCTAAATGTTTGCCTTTTTCTAGTTAATACAAATGCTAAATGTTTGCCTTTTTCTAGTTAATACAAATGCTAAATGTTTGCCTTTTTAATGACATTTTCAGATGGCTGACCATGATGAGCATGATGTCCATGATGAGCATGAAGTCCATGATGAGCATGCTGTCCATGACGAGCATGGCGAGGATACTAATGTAAGTTCTAAAAACATATCTTGTATTTCTATAAAATTCATTATCTTCTAGTTATGTCATATATCCTATATTTCTATATTGGGCTAAGTTAGTGTGTTTTATTTTTGTCAAATTTTAGGTTGATGCACCTGTACCCACTGAAGCACTGGAGCAACTTGATGCGCAACACCAGACACTTAACAAGAAAAGGGGCATCACTCTGTTGAAGAAGTTATTAGCGCTAAGTGGTAGTGGATCTAAATTGGTGGTGGAGTTTGATAATGGAGGAAATCCAATTGGAGTGAACCGCAATAATTTTGTGAACTATCTTGGGTGTACCACTCGGAGCCATTGTGGTGTTAAGTATGACAATTGGCATAAAGTTCCTCAAGGGAAAAAAGACTTGATATGGAAGGATTTATGCGTGAGTTATTATTATTTGCAATTCTATTTTGTAGATTACAAATTCTATTATTTGCAATTCTATTTTGGATACTAGTTAATAACATTTCTATTTTACAGAATCTGTTTGCATTGGATGAGAAGTTGCATCGTAAAAATGTGATGCAACGCGCTGGAAAGATGCTTAGGAATTATAGGACAAATCTAAACAGAGAATACATAAAAGAGGGTGATAAGAAGAAGAAGTCGGCCCTTGAACAATGGAACTTCTTGGACAAAGAAGATTGGGACAATTTTGTTGCTTCAAGAAAATCTGAAGAATTCAAGGTATTAGGCGTCACTCCTAATTTAATTAATATACATTGTATTCACCTATTCAAGATTAGCATTTAGTGCTACTAACCAAATCATTAATGTGCATACTAACTAGGCCCTCAGTGACGCACAAAAAGCAAGGCGTGCACTGAATGTGCATGACCACACTATGGGTCCAAAAGGCTATGCAAGCGTTCGCCAAAGACTACAGGCGGAGTCTGCGGCTACTCAGGAGTCTGCTCCTACTCAGGAGTCTGCCACACCCATGCCTCGCCATGATATCTGGATAGCTGGCAGGCAAAACAAGAAGGGTGAAATAAAGAAGCCTGTAACTGCTGAGGCGGCTGCAAAAATGGTAAAATACAACTCTTAGAGAAATCGTTTGAATATTGATTATTTGTGGTGTTAACTTACCAATTTCTGTTTATGGTGATTAGCGGGAGCTGCACGAGCAGAGGAAACAAGGCACGTTCATCCCTCAGGGCACAAGGGATGAATTGACAGTTGCTCTGGGTAACCCAGAGCATCCTGGACGTGTTAGAGGTGCCGGCGCTGGTGTTGGCATCAAAGCATTCTTTGGGCCATCCCAGCGCAAACCCAGAGCGGGACTTTCTCAAGAAGAGGTAACCTATTCTTTTTTTAGAATGTTACTGCAAAAGGAAATTCATTAATAAGAAGCTAATGTTTCTTTTATCCATGTATAGGAGAATAAGAGAGTTGAGGATTTAGTTGCTAAGAAGATCAACGATGTAGTTGCTGAGAAGGTCAAGGAAGAATTGCTGCGGTGGCAGGCATCTCAGGCTTCCAATACGCCTATGGCGACCCACTCTTCTCCTGATGCACAGACTGCGAGTAATCCTGGAGACCCATCGCCTAGCACGTCTGCTGTAAGTATTGTTTATGACATTGTAGTTAGTCTTTTCAAGTTGTTATGTTTTCAAGATGATATGTATATATGTATAATATTCTTTACGTAAATTTGTAGGCATTGAAGCCATGCCGCTTAAGAATGCAAGACTACGTTGTTGCAGAGGCGCAGGCTTACCCGTCCCTTCCTGGGGCAATGTTTCACGGGACTCCAATGCCACAGGGCTACGTTCGTGTGAGCCCGATACGTGTGTTACCTGATTGGAGAGAAGCTACATTGCCATATCCCCACCCAGATATTGATAGACTTGCTGATGCAGAAGGCGGGGTGATATTGTGGCCCAAAGCAGATGTCGTCTACATGACTGAAATTGTAAGATAAATTTACATTGATTTAGACTGTTAATGTGTATATATGATGTCAACTGATCTGAAATTATATGTACAGGTTAAAAAGAAGACACCAGGAGCACCTAGGCCTCCACTTCCACTTCCCGCATTACCCGATTGGGTTCCAACTGACCTAACATACCCGTTAGGTCCTGCTTGTAGGGGAATGGCATGTTGGCTACGGGCACATAATGTACATTGCCCTATAATTATTTCTTTAGATGCAGATTATGCAGGTCAATCATACGATAGCTCTTTATTTATACAAGATATTATTGAGCTGTTTATGTATGATTGGCTGAATACATCAATGATAGAGACATGGATAAGGTGAGATCTTGTTTATACATCCATATACCTTGTGTAAGATCCGGTGATCTGGTTTCTTATATATTAATGCATACGCCTATATGTTTTGCAGCTACCTAGTCGAAGATCATTGCAAACAATTTGCATTTGATCATGTGGGATTTTTGATTCCATCATTGATTAGTTTGGTAGCTAAAGACCCTGATAATGTTCAACAATACTGTATAGATGCTTTTACAATTTTTGGTCAGCAAAAGAAGACGATAATAATAGCTCCATTCAATGTCAAGTAAGTTTACTTTATTTATAATTTGGACTTAAGAAAATTCCATTTTTATTTTGCATTTTGAGTTATTAATTGTTAACTTCTTACTTCTAGCGGTAGACATTGGGAGTTACTAGTCATTGTCCCCGGGACATTCACTGTTTATTATCTAGATCCTGCGGGGAGTACATTGAACACTAAAATTGGACACGTAATGAGAATGCCATTATTCTGGTGAGAAATATTTCATTTTTATATCCATTAACATCTTTTATTACATTACTATTTACTTATGCAATTTATTGTGTTATATTAACATGTAGGGGTTTAGATGCATTCAAAAAGGCTGGAGGAACGGTCCCAAGGAAAAAGAACCAGCCAATAAATTGGCAGAATGTACAAGTAAGTTCCCGACTCAAATATATATATTATTGATGTGAATTGTGCTTAGTTGTATTATTTTGTATGTTTCAATTTATAGTGTGCTACACAAGACAATGGATGGGCATGCGCATACTATGTGATGCGATTTATGCAGATGATTATCAAATATGCCGCATTGGACATCGATACCATACATGAGGTATTATATATATTCTCATTAGTTAGTATGCAATATATCAATCTTATATTATTTTTATATTATTACTTATATATATACATCATTCTCTTTGCAGGTGTTTAAAACTGACAACACTACAGGTAAACGTTTAAAAAATATACATGCTCCATATACGATGGAAGCATTAAATGAAGTAAGAGAAGAATGGGCAAAAGCCATACAAGCAGTGGCAACTGTAAGATATAATTGGGATGTTGATAGCGATAATGAATGATACTATGTAAATGAATATTTCTGAATGTTAATACATGTATTTGAATGTTTCTATATGTGTGTGAATGTGAGAATTGAATTGATGTCTGAATGTATGTACTTGTGTAGAATTTTGCTTGTGACTTTTGCAGGTTTGCGGCCTGTTTGTAGGCTGATATCAATGGATGTCGTAAACCTGCAGTTCAGAAAACTGAACTGCAGGTTCTCATCCTGCTGACCAGCCACAGCAGGCCTGCAAACTGATATGAAAAAAAAAAAATATAAATAGGCGTCGGTTATTTATAGAAAACCGTCAGGAAAGACCTACAGCGTCGGTTTTTTCAATAAACCGACGCCTTATGTGGCCAAAGCAGTCCTGGAAATGGCGTCGGATATTCATATCAAACCGACGCCTATTTAACCTATAGGCGTCGGTCTTTTAGTATATAACCGACGCCAAAAGTGTTCGCGCCACAAAAAATGGCGTCATCTAGGGCACTTTATGCGTCGGTCATCTACTAAAAGACCGACGCTATATTCCATAGAGGCGTCGGTTATTTACTAAACAACCGACGCAGAAAGTGTCCTAGATGATGCCGTTTTCTGTGGCGCGAACCCTTTTGGCGTCGGTTATCTACTAAACGACCGACGCCTATAGGTTAAATAGGCGTCGGTTAAAAAACCGACGCCTAAGTGTTCGACCTTTAGCGGCGCCCACATAGGCGTCGGTCGGAAACCGACGCCAAATGGGGTTAAACGACCGACGCCAAAGGCCGTTTCTGTAGTAGTGGGTGCATTATAAACATTATTATGGAGTTACTGACATGTTTCCATAATTTTATTTCATCATTTGCTATTTATTATCCTCTAAACAAGCATTACACATCTTTCATGATATCACTGTTATTTGAGCATCAAAAGCCTAATATTATAGTTCCAGGTTGTTCTATGCATTTTTCTGAAGGTTTTGGTACCTTATTTGTATTTTTCTGATAATCAGACTATTTTCTACGAATTATCTAAGATCTGAGTATTTATAAATCTTTTACCTTTTGTGGCCAATTGGCCGCCGGCATGTGTCCTCTAAGGGAACGACTGGTTCAGCATTGGGCTGGCTGGTTCAGCTTTGGGCCGGCTGGTTCAGCTTTGGGCCGGCTGGTTTGACTACTGGCTGACTTGATCCGCTCCCTCTCTCACGGATCACATTCTCTGCAATTGCAGAGCTAACACACGCGTACGCCGCCGCCGCACAAGTGATCTCTAGTGATGAACTGGTGTCTCCCTAGTACTCCTCATCACGGATCTGTCACTGCGGCTGCAGCCTCCAGGTCCTTCGGCTAAGGTGGTTGCGCCACAGCCTTCCACTGCCATCACTACGTCTGTGAGTACTCTTCTTCCGATTCCTGATCGTCTTTCTACAGAGCCCGCCCGTCATCGTCTTCGTCTCGCAGCATCATGGTGGTGTTCCCTCAACGCTTCTTGGCGAGTATTCTCCTCCTCCATCTTCATCCTGGGCGCCATGGGTCTTGTGTGCCACCGGCGCAATCCCGTCTACTCTGGCCGCCACAAGGGTTCGACGCCGCTTCACATCTCCTCTCAAGCATTGGTGTGGATCCATGCTCAGGCATGCCATCGTGGCTCTACCCCATGGTGTTTGGGCCTCCTATAAAAATGGCCGCCGGGTAGCTCCAGCCCTACCTCTCCTCTCTTTCCCTCGACGTACCTCACGAGTCCAACACTTTCGTGTGTGACTCTGTCCTCCACGCGAGCGTGCAGGAGTGGTCGCTACCGCGGGGGGTCTCCTCCGGTGTGAGATCGACTACCTCCGGTGTTCCTCACGAGCTTCAAATAACTCCATTAGCTTCAAGGTTCCCACCATGACCTCCATAGATCCTCTATTTCCCACCCTCGGCTCCATACCTTGTCGGCCAGCTTCTGCAACTCGGAAAGGAGAAGAAAGGTTCAGGGAAACTGGATCTCCTCTCTTAGGGGCTAAAGGAGTCGTGAGAGGGCTCTACTGCTAGCTTTTAATCTCCTGGAATGAACTGACCACTCGGTTACGTGCCTCAATCCACACCCACATCGTGCGTTGGTGGAGAGACTGTGGAGACTACATGTTCACTATTGTACTCCAACCGCAAGGTAGGAAGTGACTTGAAATCTGTAGATTGCAAATCCAAAGGCTTGGAATCTTCCCCACCATCCTGATCCGTGCCACCAGCTTCTGTAGGGAAGAGACCATGGATCTGAGATCCAAGGCCACACAGTCCATTCAAAAGCATTGGGTGCGTGACGTAGCACAAAATAACAGCTTGTTCTAGAATCAATAATAGGCATAGTTTTCAAGTCACCAGCACATGTATTATTTCAGCAAAAGTATACCATATGATCACTTAACCACATGTTCCAAAAGGTATAAACTTAGGGATATTGAAGCCAATATCGACATCGACAGATCTCAAACTTCATAAAACTATTGGGATTCTCAAAACAACTCAACATGCATGACTTCACTTGTGTCATTGGACATTTAGGATTCTAAAAGTCCACTCCATCACAGTTCCACCATGAGCATGATGCAGAAGGTTGTCGTAGCTCGGTGAAGATGATGCGGTCTTGTACGTCGTGTCGGAGCAGATCTGGATGAGGAGAAAGGACCACCAATTCAGACTGAGCAGACCTTCTTCTCCACCTTCTTTCTCTTCTTGGCCTTCTAGCTCGAAGTAGTAGGAGGTGTGGGCGGCGTGATAATCGTGTGGAAGCAGAACGGAGGTGTGGAGGATGAAGGTTGATCGAACCTTGCTCTTAGGCAGCCTATCAACATCCCTCGATCGATGCCCAAATGAGGATCATTGTGGTCCTATTTATAGGCTTGGATGGGGTCCTCATGTTTTTTCTATGATTTTGCCCCAAACAGTTTCGAGCAACCGGTTTGCTTGAATGGTTTGGAGTAAACGGACTTGATAATATTTGATCATATGGTCTTGGAGACCGAACAAATCCAACTCGTCTTGGGATTCTATCAACATATGGGCTTGCAGACCGATCAACTGACCAAATGGTCTTACAGAGGAAAAACCCATACAGTCCTGGAACTTTGCCTTCAAATGGTTTGAAACCGATAGGCACCAATTGACCTTCATGTGCACTGGCTTCAAACAGTCTTTAGCGGAAGCTGGACAAATGGTCTTGCAGACCGTTGGGCTTTGATCGGTCTTGAAGATCGTTTTGCACTTGATCGGACTTGAGTCTTTGTTTAAACGGTCTTGATTAATATCCTCCAACTGGTCTTGGAAACTATTTGATGGCGAAAGGGTCTTGGAGATCATTTGTTGAATAAACGATCTTGAGGACTGATGGCCTCCAAATGGTCTTGGGCTTCACACGGTTTTGAAGAACGATTGGACCGATCAAATGGTCTTGGAGACCAATGGATTTCATTCGGTTTTGAGATCGAACGGTCTTTGTCTCCAACCGGTCTTGAGATCAAATGGTCTTGCTCTTCATCGGTCATTGCTTGAGAGTCCAAACGGTCTTCATTCAAATGGTCTTGGATCTTCGTCATCCAAACGGTCTTGAGGACCAATGGCCTCTGATCGATCTTCATCGTCCAAACAGTCCTTGGTCCAAACGGTCTTGAAACTATTAGGCATCATACAGTCTTGAGACCATTTGGGCTCAAGTAGTTTTGAGACCGTATGGGCTCAAATGGTTTTGAGTCCATTTAGGTAGAGTAGTGAGTGGAGGACCGTGTAGGTGAATGTTGGAGACCGATAGGTCAAAACTGCATGGGTAGACTATTAGGGAAAACTATTTGGTCAAGACCAAAGTTGAGAGGATCTCGAGCGGATTTCATACAATGGTTGAACCTAGTCAAGACCTGCACAAAATCGATATAAATCTAGTTAATAACCTTGATAATTTAATTAGTTAAGAAATCTTGCATTTTGTGAGATTTAGGAGATGAAATAAAAAGTATCAAATTGAATTGGTCCCAAAAAGGCGACTAGAAATCATGATGAATATACATTCATCAAAACAACCCCAACTTAAATGTTTCTCATCCTCGAGTAACACAAAATATGAAATAGTCGCCAAATGAATACTTTTTGATCATGTTATTGCCTCATCTTCACATCACAATTGTTTCCTTTCTACTTAGTATGACTAAGCATCTCAACTTCCTGAGACCACTGAACACATCTTACCATATGTTCGTTCCTGAGTTTGCTTTCCAACGTCACTTCCTCCTCACTTTTTCCAACAACAATCATGTCAAAGAGTTTCATAAGAGTCCAGTGATACCCGTAGAACAACAAGTGTGCATCTGATCTGACACTAGTCTATTTCAGGGTAATGGAGGCATTTATTGTGCCATTAGGTAGAAAAGGGAGTGAAGGGTGGAATGGAAGGAAGAAGTAAATCTCTCCTCTATTCAAATCCAGATTGTTATTATATTATTTGCAATTTCATTTATTGCATTTTTTGTGTGAATCTCTCCTCTATTTGACTCGAGATTGCATTTTTTTGTGTGCTCTTTGGCATCTTTTCTTGGTGGTACGCCCCTATTAGTTTGTGAGGGGTATGGAAGAAGCGGATATAGAGGGAAGTGGCATGCCACCCCGAACTTAGGGTTTGGCACTATTTTGGCTATTTTTGTTTCTTTTTTATGGATGGAGGGGTATAAGGATGATAGAAGAAGTGTAGAAGAGAGTTCAGATTAGAATGCAACTTGATTTACAATTTTGTGCACTGGGTTGTTCTCTTTATTGTACTCTACTCAAATAATGACTTGATAAGGATCCGGTGGGGATTCCATGTTATTGTTCCACTAGTCAGTTAGGAAGCACGATGTGTTTGATCCCTATCAGTTTGACAAATACTTTCCATTTTTACATAAAGATCATGATGTTAGTATTCATAAGCTTCACAAGATGATTTCTATCAAAAGGCTAGTTTTCAGAAGAAGGTCCTTGTGACACCCCGCCATCACACAGATAACAAGGTGACACGTGAAAACGTGTGGAACCACATATTACTAAAAAACACGGGTTAATTAAAACTATTTGCGTAAAGCATACATAAGAGAGATTTTGCATCCAGATCCTATAGAGAAATAGGTTATATAAATATTACAAGCCTGATGTATGTCCACAGCTTATTAGAACCAGCTGTATTGTCAGCACTAGAGCTCATCACCTGTTTATACATACATAACGGGCCACATCAGGCCAGCAGCAGGATAAATAAAAGTACAACAACCATATGTTGTGAAACATCATCAAAACACCTCTGAGGACCTGAGAGTACAAGGATGAATCTAGGACTCTACTACAAAACACCAAAACAGCAGCTTGTCCATCTCTTGCCTTCTACTGCTCTTCCTCTTGCTGCTCAGCCTCAACCTCGTGACCACCACCACGTCTAGTGCGACCATCTAAAAAGGTTTTAAACCAGCGGGGTGAGACACACAGTCCCAGTGAGAAACATAACTCCGCACCGAAACTATAAAATCCCAGAAAGTTAAAATAGGTAAAATAGATAACTAACATAAGAAGATAATAGGAGCAGCATACTGAGCAGAACTTATTGTATTATCCATCTTACCAAAATATCCAGGAGGCATATAACCAGATATTTCTTTATGAAATATGATTGACAAGATAAGATTTATAAGAACTTATCATAAAATATAAGGATTGTACATGTAACTGCAAGGTGTAACTAAATCAGCTATTTAAGCAATGCCTCAACCAATGTTTTGTATTTTGTACCTAAGAGATAAATACTATTCAGCTAGATTACATATTTTTATGCCCTAAGGAAGTGAGCCATACCACTCAAATGCAACCATCGGTTGCGAAGCCCCGAACCTATGCTATACAAGGTTGATGGAAGAGCCTGACTCCATGACCTCTCCACCTCATGGTCAGTGCATGACAACCAAAGAAGGACCACAGTCTCATGCTTAAGTGGCCTCAGCCACAGGGTCATCTCCGCAAGGTACCCATAACCCTAGCCCGCCTTGGTACAGGTATCGGCGCTAGTAAACGTTGAGCCACGGGCCTATTCACCATGCTCTGAACCATGAATGCATTCATGCTCTATCACATATCCTGAGCCATGGGCGTGTTCACCATGCTCCATATAACTTGAGTCTCCAACTGTAGTTGCACTCAAATCCTCCTATTTTCCATCTAGGAGAAACCCACCCATATTCAGCAATATGTGCTTCTAGGTTGAACCACAAGAGAACATGTTTCACCATCACCAGCTCCTGACGATGATGGATCTATGGCCATGGAAAACTACATGACATGTTCCACTATAATTAATTAATATATTTTAAGTGGATTGTTGAGGCAACCAAGTTGTAAAACATAAACAACATTGAGCTATATTAACACTGTCATTATCACATCATCATGGGATCTCAATCCCTCCTCATAGATTGCTACTACCTCTCAAGGCATCAACATCCTGCATCAACATCCTGGGATCGCAATCCCTTATCTCATCATCAGAGGATAACACCTCAATTAGGCACTCAACTCTTATCAAGTCCTCAGACCTATCTTATCATACTGGTGATGCATGTTATTTCATCAACAAGAGTTTTCACCGTGATACAGTGTTATTCAAACACATATGCCTCATAGCTATTACCTGGCTATGAATTCATCTTATACACCTGCATGGTTAGTATATGCAACAAGAGAGATGACTTAAAATCACAACACGTAGAGCTTTACTGATTATCATGTCATTAGGGTTTACAGTTACACATATCTTGATCAAGACTATGTGTGGCATACTGTATCAATTACATTACTTCTATCAAATCTTGGGAGTCCATCTAAGCTCTTAAACATAACTAACATCATAACATCTTTAAGCATCAAACATGTCATTGGTTTAAAAACCATTTTTCATATTTCATTAGCAACAAAGATGTGATTACATGATAAAGGATCACTAGCTAGGTTTTTTGGGTTACTCATAACCTTCACCAAAGGTGCCCGCTACCCTCACTAGAAATGTGACGCGTCAGGAAACCCTCACTATAGATAGTATCGGGTAGGATAACTACTCCCATCAAGGCTCTATCGAATAGGGCATCCAACCCCAGGATGTTATGTCACCATATCGGCCATAATCATGTCGTGCACTTATGCATAGAGGGTGACGAGCATACCAACACCCAAGGTATCGTGTAAACTGGTTCAAGAATTGTGTTGTGTAGCCAGGTGCTAAGGGATGTGTCGGGCATCACAACTACCCAGAAACCAAGAACTCTATCGCCCTTCTAGGGTTAGAGTTGCATGTTGGGCAGCCCACAACACTTCCTCAGCTAAGGGCCATATCGACTAGGAGCATGGTGCCCAAAACCAAACCATAACGCCCAACCAGCACACCATAACATCCAAGACATCATGTCATCCAAAACACCCTATCATCCATGGGCAAGGTGGCCACTAAGGCATCATTTCGGACAACAAGGTTAACAAAACTTAACTCAACATATTGACTAAGACAACTCTAGAAGAGGGTATCATGCAAGGATACAAGGATCATATTGGTTAAGGCATACCGCCCAAGGTCACCACAAGATCAAGAGAGACATATCCTCAACTCATCATATCGGCTAAGATCAAAACTCAAAACAAGGACTGTCAGGCAGCACTACTACAAGGTGTGACGTGCAGGGCACCAAGCTCATCCCAACAAGGTCATCATCAACCTCAAGATCACCATCATCAAAACCCTAAAAGATCAAGGGGATTGGCTCACCTCTCAACGACCAAGAGAGAGGGGTTTTGCACAACCTCCATCACCAATCGGGCAACATGATGGATCATTTCCATATCGGCCAAGATCTCAACCACTACTAGGTCAACACTCAACCAAGGCTCACCACTCAAATCCAAGGTGAGAGAAGAGTGTTGCTCAAGCAACTAGAGTATAGACTCACATCTCAACAACCAAGAGATAGGGGTGTTGCCTACATCACTAGGGCTGAACTCACTTCTCAAGACCAAAGGAGAGAAAGGGGTTTGCCCAAGAATCTCTACACATAGGGTTCGGCCACCAAGATCAAAGCACATCCAACACATCCATATAGCAACAAGATCATATATCCAACAAGATCAAAGATACAATTAAGCAAGAATCATATCTAACAACATGCATGGTCGATCATGATCATATGTGAAGATGCAACATAAAAGGAGGTAGTATAGTTAGGGTTAGAAGTTATGTAAGCCACCTTAAGCAAGCTCCAAAGCTCCAAGCTTTAAGCTCAAGCACCACCATAAGAGGAAGAAGGAGACTCCAAGGAGAAGGATCGGCCACCAAGCTTATCTCCTCCAAGGGTATCATCCACCAAGGTTGCAAAGGAGAGGTTTCATTCACCAAGGAAGAGGGGAAACTAAGGAACTAAAGGGATCCTTAGCAAGAGAAAAGAGATACATATATAGAAGAGGGTGGAGGAGAAACCAAGGCAATGTGTCGCCCACCTAGGGACACTTGTCCATGGGCAATGCCACCTTCTCATCTCTCCACGACCACATGTCCAAGGCTATTGCCACATGCAAGCACCATGCACCAAATGTCCACTAGAGTGGTGACACAAATGAAGCCAAAGGTCCAGGATGGTCCATGGCCGACACACCACACTCCCTTTCCCGACACAGCCCCATGGGAGACACACCCATGCCGACACCAAGCTCACTTTCCTGATACAAGGTCCAACAAGGCAAAGCAAGGCCCAAAAAAGGCAAAACAAAGCCCAACAAAGCTCAACAAAGCCCAGGGCAACTCAAGAAATGAGCCCAACCCTTCCTCTCAACCCTAGAGGAAGCAAGGAGAGAGAGAAACATCTCTCAAGGTGACAAACTTGCTCATCAACCCTAAACTTAGGTTATTTGCAAGTAGCACCTCCAACTCTCAACAAATCTCAAACAAACCTTAATCACCACTAGAGGTGATTAACAGTAGATAAGTCAAGGTTTAAGCAAAGCAAACAGGATAAGCCCAAAATAGAGGTTAGGGTCCTTACAAGCCATAAACCTCTATAAAGGGATTTGGTCACCAAAATTCGGAGAGAAAAGTGAGGGATACTTCCTCCTCATCTCTTCCTCAAGCTCCCATATGGCTTCCTCAACACCACAATGATGCCAACAAACTTTCACAAGAACCAGGTCTTTCCTTTTTAACTTCTTCACTCTTTTATCAAGGATCATCACTGAACCTTCTTCATAGGTCACATCTTCATCAAGCTCAACCTCAACTGGATGTATCACTATTCCCAAGTCTAGATGACTTTTCTTTAGCATACTGACATGGAACATTGGATGTAACCTATGCAACTCTGGTGGTAGCTCTAACTTGTAAGCTACCTTTCCAACACGTGCTATTACCGGGTATGGCCCCATACACCTGGGTGCCAGTTTGCATTTTTAGACAAACCTCAGCACGCCTTTCCAATGTGAGACCTTGAGATACACTTTGTCTCCCACCTAGGACTCTAAAGGTCATCGGTGATTGTCTACATAAGACTTCTATCTGTCCTGTGCTGCTTTCAACTGTTGTTGTATCACTTTGATCTTTTCTGTTGTCTGTTGCACTAACTTAGGACCCAAAAGCTGATACTCACCAGACTCATACCAACATAGGGGATATCTGCACTTCCTACCATATAGAGCCTCATAAGGAGCCATGTTGATGCTACGCTGGTAACTATTGTTGTAGGAAAACTCTATCAAACTGAGATGCATATCCCAACTGCCTAGAAACTGCAAAACATATGCTCAAAGAAGATCCTCCAAAGTCTAAATAGTTCTTTTAGACTGTCCATCTGTCTACGGGTGGAAAGTAGTACTGAACCTCAACTGTGTTCCCAACGCTTTGTGCAATTGTTCCCAGAAACTACTCGTGAATTGAGGACCTCTGTCGGAGACTATCGTTTCTGGTACACCGTGCAAACGCACTATCATGTCTACATACACCTGAGCAAGCTTCTCTCGTATATATGTTGTCTTTACCGGTATGAAATGAGCAAACTTTGTCAATCTATCCACTATTACCCAAATGGAATCATGATTCTTAGCTGTCCTTTCCAGACCAACTACAAAATCCATGGTTATATGATCCCATTTTCACTGCGGTATTGGCATGGGTTGCAATGTACCTGCCAACTTCTGATGTTCAGCCTTAACTTGCTGCATACTGCACAACTAGCCACAAACTCAGCTACATCCTTCTTCAAGCCAGGCCACCAATATAGATCCTTTAGATTATGATACATCTTGGTGACTCCTGGATGCATAGCATACATTGATGTGTGTGCTTCCTCAAGCACTAGCTTTCTTAGATCATCAACATTGGGGACCACCATCCTATTATGATAACAAACTAGTCCATCTAGCACGCCGCCGCACAGACACGACTCCTTCCCTCTGGCTTAGTAAGCGTGACGTGGAGTTCCAGTCCATCTGCATGGATGAAGTAGAGATGCAGACGCTGAGACGCCTACGTTCGGAGGACATCACCGACCATCCGTGCACGTTACGAGTAGCATACATCATCCCACAAAAGGAGAGTTGTCGGATCTTCCTTCAACAGTGAACGGGAGAGAAGTTCAGTCTGTGTAGGCAAACGTCGTTGCACACCTTGTGCAGCAGGACATCGCTGGACTTGCTCCGCGATAAGGTATATCCCACAAACACTCCTTCTGAATATGTTGTTGTCGACGAGATCCTGTATCAGGTTGTGTGGATTTTGTTTCTTCCACCGCGCATGTTTTATCCACAAAACCCTACAATGGTATCAGAGCAACGTCGATCTATGACGTATTTGGATTCATTTTGATGTGATCGAATCAATGTATACTATTTTTATGTTGCATACGATGTGAATTAAAACTTCTAATGTGCAAATCTAAACCTAATTCCACATACGCAGTAGGCTTCTGTTTTTGACATTTTGGATGGGGTCGACTATGGAAAATATTGATTTTCCTAAGTGCACGGAAGTAACATTTCGTGGACCTTTCAGGGGCTCTGCCCCTGTGTACCCCACATAGTCTGCGTGGGAGTCAAAAATTTATTTAATGGGGAATGTCCCGCATTAAAAGTACTGCAATTTTAATATGTATATATGTATATGTAGATATACCTATGATACCATACATTTCGCCTTTAAAATCTATTTTATGTGGTAAATTCATGCACGGTTATGGCCTAGTATCCCCTTTTGTGAATGTTGTGAATGAATGTGGATGTCGATCTTGTGGATATGTTTGTTTGTGAATTATATGGATGTATAATGGTTGCATATGGACCCTTTGTATAAAGTATTCAGCTTGCATGTCGAGCCTCATCTCTTATTTCAAAGTGTAATTAATTCTTTTCTTCTATATTTGTACTCATATGATGTAATAGAGATAGGATTAGTTTTAGTCTTTGTAAACTTGATGTAAGGAGGCCACTTGAAGATCCAACTCTAAGGAGTGTTCATGGAGAAGCACCATGAAGATCTAATTCCAAGACGCAACTTGAAAATCCAACTCCAAGTAGCGTCCATGGAGAAGCAACAAGAAGATCCAACTCCAAGAAGCAACTTGAAGTTCAAACCTCAGGAAGCACTCATGAAGTTGTTCATTGTAATGTTGATCATTATAGGCTTATAGGTTGATTCACATGTGTTGCATGAGATGCATAAGACCATAGGTGGACCGTAATCCTTTATTTCTCAAAAGGATTACAATAGTATGGCCATAACCGATGTATTTGTGTTTGTGATTACATCTCTATCGTTTGTGGTTGTGAATATAGTAGTATATGATATGTACCATAAGTATGTGGTATTTGGATATGTATATGTATTAATAAAACCCCTCAATTTATAATATTAAGTTTTAGTTGCCTTCCTTAAAGCAACACACATGAAAAGCTTGATCAATTATGTGTGGGCACGCCTCCGCGTGGTACATTATCTATCACGTAGAAGTGTGATGGTGGGTGTGTGGGTCTGCCTCCGCAGGGTGCACACTCATTGTGTTGGCTTATGGGTTGGACTTAACTAGGGAACCTTGATAGGATCAAGTACCTAGAGGCACACAGATGCATCATGGCAAGGAGTTTTGCATGATCACCTATCCAAGAGTTGCATATGATGCAATTGGCAAAAGTTACCTACCTTAGTATTTGGTCTTTGACACCGACGTTGGCTGGGCATTGATCCAATTATTTTGGGTCTTGGCTCACTAGAAGATTGTGCGTTGCAATCTTTCGAGTTGATAGTGAGGGCTATCAATTTGAATAATATAGTGGGAGCATAACTAATTAAAGGCCTAATTAATCTCGTTTATCAAATCTTTACCAGTCAAAATATTTTGGACTAAATACAAATTTTTCTTTTGTAGCAATCAAATGGCAAACAACACTCACACTTTCTCATTGCGATCTGTCCTTGAGAAGGACAAACTTACCGGAACCAACTTTTAAAACTGGTTTAGGATGCTGAGAATTGTTCTCACACATGAGTGTAAGCTCTATGACCTTGAAACACCAGAGCCAGCAGAACCCGCCGTAAATGCACCCAAGGCTGAAAAGGATGCTTACATGAAGCACCTTGATGATGTCTTGGATGTCAAGTGCCTGATGTTGTGCTCAATGAACTATGAGTTGCAAGAGTAGCATGAGAACATGAATGTCATGGAGATGGTAACACATCTCAAGAATATGTATCAACATCAAGCAAGACAGGATAGATATGATGTCTCAAAGGCTTTGTTCAAAAGCAAGATGAAAGAGGGAGACTCAGTTGGCACCCATATACTCACTTTAATTGGGTATGTGGAAAGCCTATCCAAGCTGGGATTTCCCCTAGGTCAAGAGTTGGCTACTGATGTGATTCTACAATCATTGCCTGAATCATATAGTCATTTTGTCATGAACTACAACATGAACAATTTTGACAAGCCATTGTTAGAATTGTTGGGCATGTTGAGGATAGCTGAATCATAGACAAAGAAAGACAAGCCCAAGTTTGTGATGATGATCAGCAAGACAAAGGGAAAGTCAAAAGGCAAAGGCAAAGGCAAGGCTAAGAAAAGTTCTAAAGCCGGGCAGAAGCCATGTCATCCGCGCTCAAAGCTAAAGGTGGGATCTCTAAAGAAGGCAGTTGTCACCATTGTCACTAGGCTGGACATTGGAAAAGAAATTGTCCTCTCTACCTAGAGGAACTGAGGAAGAATAAGTAGGGGATATAGATCTCCACTTCAGGTATATACATTACTGAGATAAACTTAAATACTTCTTCATCATGGGTACTAGATACCGGATGTGGATCTCACATATGTTCTAATATGCAGGATCTGATAAGAAGTAAGCCTTTACGAAAGGGCCAAGTCGAGCTGTGGGTTGCTAATGGAGCAAGAGTTGCTGCCACCATAGTTGGAGTTATTAGTTTATCTTTGCCTACGGGCCTTGTAATAGAATTAGAGAATTTCTATTATGTACCTACCATTAATAGAAATATTATTTCTATATATTGTATGGACAAGAGTGGATTTGAATTTCACATTAAGAATGGAATTATTTCTATTTCTAAAGATGAGATCTTTTATGGAAATGCCCCAATGTCTTATGGTATCTACTTATTAGAACTTGAGACTAGCATATACAACGTAAATACTAAAAGGTTAAAACTTGACAACTCAAACAAAACATTCTTATGGCATTGTCGTCTTGGGCACATAAACGAGAAGTGCATATCTAGACTCCATAAGGATGGTTATCTCGACTCTTTTGATTTTGAATCATTGGAGACATGTGAGGCATGTTTATTAGGGAAGATGACCAAGAATCCTTTCACTGGACACAGTGAGAGAGCTAGTGATCTGCTAGGGCTCATACATACTGATGTATGTAGACCTTTTAAATCAAATGCTAGAGGAGGCTATCAATACTTCATTACCTTCACTGATGACCTCAGTAGGTATGGCTATGTATATCTTATGAAACACAAGTCAGAAACTCTTGAAATGTTCAAGACTTCCATGAATGAAGTAGAGAAGCAACTTGGTAAAAGTATTAAAGCCCTCCATTCAGATTGAGGTGGTGAATACTTAAACCAAGAGTTTGAGGACCTTCTGAGAGATCGTAGTATTGTATCACAATGGACTCCACCTGGTACACCACAAAATAATGGTGTGTCAGAAAGAAGTAATCATAAATTATTAGACATGGTACGATCAATGATTCATTTAGCCAAACTTCCAATATCATTCTGGGGATATGCTCTTGAAACTACAGCATTTACATTTAACTGTGTACCTTCCAAATCGGTTCAAAAGACACCATATCTTGGAATCGTCCCAATTTGTCTATGTTAAAGATTTGGGGAAGTGAATCTTATGTTAGGAAACAATTTCTTGAAAAGCTTGGACCCAAATCGAAAAAATGTTATTTTGTTGGATACCCCAAGGAAACTCAGGGATACTACTTCTACACACCAACTGACAACAAAGTGTTTGTTGCTAGGACTATTGTATTTCTTGAAAAGGAATTTATTTCCAAAGGAATTAGTGGGAGGAATGTAGAGCTCAAAGAAGTTTGAGACCAACAAGAATGCATAGAACCTGAGGAGGTACATAAGGAACATGAAGACTCACACATTTTTGTGTAATTTCAAGTTCCAAATGTAACACAGGAACCTCGTAGGTCTAGTAGGACACAACTTGAGCCTGAGAGATTTGGATTTCTCGTGACTCAAAACAGTGACGAATTGGGCATAGAAGATGAGCCAACTTCCTATCTAGAAGCTACTAAGGGACTAGAATCTGAGAAATGGCTTGAAGCCATGAGATCTGACATGGAATCCATGTACACCAACAAGGTATGGACCTTGGTGGATCCACCTGAAGGGGTAAAACCCATAGGGTGCAAGTGGGTCTTCAAGAAGAAGACTACATGGATGGAAATGTTCAAACCTATAAAGGTAGATTGGTTGCGAAAGGATTCCATCAAATTCAAGGTGTTGATTATGACGAGACCTTTTCACCAGTTGCCATGGTTAAATCCATCAGGATCATGCTTGCCATTGCAGCTTATCATGACTATGAGATTTGGCATATGGATGTTAAAACATCATTTCTTAATTGGAATTTACTCGAGGATGTGTACATGACACAACCTGAGGGTTTTATCGATCCAAAGGAAGCCAATAAAGTCTATAAGTTACAAAGGTCAATCTATGGATTGAAGCAAGCATCTCGGAGCTGGAATCTACATTTTGATGAAGTAGTCAAAAAGTTTGGCTTTAGTCAAAATGAAGATGAACCTTGTGTTTACAAAAGGGTTAGTGGGAGCACAATCGTATTTCTCATATTGTATGTGGATGACATACTATTGATGGGAAATGACATCCCTACTCTTCATACAGTAAAAGGTTGGCTAGGGAAGATCTTCTCTATGAAGGATTTAGGCGAAGCATCCTATATACTTGGGATCAAGATCTATAGAGATATATCTAGAAGGCTTCTAGGCCTAAGCCAGAGAACATACATTGATAAGGTGCTAAAGAGGTTTAGCATGGAGGGTTCTAAGAGAGGTAACTTGCCCATGTCCCTGGACAGCCGTAAAGAACATGACGAGCCAGTATCAATCAGATTTAGGTGAATGTCACTGGACAGCCGTAAAGAACATCCTAAAGTACTTGAGAAGGACTAAGGATCAATTCTTGGTATACGGTGGTGAGGAAGAGCTCGTGGTAAAGGGTTACACCGATGCTAGCTTCCAAACTAACAAAGATGACTACAGATCGCAATCTGGATTTGTGTTTTGCCTAAACAATGGAGCTATGAGCTAGAAGAGTTCCAAGCAAGAGACGGTTGCAGATTCTACAATAGAGGCCAAATATATTGCCGCATCTAATGCTACAAAGGAAGCTGTGTGGATCAAGAAGTTCATTTCTGAACTTGGAGTGGTTCCAAGCGCTGGTGATGCAATTGAGTTGTTTTGTGACAACAACAGAGCAATTGCACAGGCTAAAGAACCAAGATCGCACCAATGTTCCAAACATATTCTATGGCGGTTCCATCTCATACGAGAGATCGTACAATAAAGAGATGTGAAGATTTGTAGAGTACCTACAGAAAGCAATGTGGTTGACCCGCTCACAAAAGCACTTTCACAACAGAAACTTGACGAACATGTTCGATCACTTGGATTGAGATTCATGAGTGATTGGGTATAAGTGTAGGTGGGAATATGTTGGTATGTATGCCCATAGAGACTATCATTTGATGATTATAATGGGATACTATGTAAACGATTTGTAATACTACATTGATCATATCAATAAAGGCAAGTTTCTAATCTATATGTTTGTGTTTTATATTGTGAGATGACCATAAAACTTATAGATGTCTATAGAATAATATACTCAATGACATATGTCTTCGAGTTGATGGCCTGAACAGTGAGATCATATGTATGCTAAGAGTGTGTATTCTTGTTTGTCCCTAATCGGTTGTTATTGTGGAAATATCCATAGACATCAATAACATATAAGATTAGAATGTATGTTGGTTGATGGAAGAATCTCATTATCCATGATATGGAGATATCAAACCATATACATAGATACTTGTTAGAGAACAGTGTATCGGATAGACCCACCTTGAGAGTGACACATGGATACCATGATTGGTAGTTAGAGTCACATCTCATAATGATGGTGGTGATTGTGGTTCTTAGACCTGAAGTCACTACACTTATCACATGTCGTTCAGTGTACTTTGACATCATCCACAGTGGTCATGAATAAGGATTTCCATAAATATGGTTCTTGGGTGCACTGTGACACATGTGGATGACTATGAGTGATGTGGATGGAATTTGTCCTTCCTACGAGAGTTTGATATTCCAGCCACTTGATAAGCGAGACTGAGAAAGGCATGGCCATGCTGATGTGAGTCAATATGTGATATTGAGCTTACATATATCTCAGATAGTCTGCTCCAGTTCAAGGAACATGGATTGAACGTTGAAAAGGATAACAATTCCATGACTCGAGTTCAATCTGGATATCAGCGACAAAGGAAATATACAATTATTGTAACACCAGTCATGAATGATAGGTTAAGGTGTTCTCCAACTTCTCCAATTACTTGGGTGGAAATGAAGTCTTGCTAGATACCAATCATTGCTTCTGAAATCATAATATGATTATGGATATCACTGCCAACGTAATTTGGATCCTACCGGGTCACACACATAGGATGTGTTGGAATAGGAGTATAATTGTGGATTTGATTGGAATTGCTCTGAATCACATTGATTACTAAAATGTTTATGTAATGGATTAGAATAATATTGGAGTGACTGGCTCTAAGTGCAAGTGGGAGTCTGTTGGTACATATGCCCATAGAGCCATCCCAAGCGATTGCATGGAGTCAGATATTAATTAATCAATTAATGCGATTATTTGTTTAATTAATGAATTCCAGAATATTCTAATTAATCCATGAGAATTTTAAATTAGCATGATGTTTCTATTTACCGATGGGTTTAGGAAACCCTACATCCCTTCATATCCTATTTAAAGGAGGTTGACGGTCACTGTCTATATAAGATATTGAGAGAGGCTTTTTGGTTTACGCTCACATATGCAAACCCTAGCAGTCATCATCCTTAGGAGAGAAAGGAGAGCAACGCACCGCTAGCACGCCGCCGCACAGACACGACTCCTTCCTGTTGGCTTAGGAAGCATCACGTGGAGTTCCAGTCCATCCATGTGGATGAAGTAGAGATGCAAACGATGATACGCCTGCGTTGGGAGGACATCAACGACCATTTGCGAGTGTTACGAGAGACGTACATCATCGCACAAAAGGAGTTCCACCGTATCTTCCTACGAAAGTGAATGGGAGAGAAGTTCCGTCTGTTTAGGCCAGCATCGTTGCACACCTTGTACAGTGGGACATCGCCAGACTTGCTTCGAGATAAGGTTTATCCCGTAAACAGTCCTTCTGAATATGTTGTTGTCGACGAGATCCTGTATTGGGTTGCATGGATTTTGTTGCTTCCCCGTGCATGTTTTCTCCACAAAACCATACACATGGTGCCCAAAACCAAATCCTAATGCCCAACCAGCACACCATAACGTCCAAGACATCATGTCATCCAAAACACCCTATCGTCCATGGGCAAGGTGGCCACTAAGGCACCATGTCAGACAACAAGGTTAACAGAACTTAACTCAGCATATCGACCAAGACAACTCTAGAAGAGGGTATCATGCAAGGATACAAGGATCATATCGGTTAAGGCATACCACCCAAGGTCACCACAAGATCAAGAGAGCCATATCCTCAACTCATAATGTCGGCTAAGATCAAAACTCAAAACAAGGAGTGTCGGGAAGCACTACTACAAGGTGTGATGTGCAAGGCACCAAGCTCATCCCGACAAGGTCATCATCAACCTCAAGATCACCATCATCAAAACCCTAAAAGATCAAGGGGATTGGCTCACCTCTCAACGACCAAGAGAGAGGGGTTTTGCACAACCTCCATTACCAATCGGGCAACATGATGGATCATTTCCATATCGTCCAAGATCTCAACCACTACTAGGTCAACACTCAACCAAGGCTCACCTCTCAAATACAAGGTGAGAGAAGAGTGTTGCTCAAGCAACTAGAGTCTAGAGTATAGACTCACCTCTCAACAACTAAGAGAGAGGGGTGTTGCCTACATCACTAGGGTCGAACTCACTTCTCAAGACCAAGGAGAGAAAGGGGTTTTGCCCTAGAAGCTCTACACATAGGGTTTGGCCACCAAGATCAAAGCACATCCATATAGAAACAAGATCATATATCCCACAAGATCAAAGATACAACTAAGAAGGAAGCATATCTAACAACATGCATGGCCGATCATGATCATATGTGAACATGCAACATAAAAGGAGGTAGTATAGTTAGGGTTAGAAGTTATGTAACCCGCCTTAAGCAAGCTCCAAAGCTCCAAGCTTTAAGCTCAAGCACCACCACAAGAGGAATAAGGAGACACCAAGGAGAAGGATCGGCCACCAAGCTTAGCTCCTCTAAGGGTATCAACCACCAAGGTTGCAAAGGAGAGGTGTCGTTCACCAATGAAGAGGGGAAACTAAGGAACTAAAGGGATCCTTAGCAAGAGAAAGGAGATACATATATAGAAGAGGGTGGAGGAGAAACTAAGGCAATGTTTTGCCCACGTAGGGACACTTGTCCATGGGCAATGCCACCTTCTCATCTCTCCACGACCACATGTCCAAGGCTATTGCCACATGCAAGCACCATGCACCAAGTGTCCACTAGAGTGGTGACACAAACAAAGCCAAAGGTCAAGGATGGTCCATGGACGACACAACACACTCCCTTGCCCGACACAGCCCCGTGGGAGACACAACCATGCTGACACCAAGCTCACTTGCCTGATACAAGGTCCAACAAGGCAAAGAAAGGCCCAAACAAGGCAAAACAAAGCTCAACAAAGCTCAACAAAGCGCAGGGCAACTCAAGCAATGAGCCCAACCCTTCATCTCAACCCTAGAGGAAGCAAGGAGAGAGAGAAACATCTCTCAAGGTGAAAAACTTGCTCATCAACCCTAAAATTAGGTTATTTGCAAGTAGCACCTCCAACTCTCAACAAAGCTCAAACAAACCTTAAACACCACTAGAGGTGATTAGCAAGCATCTAAGCACAAGGTTTAGGCAAAGCAAACAGGATAAGTCTAAAACGGAGGTCAGGGTCCTTACAGTCCTTTTGAGGATCTACTTCAAATAAGGAGGGTATAATGATTCAAAATGCATAGAGGTTGAAACGAAAAGTGTCAAAACTTAATCAAGTTTCTGTGCAATTCATTTGGAAAACTTTAAAAATTTTGAAAATTTTGGTCAAAAAATGCAACAATGAAATCTAAAGTCTGAATTAGATGTGTTACGACCCCACCTCCCGATAACCCCCAATTAAGGGAGACCAAGAGGTTGAGCCGCATCCATTAATCCTGGATCAAAGGTTCGACATATAACCATAAACAATTATCAAATTCTAACAGACTATACTGAAAATGGTAATAAAATTTTTCTTTACATACCTTTTGAAAACTTGGATCTCTAAACTTCTATCCACACCGATACAAATCTATCTAATCCTCCTTTGTACTTTAATTCTCTTTTAGTATCACATGTGCCACTTTACTGTTTGTTCTTTTCATTGTACCTAAAACGCCGACAAACAAAACGTCGGTCAGCCGAAGTTGGTATGAGGGGGAAACAGATAATCATGCAACTATGATAACCATGTAATCATTCAATTAATTATTTAACAACCAAGATTACGGTTTAAACCAAACTACTCAATCCATACCTATCCACAACTCTGTGTTGTCCCTATAAGGACTTATATGGTACCTCTATAAAGGTGACTTGATGGACCTACCCTCTAGGCAGCCAAAGTCTTTCATGACCTGATGGACCTACCCTCTAGGTAGCCATGTACTAGGTCAGCCATTACGACACAGAGGGGATTAATGATTGAGCTAGAAGGCACATACATTATATGATAGTTATAGTCACTTTATAATTGCAAGAAATAAATAAACATTCAACAGTTTAGTTGCATTCAATGTGATTAAACATTCGGGAATCCATCGGAAAACCTAAAGCGGTTATTCATAATCGTAACCACATACCTGATCCATAGTAACTTGATGTCCATGCATTAACATTCAACACAATTAACAAGCAATCAACAATATCCTGAAAATAATGCATAACATCCAAGTGTCATTGTTTTATTCAAACATCCACAAGATCAACTTGGATTCCACCTTATAATTTCTAGGCCAACCTTAGGGTTTTATTAGGTTTTTAGCCTTCATTATGCATTTATCACTTTTAATGCTCTTTTAGTTCACAAACCCTCATTTCTGCATCATAGGCACAATTGAATGTCAAATAAGTCTAATATGTTTCTTTTACACTATAACTATTATCTTTATCCTTTTAGGTCATATCCAAAACATTGAGGCTAATTATCATCTTTGGTTTCTTTCAAATTGACAAATCATATTTCATTATAGTTCAACTCACATATATGAACCTTATTTATTACTATTTCCACCCTTATACACTAGGAAACACTAATTATCCAAATAATTCACATTAAAGATCTTTGGTACTCAATTTATCTTCGAATCATCATATCTCCATTTTATTCTTTGATTTGTACAATTAAAACCATTAGAATTCATATCAACATAAATTAGGGTTTCTAATCCCATTAAGGCATATTCATGTAGATAGAACCCTAAATTAAACCAACTATATAAAAAGATCATCTTTTTAAATCCTATTTTCACTTTTATTAACAACAGGTTAATATCATCTTGAATTATCCATCTTTCATCAAATCTAAGGGTTTTTCCTTAGTTAAATCATTAAAGATGATAACTTTATGTATTTTTCCAATTTCAAGCATATAAACTCTAAATTAGACTAATCATGTGCAAAGTTCTTCATAATGTACTTTTTTACATTTAACAGGTTAACATCAACTCTAATGATCCATTAAACCCAATTAAACACATTAATCATATCAAAATAGGGTTTCTTAATCTTTAATTCATTAAAGATGATAATTTACACTACTTTTTGAACTATGATCAGATTCAGGCTATAAAACTTTTTTTAATGGGTTCCTTGCATTTTTCTGATCAAAATACATATATAATTTGTCTTGATCGGAGCTACGGTTCATTAGGTACGAATTTGTAAAAAACCTTACTTTTGGACCAATCAGATGGCGCCACGTATGCGCTCCCATGCAACGTAGCGGTCCGCTTGACTTCAGTTATAACGAAATGATGCTAATGCCCTTCGTTAAGTTAGCAGCTTCTATAGCCCGAGGAGGGGAAAAAGTGTCCAATGACACTTTCCTTCTTCTTCTTCCTCCCAACGCGCTACGGCGTGAGCGCAGCCCAGCCGTGGCTGCCCTAGACGTGTGGGAGTGGCTTCCCTTTCCTCTCTCGACCTTGTCGGCCACCCGGGAGGACTCCCTTGCCTCCAACGGCCCCAACCAGGCCCTGACCGTCAGCCAGGATGGCCGGACGTGCGGCCGCTAGGGCCTGCACAATGCAGCCCTGCTGCAGACTCTGGTGATGCGGCGTGAAGGTCGTGGGCACGAGAGTGTGTAGCCGATCGATCCAGGCTCGATGCATAAACTTCTCTCCTCCAACAAGACGGTTCCACAACTCATCGTTGTTCCAAAGATAGAACTATTCCCAAGGTTAGGGTTGTTGTACAAAGTCGTGGAAGAAGAGGATAAAACTAGGTTTGGGATCTTTTGGGCTCTGTCCACGGCCTTCCCCTTATATAGGGAGAGTAAAGGAACCCTCGGGATGGCTTGCCCACGAAGAAACACATCTCTATTCTAAAAAGGAATAGATTTCTTCATTACCAAGCAAGTTCCTCTTTTTCTCTCTCTACTAGTTATCTCTTTGATATGCCTTATTTTGTGAATAAGTTGGAATACGAAAATCCTTACTCTCTTCCCTTTTAGTTATTTGTCCCAAAATCTTATTTTCTTTTAATAGAAAATACCATCTTTTGAAAAACAACACAAAATTCATTATTAATGTATCACATTATCTTTTATCTTGCAAATTTTGATATTTTCTCTTTCCTTCCTCTTTATTGGGACTCCTTGGATCCCAAGTCACTCCATTATTTCGAAATTATTTTTATTGGATACTTATTATCCTTCTTAATGCACCTATATGCATTATTTTGCATTATCATGTTTATTTCTCATTTAAATACCTCCTTTTGAGGATTTCTTTTTATTTCTCTTTTATTTCCCTCATTGGTATTCCTTTTGTCATTAGAAATCTCATGGATACGAAATCCCGCAAAGGATAACTCACTTATTTCTCTTTTTACTTGCTTTCCACATATTACCATTATTTTCAATTTATTTCTTAATAAAGAAATACTTAATTAACCTTTTCTTTTCTCATTGCTTTTTTTTGCAACCTTGGACTCCTTGGTACCCAAGGAACCCAAGAGGCACGAAATCCTCTTTGGATTTGCCTTCTAGAGGTTTCCACATATTTCTTTTATCAATTATTCAATTATTCATTCACTAATTGAATTTTCTTTGTTATTTCCTTGTTATTGGGCCCAATGGCCAATAAAGCCCACAAATTAAACAACAAGGCTATTTTAAACGAAATCCAATTATTCTCAACCAAATATATGATTATTTGTTCAAACATCTTTAATATGAGAAATTATATTTCTCACCACTTGAACCCAAAAATTGGGGTTGTAACATCCTTCCCCTCTTATAGGAATTTTGTCCTCAAAATTCAAACAAGCAAACAAACAATTCAGGATAAGACTTTTCCATGTCCATCATTGGCCCCTATGTGGCTTTGCCGCACTCATGGCGTTTCCAAAGAACCTTTATCATCACAGATTCTTTTCTCTGAGTTCTTTCATCCTGGCGTCTATAAACTACACAGGTGACTCAGGCCATTTCAGCCTCCCTTGGGGCTCACTAGGTTCATTGCTCAGCACATGGTCGGGGTACCTTACATAGTGCTCTAAATTGGACACATGGAAAAACATCACACATTACTTTATCCTGAGGGGTAAAGTCAAACTTAACTCTTTCCACCAAACCATGTCAAAAGAACCCATGCATCGGGGACTCAGCTCTCTTAGTCAATCTTAGAGGGGTCAGATTTTCATGTCACATATTCTCCCATAGTGAACTGCATGTCAGTCTACTTTGCATCTGCTCATGACTCTCATCATCTCGAGGCTCCTTTCATCCCTTGCACAATCAAAATGACTTCATCTACACGCATTGGGGTCCCTTTTTCTAACCATCATGTGGCCCTTTTCTAACCATCATGTGGCCCTTTTCACCAGCATCACCTTACTGAAGTGGTGACCGACACAACCTCCCTTACAGAGCTTCATATAAAACCCGATACTGGCTATGGTGGTCACTGTCACATCTTTCATAGGACAAGAACTGTCTCTAGATATCACCCTGAACGAGCACACATGCCCTCATCAGACCCCTTAGTCTGGATCATACTAACCATAGTTAGGGGTGATAAACTATACTAACATTGAGTTCTTCATGTACCTACTTCCACTTTATGGAAGTGAACCTTTAGGTCAAACTCAAGAACCTTTGAACTTTCTTCATGGTGTAGTGGAACCATCTCTCTCACGGTAGTTCAATTAGATCTGTCCCTTGACAGAACTCTTCCTTTCTCATATTATCTAGGTAAGGAGACCTACCATAACCCATACTGTATCTCGACCTTCCTCGGTCCAGGGAAGACCTATCACAACATCCATAGTGTTGAGCTCTCATTCCTTCTCAGGGATTCTTTTGTCCTCCATATCGATACACTGGGTTATTGGGGTTCATCCTTTACCTCCTGGCTTGGATGGCCATAAACCACATGCAACCTCATCTTAAGCATCTAACGTGCTATTGCCATTTTCTATGGTGTATCATGCTTTCCTGTATGTCATGATTCTTTCAAGACCGATCCCTTCGAAACCCTAAACCACTCTTGTCAGGGTTTCATTACCTTCTTTTCCAAAGAAGTGCACTTGAGGTTCTACCACCATTATTTCATTGCATCAAGGACTAGACTGGCTAAAAAAACAACCCTTAACTTTTCAACGCATCTTGTTACATCTGAGTGTTATCCAAACACTGCTCCTATTCAAACTTAGGGTTAGCCAAACAACCTCTTCTAGCTTCAAGTCAGATGTATCTCAACCAGAGCATCCATTTCCACTTCACATCTTTAGGTATTAAGTAATATTGAAGACATACACTTCCATGTATTTCACCTCAAATTCTATGTCCCTCAAACTATATGTTTCATCTTCATAAGAACACTCTCTGATTCCATCATCATGGTGATCAAACTCAACCTGGTATAACTTGTATGTTCCACATAGCTCATGATAAAACATCCTCCTAAGGGAACTACCTCATTCCTCTTAGTGTTTACAAACCATCCATGTATCATTCACTTTACCAGGGTAGATATATTCTCTATCCCCATTTCTCGTAGCAATGCTCCAACCTACATCATCTCTTATCCTTGGTGTATGACATGCATAATGTCCTATCTCTGAACCCCATAATAAGAGGAAATAAGCATTTGGCTGCAGTCCAAATACAAAGTTCTTCCTGTTCCAAGAGTAGAGATGGTACATCCCACCTTGCCAATACACTTTTAAATCTAAGTTGCAACGTGCCACATATGTTTTTTCATCATAAACAAAAAGATATCAAACTAGTCTTTAACCTACTGAGGTTTATATTCTTGGTCATCTCCTCTAGGTCTATAGGGTACAGACTCTTTTGGGGTCATCCCTCTTCCCTCATGCAATAAGAGAGTGCCCTACTCATCTGCCCTTTGGGTCGCATGAGTTCATGAAGGTGATCAATCTCCTAACCCATGACCCTCAGACAATGACAGTTGTTACCTCCCGACCCTATGGTCATGTGCAACTGGGGAATTAGGCAACTCCTACTTTCATCGTTCTTATCCCTACCTGGCCCTAGGATAGACTTAGGATTCTCCATTATAGTACATGTTCACTTAGAATCTTACCCAAGTCTTCATCATCTCTCTTTCTGCATTCATGGGCTGACTCTCATCCATTCATAGGCATTATGGCAACCCACCTACCTTGGTCAAGCCCCATACTGGTTACCTCCATGGTAACACATTCACATGCAATAGAGACGGATATCTATGGGTCTGTAGATTCAATCTCATACTATGTACCTTTCACTTAGCTTCTTAAGATCCTATGAGACCTCTTTAGGTTACCTTGAACCAAAAAAACTAATATACACCCTTCCAAAGGGGTCCCTCTCCCAGGATGGGAGGAAAACTATCTCTAAGGTCACAAAAGCTCTTAGGTCTAGGGTTTACATCCTACTTAACCCTAGCAAGCCATTAAGGCATGAGCAGATCACTTACTGTACTATGCTAGGTCATACTTGTCCTCTTTCCTCGATGTTGGATCAAGATCAAACCTTCCTTTATCACTGTCCTAGCTGTGAGGGGTCCATCAAACACACCTTAATCTTAAGGGGCTTCTCTTTTCCTCTATTCATGAGGATTACCATGCTCGCTTCTATAGGAACTCAACTTCTCATCATGAGCCTTAGGTACACCACTTCCCTTCTTAGGCCTAAGAACCCTAGGTTCACTACATGCTCGTTCTCTTAACCAAGCATGAAAAAGGCATGACATGCACTCCTTGTCATCCTTCAACTCAAGCAACACTTAGAGTTGGGTCCTCCTTAAGGACAACCAACAAGGTATAGGGCCTCATAACCTGCTACTAAACCTTTCTAAGTTTAAGGAACTCTTCTTCCTACCTCAGAAGGTAAACATCTCTACCATAGGCACGTAGGTACCAGAAACTTCATCTTTTCTCAAGGGTTTGGTCCCTCTAAAGACAACCAAGGTATCAATAACTTCCAGGGATCGATCATGAGGCAACCACTATCATCCATTGTTCAGAGTTTTAGGCTTCCAATCTTCTTGTTGGGTTTCCTTCTCTCTCTAGAGCTAGCCCCACATACAACCTCACCATTAGAGGTCCTTTCTTCATGGAGGATCAACCTCAAAGGCATGCTCCACATGGGTGAAGCCTAGGTTCGAACTTATAGTTGCTCAAGGTCATCCATAACCCTTAATGCTCCATCATAATTCCTTATTCAAGGTTTCATCCTACTTCCAGCATTATGACGTGCCCTAGGTGCCAGCTATGCCCTACTTGTACAAGCCCATAGGGTTTCTATGGTCCTTCACTAACATCATCATCTAAGGAACTATCCTTTACCCTAACATGCACGACCCTTCCCAGGGTTGGGTTGCCAAAGGTGCTAGGTCTCCCATGGATCATATGGCATCCCAAAGGCATGTCCTTTCAAACACCTGGTCCAACTCATCTCTCTCTAACCTTTACTTAGGGTTAGGGTTAGCATCATCCTCAGAGGATGTGCCAGGTCTCTACTTGCAATGGAGATCTCTATCTCCATGACTAACTTATCCTCCTGACAAGAAGGTCTAGCCTCAGGTCTCTTCTGAGGACATGACATCTTATGTCATACGTCCTAAGCATGTATCTATTATTTATTTTGCGCTTAATCTATTAAGCTTATGTCCATGACATATTATTTATATTTCCTTTCATTAATTTAGTGGAGGATTCCTTAAACCTTATTAACCTTACTCATACCTCCAGAGGGTGAGGAGAAGAAAGAAAACCCTAATCCTTTGGGTCCTTATCAGAATTTTGTGATGAGAAGGGATGAATAAGATGAGAAGTCCTAAAGGTATCTTATTTTGATTCATACCCTAAGACTTTGGCCAGGCGGTCACACGGGTCTGGGAGTCCTCGTATTCCAACTAGCGGTGTGGAGGAAAATCTTGCCAGCCCCCGATCGTGATCCCTTTCTAGACACCTCCGTCTTTCAGATACTCCTCTAATAACTCCCTTGGGTTCTATGGAGTTTGTAAAATTTAGTAATTATTAATGGTTAACTGAGGAACCTAAGCTCTGATACCAAATGTTATGACCCCACCTCCCGATAACCCCCAATTAAGGGAGACCAAGAGGTTGAGCCGCATCCATTAATCCCGGACCAAAGGTTCGACAAATAACCATAAACATTTATCAAATTCTAACAGACTATACTGAAAATTGTAATAAAATTTTTCTTTACATACCTTTTGAAAACTTGGATCTATAAACTTCTATCCACACCGATACAAATCTATCTAATCCTCCTTTGTACTTTAATTCTCTTTTAGTATCACATGTGCCACTTTACTGTTTGTTCTTTTCATTGTACCTAAAATGCCGACAAACAAAACATCGGCCAGCCGAAGCTGGTATGAGGGGGAAACAGATAATCATGCAACTATGATAACCATGTAATCATTCAATTAATTATTTAACAACCAAAATTACGGTTTAAACCAAACTACTCAATCCATACCTATCCACAACTCTGTGTTGTCCCTGTAAGGACTTATATGGTACCTCTATAAAGGTGACTTGATGGACCTACCCTCTAGGCAGCCAAAGTCTTTCATGACCTGATGGACCTACCCTCTAGGTAGCCATGTACTAGGTCAGACATTACGACACAGAGGGGATTAATGATTGAGCTAGAAGGCACATACATTATATGATAGTCATAGTCACTTTATAATTGCAAGAAATAAATAAACATTCAACAGTTTAGTTGCACTAAATGCGATTAAACATCCGGGAATCCATCAGAAATTCTAAAGAGGTTATTCATAATCGTAACCACAAACCTGATCCATAGTAACTTGATGTCCATGCATTAACATTCAACACAATTAACAAGCAATCAACAATATCCTGAAAATAATGCATAACATCCAAGTGTCATTGTTTTATTCAAACATCCACAAGATCAACTTGGATTCCACCTTATATTTTCTAGGCCAACCTTAGGGTTTTATTAGGTTTTTAGCCTTCATTATGCATTTATCACTTTTAATGCTCTTTTAGTTCACAAACCCTCATTTTTGCATCATAGGCACAATTGAATGTCAAATAAGTCTAATATGTTTCTTTTACACTATAACTATTATCTTTATCCTTTTAGGTCATATCCAAAACATTAAGGCTAATTATCATCTTCGGTTTCTTTCAAATTGACAAATCATATTTCATTATAGTTAAACTCACATATATGAACCTTATTTATTACTATTTCCATCCTTATACACTAGGAAACACTAATTATCCAAATAATTCACATTAAAGGTCTTTGGTACTCAATTTATCTTCGAATCATCATATCTCCATTTTATTCTTCGATTTGTACAATTAAAACCATTAGAATTCATATCAACATAAATTAGGGTTTCTAATCCCATTAAGGCATATTCATGTAGATAGAACCCTAAATTAAACCAACTAAATAAAAATATCATCTTTTTAAATCCTATTTTCACTTTTATTAACAACAGGTTAATATCAGCTTGAATTATCCGTCTATCATCAAATCTAAGGGTTTTTCCTTAGTTAAATCATTAAAGATGATAACTTTATGTACTTTTCCAATTTTAAGCATATAAACTCTAAATTAGACTAATCATGTACAAAGTTCTTCATAATGTACCTTTTTACATTTAACATGTTAACATCAACTCTAATGATCCATTAAACCCAATTAAACACATTAATCATATCAAAATAGGGTTTCTTAATATTTAATTCATTAAAGATGATAATTTACACTACTTTTTGAACTATGATCAGATTCAGGCTATAAAACTATTTTTAATGGGTTCCTTGCATTTTTCTGATCAAAATACATATATAATTTGTCTTGATTGGAGCTACGGTTCGTTAGGTACGAATTTGTAAAAAAACTTACTTTTGGACCAATCAGATGGCGCCATGTATGCGCTCCCATGCAACGTAGCGGCCCGCTTGACTTCAGTTATAACGAAATGACGCTAATGCCCTTCGTTAAGTTAGCAGCTTCTACAGCGCGTGGAGGGGCAAAAGTGTCCAATGACACTTTCCTTCTTCTTCTTCTTCCTCCCGACGCGCTACAGCGCGAGCGCAGCCCAGCCGCGGCTGCCCTAGACGTGCGGGAGTGGCTTCCCTTTCCTCTCTCGACCTTGTCGGCCACCGGGGAGGACTCCCTTGCCTCCGACGGCCCCAACCAGGCCCTGACCGTCTGCCAGGATGGCCGGACGTGCGGCCGCTAGGGCCTGCACAATGCAGCCCTGCTGCAGACTCTGGTGATGCGGCGTGAAGGTCGTGGGCACGGGAGTGTGTAGCCGATCGATCCAGGCTCGATGCAGAAACTTCTCTCCTCCAACAAGACGGTTCACAACTCATCGTTGTTCCAAAGATAGAACTATTCCCAAGGTTAGGGTTGTTGTACAAAGTCGTGGAAGAAGAGGATAAAACTAGGTTTGGGATCTTTTGGGCTCTGTCCACGGCCTTCCCCTTATATAGGGAGAGTAAAGGAACCCTCGGGATGGCTTGCCCACGAAGAAACACAGCTCTATTCTAAAAAGGAATAGATTTCTTCATTACCAAGAAAGTTCCTCTTTTTCTCTCTCTACTAATTATCTCTTTGATATGCCTTATTTTGTGAATATGTTGGAATACGAAAATCCTTACTCTCTTCCCTTTTAGTTATTTGTCCCGAAATCTTATTTTCTTTTAATAGAAAATACCATCTTTTGAAAACAACACAAAATTCATTATTAATGTATCACATTATCTTTTATCTTGCAAATTTTGATATTTTCTCTTTCCTTCCTCTTTATTGGGACTCCTTGGATCCCAAGTCACTCCATTATTTCGAAATTCTTTTTATTGGATACTTATTATCCTTCTTAATGCACCTATATGCATTATTTTGCATTATCATGTTTATTTCTCATTTAAATACCTCCTTTTGAGGATTTCTTTTTATTTCTCTTTTGTTTCCCTCATTGGTATTCCTTTTATCATTAGAAATCTCATGGATACAAAATCCCACAAAGGATAACTCATTTATTTCTCTTTTTACTTGCTTTCCACATATTACCATTATTTTCAATTTATTTCTTAATAAAGAAATACTTAATTAACCTTTTCTTTTCTCATTGCTTTCTTTTTGCAACCTTGTACTCCTTGGTACCCAAGGAACCCAAGAGGCACGAAATCCTCTTTGGATTTGCCTTCTAGAGGTTTCCACATATTTCTTTTATCAATTATTCAATTATTCATTCACTAATTGAATTTTCTTTGTTATTTCCTTGTTATTGGGCCCAATAGCCAATAAATCCCACAAATTAAACAACAAGGCTATTTTAAATGAAATCCAATTATTCTCAACCAAATATATGATTATTTGTTCAAACATCTTTAATATGAGAAATTATATTTCTCACCACTTGAACCCAAAAATTGGGGTTGTAACATCCTTCCCCTCTTATAGGAATTTTGTCCTCAAAATTCAAACAAGCAAACAAACGATTCAGGATAAGACTTTTCCATGTCCATCATTGGCCCCTATGTGGCTTTGCCGCACTCATGGCGTTTCCAAAGAACCTTTATCATCACATATTCTTTTCTCTGAGTTCTTTCATCCTGGCGTCTATAAACAAGATGGGTGAAGGTGGAAAGTAAGATACGCACCACCCACCCTCCACCCCGAACTTAGAAATTGTCTCATCCTGAACAAACTCTAAATCCGAGATGGAGGGGAAAGTTCATGCCGTTTGGACCACCAGATGTGGTTGTGTTCCAATCAGTGTGCGTCCTCCATCTGAAAATCTCAAACATAAAGACCATTTAGAACTCAAGATCGCATCTAGCGATGCAATTTTATTTGGTGCAAAATTATATTAAAAAAATTAAGAAAAAATTCTATTCAAAATTGAAACTAAATACGAATTTATTGATCGGGTTTCCTGCCGACAAGCGCCTTTGTTTTATGTCGATGGCTCAACTTGGTTTTTTCAACTTTCATGGTGGATACGTTGGATTTGGTGAGTTCCAATATTGCTTCGGTGCCTGTATCAGATGAGGTGAAATATCTCTTCACTCGTTGACCATTTGCCACGAATTCGCCTGACTTTTCCTTCCATAAAGAAGCACCATGTGGGGAGATGCTCTTGACGATGTAAGGTCCTAACCAGCGGGAATGGAGTTTTCCTGGGAATAACCTTAGTCTTGAATCGAATAGAAGAACTTGGTCTCCCACTTGAATGGCCTTCCTCTCGATATGACCATTGTGCCACAACTTTATGTGTTCTTTATAGATTCTAGCATTCTCATAAGCTGTCATTCGGAGTTCTTCCAACTCCTCGAGTTGCAGAATCCTAGCTTGGTTTGCTTCTTTCATATCGAAATTCAAATGTTTTATTGCCCACCATGCCTTGTGTTCCAATTCCTCCGGCAGGTGGCGTGACTTTCCATAGATTAGTCAAAAAGGTGTAGTCCCAAGGGGAGTTTTAAAAGCAGTTCGGTAGGCCCACAAGGCGTCATTGATTTTTACTAACCAATCTTTCCGATTGCGGCCTACAGTCTTTTCTAAAATAGCCTTGAGTTGACAGTTAGAAACCTCTACATGTCTACTAGTTTGTGGATAGTAGGGTGAGGCTACCTAGTTTGTTACACCATATTTCCTCAGCAATGCTTCAAAGCTTCTTTCTAGCAAATGAGAACATTCGTCGGAAATCACGGTGTGTGGGACTCCGAATCGGGGGAAAATGATATCTTTGAACATTTTGATGACATGTTTGGAATCACTAGTGATGGTGGGTATGGATTCAAACCATTTTGACACGTAATCCACTGCCACTAGGATGTAGGAAAATCCATGAGAAGATGGGAATGGACCCATGTAGTCCACACCCCAAACATCAAATATCTCGACTTCTTGCCACAAGTTCAGTGGAATCTCATCTCTTTTGGTTATGTTACCCATTCTCTACCACTTGTCACATGATAAAACAAAGTTGTAGGAATCTTTGGATATGGTTGGCCAAAAGAATCCACATTGCAAAACTTTCAAGGCAATTTTCTTAGGGCTCATATGGCCCCCAACTGAACCTGAGTGACATTGCTACAAAATAAGTTGAGCTTCTTCTTAGGTGATACATCGTATGTATAGGCCATCAACACAGAGCTTGAAAAGGTACGGCTCATCCCAGTGATATTGCTTCACATCATGCAGGAATTTCTTCAGTGCACTTCCAATGCATTCAGAGTAGATAACACCCGCAGCCAGGTAGTTCACAAAGTCCGCGTACCATGGGATAGCTTTGGAAACTTTCATAAGTTGGTCATCTGGAAGCGAATCATTGATGGGGATCTTATTAGTTTCCAGGGCATGGATACGACTGAGGTGGTCTGCCATGGCATTCTCTGTACCTTTCTTGTCTCTTATCTCCAAATCAAACTCTTTTAAGAGGAGAATCCATCTAATTAACCTAGGTTTAGCATCTTTCTTTGCCAGGAGGTAACAGATAGCGGCATGATCCATGTAGACAATGACTTTTGAACCAATGAGGTAGGATCTGAACTAGTTAAAGGCATACACGACCGCAAGAAATTCTTTCTCGGTAGTTGCATAATTCTTATGAGCTTCATCGAGGGTTTTCAATGCATAGTAATCACATAATGTTTCTTTTCTATACATTGGCCCAAGAAAGCACCCACAACATAATCACTGGCATCACACATAATTTCAAAAGGGTGATCCCAATCAGGGGCTCTGATGATGGGTGTTGTTATAAGGGCATGCTTCAGTTTGTTGAAACTTTTAACACATTCTTTGTCAAAATTGAATTCAGCATCCTTTAGCAACAAATTCATCATTGGCTTGGTTATCTTTGAGAAGTCCTTTATAAACCAGCTGTAAAAGCCTACATGACCTAGGAATGTGTGAACCTCCTTTACATTGATATGGATAGAGATCTTGGAAATCACTTCGGTCTTGGCCTTATCCACTTCGATTCCTCGATTACTGATCCTATGGACAAGGACAATGCCTTCCTTTACCATAAAGTGACACTTCTCCCAATTTAATACTAGATGTGCTTCTTCATACTATTTGAGGATAAGGTAGAGGTGTTTTAGGCATGAGTTGAATGAAACTCTGTATACAGAAAAATCATCCATAAAAACTTCCATAATTATTTCAGTGGGACTAGTGAATATGGCTGCCATGCAACGTTGGAAGGTTGCAGGTGCATTACAGAGGATGAATGGCATTCTTCTAAATGTGTATGTTCTGAATGGGCAAGTGAAAGTAGTTTTCTCTTGGTCATCTGGACGTATGGGTATTTGATATATCCAGAGTAACCATCAAGGTAACATAAATATTCTTGATGAGCCAGCCGTTCTAATACTTGATCAAGAAAAGGCATTGGGAAATGATCCTTTCGAGTCTCCTTGTTTAACTTCCTATAGTTAATGCACATCCTCCACCCTGTAACTATTTGAATGGGGATGATTCATTGTTTTCATTTCATATCACATTTTTTCCACATTTCTTCAGGACCACATGTACAGGACTTACCCATGGTGAGTCTGATATCAGATAGATTATTCCAGTAGTGAGCAGTTTAATGACTTCACAACGGACTACTTCCTTCATATTTGGATTCAATTTGCGTTGGTGTTCAATAGTTGTCTTGTGATCTTCCATCATGGAGATTTTGTGCATGTGCAGCGCTTGACTAACCCCAATGAGGTCGCTCATCTTGTAGATGATTGCTTTTCTTCTTTCTTTCAATTCCTTTAAAGGTTTGTCTTCTTATTCTGCCATTAGATCTAAATTTATTATGAATGGGCAGATCTTGAATTCATCTAGAAACATGTATTTCAATCCTTCCAGTAGGGGCTTCATTTTAGGAGCTTGTAGCTTTTCACATGCTTCTTCAGTAACATCCACTACTTTTAGTTCTTCAATCTTGGCTTCAGGATCTTCTTTAGTAGTATCGAGGTGGAAAACATAACTTTTCACTTGCTCGTCATCTGAGCTTTCTACATTCAAGTTGGTGAGGGTCATCCCTAAAGGATCTTATTGTTCATAATCCTCTTGTGTGAGAAGTGACATCTGCTTTATGCACTCAATCAGGTAGACTTCTTCTTGCATGCTTGGTCTACGCATAATTTCAAAAACTTTGAACTCAAGAGTCTCTTTACCTAATCTGAGTAGCAAGGTTCCTACTTTAATGTCGATCATAGATCTTGTAGTGTTGAGGAAAGGTTGTCCAAAGACGAGAGGGTATCTAGCGTCTTCCTTTATGTCAATGATGACAAAGTCACACGGAACATAGGAATGTTTTCCTACCTTGACAGGGACGTCCTCAATGATTCCTAAAGGTAGAGTCATAGTGTTATCTACAAGTTGTATGGGCATGCCAGTCGGGAGAAGTTCAGAGAACCATAGCCTTTTGCAAAGGCTAAGTGGCATGATGGAGATACTGGTGCCAAGATCGACCACTCCTTTCTTACACGATGAATCACTGATATGGCAGGAGATCCCAAAAGATCCTAGATCTTTCTGCTTCTTGGGCATCTTACTCTGGATGATGTCTAAAGTAGTTGTTGCTAACTTGATTGTTTCATATTCTTCAGTTATATATTTCCTGGTGAGAAGTGACTTCAAATACTTTGTCCAAGCTGGTATCTCCGCCAGCACATCTAGAAAAGGTATATCAACATGAAGCTTTTTCATGGCTTCCTTAAACTTCTTGAATCGAGTGCCAAGCTTGGTCGGCCTCAAATGAGCTGGGAAAGGTATATGAGGCTTGTACACAGGAATATTAGGCTCTGGTGTTGCTTCTTCCTCTTCTGTAGAAGGTTTTATAGAATTTTATTTCTCTGACTTATCATTGCTTGGCTTCTCCTTCAAAATAGGTTCGTGTTCTTTACCAAATTGATCATTCACCTGGTCCTGGTTATCTATGACAACCACTGGTGTCTTGACAGAAGGGTCAGGATATACATTACCAAAACGAGTCATAATAGCCTTCAATTGCTCAGGATGTTTAGGGTTGTTCTCCGATTGACCCGTAAAGGCTCCAACAGGTGGCTTCATGCTAGCTACAAGTTGAGCTAATTGAGATTCAATGGCTTTCTAATGTGCTTGCTGGTTAGCTAACAAGGTTTGCTGGTTAGCTATCATGGTTTGCCGCGACTATAGCATCTTCTCAATGGTTGTCAGTTTGTCATCAGGAGAAATGGGTCTAGTTTGTTTCCCTTGTTGTTGATTTTGGTAAGGGACCTAGTTGGGATTCTAGAATTTCGAGTTGTTCTGATAATTGTTGAAGTTCATGTTTGGGAAGTTGCCTCTAAAGTTCCCTTGATTCCCAAAATTTTGTTGTTGGTTATACTGGAATCCTAGTGGGCCTAGTTGTTGGTTAGTTGAACCAAGTTGTCACGAGTTTTCCACTCCTAAAGGATTTCCATATTGAAAACCAGGATGGTTCCTATTTTGATTCGGATTGTAGTATCCTTGACCAGGAATGGTGTTGACGACATTACGATTTTCTAATTGACTATTATCTCCTTGTCCACATGTGTTTCTTAGAACAACATCATAAAGAACATTGCATGCTAAAGTGGAATGATCAGTATTTTTGCATGCTTCATAGAACAGTGAAACTGACTTGATCTATTCTTGTTGTTGAGGGGGTGAACGTCCTCTTCCAAAAGCAGCAAGGGATGATTCAATATGGTCTTGCTTGGCAACTAGGAGTTTGAGGGTTTCAGCAATTGACTTGTATTCTGGAATAACTTCAGCCATAGCTACCTTCAACACTCCCTTGCCTACAGACCTACCCCAATTAGCTTGATTTTCAGCTCCAAGGGTGACAACCCTCCATGCGCTATCATAACTTTGTCGCATGAAGTTTCCTCCATACGAGGAGTCTAAAAACCTCTTGATATCATCGTCTACACCCCTATAGAAGATTTTTATAAGTTGGTTCTTGGGAATGCCATGGTGTGGACACTTGCATAGAAGCTCTTTATATCTTTCCCATGCTTCAACAAGGGTTTCTCTAGGGGCTTGAGTGAACATTGTTATACGACCCCTAATTTCATAAGTGAGATAAGGATGATAGAACTTTTCTAGAAAAGCAATTTGAAGCTGCTCCCAAGTAATGATGGGTTCACATTGCAGGGAGTTGTACCAATTTATGTGTCTATCAGCAAGCGAATACTTGAAGAGTCGGAGTTGAATAGCATCATCAAACACTCCATTTTGCTTCATCATAGAACATAGATCGATGAATCCCAGAAGATGTTCTTGACTTTCTTCTCCTTGTTTACCATAGAATGGGTTGTTTTGCAGCAAGGTAATCTAATGTGCTCATATCTCAAAGTTGGGAGCATGGATGGGAGGAGGTTGAACTGGGTGATGAACATCAGCAGCCTTAGGGATTGAGAATTCCCTAAGATCCTTTTGCAGTTCTGCTACTTGCGTTGCTGCTTGTGTTGCTAAGATTTCCTCTTGAACTACAACCCTAGCTTCTTGCATGAGTCTCTCTGTCTGTGCATTGATGTCTTGAGCCACCCTTTGGGCTATCTCCTCTTCTTGAGCCATTCTTGCTTGATTCTCTCTATTTTGACGATGAAAGGTTCTGTCTATCTCTGGATCAAAGTTGGCGGTGAGTCTGGGACTGTACAAACGGTGCATACACCAGTCTTGGGGGTACCTGAAATGAAAAGATCTGAAGTAAGATTGATGAAGTGGAGTGAAATTCAAGTAGATGATTGATTGTATCAAAAGAAAAACAAAATCCTACATTAGCTTTAAAAGAACTAGATTTGACTAACTAATTCCGCTGTCCCCGGCAATGGCACCATAATTTGACGTGGAATATTATCGCACTAACAAACTCACTCAGGGTTGAAATCCCCAAGTTTTTACCAAAACCTCATGCAATAATACCACCCGCAAGCGGACGGGTCTTATCACAGTATAGTTAAGGATTGAATCCCAAAGGACAACGTTTTTAAGAATCTTTGTCAGTTGAATCTAGCTCAAGTAAGACTAATATTTACAATGATTGATTGGTTTGTGGTTAATTAAACTAAATGCAAGAAAGTAAAAGAGAAGAATTAAAGTTTGTTCTAGATAAATGATGTGGAATCGCTGGGATGGTAGCGGGTTTCACCACCACTACACATGCAAACACATCAAACACATAACATCCAGGCAAGAATCTAGCTATCCAAATGGAACTGCAGCGGACCCTCCCTAAGGGATGTTTAGGCCCGCGTAAGCATCCCCTTAGGCATCAGATTTCTCGTCGCCATCTGAATCATGCGCTCACGGTTCTGAAGATACAACATCCAACTGAGGCTGAGGTCCTCCCTAAGGGATGATTAGACCACAGAAGCATCACTGTAGGCTAGATGGCTCGTCCCCTCACGGATCACACACTTACGACCTCAAAGAATCCCATTCTATTTCTAGTTAGGGAGTCAACCGTGCTAATCGACAAGTGAGTAGGTGATTAATCTACAAGAAAACATCGACGATTAATAAAGAAGATACAAAATCCAACTAAGGTTGTGGCCCTCCCTAAGGTATGTTTAGGCCACAAAAGCGTCACCGTTGGCTAGATGGTTCATCCCCTCATGATTCATACACCTACGACCTCAAGGAATCTCATTCTATTTCTAGTTTGGGAGTCTACCTCATTAATTAACATTCCACCCTACATACAAAATTTCTCATAACATAGGGAAGAACAAGATGAAAGCAAGCAGGTAATCAAGCTACAAACATTATTAATTAAAAATGCAATGGAAAGTTATATACATTGCCACGGAATGTTAAATGAAAAGACATGAAAGCATGGGCAGTGGGGCTAGTCCTCACACCCTTTCTAAGAGTGACTAATCACTCATGATGCGAGAAGCAATAAGAATAAGAGACAGGGAAGGTTCCACCATGAGCATGATGCATAAGGTTGTCGCAGATCAGTTAAGATGATGCGGTCTTCTACGTCGTGTCAGAGTAAGATCTAGATGAGGAGAAAGGACCACCAAGGCAGGCTTGGTAGACCTTCTTCTCTACCTTCTTTCTCTTCTTGGCCTCCTAGCTCACAGTAGGAGGAGGTTTGGGCATAATGATAATGGTGCGGAAGGAGGATGGCCGTGTGGAGGATGAAGCTTGATCGAACCTTGCTCTTAGGTAGCCTGTCGGCGTCCCTCGGTCGGTGCCGAAATGAGGACCCTTGTGGTCCTATTTATAGGCTTGGACGGGGTCCTCACATTTTTTCTGTGAGTTTGCTCCAAATGGTTTAGAGAAACCAGTTTGCTTGAATGGTTTGGAGCAAACGGTCTTGAGAATATATGACCATATGGTCTTGGAGACCGAATAGATCCAACCAATTTTGGGATTCTATCTTTATACTAGCTTACAGACCGATCAACTGACAAAACAATCTTGCGGAGGAACTTCCCATACTGTCCTAGAACTTTATCTTCAAACACTTTGAAACTGATAGGTGCCAATAGGTCTTCATGTGCGCTGGCTTCAAACGATATTCAGTGGAAGCTGGCCAAACAGTCTTGCAGACCGCTGGGCTTTCATCGATCTTGAAGATCATTTGCGCTTGATTGTACTTGAGTCTTTATTCAAACGGTCTTGATTAATATCCTCCAACTGATCTTAGAAACTGTTGGATGGCTAAAGGGTCTTGGAGACCGTTTGATGACTAAACGGTCTAGAGGACTGATGGCCTCCAAACGGTCTTGGGCTTCAAATGGTTTTGAAGACCAATTGGACCGATCAAACGATCCTAGAGACCGATGGATTTCATTTGGTTTTGAGACCGAACGGTCTTTGTCTCCAACTGGTCTTGAGATCAAATGGTCTTGCACTTCATCAATTTTTGCTTGAGTGTCCAAACGGTCTTCGTTCAAATGGTCTTGGATCTTTGTCGTCCAAACGGTCTTGAGGATCAATGGCCTCGGATTAGTCTTCATCGACCAAATGGTCCTTGGTCCAAATGGTCTTGAAACTGTTAGGTGTCATACGGTCTTGAGACCGTTTGGGCTCAAGCGGTCTTGAGACCGTATGGCCTCAAACGGTTTTGAGACCATTTAGGTAGAGTAGTGGGAGGAGGACCATGTAGGAGAATGTCGTAGATCGACAGGTCAAACCCGCATGGGTAGATCATTAGGGAAAACCATTTGGTCAAGACTGATTGGTCAAGACCAAAGTTGAGTGGATCTTGAGTGAATTTCATACGATAGCTGAACCTAGTCAAGACCTGCACAAAATCAATATAAATCTAGTTAATAATCTTTATAATTGAATTAGTTAATAAATCTTGCATTTTGTGAGATTTAGGAGATGAAATCGAAAGTATCGAATTGAATTGGACCCAAAAAGGTGACAGGAAATCATGATGAATATGCATTCATCAGTAAGGTGATCTATCATAACCCATATTGCATCTTGACCTTCCTTGGTCTAGGGGAGACTCACCACAACATCCATGGTGATCCACTCCCATTCCCTCTCAGAGACTCTTTATCCTTTGTATCACTTACTGGGTTACTGGTGTTCGTCCTTCACCTCCTGACATGCATGGAGACAAGCCACATGCAACTTCATCTTAGGCATCCAAAGTACTACTGAAACTTACCATCTTAGTAGTACCATAGTGTATGGTGACTTAAAATCATGATCTCCTATATGTCATGATTCCTCAAGATTGATTCCTCGAAAACCCTAAATCACTCTAATCAGGGTTTCAACACCTCCTTTTCCGAAGAAGTTCATTTGAGGTTCCACAACCATCTTTCTATCACCACAAGGCCTAGGCTGGATAACCGAGAAACCATTAACTCAATCAACAAATCTTGTTACATCTGAGTATTTGCCAAACGTATCTCCTTTTTCAAACTTAGGGATAACTTAACAACCTCTTCTAGCCTCTAGCTAAACTAGGAAGCTGCATCTCAATAAGAGCATCCATTACTACCTCACATCTTTATGTATAAGGTAATGTTGGAGACATACACCTCCATGTATTCCACTTATTATCTCATCTCAAACTCTAAGTGTATCTTCATCAAGAAAACTCTGAGCTCATCCTCTTAGTTTTCGAACTCAACCATGTATAGTTCATAAGTTCCACATAGCTCATGATAAAAACATCCTCATAAGATGACTACCTTAGTTCTCTTGGTGTTTGTACAACATCCACACATCTTACACTCCACAAGGGTACATTATTATCTCCATCCTCATGCATAATAGCAACGTTTCCACTCACATTATCTTTATCCTTGTGTACAGCATGCGTACTGTTCTATCTCTCACTCCCATAACAAGAGGAAATAAGCATTTGGTTGCAGTCCAAATACAGAGTTCTTCCCATTCCAAGAGTAGATATGGTACATCCCACATTGCCAGTACCCCTAGAATCTAATTTGAAACATTCATCACATGCCTCTACATCATGAACATCTCAATATCCAGGTTACTTCCATGAAAAATTGGTCTCGAACCCACTTGAGTCCACACACAATCCTTGATCATCTCCTCTAGGTCTGTAGGGTGCCAACACTTTTGGGGTCATCACTCTTCCCTTATTCATCCAGAGAGTGCCATCCTCATCTGCCCTTTGGGTCCCATGAGTTCATGAAGGTGATCAATCTCCTAACCCATGGCCCTTAGACAATTATAGTTGTTACCTCCCGACCCTATGTTCATGTGCAACTAGGGAATTAGGAAACTCCTACTTCCATCAGTTTTATCCCTACCTGACCCTAGGATATACTTAGGATTCTAACATAGTACATATCCAACTTGAAACCTTACCCCAAGTCTCCATCATCTCTCATGGCATTCGTGGTCTGACTTACATCCTTTCATAGGGGTCATGGCGACCTATCTACCTCGGTCAAGCCCCATACCATTTACCTCCATGGTAACACATCCACATGCACTCAGAGATGATCATCTATGGGTCTACAGGTTCACTCTTATACTATGTACTCTCCACTTAGCTTCTCAAGATTCTATGAGACCTCTTAGGGTTTCCTCAAACCCAACAAAAGATTATTCATACCCTACAAAAGGGTCCTCTCCCAGGATGGGAGGAAACTATCTCTTGATAGGAATAAAGGTCACAAACGTCCTTATGTCTAGGGTTTACCTTCACATGAGCATGCTTATCCTTAGCAAGCTACTAAGGCACATAGCTAACAAACAGACCACCTTCTAAACCATGCTAGGTCTCCATGGTAGGTCCTACTTGTTTCTATTCCTTCACATTGGACCATCATCATACCTGCCCATGTCACCAACTTATAGGTGAGGGGTTCATCAAACATACACCTTAACCAAGGGGTTTCCTTTTCCTCCAAACATGAGGAGTGCCATGCTCAAATCTATGGAAACTCAAATCTCGTCATGAGCATCAGGTACACCCAGCACTACTAATTCCCCTCTTAGGTCTAGGAACCCTAGGTTCACCTTTTTTATGTCCAACTGCATGCTCAACCCTGTAACCACGTACCAAGCTTGCACAAGGTACAGGATGCACTTCCTATTATCATTCCACTTGAATAACACTTCAGAGTGGAGTCCTCTTCAAGGACAACCAACTAGGTATAAGGCCTCACAACTTGTTACTAAACCTCTTCATGGTCTAAGGAACTCTTCCTCCTATCCCTAAAAGGTAAACACATATACCATAGGCACATAGGTACCAGTAGTCTCATCCTCTCTCTAGGGTTTGGTTCCTCTAAAGGCAACCAAGATACCATGTACGAGGCAACCCCAACCATCCACTTAGGTCGCATCAAACCCGACTTCTCAGGGTTCCTCATATCTTGGAGTCTAAACTTCCAACCTGCTAGCTCGGGTCCTACTCTCTCTCTCTCTCTCTAGATCTTAACCCTACAAACAACTGTATTACTATAGGTCCTCTCTAGAAGGTTGATCAAGCTTACCAACATACACCTACATGGTTGAAACCAATGTTTGCTCCAGATTGTCTATATCTCTTTATGCTCATCTCATAAGCTATCGATCATACTCTCCTGGCTAGGGTTTTAGCCTACTGTCAGCACTACTGACGTACTCTGGGTGCATACTATGCCATGCTCATATAATCCCATAGGGTTTCTATATGGTCATCACTAACCTCATCAATGAAGGAGCTATCCTTCCCTCTAACATGCACGACCCTTCCCAGGGTTGGGTCACCAAAGGTAATAGGTCTACCAACCTCACATGGCTCATATCATCATGGGTATCCAAACCAAAAGTATGTCCACCCACACACATGGTCTACCATGACATCTAACTCATTGTGTCATCCCTCTCTAACCACCACTTAGGGTTAGGGTTAGCATCATACTTAGAGGATGTGCCAGGTCTCTACTTATAATGGAGGTCTCTACCTCCAAGACTAACTCTCTCTACTTATCCTCCTGACAAGAAGGTCTAGCCTCAGGTCTCTCCTGAGGGCATGACAACATATGTCATATGACCTAAGCATGCAACTATTCTTTAGTTTACGCTTAAACCATTAAGCTTATGTCCATGACATCTTACTTACAAGCTTTTCATTATTTTGGTGGAGGATTCCTTAAACCTTATCAACTTTACCCATACCTCAATAGGGTGAGGAAGAGAGATAAAACCCTAAACCTTGTAATCCTAACAGAATTAGGGTTGAGAAGGATGAAAATACGTGAGAGAGTCCTAAAGGTATCTTATTTTGAGTCAGATCCTAAGACATTGGCCAGGTAGTCACACAGATCCAGGAGTCATCATATTCTGACTAGCGGTGTGGAGGAAAATATTGCCAGCCCCCAGACGTGATCCTTTTCTAGACACTTCTATCTTTTGAAAAATCCTCTAATAACTCCTACGACTCTATGGAATTTGTAAAATTTAATAATTAATTAAGATTAAATGAGGAACCAATGCTCTAATACCAAATGTAACAACCCCGCCTACTCGTAACCCCCAATTAAGGGAGACCAAGAGGTTAGAGGCTTTATCCCAATTTTTAGGATTAATGGTTCGACAAATAATCAGTAATAATTATTAAATTCTAAAAAACTATACTGAAAGTTGGAATAAAATAAAACTTTGCATACCTTTTTCCAAAAACTTGGATATCTACTTCTATCCACAATTGGAGTCTATTCTAACTAATCCATCTTGCACTTTAATTCTTATTTTCACAATATGTCACTTTACTATTTGTCCTTTTCAACATTGTACCTAAAACACCGACAAACAAAATGTCGGTCGGCATAAATGAATATGTCGGTATGTGGGGACAACCAAAATTTCACAAGTATGGCTAACAATCTAAATATCACAATCAAGTTAATTAACAAGACAATTTACACTTTCAATGTGACATTCTCCACTGCTTTTAACCTAACCCTGGAATACCCTCTGTAGGGTTTCTCTTTTGCCATTGACTTAAGGCCACCTTCTCAATCCCGAGCTTAGTTTCTGGGGTCACCTCTCATGGTGCCCATTAGTCATGCAACAAAGACCACCTTCTCAGTCTCGAGCTTGGTGTCTGGGGTTACCACTCATGGTCTTCCCTCCTGGTCTTGACCTTTTTGCATCATCCATCAGGGTGGCATGTAGGTGCGAGAATACACACTTATATTATAATTGTTATAACCATAGTGACTTTATGATTTGCAAGTATGAACATACAAACTAATAGGTTGCATTCAATGTGATTAATCATCTAGAAAACCTTCAGGAAACTGATGTGATTAACCATAATTAACCACATACCTAATCCAGAGAAACTTGATGTCCAAGCAATAATGATAAAGAATAATCAAACAAGCAATCAACAATATCTTGAAATTAATGCAATACATCCAAGTGTTATAGTTTATCCAAAACATTCTCAAGATAGACTTGGATTCCACCTTACGCTTTCTAGGCCACCTTTAGGGTTTCATTAGGGATTTAGCCTCCATAATGCTTTTATCATGTTTAACGCTCTTTTAGTTCACAAACCCTAATTTCAACATCATAAGCATAGTTTTTTTGAAAATAGCTCAATATAATTAAAAGAAAGCCATACGACAACTACAAGATAGACATCTCTCACCAAGTAACCAAGCAGCAACTCCTTTTACTGAAAGACATAGCACAAGGCTCAGCTTGGGATGTGATAGGTACGCTTCTGCACCGTCCACCTCTTGTAGTGGTTGTCTACAACAGCTATCTGGGATGAAATTCTCAATATATAAGAGCCTAAGAGTACATCTGGAGAGGAGTTTGCAAAGCCGCTGATAGAGAAAGCCATCCTGAAGACAAAAAAAGATCACCAGACAAACAGCTTGACCATAAAGCAACAACACAGACCTAACAACACAACGTCCCATAAAACAGGATGAGAAACACAACTACCAACGACTAGCACTAAGGTTGCACCAACCAGGAGACCCAGGAAGCAGGCCAAACCCCAGCGATGTAGATATAGACGAAGGATGGCTCATGCAGGTATAAAGGCGGGGAGTAGAGGGTGCCGGGAACTCCACCACCACTCCCGACCACCACTGCGAACAGGGGGCGGAAGACCCACACGAAGCCCAAAACACAGCTATCTCCTCCTTTGCCTGGAGCACCAAGGGGTGCCCTAGCTCACCGTCCGCCCAATAAGGAACCCAAGGCACGACACGACCAACAAACGACCACAGAAAATGCCTACAGGCAGAGACTAAAAAAACCAAAGACACCTGCCACTGACAAAACAACCTAACCAGAAGAACAACACAAGAAAACTAAAAAATAGCGACCCGCCGCCCAACCCCACACCTGCCAAAGACCGTCGTCTCCTCGTCGTCCCCAGCCAACGCCACCCCCATCACCACCACCGAGGTCGAAAGGCTCTTGATCGGGATCCCAGGCGACCGCTTCCAAAGCTGGGCAGCGTCAGCGATGGAATCCACAGCTTTACCAAATGCAGCCTCATAAGATGCTAGAAGCTTCAGCCAAAACCGCAGCAACAACATGTACTCTTCCCCCTTGTACGTCATACAAAACTCAGATCAAGGACCTAAAGCCTGACATGCCGCTTGAGAGGGGAAGGGGGGAACAAAGTGCCAACTTCTCAGGTAGTCTGCAACACAGAAATGCCCCAGCAGCCGAGCCTCGCGCCCACTACTGTGAAGCTCCACGCAAAGCGTCATCAGGTCCAGATATAGGAACTGGATCTGTCGCAGCCGTCGCTAAGAGTTGAGGGACCTAAGGAAAGTGTAGGTATCCGTCTGCCACCTAACTAAGCAAACAGAAGCCGGTCGAGGAAGAGGCCTGGGGGGATACGGGTGGCAATCCCTGGCAGCCGAACCCTTTCCCCCAAGCCATAGCACCGCACAGAGAGAACCCTAGATCACCAGACCTATCGGCTCAAGATTTCTTACATCATAAGCATAGTTGAATGTTAATTAAGTCTAATATATCTCTTTTACACCAAAACTACCATCCTTATCCTTTTAACTCATGTCAAGTTCATTAGACCCAAATATCATCTTTGGTTTCTTTCGAATGGACAACTCATATTTCCTTAGAGTTCAATTCATATATGAACTCTATTTATCACTAATATCACATTAATACACTAGGAAACCCTAATTACCAAATTAAGGGTATTTATTCACAATTAGGAACTTTTATACTCAAAATAGCTTATAACCATCATATCTCAGCTTTATACATGAATATGAACAATTAAAGCCATTAAGAATCATAATTACTAACAATAGGGTTTCAAGGCCCCTTAAAGCTCATTTATATACATGGAACCCTAAATTAATCAAATTATGCATAAAGTTCATCGTTTTAGATCTAATGCTTCTTTTTATAAACAACAGGTTAATATCAACTTTAAACAACCATATAACCATTCCCAAAACAATAAACATCAAAGATTAGGGTCTTTCATTAATTAAACCATTTAAAGATATCATCTTTACATAATTTTTGAATTGCAATCAGAATTAGGTGTCAATTACATTTTTATTGCATTCCTTGCAATTTTCTGATAAAAAAGCACTACTTATTTTATTTTTCTACCATAGGAGTGATTTTTAACAATTTATATAAGATTCCGTCTTTTCCTTGAATATTGGGTAGAGAGGTGACTAACCTTTGTTTTTTGGGAAAAAAAGAGGGTCGTTGGATACTCGGTCATCGTTGACTGAGCATGATTCGATGGCTCACGACACACGTGCTTACTAATAGTTATCTTGAGGCGCAGAGCTCCAGAGCCTTCGATCCCACACGCGGCTTATGGTGGAACCCGATCGGATGATGGCTACTATTCATCTTCTCATGATCTAGTATAGCCACCCATGGCGACGTCACATCCTAAAGCTCACCGGAGCAAAGCCAATCCAAGGATCTGGGGCATGAGGGAAGAGGGCAAGTGACCGATTGTGATCGTGAGGGCCTTCCAAAGCCTAGGGGGTCCTACTTATAGTATCGAGGGTCGATTCTAGTATTCCCCAACCCCTTCTGTTGACTTCCTTTTAGGGAAATTGGGCATTTTTTCTAGAAGCATCTAAAGCATGAAGAACCAGGGTCTAAGATGCACGGAATCCCCTCTCAAACTCAACCATCAAATTTATTCGTCTACACATCGACTAAATCATGAGAAAAATCGGGTGGAAAGACACTCTATCTGCAACCTATCTCCTAGTTTGGCTAGAACTAGAAGATGCATGGCATGTGTTGGATCAGGATCTAATGATATACATTGCTCGCATCCAAACAAAGGAAAACCTGATTTCTATTTTAAAGAAAAAACCTTTTCATTTTAGGATAACTTGGAAAAATCACAACTCTCAAACCATGGCTCCATTTAATCCCAAATTTTGAGGGAAACTTAATATTAACTTAATCTACCTCTCTACCAAATTTGGGCTCATTATCTTAAAGAAAATGTGCCTTTTCTTTAGGTGCAAGATATTACTCAATTAGGCTTATTCACATCTTTTCTCTTTCTTTACTTATTATCTTGCAACTTGGACTCTTGGAACCCAAGAAATCATAAGGTTTCGAAATCCTTTTTGAAGGATTCTTATTATCCTTCTGGATGCATCCACATCCTTTATTTCTCATTATCTTACTTATTTCTTTATTAATATATCTCTTTTTAAGGATTTTTCTTTATCTTTCATTTCCTTTTTCCTCTTTTCGTATTTCTTTTATTAGAAATCACTTAGAGATTTCTATGTATTTCTCATAATTACTTTGCTTAATATCCATTATCTTGTATCTTTTCCTTTTATTTGGACTTTTCTTCTTTTCATCTCTTTTATTTCCATTATTGGATTAATCTAATAATAGAAATTATGAAATTCCTATCAAAAGGGATATTTGCAAAGAAATCCATCTTTTGAAGCAAAGTATACAACCTTTTCAGTTAAGTCCTCATTCACAAAAGCTTTACAATACAATTATGAAAACATATGCAAAAATTGAGGTTGTAACAGTGAGGGTGGTCCTGTTCGGTTTGAAAACACTGCTAGCAAGGTTGTGAGTGAGACAACGGCCAGTACCAAATACTTTAAGAACATATAAAAAAACAAATTTAGTTTGTTTAGATTAAAAAAAAATAGAAGGACAAATAATGAAAATTATTTTATCTTCATGATAGCTTAACCTAAAGTTCCTTATAATTTAATTTGAGAGGTTTCTATATATTATGTTTCCCCATGGGCCGAAAACAAAGGGAGTTACAAACACTAGCCTCCAATCTCTAAAAAATGGATAGGCTAGTTGTAACTCTAGACAAACATAATCTCTATGCTTAGAACAAAAAAAATCAAAAGAAAAGAAACACTTTAGATCTCTGTGTTAGCTTTGTATCTCTACACAAAAAGGAACTTAGTGTATAACTACAAAGAAAAGAGTACGGGAGCATCTTAACTCACTAGTCAGATATGAGAGACTTGAACCTTCCATCCTATAAAATCCTCTCACCTATGGGGCATCCTAGAAAGAGAAAGGAAGCTATAAGGTTCAGCTAGCTTTGCTCCATATTCAATAAATCTGATCGAGAGTCTATTCACCTCTTTGTGGATCAAGCTACTTGTCCACCCAAGATCTGTCAGCTTAAGATTAGCCAACACTAGCCTAAGCTTGTACCTCCAAGAAAGCCTAGACTCGTATTGAAAATATTGAAAAACATTTGTTTATCGCATTCAAGTCTAACCCTTTAGGAGTTTCATACTAATGCAAAATTCTAGACATACCTCTAAGGCCTTAACATAGCAATCCACTATGTCAGATCTCGTGAAAAGACCCATGAAACCCACCATAATGCGACAATGGGGGTCTCTAAATAATGCCCCATATGCCCAATTCGACAAGATCGGGTTACCTTGTGTAACGCCTGGGCGCACTGCCCAAGGCTCTAGTATAGTTTTAGGAAATGTAACGACGTTGCCTCCCGATAACCCCCAATCAAGGGAGACCAAAAGGTCAGAGTCGTTAGCCCAATTTTTCAGATCAATGGTTCGATAAGTAATCAATGATAATTACTAAATTCTACCAAAACTATACTAAAAAGCTAGAATAAAATAAAACGTTGCATACCTATTTAAAATCTTGGATTTCTAAACTACTATCTACAACTGGAGTCTATTCTAACTAATCCTTCGTGTACTTTAATTCATATATTCACATTGTATCAATTTACTGTTTGTTCTTTTCCATTTTGTACCTAAAACCCTGATAAACAAAACGTCGGTCAGCATAAATGAATATATCAGTATTTGGGGGAAACAATAATCATGCAATTAACTGTAACAACATATTGCAATCAATTATGGTTTAGCATGCAAACTTTATACTTTAAACATAACTACTCAATCCATACATACCCTAACCTCTGTGTTGTCCCTGTAGTGGACATGGATGCTACCTCTCATATGGTAGATCCCAACTGACCCCCATGATCCTACCTAATAGGTAGATCAATACCTAGGGTCAAAGAGTCACATGGCACTACCCATAGGTAGCCCAATCACTAACTCATGATATGCTAAAGAGTCGCATGGCACTACCCATAGGTAGCCCAATCACTAACTCATGATAACCTGATGGTCCTACCTAATAGGTAGACCATGTACTAGGTCATCCTTTTCATCATTAGAAAAGCCACAGAGGAGGACCTGGATATGAGCTAGTTATCTACACATATTTATGGTGATAGTCATAGTCACTTTATAGTTGCATGAAATAAAAGTCATCCAAGCAGTTATTTTCAGGCAACCGATAAAACATTCAGGAATCACAGTGAAACTAAAGCAATTTAACCATAAGCGTAACCACATACGTGATTCATAGTAACTTGATGTCCAAGCAAGAATAACCAAGAACATTCAATCAAGCAATCAACAATATCCTAAAATTAATGCATAACATCCAAGTGTCACTGTTTATCCATAACATTCTCAAGATTGACTTGGATTTCACCTTAGGATTTGTAGGCCAACTAGGGTTTTATTAGGGTTTTAGCCTCCATCATGCTTTTATCATGATTAATGCTCTTTTAGTCCACTAACCCTAATTTCAACATCACAGGCATACTAGAATGTCAATTAAGTCTGATATATCTGTTTTACCATATTTATCCTTTTAAGTTATGTCACGATCATTAAGACCAATTATCATCTTCGGTTTCTTTCAAATTGATAACTCATATTTCATTATAGTCCAATTCACATATGAGCTCTATATATCACTAATTCCACATTTATTCACTAAGAACCCTAGTTACCAAATTAAGGGTATTTATCCACAATTAGAATCTTTTATACTCGAAATTGCTTAGAATCATCATATCTCATCTTTATTCGTGGATTTGAACAATTAAATCCATTAAGAGTGATAATTACCAAAATTAGGGTTTCAAGGCCCATTAAAGCATATTCATGTATATGGAACCCTACATTAATCAAACTACACATAAAGATCTTCCTTTTGGATCTAATGTGTCCTTTTTATAATCAACATGTTAATATTGATTAAAAATACCCATAATACCTTTCTCAATCTTTTTAACATCAATACTAGGGTTTCTTAATCATTAATGCATTAAAGTTGAAAACTTTAACTACTTTTCAAATTGTAAGAGGAATTAGGCTCTAACACTCTTTTTAATGGATTCCTCATATTTTTCTGAGAAAAATTCATATATTATTTGCTACCATCGGAGTTCCGAATAATTAATAAGGAATATTGCAAGAGTTACTTACTTGGACCAATGGGAGGCTGACACATCAGCCATCCCATGCAGTGTAACTTGGCCAATTTGGAAACATAACCAAATTACACTTATACTGTAACATCCCTAACCTAGGTTATGCTTTAACCCTAAGTGTTTTGTTTAAGAAGGATAATTATATGTTTGATATTATCTTTTGAAAAGTAATTAAAGCTCAAGAGGAACTTATATTTCAATTTTAGTCCATTTTGAATGATGTTGAAATGATATTTTACTTGTTTTGAACTAAAGTGCAATTTACCCAAGTTGAGGGGTTAATTTGCAAATTGTGCATGAAAATATGTTCCTCAAATGATGAAGAATCATGATAATGAAAATGATGCAGAGGTATGGCTAGTGATATCCTGAGTACCAAGAAAGAGCTGATAAAGCAATGTTTGTCCATTAAAATCTAGTTTTGGTGTAATGTGAAATTTACCCAAAACCCAGGGTTCAATATGCAAATTACCACTTCAAACTAGTCCCTAATGTTTCTTGGAATCAGGTAGAGCAAAGAAAATGAGACGGGCATCTCATTTGTACCTCTTTGAAGGAGAGAGATTCTTGATATCAAAATAATCAAGATTTAAGCATAATTGAAACCCTAATTCAATTTAATGCAAAAATAATTATATTAAATGGATTGCCCTTCAACCAAAATTTTAGAAGTTGAAATCCACATATATGGACGTCCTTGTGCCTTGCAAAGGCAATGGAAATATCTACGTGAGTGGAGAACCCACTCACATTAAGAAAATAAAAAGAAATATCCACTAACTTGTGGATATTATTATAAGGGTTAAGGTGCTTAATTTTCTTTTCTTTAAATCATGGATAATTGAGAGGAATAAGAGGAAAAGAATATATCCTCATAAACAAGGAAGGGAAGGGGGAAAGTGGCAAGGAAATGGAGGAGATAATCCCTACTCTCTCTCTCACTCTCTTAAATGAATTTTTAATAAAATGCATATATGCTCATTTATCCATAGCTTGAATGGGTAATTTCGAATCCACTTTCACTTATTGCTTGCAAAACAACCAAGGGAGCTTGGTAGCAACAAGAGGACGACCCCCAACCTGTTGGTAACTTCTTGATCTCCTTTCATCTCAAATCCATGGTGGAAATCACAAATCAATGCTTGATTTCTTACTTTCTTCACTCAATCTTCAACTCTAGCCAATCTTTTCACTTGAAAGCTTGAGGATAAGCCATGGGATAGTTGAAGAAGCTTCATCCACCATTGTTGACGTGAAGCTTGGAGCCTTGAAGCTCATTTGAAGGCAGGTTATATAACTTGAACCCTTATTCATTGTTATTGAATTCAATTCCTCAATTCAATATGTTTTCTTCTTGAAATTCCTTTGATTAATTGATGAAACTACCATGGAAATGGCAGTAGAATTCCAGAGGTTGAAGCTTGATGATGATGACATAATCTCAAGAAAACATCTCAATTAATATCATAGGCAAACGTTTTTAACAATATAGTCCAATCGGTTTCACCAAACCGTTTGGTGACCAAACGGTTTGCAAACCGTTTGGAGGTTTGGGTCCCAAACCGTTTGGAGGTTTGGGTCCCAAACCGTTTGGAGTGGTTGACCGAATGGAGGGGGTTGACCGTTTAAGGAGGGTTCTTGATGTGTTAAATAATGATCTAATAGATTTAATTGATTAGCTTCTAAAGGTTCCATGATTGGATAATCTACCAATTGCAAACCCTAAACGGATTAAAGCATTACAACCCTAAATTATTTGATTCAATTTCATGTTGGTTGAGTAAATGATTTCATCAAACCATTTGGTGCTCAACCGGTTTTCAAACCGTTTGTGGATCAAGGTTTTTTCATTTGAGAAAGGTTGATCGTTTGTAAGAAATGGTTTCAAAACCGTTCAATAGGGTTGACCGTTTGGTGAAGGTTGATCGTTTGAGATGAAACAGTTTCAAACCGTTTGAGAAGGAAAAGGTCTTTCAGACCGTTTGAAAGGAAACAACTTCAAAACCATTTAAGGGGTTACAAACTCAAGACCGTTTGAAGTTCTAGACCCAAGACCGTTTGAGGGTGTGATCTCAAGACCATTTGAAGGTCATGATCAAACCGAATGAAGGTTTAAAGTGATCAAATCTTTTAGAGAATTAAGATGATGATTAATCCATTGATCCAATGGTTGATAATAATGATAATCAAATATAGGTACAATTGTTGAATCCCTAAAGTACCTAGATGATTAGTACCTTTAAAATTATTAACCCTAAAAGGTTATGAAAGTAATGTCTTAGTACACTATGTCAATCATAGTTGTATGTACTTGATGGAAGGGTTGATGTAACCCAATCAAGTTGAGAGAATGATAGAAAGGACTTCATACATGAGTATTAATCATGTGGTGATTAGAGTATGATCCTTAGTGAAGAGATCATGAAAACCCTAATCGAGAAGGTTAATGAACCCCAACCCTAATTCAGGGCAATTCTGAGTGAAGCCCTAATCTAGGGTAATAGTGAAACCTAAATTGAGGGTGATGACATGAGTAATCCTAAGTTACGGTTATGAAATGTAAAACCCTAATTTAGATGAATAATAAACCATAATTATGTGTAATTGAATATGAAACCCTAATTAGGATGAATAGTAAACCCTAATTGTAGGATATTGAATATAAACCTTAATCTAGGGTGATATTATGTGGAACCCTAATTTAGGGTGATGTTATGTAAAACCTGGGTATATTAATGTGATGTGGAACTTAAATTCAAGGTGATGATATGTAATGCTATATGAAACCCTAATCTTGGTCAATATGGCGATAAACCATAACCCTGGTCTGGGTAATGTGATGAGTATCCCCAAATGACCTGAAATGGGAAACCCTAACCCTAGTGAGGGAATAGTGGTGTTACCCTTGAATAGTGATGTTATATTTGTTTTGCATGGTGCTGATATGAAATTGATGTAACGGTTATTATCTGTACCAACCATGCAGGTATCATGAGATGCTAAACATAGCCAGGTATGAGTTATAATGTTTTATTTATTAAAATTGTTATTGGGCCTTATGCGCCATAATATGGCTTGTTGCCTAGTAAGAGGTAATAAGAGAATTAATGGGCCTTAAGTGCCATGAGTGATGCTTGTGTAACAAGTATCATGTTTACCTTGGTCAGATGACCTAAAGGTGATAGTTACCTGGAAAAGTGGTAACAGTGCTCAGTGATGAGTTAATGGTTTGAATACCCAGAACCGTATGATTATGGCATTGAGTTTGTGAAGGGATGAGTATTCCCAGTATTGAAATGAGGAACTGAGATCCCAATGTCTTATAAAGACTGAGAAGTAACTGATGAAAATAGTACATGTTTCTTTGTAGCATTTGTCCTAATAAGTTATGTTTGAAAACTTGACTGATGCTAAAAGAATATGATAATGTACTTAATTAATCAAGTGAAATCTTTTCATGTAGTGCTCTGACCATAGATCCATCATCGTCAGTAGCTGGTGATGGTGAAACAGGTTTTCCTACGAGATCTCCTAGAGTTTGCATATTTTTGAATATGTGGGGGTCAATGGGAGAAAATATTTGTACGTCCTAATGGGGGAATTGATGGAAGGTAAACATTAAACCTCTTAATCCTTCATTATATGTGTCGGGATGGATGTATCATGAATCTCCTGATGATGTTAATGCCAGATTGATGGAGGTAAACATGAAATCTCTCGATTGCGAAGAGAGTACAGCTGCCACTATAACTCTATTGTGAAGATGCCACTATACCCTGGCAAACTATTTAGCATAGACACTAGATGTCCTGCATGTGATCTCACACTGACCGAGATGTGGGAAGTCGTGGAATCTAGCTCTTCCATTGACTTTGTATGGTACCGATTTCGACTTCACAATGGTCGATTGGAGTATGAGTGGTATACCTTATCTCCTCAGAGCTTAAGTATGTTTGTAAAATGTAATCAGCCATGTAGCGTATTTGCATAAGATTGAAATATGAGAACCACTGGTTGATGTTATCTTTCTTAGCATGCTATAGATGGATAAATATTATATATGTCACTTACCCAATACTCAAGTTGCATTATCAAGTTATAGATGAAATGCTTAAGTTAGAATGTTGCTCTAATCTACATAGATAACGAATTATCTATTTTTGAATATATGTTTCCACTGCTCAATTTATTTCTATTAAACTACAACGATAATGTTTTCGGTGGAGAGTTATATCACTTGCTGGGGCAATTTACAAATTGTCTCACCCCCGTGGGATCCAACATTTTTAGGTAAACGCTGAGAAAGAGGTAGAAACCCTACAGCCAAGGAAGAGCAGCAATAGCAACAACAGGGACAACAGTAATCCTTCAGGTGGAAATATTGGCTGTCAAGCTTTGTATAGAAAGTCCTATGTGTTTTCTCTGTACTCTTAGGTCCTAGGAGTCAATGGATAGTGTTTTGTAAATCGATCTGAGATTTTGGTTTGAATACCTCGAGGATTTTGTTACTTGTTCTTTTAGTAAAGCAATGATGTATATATATACCCCTCGAGAAGAGATAGTATAGTGAATGTACTTTGTGGACCAGTATGTAAATATAATACTGTGGTTCTTGTTTAAAGAGTTTTCCTGAGAATGGATCTCTTTGTAAATGGTTTTAATTTTTAGTGATTTTTAGTAATCCGCTATTAGTGATCACTTACGCATTAGTTAATCTTGTTATATTGGTTAATACCGATTTATACGCCACAAGTTTAGTGGTATCAGAGATCTAGGTTCGCTGAGTCTACAAAGACATAGGATTAAGGTTGTTGAGTCTGTTCTAGTGTCTTCCAGTTTATCTGATAGTGTCTTCTGCTCATATAGGAGGAGAAGAACTTGAAGATGTCTGGATCACATAATGAACATGCTATTGAGACCAGCGTTGCTGCACCAGGAGGAGGTGCAAGGGATAAAGCTAGGGAGGAACCAGTACTTGAGATTCCTCATCGTGATCAAGCTGCACTAGAAAATCCAACTTTCCATGCCCTATTTGGCCAGTTTATGGCAACCATGACAAATATGGCAGATAGAATGTGACCACTTGCACCAAGAACACCAGCCCACAATGAAGGACATGGAACCGACAAGACTTTTAAGAGACTTCGCCGTGCTGGTGCCATAGATTATGTTGGTACAACCGGCCCAATTTATGTAGATTTGTGGTTAACTGAGTTGGAGAAATCTTTTAGAATCCTCAACATCCCTGAAGTAGAGAAGGTAAGACATGTTGTATACCTACTGAAGGGGAGTGATGGTCATTGGTGGACCATCGAGGAAGGCAAAAGACCCAGTGTTGAAGTCGAATGGGATGAATTCCAACATGAATTTTTTGCTAGATACTTTCCCAAGACGTATCTAGATGAGAAGATCTCTCAATTTGAGAGGTTGAGGCAAGGACAGATGAACATTAGCGAGTATGAAGCTAGGTTCATGGAGCTTTTGCGGTTCTATCTGCATATGGAATCTACGGATGAGAGGATTCGATGTTTCGAGAAAGGGTTGAATGCTGAATTGACCACTCTGGTGTCTTCTTTAGAGAACAAGGAGAGGTTTTCTACTTTTGTGAGAGGTCTGTGATCGAGAAACGGCAAACCAGTGGTAAGAAATAGTACACATAGTTTCAAGGACAAAGGTCCGAGATCTTTAAGAAGTCGAGGTTCTCTACACCACCACCACTATCAAGGTTTAATACCCCGACGCAGTGGACGTCAAGTAGGGGTAGGGGTCATAGTTTTGCTACAAGTAGAGCCCCCAGTACAGCATCAGTGACAGGACCACCCAGGCAGAGTTTGGGAAGCTACAACTTCTTTTAGTGTGGGAGGTCAAGACACTTGATGAGAGATTGTCCTGAGAAAGTCAGAACTGTAACTCAACCCCAGAGGCAAATGCAGCAAGGCTCATAGAGGAGATATGTAATGACCCTGTCTCCCGGTAACCCCCACTTAAGGGAGACCAAGAGATCAGAGTCATTATCCCAATAAACTGGATCAAAGGTAAAATAATAGTGGTAAAAAGGAAGTGAAACCCTAATTATGGTTAAAACCCTAAAAGGACAAATAACTCTAGGAAATAACTAGGATTAATAGATCATGATGACAAGATTATTGATAGAAAAAAATGGATGTCTTTTCAGGATCATCCTGTGTGTACTTTCTTGATTTCTTGATTGGTCGAGTTATTTCTGCATTCAAGCCTGCTTAACAGGTATGTGGTTAATTATGATTAATCGCCTTAGCTTCCCGATGATTTCTCAGAAGTTTAATCGCATTGAATGCAATCTAAACAGTGTGGATATTCATATTGCAATTATAAATTCACTATGACTATCACAGTTATATACACATGTGAATTTTCGCACCTACATGCCACCCTGATGGAAGATGCCATAAAGGTCAGGCCCAGGAGGGTAGACCCATGGGCACCATGAGAGGTGACCCCAGACACCAAGCTCGGGAATGAGAAGGTGGTCTATTATGCATGACTATGGAGTACCATGAGAGGTGACTTCCAAGCACCAAGCTCGGGATTGAGAAGGTGGCCTTAAGTCAATGGCAAAAGAGAAACCCTAGAGGGGTATGCTAGGGTTAGGGAAAAAGCGGTGGAGAATGACACATTGAAAATGTAAACTGTCTTGTTAAATAATTTGATTGTGATTATTAAATTGTTAGCCATATCTGTGAATTTTTGGATGTCCCCACATACTAGTATATTCCTGTATATTGATCGATGTTTTGTTTGTCGGTGTTTTAGGTACAACCCTGAAATGAACAAACAGTAAAGTGACACCTTGTGAAATTAAGAAAAAAGTGCAAGGAGGATTAGATAGATTTATTCAAACTCTGGATAGATAGATTACCAAAGTTTTTCAATGGTAAGTAAAGTTTTAATTTTATACCCAATTCCAGTTTAGTTAGTAGAATTTCATAATTATTATTGATTATTTTTCGAACCTTTGATCCGGTTTATTGGGATAATGGCTCTGATCTCTTGGTCTCCCTTAAGTGGGGGTTACCGGGAGACAGGGTCGTTACAATAAAATAATAGTGGTAAATAGGAAGTGAAATCCTAATTATGGTTAAAACCCTAAAAAGGACAAATAACTCTAGGAAAAAAATAGGATTAATCGATCATGATGACATGATTAATGATAGAAAAAAATGGATGTCTTTTCGGGATCAACCTGTGTACTTGCTTGATTTCTTGATTGGTCGAGTTATTTCTGCATTCAAGTCTGCTTAATAGGTATGTGGTTAATTATGATTAATCGCCTTAGTTTCCCGATGATTTCACGAAAGGTTAATCGCATTGAATGCAATCTAAACAGTTTTGATGTTCATACTGCAATTATAAAGTCACTATGACTATCACAGTTATATACACATGTGAATTCTCGCACCTACATGCCACCCTAATGGAAGATGCCATAAAGGTCAGGCCCAGGAGGGTAGACCCATGGGCACCATGAGAGGTGACCCCAGACACCAAGCTCGGGAATGAGAAGGTGGTCTATGATGCATGACTATGGAGCACCATGAGAGGTGACTCCCATGCACCAAGCTCGGGATTGAGAAGGTGGCCTTAAGTCAATGGCAAAAGAGAAACCCTAGAGGGGTATGACAGGGTTAGGGCAAAAGCAGTGGAGAATGACACATTGAAAATGTAAACTATCTTGTTAAATAATTTGATTGTGACTATTAAATTTTTAGCTATATATGTGAATTTTTGGATGTCCCAACATACCAGTATATTCTTGTATACTGATCAATGTTTTGGTTGTCGGCGTTTTAGGTACAACCCTGAAATGAACAAACAGTAAAGTGACGCCTTGTGAAATTAAGAAATAAAGTGCAAGGAGGATTAGATAGATTAATTCAAACTTTGGATAGATAGATTTCCACAGTTTTTCAAAGGTAAGTATAGTTTTAATTTTATACCCAATTCCAGTTTAGTTAGTAGAATTTCATAATTATTATTGAATATCTATCAAACCTTTGATCTGGTTTATTGGGATAACAACTCTGATCTCTTGGTCTCCCTTGAGTGGGGGTTACCAGGAGACGGGGTCGTTACAAGATAGTTTTCTATTGGTGCTCGAGGACGTGGACAAGTGTCCCAATCTAGATCGTCGGCACCCAACAACCGAGCACAGGGTCAACAGCAAGCAACGGCTAGATTCTATGCTATGAATCAACTTGAAGCAGTAGTCAACCCTCGGGTTGTGACAGGTCAGATGCAACTATTTTATTTTGATTTGTCTTCATCCTGCTTTGTATTTGTGTTAATTGATCTGGGTGCTACGCATTCCTTTACCACTCGAGAAGTGATTCATGACTATAACATGATTGTTAGTCATTGAACAGATAGTTTGATGCTAGAAACCCCTTTGTTGGGATCTGCAGTGTTGCAGGAGGTGTGTTCTCCCTGCACTCTTTCTTTTTCTGATCATCACATTCAAGTGGACCTTATACCACTTGAGATGCAGGGTTTTGATATAATCCTTGTGATGGACACCCTAGAAAATTATAAGGTTATCTTGGATTGTAGTTCCAAGCAAGTTGTGTTTACAGATGATGGTGACACGTGGATCTTTTAGGGAGACAAAAAGATCCTTCCAACCTGTTTAGTGTCAGCTATGGTAGCTGAGAAGTTGATGAGACAGGGATGCTTTGCATTCTTGGCTCATGTGGTAGATACCATAATGGAGATCCCTAATCTTCTTGAGGTTCCAATAGTTAGGGAGTTTGAGGATGTATTTCTTGAAGAACTTCTAGGTGTTCCTCCACCACGAGAGATTGATTTTGAGATTAATCTAATCCCAGGAACGCAACCAATAGGAAAAACCCCGTATAGAATGGCACCTGCTGAGATGGCAGAGCTCAAGAAACAACTGTAAGAGTTGCTTGAGAAAGGATTTATCCAACTGAGTACTTCACCATGGGGTGCTCCAGTCCTCTTTGTAAAGAAGAAGGATGGGTCTATGCGATTATGCATCGACTATAAACAGTTGAACAAAGTCACCATAAATAACAAGTATCCTCTGCCAAGGATTGATGACTTGTTCGATCAGTTGTGTGGTGCAACTATCTTCTCTAAAATAGATTTGAGGTCGGGATACCACCAGTTGCGTATTAAGGAGAGTGATATACCTAAGTCTGCTTTTAGGACAAGGTATGGTCACTATGAGTTCATAGTTATGTTGTTTGGACTAACTAATGCACCAGCTGCATTCATGGAAATCATGAATAGAATCTTCAGACCTTTTCTTGATCAGTGTGTAGTAGTCTTCATAGATGATATATTGATCTACAACAGAGATACTCAACAGCATGAGCAGCACCTCCGTTAGGCTTTGACTTTTCTAAGAGAGCATAAGCTATATGCTAAGTTTAGCAAATGCGAGTTCTGGTTACCAAGAGTTTCTTTTATAGGACACGTTATATCTGCCTCAGGTATTCGTGTTGATCCTAAGAAGGTAGAATATGTCCTGCAATGGGAACAGCCGAAGACATCGACGGAGGTTCATTGTTTTCTTGGACTAGCAGGCTATTACAGAAGGTTCATCAAGAACTTCAGTTCTATAGCTTTACCCCTGACTAAGTTGACCAGAAAGGACGTTCCTTTTGTATAAAATGACAAGTGCCAACAATCCTTCCAGTTGCTGAAGGAAAGGTTAACTAGTGCACATGTGTTAGTGTTACCTGAGCAAGGGAAGGGGTACATAGTCTTCTGTGATGCATCCAAGAACGGTCTAGGATGTGTGTTGATGCAGGATAAACAAGTGATTTCTTTTGCTTCTTGACAGCTTAAGAAACATGAGGAGAATTATCTGACACACAATCTAGAGCTAGCTGTTGTGGTCCATGCTTTAAAGATCTAGAGACATTATCTCTATAGAGAAACATTCCAGATTTTCATAGACCATAAGAATCTAAAGTATATCTTCTCATAGCATGAGCTGAACATGAGACAGTGCCACTAGATGGAATTAATCAAGGACTATGATAGTACAATTGATTATCATCCAGGGAAGGCTAATGTGGTTGTTGATGCACTAAGTGGGAAATCAGCATCACCAGCCTTAGATAAAGCATAGTTGAACTCTTTAGTGTGCTTTAAAAGAGATATGCTTATCTCCTTAAGGCAAGACAATATATAGCTTAAGGTGTCGTTGTTAGCCGGGCTATTAGCTGAGATGCAAGTAAAACCTACTTTGAGGCAGCAGATTAAGGAAGCACAACAAGCAGATATTGTGATTCAGTATATCAGATCAGAGTATGGTAGTGTGAAACAAGATGGTTTACATGAGTCAGAGGATCAGGTAGTCTGCTACTGTGGTAGGATGGTAGTACCTAATGCTAGTAACTTAAGGAAGTTGGTTCTAGAAGAAGCTCATTCTTCAATGTATGTTATGCATCCAGGGAGCACCAAGATGTATCATAACTTAAAAGATATGTATTGGTGGCCTGGATTGAAGAAATATGTAGCTAAGTTTGTTATGCGGTGTCCGGTGTGTTAGCAGGTAAAAGTTGAACATCAGAAGCCTACAGGAACAATGCAACCTCTTCCTATACCGCAGTGGAAATGGGATCATGTAACCATGGACTTTGTGGTTGGTTTGCCTAGAACAGCCAAAAGTCATTATTCCATATGGGTGATAGTTGATAGGTTGAAAAAGACAGCACATTTCCTTCCTGTGAAAACAACCGACACAACTGAGAAGCTTGCAAAGATATACATAGATGAGATAGTGTGTTTGCATGGGGTTCCAGCTAAAATTGTTTCTGATAGAGGTCCCCAGTTCACAAGTCATTTTTGGGAACGACTGCATAAAGCTTTGGGTACGCAATTAAGGTTTAGTATAGCCTTTAACCCACAGACAGATGGACAATCTGAGAGGACCATACAAACCTTGGAGGACTTGCTTAGGGCATGTGTCCTTCAGTTTGTAGGAAGTTGGGATATACACCTAAGCTTGATAGAATTTTCTTATAATAATAGCTATCAGCACAGTATTGAGATGGCACCACATGAGGCATTGTATGGTAGACATTGTAGATCTCCCTTATGTTGGTATGAAATAGGAGAATATCAACTTTTTGTTCTGGAGCTAGTACATCAAACAACTGAGAAGATTAAACTAATACAACAATAGTTGAAAGTTGCCCAGGATAGACATAAATTTTATGCTGATAAATGTCATAGACCCTTAGAATTCCAAGTTGGAGACAGAGTATACCTCAAGGTCTCACCTTTGAAAGGTATCCTGAGATTTGGAAAGAAGGGGAAGTTAGCTCCTAGATTTATGGGGCCTTATCTGATCATTGAAAGGATGGGAAAGGTAGCCTATAAGCTGGAGTTGCCACCTGAGCTTCATAGATTGCACCCAGTATTCCATATCTCCATGTTGGGGAAGTGTCATCCTGAAACAGAGTTAGTTCTGCAACCTGTGGAGGTGGAACGAAATGATGATATATCTTATGTTGAAGGACATGTGTTGGTTCTTGAAAGAAGATTTAAAAAGCTGAAAAAGAAAGACATATGTCTTGTAAAAGTTCTCTGGCATCACCATGGCATTGAAGAAGCTATGTGGGAGCTAGAGGAAGAGATGAGGAGGAAGTACCCTTCTCTTTTCTCTTGATGATTTCGGGGACAAAATCCTTGTAAGGGGTGGATAATTTGTAACATCCCTAACCTGGGTTGTGCTTTAACCCTAGGTGTTTTGTTTAAGAAGGATAATTATATGCTTGATATTATCTTTTGAAAAGTAATAAAGCTCAAGAGGAACTTATATTTCAATTTTAGTCCATTTTGAATGATGTTGAAATGATATATTACTTGTTTTGAACTAAAGTGCAATTTACCCAAGTTGAGGGGTTAATTTGCAAATTGTGCATAATAAGATGTTCCTCAAATGATGAAGCATCATGAGAATGAAAATGATGCAGAGGTATGTCTAGTGAAAGCCTGAGTACCAAGAAAGAGCTGAGAAAGCAATGTTTGTGCATTAAAACCTAGTTTTGGTGTAATGTGCAATTTACCCAAAACCTAGGGTTCAATATGCAAATTACCACTTCAAACTAGTCCCTAATGTTTCTTGGCATCATGTAGAGCAAATAAAATGAGAGGGTCATCTCATTTGTACCTCTTTGAAGGAGAGAGAATCTTGATATCAAAATAATCAAGATTTAAGCATAATTGAAACCCTAATTCAATTTAATGAAAAAATAATTATATTAAATGGATTGCCCTTCAACCAAAATTGTAGAAGTTGAAATCCACATATATGGACGTCCTTGTGCCTTGCAAAGGCAATGTAAATATCTATGTGAGTGGAGAACCCACTAACATTAAGAAAATAAAAAGAAATATCCACTAACTTATGGATATTATTATAAGGGTTAAGGTGCTTAATTTGCTTTTCTTTAAATCATGGATAATTGAGTGGAATAAGAGGAAAATAATATATCCTCATAACCAAGGAAGGGAAGGGGGAAAGTGGCAAGGAAATGAAGGAGATAATCCCTACTCTCTCTGTCTCTTAAATGAATTTTAAATAAAATGCATATATACTTATTTATCCATAGCTTGAATGGATAATTTCGAATCCACTTTCACTTCTTGCTTGCAAAACGACCAAGGGAGCTTGGTAGCAATAGTAGGACGACCCCCAACCTGTTGGTAACTTCTTTATCTCCTTTCATCTCAAATCCATGGTGGAAATCATAAATCAATTCTTGATTTCTTACTTTCTTCACTCAATCTTCAACTCTAGCCAATCTTTTCACTCGAAATCTTGAGGATAAGCCGTGGGATAGTTGAAGAAGCTTCATCCACCATTTTTTACGTGAATCTTGGAGCCTTGAAGCTCATTTGAAGGTGGGTTATATAACTTGAACCCTTATTAATTGTTATTGAATTCAATTCCTCAATTCAATATGTTTAATTGTTCTTCTTGAAATTCCTTTGATTAATTGATGAAACTACAATGGAAATGGCAGTAGAATTCTAGGGGTTGAAGCTTGATTATGATGACATCATCTCAAGCACACATCTAAATTAATATCATAGGCCAACAGTTTAAACAATATGGTCCAATTGGTTTCACCAAACCGTTTGGAGGTTTGGGTCCCAAACTGTTTGGAGTGGTTGACCGAATGGAGGGGATTTACCATTTAAGGAGGGTTGTTGATGTGTTGAATGATGATCTACTAGATTTAATTGATTATCTTCTAAAGGTTCCATGATTGGATAATATACCAATTGCAAACCCTAATCAAATTTAAGCATTACAACCCTAATTGATTTGATTCAATTTCATGTTGGTTGAGTAAATGGTTTCATCAAACTGTTTGGTGCTCAAACGGTTTTCAAATCATTTGAGGATCAAGGGTTGACCGTTTGAGAAAGGTTGACCATTTGTAGGAAACGGTTTCAAAACCATTTGATAGGGTTGACCATTTTGTGAAGGTTGACCGTTTGAGATGAAACGGTTTCAAACCGTTTGAGAAGGAAAAGATCTTCAACACCGTTTGAAAGGAAACGGTTTCAAAACCATTTAAGGGGTTAAGAACTCAAGACCGTTTGAAGATCTATCCCCAAGACCATTTGAGGGTGTGATCTTAAGACCGTTTGAAGGTCATGATCAAACCGAATGAAGGTCTAAAGTGATCAAATCTTTTGGAGAATTAAGATGATGATTGGTCCATTGATCAAATGGTTGATAATAATGATAATCAAAGATAGGTACAATGGTTGAATCCCTAAAGTACCTAGATGATTAGTACCTTTAAAATGATTAACCCTAAAACGTTATGAAAGTAATATCTTAGTACACTATGTCAATCATAGTTGTATGTACTCGATGGAAGGGTTGATGTAACCCAATCAAGTTGAGAGAATGATAGAAAAGAATTCATACATGAGTATTAATCATGTGGTGATTAGGTTATGATCCTTAGTGAAGAGATCATGAAAACCCTAATTGAGAAGGTTAATGAACCCCAACCCTAATTTAGGGCAATTCTGAGTGAAACCCTAATCTAGGGTAATAGTGAAACCCAAATTGAGGGTGATGACATGAGTAATCCTAAGTTAGGGTTATGAAATGTAAAACCCTAATTTAGATAAATAATAAACCCTAATTATGGGTAATTGAATATGAAACTCTAATTAAGGTGAATAGTAAACCCTAATTGTGGGATATTGAATATGAACCCTAATCTAGGGTGATATTATGTGGAACCCTAATTTAGGGTGATGTTATGTAAAACCCTAGTATATTAATGTGATGTGGAACTTAAATTCAGGGTGATGCTATGTAATGCTATATGAAACCCTAATCTTGGGCAATATGGTGATAAACCATAACCCTGATCTGGGTAATGGGATGAGTATCCCCAAATGACCTGAAATGGGAAACCCTAACCCTAGTGAGGGAATAGTGGTGTTACCCTTGAATAGTGATGCTATATTTGTTTTTCATGGTGCTGATATGAAATTGATGTAACGGTTATTATTTGTACTAACCATGTAGGTATCATGAGATGATGAATATAGCCAGGTATCAGCTATGATGGTTTATTTATTAAAATTGTTATTGGGCCTTATGTGCCATTATATGCCTTGTTGCCTAGTAAGAGGTAATAAGAGAATTAATGGGTCTTAAGTGCCATGAGTGATGCTTGTGTAACAAGTATCATGTTTACCTTGGTCAGATGACCTAAAGGTGATAGTTACCTGGAAAAGTGGTAACAATGATCAGTGATGAGTTAACAGTTTGAATACCCAGAACCGTATGATTATGGCATTGAGTTTGTGAAGGGATGAGTATTCCCAGTATTGAAATGAGGAACTGAGATCCCAATGTCTTATAAAGACTGAGAAGTAACTGATGAAAATAGTACATGTTTCTTTGTAGCATTTTCCTAATAAGTTATGTTTGAAAACTTGACTGATGCTAAAAGAGTATGAAAATGTATTTAGTTAATCAAGTGAAATCTTTTCATGTAGTGCTCTGACCATAGATCCATCATCGTTAGTAATTGGTGATGGTGAAACAGGTTTTCCTACAGGATCTCCTGGAGTTCGTATATTTTTTAATATGTGGGGGTCGATGGGTGAAAATATATGTACATCCTAATGGGGTAATTGATGGAAGGTAAACATTAAACCTCTCAATCCTTCATTATATGTGTCGGGATGGATGTATCACGAATCTCCTGTTGATGTTAATGCAGGATCGATGGAGGTAAACATGAAATCTCTCAATTGCGAAGAGAGTACAACTTCCACTGTAACTCTATAGCAATGATGCCACTATACCCTGGCAAGCTATTTAGTAGAGACACTAGATGTCCTGCATGTGATCTCGCACTGACCGAGATGTGGGAAGTCATGGAACCCAGCTCTTCCATTGACTTTGTATGGTACCGATTTCGACTTCACAATGGTCGGTTGGAGTATGAGTAGTATACCTCTTCTCCTCATAGCATAAGTATGTTTGTAAAAATGTAATCAGCTATGTAGCGTATTTACATAAGATAGAAATACGAGAACCACTGGTTGATGTTATCTTTCTTAGAATTCTCTAGATGGATAAATATTATATATGTCACTTATCCAATACTCAAGCTGCTTTATCAAGTTATAGCTAAAATGCTTAAGTTAGAATGTTGCTCTAATCTGCATAGATAATGAATTATATGTTTTTGAATATATGTTTCCACTTCTCAGTTTATTTATATCAAAATGCAATGATAATGTTTTCGGCAGAGAGTTATATCTCTCGCTGGGGCAATTTACAAATTGTCTCACCCCCGTGGGATCCAACATTTTTAGGTAAACGACGAAAAAGCAGTAGAAACCCTACATCCGAGGAAGAGAAGCAGCAACAACAATAGGGAAAATAGTAATCCTTCATGTGGAAATACTGGCTGTCAAGCTTTGTATAGAAAGTCCTATGTGTCGTCTCTGTACTCTCAGGTCCTAGGAGTCAATGGATAGTGTTTTATAAATTGATTTGAGATTTTAGTTTGAATACCTCGAGCATTTTGTTACTTGTGCTTTTACCAAAGAAATGATGTATATATATATTCCTCAAGAAGAGATAGTACAGTGAATGTACTTTGTGGACCAGTATGTAAATATAATATTGTGGTTCTTATTTAAAGAGTTTTCCTGAGAATGTATCTCTTTGTAAATGGTTTTAATTTTTAGTAATTTTCAATAATTCGTTGTTAGTGATCGCTTTTGCATTAGTTAATCTTGTTATATTGGTTAATACCGGTTTGTACACCACATATACCCCCGCGCAGCCACTTGGCTCTTCAAAACCCGCAGGGGCAATTTTGTCCAACACCTTTTAGGTTGTCTTCAACCTTGTGACGCATGCTGCTACCGCCAAGTGCAGCTTTTTGCGGTGTCACCTCCACCTCCTCAGGGCTCGAGGGTCTCCGACAGCCACCGCCCTAGCTCCGCCGCACTCCCATACACATGAGGTGCCTCTAGTTTGCAGCCAATGTGGCCGATTTCATGCGTGCCAAGCCCACAATCGTTGTGGGTTTGCAGACCTCCGGCAGGCGCTACATGAAGATGAGAGCACGGGGATGATGGTTGATCTTCCTCAGGTTGTCATGGGAGATTCCGACCTCTATCATGACCACCCCATGATTCCTCGTTGCTCCATGGTTGCGCTACTCTTCTTTTTTGGCAAAAACAAGATGAAGAAGATAGGGGGATGCCCGACACCCTCTTGGGCTCGTGGCTAAGGGTTCAACCATTATATAGGGGAGGGTAGCCACACCCTAACATGCTTTTCCACAAAGAAAACAAGGCCTTTCCTCAATAGGAAACCTACTTTCCTTAATTAAGAATAAATTATCTCTTTTAAATTATTCCTTATTTATCCATGATCCTTGGTTATTAAGGAATCTGAATTTTCTCTTTTATCTTCTTTGTGTTTGGCTTTTAATCCATTGGCCATGAAATTTTACTTCCTTAAAGAAAATAGTATCTCTTTTTGATAACACTAAAAGTCATTATCTATGTAGCACATTATTCACATATTATGACTTTTGTATTATTTGTATTTTCTCTTTCTTCCTCTCTATTGGGACTCCTTGGACCCCACAAAATCTTAAAATTTCGAAATCCTTTTTGAAGGATACTTATTATCCTTCTAGATGCATCTACATCCTTTATTTCTCATTATCTTACTTATTTCTTTATTAAAATATTTCTTTTCAAGGATTTCTCTTTATCCTTTATTTCCTTTTTCTTCTTTTCCTATTTCTTCCATTAGAAATCATATGTAAACAAAATTCATTCAATTGTGGACATCAATGCCACTTTCTAGTTATTTCTATGTATTTCTCATAAATATATTGCTTAATATCCATTATCTTTTATCTTTTTCTATTATTTGGACTTTTCCTCTTTTCTTCTCTTTTATATCCATTATTGGATTAACATAATAGTAGGAATCACGAAATTCCTATTAAAGGGATATTTGCAAAGAAATCCATCCTTTGGAGCAAAGCATACAACCTTCTCAATTCAAGTCCATATTCATAAAATCATTACATTTCAATTTTGAAAACACATGTAAAATTGAGGTTGTAACATCCTTCCCCTCTTATAGGAATTTTGCCCTCAAAATTCCACCAAACATATAAACAATTTAGGATAAGACTTTTCTATATCCTTCATTGGCTCCCATGTGGCTTCATCCTCTCCATGGTGCTTCCAAAGAACCTTTATGATCTTATATTCTTTACTCTTGAGCTCTCTCTCACCTTGGTATCTTGTACCCTTATAGGTGACTCAGGGTAAGTTAGCCTCCCTTAGGAGCTTACTAGGTTCATTGCTCAGCCCATGGCTTGGGTACCTCACATAGTGCTCTAGATCGAACTCGTGGAACACATCATACATCATTTTATCATGAGGGGTAAGGCTACACATAAGCATCTCCACCAATCCATCTCAAATGGACCCATGTATCGGGGACTCAGCATTCTCAGCTATAGCTTAGAGGGGTCAGATTTTCATATCACATATTCTCCCACAGTGAACTGCATGTCAGTCTTCTTTGCATCAGCTCATGACTCATGTCGCCCCTGGGCTCTCTTTCAGCCATTTCACGATCAAAGCAACTTCATCTGCACACACTGTGCTCTTTTTCTGACCTTCATGAGGTCCCTTCACCAACAACATCTTAATGAAGCAGTGACTGATACAGCTTCCCTTACAGAGCTTCTTACATCCTGATATTGGCTATGGTGGCTATCATCACATCTTACATAGGACATGAACTGTCTCCATATATCACCCTAAATGAGCACATAGGCTCTCATCAAACCCTCTAGTCTGGATCATGCTAACCATCGGTTAAGGGTGATAAGTTGTACTCACATCGAGTTCTTCATGTACCTACTTCCACTGCATGGAAGTGAATCTTTAATTTGTACTCAAGAACCTTTAAACTTGCATCATGGGTTAGTTGAACCATCTCTTTCTTTTACAAGTAGTTCAGCCGTATTTTTCCCTTAACAGTACTCTCTCTTTCTCTTACCTGTCATCTTGGTAAGGTGATCTACCATAACCCATATTGCATCTTGACCTCCCTTGGTCTATGGGAGACCTACCACAACATCCATAGTGATGAACTCTCATTCCCCCTTGGGGACTCTTTACCCTCTGTATCAACTCATTGGGCTACTGGTGTTCATCCTTCACCTCCTAGCATGCATGGAGACAAGCCACATGCAACTTCATCTTAGGCATCCAAAGTACTACCGCCACTTACTATCTCAGTAGTATCATGGTTTATCATGGTCTCTTGTACGTCATGATTCCTCAAGGTTGATTCCTCAAAAACCCTAAAACACTCTAGTTGTGGTTTTCATCACCTTCTCTTCCAGAGAAGTGCATTTGAGGTTCTACAACCATCCTTCTATCACAACAAGCCCTTGGCTGGCTAACCAAGCAACCACTAACTCGATCAACGGATCTCGTTACATCTGAGTGTTAGCCAAACATATCTCACAACTTAGGGTTCACCTAGCCATCTCTTCTAGCCTTTCCACTAGCTAAACTAGCCAGTTGTGTCTCAATAAGAGCATCCATCACCATCTTTCATCTTTATGTGCTAGGTAACAATGGATACATACACCTCCATGTATTCCACTTATCTTCTCATCTCAGACTTCAGGTCTATTTTCATCAGGAAAACTCAGAGCTCATCCTCTTGGTTATCAATCTCAAACTTATTTAAGTCATAAATTCCATACAGCTCATGATAAGAACATCCTTATAAGATGTCCACCTTAGTTCTCTTGATGTTGATAAACCATCCACACACCGTACACTCCACAAGGGTATGCTATTATCATAGCAACATTTCCACTCTCATCATCTTTATCCTTGGTGTATGGCATGCATATTGCCCTATCTCTCACCTTCATAACGAGAGGAAATAAGCATTTGGCTGCAGTCCAAATACAGAGTTCTTCCCATTCTAAGTGTAGAGATGATGCACCCTACATCGCCAGTACACCTTCCAATCTAAGTTGAAACATGCATCACATGTCTCCACATCATGAATCATTTCAATATCAGGTTTTCTTTCATGGAGAACTGGTCTCAAAAACACTTGGCTCACAACACGATCCTTAGTCATATCCTCTAGGTCTGTAGGGTGCCGACACTTTTGGGGTCATCCCTCTTCCCTTATGCATCCAGAGACTGCCCTCTTCATCTGCCCTTTGGGTCCCATGAGTTCATGAAGGTGATCAATCTCCTAACCCATGGCCCTCAGACAATGATAGTTGTTACCTCCCAACCCTATGGTCATGTGAAACTAGGGAATTAGGCAACTCCTACTCCCATCAGTCTTATCCCTACCTGACCCTAGGATAGACTTAGAACTCTAACATAGAACATATCCAACTTGAATCCTTACCCAAGTTTCCATCATCTCTCTTGGCATTCGTGGTCTGACTTACATCCTTTCATAGGTATCATTGCGACATACCTACCTTGGTCAGGCTCCATCTACATGCACTTAGAAATGGTTATATATGGGTCTGTAGGTTCATTCTCATACTATGTACTCTCCACTTATCTTCTCAAGATCCTATGAGACCTCTTTAGGTTATCTCAAACCCAACAAAATTTGGTACATACCCTACAGGAGGGTCCCTCTCCCAGGATGGGAGGAAACTATATACTTATAGCAACAAGGGTTACAAACGTCCCTATGTCCAGGGTTTACATCCACATGAGCACGCTTAGCCCTAGCAAGATACTAAGGCACGTAGCTAACAAGCAGACCACCTACTAAACCATGCTATGTCTCCCTAATAGGTCATACTTATTTCTATTCCTTCACATTGAACCATCATCATACATACATATGTCACCTCCCTATAAGTAGGGGTTCATCAAACATACACATTAATCCAAGGGGTTTCCCTTTCCTCGAAACATGAGGGGTGTCATGCTCGAATCTATAGAAAATCAAATCTCATCACAGGCATCAGGTGCACCATGTACTACTACTTCCCCTCATATAGATCTAGGAACCCTAGGTTCACTTTTTCTACAAAATTTGTCCAACTGCATACTCAACATTATAACAACGAACCAAGCATGTATGAGGTACATCATGCACGTCCTATTATCCATCCACAACACCTCAGAGTTGAGCCTTCCTCAAGGACAAACATCTAGGTATGAGGTCTCACAACATGACACTATACCTCCTCAGGGTCTAAGGAACTCCTCTTCCTATCCCTCAAAGGTAAGGTAGGCACCTACAACATCCATAGCTCGGTTCAAGAAGTCTCTTTCCTTCTCTAGGGTTTGGTTCCTCCAAAGGCAACCCAGATGCCACAAGCCTCCAAGGATCATGCACGAGGAAACCACAACCATCCACTTAGGTCATAACATACCCAACTTCTCAGGGTTCCTTATATCCCAGAGTATAAGCTTCCAACCTTCTTGCTCGGGTCTTGCTCTCTCTCTAGATCAAACCCTACAAACAACCTTACTACTAGAGGTTCTCTCTCTAAAAAGGTGGATCAAGCTCACATGTATACCCCTACATGGGTGAAACCTACGTTCACTCAAGATCATCCATATCTCTTTATGCTTATCTCATAAGCTATCCAACATGCCCTTCTGGCCTGGGTTTTAACCTACTGTTAGTGCTATGACGTACTCTAGGTGCATACACTACTATGCTCATATAAGCCCATAGGGTTTCTACATGGTCATCACTAACCTCATTGATGAAGGGGTCATCCTTCACCCTAACATGCACGACCCCTCACAGGTTGGGTCGCCCAGAAGGCACTAAGCCAACCAACCTCACATAGCTCATACTTCTCATAGGTATTCAAAACTAAAAGAAGGTCAACTCACGCACATGCTTGACCATGATATCTAACTCATCATTCCATCTCTCTCTAACCACCACTTAGGGTTAGGGTTAGCATCATCCTCAGAGGATGTGCCAGATCTCTACCTTTAATGGAGGTCTCTGCCTCCAAGACCAACTCTCTACTCATCCTCCTGACAAGAAGGTCTAACCTCAGGTCTCTCCTGAGGGTATGACAACACATCATACAACCTAAGCAGGGAACTAATCTTTAGTCTATGATTAAACTATTAAGCTTATGCCCATGACATCTTGTTTACATGTTTTTCATTAATTTGGTGGAGTATTCTTTAACCTTATCATATGTACCCTATCCTCAAGAGGGTGAGGAAGAGAGAGAGAGAAAACCCTAAACCTTAGAAATCTTAATTGAATTAGGGTTGAGAAGGGATGAAAATAAATGAGAGACTCCTAAAGGTATATTATTTTGAGTCAGAACCTCATACATTGGCCAGGAAGTCACACTACATCTGGGAGTCCTCGTGACCGACTAGCGGGGCGGGGAAAAATATTGCCAGCCCCCAGACCGTGATCCTTTTCTAGACACCTCCGTCATCGAAAAATCCTCTAGTAACTCCCTTGGGTTCTAAAGAGTTTGTAAAATTTAATAACTATTAGAGATTAAATGGGGAACCAATGCTCTGTTACCATTTGTAACACCTGGGCCCACTACCCAAGGCTCTAGTAGATTTTCAGGAAATGTAATGACCCCGCCTCCCCGTAACCTGATAACACCCAAATCTGTGCATATTCTCTTTGCATTCCATCTATACTTTTGTGCCTCTTTAGTTTTAATATGCCCAATAATGCTCATGTTTTATGCTTTCTTTCTCTCATTAGATAATGTAGTTAGAATAGCCAATCTAGCCAATTTTGGGTCTTACAGGCACCGAACCAGACAAAACATCTATTCTCTAAAGATTCCTCCCCGACACATGGTTTTTGCGGCAGCTACGAACCTGCCACGACTGTGGAAATCCACCCCAACCATGACAGTAGTGCCCATCGCGACCGCAGTCTTCAACACCATGACCATGATTCCTCGTCACGACCGTGTCCACCTGCCACAACCATGGTCGTCCACCTCCACCACGACTGTGGCCGTCCACCATGACCGTGGCCAATAACCGTGATAGTGGCAATAATTGTAACTGCGGTCTTCAACACCGCGACCGCAATACCTCACCACCACCGTGACCGTCCACCACGACCATGTCTAATAACCACGACTGTGGCAATAATCGCAACCGCGGTATTCAACACCGCGACCATGATCCCTCACCACGACTGTGGCCATCCGCCATGACCATATCCAATAACTGTGACTGCATTTTTCAACACCGCGACCGCGATCCCTCGCCACGACCGTGGCCATCCGCCACGCCCGTGGCAAATAACTGAGACCGCGGCAAATAACCGCGACCGCGGTTCTTCTTTCTACAACCACGACCGCGATTCCTTGCCACGGCCGTGTCCATCCAGCATGACCGTGGCCGACTCCCTCCACCACGACTGTGGCCGTTCGCCATGACCGTGGCTAATAATCACGACTGCGGTTCCCAATAATCGCGACCACAATTCCCATTCCATGAATCGTGACCGCGGTGTTGGCCATGACCATGGCTGATCTGCTGGTCGTGGTCTGCAGTCTACCCCTATAAATAGGTACCCCCTCACTCATTTGAAGGGGGGACCTTGACCAAGGATGCTAAGAGGCTACTTCTCTAAGATCTGAAGGTTCCCAGAGCCCCGTGGGAGCATCCCTAGGTCTGAGAGGACCAAGGTATTCGCTCTACACTACCCTTTACAGCCATATTCCGTCCTTTCTCCACCCATCCGCCCATTTCTGCCTAGATCTATGGTGGAAACTCAGATCTAGACCAACCTCCATTGTCCTCCACCTCCGTTCACCCACCATGTAACATCCCAAGATGTGAGGCCTCAGATAAGTTGATCTTAAAAGGAATGACTGGACTACCCATATCACCAAGGTGCACCTCCTTTTCTGGGAGCTCATCATTAAGAACTCCATAGTTAAGTGTGCTCAGCTTGGAGTAGTACTGGGATGGGTGACCTATCGAGAAGTTGATCCTGGCATGCGCGTGAGTGAGGACAAAGCGCACAGTTAAGGCTAGTGGTGGTCTGTGGCGACAATCATCATTCTTGAAACTCTAATAGAGCCTTGGGCAGTGGGCCGGGTGTTACAAATGGTATCAGAGCCATAACCCCTCCAGTAGGTGGGGCCCACATGGGAATGGAATGCCAGTCTTGAGCCGTGCAGTCCAGGCATGTAGGAAAGGGTTGTCCATGGTTGACGTAGCCACCCTTGCATTGGTATTCCGTGAGTGGGAGCTGGGTGTCCATGGGCCATTGTGGGTCTGCACTGAAATGGGGAAGAAATTATGAGGCCTTATAGTTGAGCCTTGATGAGGACGTCAAGAGTCTAAGTAGGGGAGATTGTAACATCCCAGGATTTGAGGCCTCAAATAAGTTGATCTTAAAAGGAATGACTGGACTACCCATATCACCAAGGTGCACCTCCTTTTCTGGGAGCCCATCATTAAGAACTCCATAGTTAAGCTTGCTCAGCTTGGAGTAGTACTGGGATGGGTGACCTGTCAGGAAGTTGATCCTGGAATGCGCGTGAGTGAGGACAAAGGGTGCAGTTAAGGCTAGTGGTGGTCTGTGGGGACAGTCAGCATTCCTGAAACTCTACTAGAGCCTTGGGCAGTGGGTCGGGTGTTACAAATTGCTGTTTGGGGCGGATCTAGAGAGAAAGAGGACCAAGGAGCCCAGATCTGATCAAGGAGGAGGACCAAAAGACGAGATCTAGCCTATACAGAGGCTAAGGAGCGAGATCCACCTCTCCTCTACGGGCTAAATCTCTTCTTCTCCCCCTTTCTTCTGTTGTGTTCTTTGGTTTCTTATACAAACGATGTTCATCCATCTTTGTTCGGTGCCAACTATGCTTTTCTATGGCTAGTTGAGCTCCTTCTTGGCTATGTAGCTCGTGTTGGGGCATGTTTATGTACTTTTGCCTTAAACAAGTAGATTTATTTTAGATCTAGTATGTTGCATGTTCTATTTTCTATTTCTAGTTATGATTGCTATTTTGGTTTATCTCTTACTTGCTTGAACTTCTATTTCTACCTGCATTGAGAGATCCATTGTAGGAATAGCTAAGAGATGATAGTTTGGATCTGAACCTGAGAGGAGGATGATCCAAGGCATTTTGTTCCTAACACCCCAGAATATCCTAAGCCCTGAATGGGAACTTAGCATATTCTGAGGTGTTGATATCTCATTCCTTGAGAGAGGGTCGATGACATATCGATGATGGTTTTAGTCATGTGTCGCGAGAGCGAGTGGGATGACCCACATGCCAGATGCCAATGTGTGTACTAGATGCTTGTTTAGGTGTTTGAGGGTTGTCTATGCCCGAGAACGAGTGCATAGACTGCCCCGTTAGTGGTTACATAGCCAGGAACTCTCTCTTTCTCAGATTAGTAGAACCACGAGCTCTGTTTTGTTTTCTTTTCTTTATTTTGTTTTAAATCATGACAACCAACTAGGTTAGTTCTAGCATATATTTTCATCGCATATCGTTTTGGCTTATCTGACTAAAGAATGAAATATGTGGTGTTCTAAATGTCACCACGTCCCTGTGTTTGACCCCGTATATCTACTTTGACCCCGTAATAAAAGTTGTGGGGGTCTAGAAGGTTTTGGGTTATAAATTTAAGAGTTCGATTCCTTCCTTTATCATGCGTTCATATCCGGACGTACAATTCAGGCTGATCAACTTTTTGGCTCCATTGTCGGGGACGTGGTTTTCCACATTTACATGCCTAAAGGATTTTTTTCTGTCACTATAAGCATGTATATAGATGCATAGTTTTTCTTTTATTTCAAACATACTTTTTCATATATACTAAATACCTTTTCTTTTTCTTATACCTTTTTCAGCCATGGATCTCGCTTCAGCGAGACAAGTCATCTTGTCCACCTATCCTCCTGAGTTTTCCCGTAGTTCTGACTGCTGGCAAATAATTGAAGGTTGTGCTCTACAGCTAGTCAAGTTATACTCACCTCCACCGTCATCATATGTTGAAATTCCAACAAAGGAGACTTCCAGTCAACCATCGACTCCCGTGCTATCATGGGATTAAGAACTGATTAAGGCAGTGGAGTTAGCTGGAGAAAGTGTCAAGGCACTCACCTCCCTAGTTCCTCATCTCCAAGAAAACATCGATCTGCTCCAGCAACTATTAGACAAGCAGGAGCATCATCTCAAAGTAGCCACTGAGTTTGCAGACCGCAGTAGAAGTCTACTTCAAACTGTTGAACAAGGATTCATCCTAAAACATCAGTTTGATACATCGGGTTCCCCTTATATGTGCATGGCAGAATCGACGGGTCTCGAAAGCATTGCTACTCAAGTGTAACGACTTCATGATAAAGATGTTGAGCAAGGCAGGTAACATGAAGATGTAAGGTGGTAATGAATGCTCTAGTTGAGATGCTTCTATCCGCTTAGCTAGTAGAGACGCTATAATAAGATTTTAGGAGAACCCTAAGTTTGTGAGACAAGAATGGCTAACTCCTAGATACAACCAGACCTGTTGGTCAAGTTAGTGGTTGCATGGTTAGCCAACTTAGAGCTTGTTTCCATAGAAGGATCGTTGTAGAACCTCAGATACACCTCGTTGGAAAGGAAGGTGGTGAAACCCATGACTGAAGTGTTTTAGGATTTCTGAGGAGTCACCTTGAGGAAGCATAACATGCCAGAGATCATAAATATGAGGTCATCATTTACGGTGGCACTACTAAGATGGTTAAGGTTTGTAGTAGTACTTTGATTATGTATGAGATGAAGAAGTATATTAGGTTGCATGTTGCTTGTCGCCATTGACTAGCCTAAATCGTGCGTCCAAAAGGAGCAGATTTGAAGTAGTCGGACTTTTAAATAACCTGACTCTTAGGCCCCCGCAACGATGACGGGGTCCGAAGTAGCGATCGGGGTCGAACCATAGGGACAAGGGTGGTCGTGCTAAGAGCGCAGAATCAACACTCTACACTTCAGTAAAAGAGGGGTAAGAACAATGTTCCCAAGGGAATGACAAGTAAAGATCGGTAAAACAAAAGAAAACTATCTCCAACTGGAGTTACTAGAAAGATTAAGGTTTTGGCATTTATCAATTTTTAGGGGTTTTGTGCAACAGAATCAGAGGAGATAACGTTATTGCCTTGTTAAGGAACGAAGGAGGAAAACTTCGGCATAACAAGTGGCAGCAGGAAACATCCAGTACCCCTTATCTCAAAGAGGGTACCTCCAACTAAGCACCAACACCCTCTCTCAAGGGTAGTGGACTTGGGATGGGGTGGAAAGATAACTGAAGCAACTCTGACCCTAGGTACTCTCGTACCCCCGCATCGGACCAAACGCTAGAGTTACAACACCTCTCTCAAGGGAGTTGTAACGGGAAACATGATTCGATAGCTAATCAAAACATGATCCAAGCATACAAGCTAATGTTCGGATGCTAAATAAAGCAATCATCCAACAAAAAGGGACCAAACACAGAGCAACATGTATTAAAACTCCTCTAATTCCATTAGCATAAGCATTGTATAAAAAGGTTTAGTTACATTGCATAAATAAAGAAAGTAAATGACTGAAAAAGGGAAGATAGGTATCGCCTCCTTGATTTGGGAGGGTGACACACAGCAGCAGACCCCTAAGGTGCCTCTAACCCGATACTGGGCGGGAGCACTGGCCGACATGCTCGTGTTGGGCGGCCAGCCCTATCGGGTGGCAGGCCGTGACAGGCTGGCGTATCGGTCAAGGCACCCTACCCGATACGATCGTCACGGGGTACCACTCTCTCGGGCGGCACACCATGACAGGATATTCGTATCGAGCTCGGTATCGTGTCGGGTTAGAGGAGTCTTAGGTTCTCAGGTTCCTAGTATTGGGTGTAGTGAGCGATCCATCTCGGGCAGGGCCCATCTAGGAACCCGGCACATCAGGTGCCCTTCTGGTCTTATTGGGCTGTTGCGGCTATCGGGACGAATTTTAAGTGAACCACTCCCGCCCTCTCGAGTTGGGGAAGTGCTCACCTAGTATCGCCCGGCACGCCTCAGGGACGCGGTACACTGGCTCCATATGCTTTCCAAAGTTAGCTTCATGAGATTCCGACCTGTCCCATCAGAGTCTTGTAGCTACTATTTATAGGCAGTGGTTGGAAGAAGTTGTGGATCTCTGAGCGCCACGTACCCTTTATCAGCTTTGCATACGTGGCTTCGGGGATGATCGACGTGTGCGTGTCATACAACGCTACTTGTCTATCATGTGTTGGGTTACAGAGGAATCAGGCGTGACAGATGGTTGCTTCCGGTGAGTGGTCGTATCGCGCGACATGCTGTAACGGGCTAATTAGTCGTGGCGGGAAGAGCTCTCTGTCGGGTAACTGGCATATCGCCCGTCAGTGACCGTACCGCGTGACTCACCCGTGTCGGGTTGAGCCCCTATCATCTAGAATCCTCGACGGGTAGTAGACGTGTCGTGCAGCTAGTAAAGGCCGATTCTTTGTAAGTGGGTCGGGACAGGTGGTTTTGCTGATTTTGAGTGAAAAAGCGAGGAAAACTCTGTAAAAGATGATAAAAATGAGTTAAGGGCATAGTGTGATTCATTTATTCAAAAACATGACCAAATGGAGAGAAAAGCAGTTTAAAAGGGCAGTTTTGACAATGAAATATAGGCTATAAATACCACAAAAATGGGTGTTATCAACTCCCCCAAACTTAGCATTTTGATTGTCCTCAATCAATTTTAAAACTCTATTTTGTGGTACTTCTTCTTACCCCAGTATAGTTTTCAGACAAGGGGTTTGAGCGAGTATTGAGATGTATTAAAGAGAATACTTCCCGACCACGAACAACAGACTTTATTTTTCCTGCCTTATTTAAGCAAAATTTTCTCTACAGCTTCGGCGAGACTTGGGTGCATGATTTCGAAGTTAGCTTTCACACCAAACAACTTTTGTGAACAGAAAGTTGTGTGTTTGGGTAGGCTTAAGACTTTTTGGGTTTTTCTTGTTTCCCATCAGTCCCTCCAGGTATAGGTCCATTAACGGGAAAGGTATCCCTGCAGTCCAAGCTAGTTGGCTTTAGAGAAGTGATTTCACATCCTACGTACCACTGCCCCGGATCTACCATGCCTAAATATGGGTACTTTTGGAAAACAAGTGTGTATATTTTTTTTCATTAGGCACAACTCTCATGCTTTTGTTCACTCTCATAAGGCTTTTCTTTCTTTTTGGGATATTTTTGGGTAAGGGAGAACAAGAGAAATTTTCACTATTTGGGCATCTTTTTCCTTCGCATACACATCTCTTAGCTGTTGCGAGATTATTTTTCTCAAATTTTTGACATGGAAAGTCATAGTCTTTTGTCGTTTTGAGACTGTATTTTCATAAAGAGCATAACAAAAACCTGCACCACCTTAGACATAGAGAAAACAAGCTATAAAGAAGTCGTATCAGTTTTTTACTATAAAGTGTCTTTGTACAATTGTATAGAGGCAAAATTTTGTATAAGCAAAATTTTTGTATCAAGCATGTATATGTATATGTACACAGGTTATGTTATAGGAAAAAGAACAAAAGGTGAAGTTCAGAGAGATTTTAGTACCTCCCTCACTGATACATAGTACCCCCCTAAACTTACTCCACACTCTGTCCTAGAGTTGTGAAATAGATAAGGTAGGGTAATGTTAACTCAATGAGGGTTAGCAGGTGAGCGCACCTTTGCTAAATAGAATCTTCCACACATATTCTCTGCATTTTTTGTGGTAGCCGATGTGGTGGAGATGGTCAGGCATCTCCTGGTTAGATATCCATTCCAGCATGAAGATGTCACAGTCGTTGGATAGTGGAATTTGTTGTGGACTGTAGTAGAAGAACTAAAGCTCGTGCCATCTGATCGTTGCTATCTCTAGGAATGGTTGTATCAGCGTCGCCACCTCCTCATAGTATTTTTGTACTAAGTGCTCGAGGGGTGTCAATGTTGTCGATGTACACTGTACTGGATGATCTTTGTTGTTGTCCGAGCTGTTGTAGAAAATTCCTACTCATTGGCAAGTGTACATCGTCAGGAGCGTCCAGTGGTTGTAGTGCAGAATAGGCAGGAAAATGATGCGTGGAATCCTGCTTTGTAACTCTGCCAGAAAAGATTGTTTCGCTCCTGACTCATTGGCAAGGCAGATGTCGTTGAATAGCATTGGATGGGCTATGTATGTGTGTTCAAACTTCTTTTGTAGTATCTAGATGTAGGTGGCTGCCACTGATATCACCAAGCATCCTCCTTCTTTTACCATGTCCCTTAAGTCGTCAACTGGGACTATGACATTGCCTGCCTCGTAGATAACGTCTGCGGGGTAGAGTCAGCTAACTTCAGAAGAACTTCATTGACCTGCTCCTGTGTGAGTGTAGAACAGCTTGCTCATCATTTCTTCTGAGGTTTCAGGTGAAGTGGGGTCTTCAATTCCGCATACTTCCCACAGGATTTCTAACCGCTTGCCTGCCCCATAAACGTTTGCTTCCATCTCATCTTCTTTTTCTGGAGTGCTCCTGGGTTGTGAGGATTTGTCTTCTTGATCACTATCCAGCAGCTTTTCTGGTACCCCTGCGTCTTGGAAATAGCACTTGTCTTTGATCAGCAACAAAGAGTAGGTGTTCCTGAGATGGAAGAAGTCTTGGCCCTGGAGATGCCTTATGTTTCCAAATATGTTGAGCAGCTCCATGGCACGCAAGACGACAAGGGTGCTATTCCCGCTTCCTAATTCTACTTAGACGGGGAAGTCTCCGACAGAGAAGAAGTTCCAAACACCGCTATGACGTTGGACTCCTTGCTTGATAGCTCGGAGAAGACGCCGCGGGAGAAGCCTGAGATGTTTGTCCTCCGGGCGAGTGAAGATATGTCCTAAGCGTAGCACCTCCTCATTGCAATAGCTGAAGAGATGGACATCATGGTTCTAGAGGTCTGCCACACACAGGAACCAGTTGTTGCGGGGCTTGTACGAGGCCAACACAAGGTTCGTGTTGTGCTCTTCAATCTGTCGCAACATGTTGGCCACCACAATGGAGTATGGTACTTTCATCATCAACCTTCTTGCCAAGGTCGGGGTGGCATTTTATATTGTTTTCCGACCTGTCCTGGTGTTGATATTCTCAATTATTGCACCCTCCAGGACCCTGAATAACTTTTTTCCGACAATGGCTAGTGAGCGGAACATGCTTCTAAGTGCTCCCCGTCATACGGAGAAGTAGATATCGCTCCAGATGATGTCTTCTTCATCAGCCTGCAACCTTAGGACCTTGTTCAGTAGTTTTTGGTCCCTGATCGTCAGGTATCCAATGGACCTTCTGTCGAAGTCGGCCATCTCGAAGGAAGGTATCTCTGACGGTGTAGAAAATGTGTCTGCTGTCGGGCTTCTTCCTCTTGGGGGGTGCCTTTCATTATCGGTTTAGATTTCCCCCTCTCCCTCTGATTCATCAGAAGAGTCCTCCCTAATGTTGATTGATTCGTAGTTGTCCTCAGCTTCGTCCAGGGGGACTGAGGGAGCGTCTTCTTCCAAGCCACGGGAGCTCGCTTGTCCTGCTGGAGCTCCGTCGACTGACTTTTACGTCGTCCCTTCCTCGGGCATTGTGGATGGCCCATTGGAGGAGGAAGTGGATGACATCCTGGGCGAGGATGTTGACGAGGAGGGTTGGGAACCTGAGCTAGGATGTGATGGAGACCTCCTTGGATGCCTTGGATGCGAATGGTCATCCCTCCTGTTCAGCCTCTCCTTGATCATGTCTAGGCATTGAAGGGTCTGCTGCAACATCTTGTTGAGTTCCTCCAATTGGCTAGGAAGGCCAACTAAAGTCAGCAGTTGCCGCTCCTGGCTATTTAGCCTCTGCTAGAAAATAGAAAACTTGCATGTAAGTGAAGTAAAAGTAGTTGAGTGGTTGCTCGTTACCTCCTGCAAGTGGTTGAATCCGTGACCCAGCATCTGGCCCAGTGACGGAGGGGTTGCATCAGATCTCCCTCTCGTCCTCACGACACTCCTCATGCGTGAAGTTCCACCCGATGAGTGTGCCTCCTCACTTGGGGTGGTATCAATCTGGATTGTTCGTGAGGGTGTCGCTTCTAGGCGAGGCGTCATCACTTTCACAGTTGTCTCTGCCTCGCCTATTGGTGGTGGTGGAGAAGGGCGCAATGTAGGTGGATGTTGCTCCACCTCTCTATTGTCGGCGACCTCCTCTGTAGCTGCCACTGGAGACACCGACTGTTATGACCCACGTTGAGGTTAGCCAGTAAATACCTCAATTAACGTGAAACACTTTGATTAGTATTGAGTATCTTATTAAACATTGTGGTTAATCAAGATAAGCTTATGTGTGAATCAATAGTTGAGATTGAAACATCTGAGGTAATTAATGTTAATTGCAATGATGATCGTTAGGTTAATTAAGTCGAGTTGAGTACTCACTGTTGCAATTAGTGATGTGACTAGTTGTGACATGTTAATTTGCATATTTTCTTGCCCTAAGGTTGTAGAGAACCTCGCGCTTGAAACGTTGCAAGAAGAATCACTTCAAACGGACCTCCGAGTCAATAGTTATAGCATTTTCAATTTCTGGGGTTGAATTAGCAATTTTTCCAATTTTTTTGCTTTATAATCATTTTCCTTTTTCATTTCCCTTATCTCTTTTCTTCCCCAACCGACCGATGCCAGAAAGCGCAGAGCGGCGCCCAACCTAGCGCCAAGCTGCTCGATCCTCGCAGCAGGGGGGGTTCGTGAGGGCGATTTCTTGGCTCCCTCACCTTCGACCAGCGGCGCCACCTTCCCTTTCACCTCCCTTCTTCGTTCCTCCCCTTCTTCCATGCCCTAGCAAGGAGCAGCCATGGCCGCCCAACATGAGCAGCAGCAGGCCGCTCGAGCAGTAGTGACCTAGGGCGATTCATGGCCCTTAGCCCCGAACCAGCGACGCCCCTGCCTTCTCCACCTTCCTTCCTTCTTCCTCGCCTCAAGCATGCAGCGCCCCGCCTCCTTTTGCCCCACCTGTGCTTCAAATTCAGCAAGAGCGGCACCCCTTTTGGTGGCAGCCTGACCAGCTAGCAGCAGAGCAGGATATGGCGGCCGATTGTGGCTTAAAAGCTTCGGTTTAGCTGCGCCCAACCTCTGCCGTCAACCTCCTCTTCTTCCTCCATCCTTTAGCTCTCTTCTCCATGCCTTAGTGCCCCCAAACAGCAGCAACGTTGGCTGACCTACAGAGCTGCGTTAGCAGCCAGCAGCAATAGTGACCAACGGCCAGCTACAGCCACGGTCAGGAGCCGTTTAGGCTTGAGGAGCAGCACAGGAGCGACACTGTGAGTCTGGTCGTGAGCCCCAGGGTTCAAATCCGCCGCCAACCAGCTTCAAGCTGCATTGAATCAGCTATGCGTATGAACCTGTACGGAACAGGTAGTTTTAGAACTGTTTCAAGGTTGAGGATGATCTCGTGAATTGCCCGGAATTAGACCCTGAACGTATTTCCGGACGAACCCAGACAGTTCGAAACGCGGTGAGTAGGATTTCATTCATTTATCATTAAATAACTCAGGCGTTTGAATATTTTCTGTTTTGTGCGCAAATTACGCTGATAACAGGCGTTATCAGGCGTAGGGTGGCGTTTAGCGTCGCCCGACTTTTTATTTCATAAATTGCTTCTAGACGCTGTTATGTGATTAAATTTAGAAATTGATCAGTGTGGATTGAATCGGTAGATTTTTATGGTTCATTGGAACCTAAATTGTTTATTTGAATGTTGAAATTAGAAATTCATGTCAAAAAAATGGTATGGATTGGGTATGAACCCAGACAATAAGGATTTCTGATAAATTATCAGATGTACGATTTTAAAGTTGATATGAATAAATAAAATGTGCAATAAAACCTTAAATTGCATATATCTTTTGACGTTAACATGTGTAAATTGATATTTACATGAAATGGCACATTTCTCTAAATTATTACTAGAAATTCTCAAGTATTGTTATTAAATTATATTGTGAAATGTAATTAACTCTTAATTGAGTTAAGTGATGCACAAACCAAGATTTGGGTTAATGTGCACGTTTTTCGAGAATTTTAGAGAATTGACAAATGTTGAGTATGATTCTTGTATGTGAAGTAAATTTCTTTAATTTGTGCAATAAGATGTTCAATTGCGTAAATTCGCTATGTATGTGCCAAATTGAAATAAGTTGGGTTATTTATGCATTTCTAATTTGTCCGAATGCATGGTATGAGAATTTCTCAGAAATTACAATGATTTGAAATATATTGCTCTGTCAGTTTAGAATGACAGTGTATTGTGATCTGATATGAAATCAGTAAATGTGATATTCCTGTTTAAGTGTTTATATGTTAACCAGTTAATAGACTTAGATGCCCTGACACCATAGAACCCCTTTTGGAGGTCTGTGCCTTAGGGGTGAAACGACCTACCTAGCGTGAGTCTAGATGGTCGGTGGCTCGTGTTTAACAATAATCTGTGCGTGTGTCACGGTGGCACGAGGACAGAGAGGCAGTGTTCAACAATAATCCGTGCGTGTGTCACGGTGGCACTGGAGTAAATAGGGGTTATTCAACAATAATCTGTGCGTGTGTCACAGTGGTAACCCAGACTCTCCGCCTGTGTGCTCAGGTTAGAGGAGGAGTCTAGAGTACACTCTTTGAGAGTGCAGTGAGGCCGTGTGAGCCTGAGAGTCCTGACGCAGACCAGGACGGCAGTCAGACTTAGCATTTCCCGGGTGTGTCGCTAAGTCTTGTACGGTGGATTCGTAGTTCGCTACGAGACTTTATATGCAGAGTACACTGCATATGATCAGGGCATAAGTTAAAAGATGATTACTTAGAATTAAGGTAGATTAATATGAAACTTGTGTATGTTCAGATTTAGAATTTATAATACTTGTTCTTTAAATGTTCATTATACTGTTCTGCGATAATTGCATTGTTTAATTAGAACTGCTCAGTTTGTTATTTTATTCACATATTCCTGTTAAAGGTAAAATACGGAGTTGTTTAGTGATAGCTAAATGAAATGCTATTCACTGAGCGAGTAGGCTCATTCCTCTACTCAAACATTTTCAGGTCAACGACAATTCCAGGAATCAGAAGGATCTTTTCATCCTAATGCTTAATCTGTAGAAGGTATATGTAGTTAGTTTAGTTAGATAGTGGTCTCTTAGTCCTTTCCCCTCAGTCCTTGGGACATGGAGTGGGTGAGAGAGAGTGTGTATGTGGTATGTGTATAAAGATGTAAATTAACTGTTATGCCTTAATTTATGTCGGACAATGTAATATGTTGTAGACTTTGTTTATATTACTAGTCAGTTAAATAAAAATGCTTCCGCAGATTGTTGAGTTTCATTTTACAGCATAAATCAGTTTATCTTTTTAATGTCTTTAAAATGGTTTAAAAAGTTATGAGAGGTTTGGCTTGTGAATAATCCCTCTGTCGCGCCCTAATCTCGTGGATTGAGGTTAGTGTGAGATCGGGGTGTGACAACTTGGTATCAGAGCATAGGTTGAGTACATGGTTACTCTAAGTCAAGGTCAGGGGACGATAAGAGACCAATAGGATTAGGACTTAAGTGTCTTCCTTCTAACTGTAATTTTATAACAGGAAATGTTCTGTTATAGCATTGCAGATGGCAGAAAAAGGACGTGGTCACGAGAATCAAGTTGAGAGTTTAAGCTGAGTTATCAGGGATCATTAGGATCAAAAGATAGTATTATAATTAAGATGGATAAGAAGTGATGTGTCTTTAGCTCTGGGAAGTCTGAGTATTTAGGTACCCTGGCCAGGTATCTGAGTACTTAGATTGACCAGTATCAAGCTACTCTGTCCATTCTTCTCTGGATGCCCTGGCTAGGTATGCAGAGGAAGGACGGGCTAGAGACAAACCCTAAAAGTCTTAGGATTAAGAAATCGGAAATTAATACAGGAGTAAGAGATTAAACATAGGATGCGATGCAACTCTTGCTTTATATTGCTTATTTGATTGGAAATCATTAGAAATGCCCTTATATGCATGAATTTAGATTTTCAGTTTATAGAACAAATATGGTTCTTTTATATTGTTGTGTGTCATGAAGCGATTTAGTTATTGTTTATATTCTTTGTATTAAGTAGACCAGAAATTATGTTTAAATGAGTCTGCCCTAGGTGGATATTCTTTCCACATGTTTGAGATTAATAGGAGTTGGTTAATCCTGAGTAGCTCTTGGCTTCAGGACTACAGGTTCGGCCTGGTCCGGCTGGCAGGATGCGTTACTGAGATCTAATGACTCCTATTAATAATATAATAAAAGTAGATCTTGGATAATTTAGACCCGAATCATGGTGAAAAATATATATACACTAAGACGTTGAGATATAAGGGAAAGATTAGAACAGCTAAGAAATAGCTGGAAATGATATCTGAGGCCCAATGTTGGAGTCTCATATGAACAATCCTTAATTAGAAATAAAGGAACACAATAAGGGTCAGGTTAAATTTAATGATTAGGTGAGAAATACCCTTAATGGTACTAATCAATAATGCATAACAAATGCATGGATCCAATACATGATTAGTAAACCCTAGTTGAGGGTGTATCCTTATAAACCTCAGTTGAGGGTGTATCCTTGTGAAACCCTAGTTGAGGGTGTATCATTGCGATTGTTTATAGGCAACTTTATAAGTTATGCTTTAAACTAAAATAAGTCCATATCTTGTGAGATAGCTGGACAATTCTAATGTGTGGCCTATACATTATATCCTAAGGGTGTGTATTCTGTGATGGAATGCATTAAGAGGGAAAATACCTTAATATAAGATAAAGTTGGTTAACTCAAGAGGGTCTGAACTAATGAGAAATGGGGAACTCTAACCCTAATTTGGGGAAAAGGGAATAATAAGCCCTGTTTGATAGTGAACCCTAATTCCTGGTCAAGGAATGATGGTATTACTATTGTATCACATGATGTGATGAATATCTTGTATGACTGTTATCATGCCTAATAACCATGCATGTACGATGAGATGATGAATATAGCCAAGTTTGGGCTGTGACATTTATATAATAAATGTTGATTGGCTTTTTGTGTGTTAATGTTGTTGTTGCTTAATAAAAGTAATAATGTGTGCGGATTTTATGAACCATGAGAATAATTTGTTGCCTAGTGAGAGGTGACAAGATATGAATGGCCCTGTGAGCCATGTGTGATGCTTGGGTAACAAGTATCATGTTTATTTGTAGCATTTGTGTTAATAAGTTATGCTAGAGAACTTGGTTGATGTTACATTTTTGTTATATATCTATAGTTCATTGATGATTATTCATATCAGTTGTATTCATTACAAGTAGATGGATGAACTTATGAGATCTAAAGTTTGAATTTCAAACTAAGGAAGCAAAGTCACATTACAATAACACTATGTTATTGATAAGGACCAAACCCGAGAATGTTTAGAGGTGTAGTAATTCAAGGGATGTCGCTGGTGGTTTGACCTTGAATACTAGCATCTCTATGAAACAAAATCATGAGATTTGCTTTATGAAAGGTAAGCTAGAACTGATAGTGATCCAGGGTTTAAAAGTAGTTAATTTGAAAGGTAGATAAACAACATGAAATGATTCGGAGAAAAGAGTAAGATATAAATTTGAAATGTAATAATAAGTAAGTAGTATAGAATGAGGAGTATTACCGATACATGATTTGGAGTTAACTGTTGTAGTTCATTCTTTAAAGACATGGCGTCACTAACTTTATGATGTGATGATAGATTATCACATTGGAAAGGTAAATGTGGTGGTTGATGCTTTGAGCATAACGTCAAGTTCAACCGTTGATGCATTCTCTATGGAATGTTTCAAGAGAGACATGCTAGTAGAGATGCAAAAGTTGAACTTAGGCTTAGGGGTGATAAAGCAGAGTGGTATGATTGCACAGATGCGAGTCAAGCCTACTTTTTATGATCAAATCAAGAAACTACAATAGGGTGATAGTGAGTTAAACCAGACCATGCATGTCATGGCAGGGGGAAGAGACCAGAGTTCAAGTTTTCAGATGATGTTGTGTTGTATTAGCATGACAGGTTGCATGTACCTCGAGATAATGATTTGGAAAGAATATATTCTTGAGGAAGCACATGCATCATTGTATGCTATACATCCAGGTGACACTAAGATGTATAGGAATCTTAAGGAGTTTTACTGGTGGTCTGGTATGCAAAAGGATGTAACTGAGTACGTGGCTAGATGTAGTGTGTGCTAGTAGATTAAGGTCGAGCATCAGAAACCCACATGTACTTTGCAATCTCTTCATATACCATAATGGAAGTGGGAACATATCACAATGGATTTTGTGATAGAGTTGCCCAGGACACCTAGAGGTTATGACTTGATATGAATGATTGTGGATAGACTAATTTAGTCTGCTCATTTTCTTCATACTAAGTCAGCCTTTGATGTTCTGAAGTTGATTAAGATATTCGTGGATGAGATAGTCAGGTTGCACGGTATCCTAAGTTCACATTCAGGTTTTTGGAATCAGTTGCTTCGTGCTTTGGGCACAAAGTTGAGATGCAATACAACTTTTCACGCACAGACAAATGGTCAGTCAGAAAGGACCATTCAGATTCTTGAGGACATGCTGAGAGCAGTTGATAGTTGTACAGGATAGGCAGAAGAGTTATGTTGAGAAGAGACGTTGACCTCTTGAGTTTTAAGTTGGTGATGAAATGTATCTGAAGGATTCACCATGGAAAGGAGTGTTGAGGTTGGATAGAATAGGCAAAGTGACTTCTTTCAATGAGTGTTGAGGTTGGATAGAATAGGCAAACTGACTTCTAGGTTTATGGGCCATATCCTGTTATTGAGAGGAGTGGACCTATAGTCTATAAGTTGGATTTGCCATCTGAGTTGGCTAAGTTACATGATATGATTCATGTATCGATGTTGAAGAAATGTTATCCTGGTACAGAGAAGATAGTGGACCCAGAACCTGTACAGCTCAGACCTGATGTGTCCTATGTTAAGGGACCAATACAGATAGTTGATTGGAGGATCAAAAAGCTAAAAAATAGCAAGATACCATTAGTAAAAGTTCTGTGGAGGAATCATAACCTAGAGGAAGCCACGTGGGAGCTTGAGTCTGAGATCCGTAACAACTTTCCTTTTCTTTTTAGGAATTTCGGGGCGAAATTCTTATAAGGGAGGGAGATTGTTATGACCCACGTTGAGGTTAGCCATGAAATACCTCAATTAACGTGAAACACTTTGATTAGTGTTGAGTATCTTATTAAACATTGTGGTTAATCAAGATAAGCTTATGTGTGAATCAATAGTTGAGATTAAAACATCTGAGGTAATTAATGTTAATTGCAATGATGATCGTTAGGTTAATTAAGTCGAGTTGAGTACTCACTGTTGCAATTAGTGATGTGACTAGTTGTGACATGTTAATTTGCATATTTTCTTGCCCTAAGGTTGTAGAGAACCTCGCGCTTGAAACGTTGCAAGAAGAATCACTTCAAATGGACCTCCGAGTCAATAGTTATAGCATTTTCAATTTCTGGGGTTGAATTAGCAATTTTTCCAATTTTTTTGCTTTATAATCATTTTCCTTTTTCATTTCCCTTATCTCTTTTCTTCCCCAACCGACCGATGCCAGAAAGCGCAGAGCGACGCCCAACCTAGCGCCAAGTTGCTCGATCCTCGCAGCAGGGGGGGTTCGTGAGGGCGATTTCTTGGCTCCCTCACCTTCGACCAGCGGCGCCACCTTCCCTTTCACCTCCCTTCTTCGTTCCTCCCCTTCTTCCATGCCCTAGCAAGGAGCAGCCATGGCCGCCCAACATGAGCAGCAGCAGGCCACTCGAGCAATAGTGACCTAGGGCGATTCATGGCCCTTAGCCCCGAACCAGCGACGCCCCTGCCTTCTCCACCTTCCTTCCTTCTTCCTCGCCTCAGGCATGCAGCGCCCCGCCTCCTTTTGCCCCACCTGTGCTTCAAATTCAGCAAGAGCGGCGCCCCTTTTGGTGGCAGCCTGACCAGCTAGCAGTAGAGCAGGATATGGCGGCCGATTAGGGCTTAAAAGCTTCAGTTTAGCTGCGCCCAACCTCTGCCGTCAACCTCCTCTTCTTCCTCCATCCTTTAGCTCTCTTCTCCATGCCTTAGTGCCCCCAAACAGCAGCAACGTTGGCTGACCTACAGAGCTGTGTTAGAAGCCAGCAGCAACAGTGACCAACGGCCAGCTGCAGCCACGGTCAGGAGCCATTTAGGCTTGAGGAGCATCACAGGAGCGACACTGTGAGTCCGGCCGTGAGCCCCAGGGTTCAAATCCGCCGCCAACCAGCTTCAAGCTGCATTGAATCAGCTATGCATATGAACCTGTGCGGAACAGGTAGTTTTAGAACTGTTTCAAGGTTGAGGATGATCTCGTGAATTGCCCGGAATTAGACCCTGAACGTATTTCCGGACGAACCCAGACAGTTCGAAACGCGGTGAGTAGGATTTCATTCATTTATCATTAAATAACTCAGGCGTTTGAATATTTTCTGTTTTGTGCGCAAATTACGCTGATAACAGGCGTTATCAGGCGTAGGGCGGCGTTTAGCGTCGCCCGACTTTTTATTTCATAAATTGCTTCTAGACGCTATTATATGATTAAATTTAGCAATTGATCAGTGTGGATTGAATCGGTAGATTTTTATGGTTCATTGGAACCTAAATTGTTTATTTGAATGTTGAAATTAGAAATTCATGTCAAAAAAATGGTATGGATTGGGTATGAACCCAGACAATAAGGATTTTTGATAAATTATCAGATGTACGATTTTAAAGTTGATATGAATAAATAAAATGTGCAATAAAACCCTAAATTGCATATATCTTTTGACGTTAACATGTTTAAATTGATATTTACATGAAATGGCACATTTCTCTAAATTATTACTAGAAATTCTCAAGTATTGTTATTAAATTATATTGTGAAATGTAATTAACTCTTAATTGAGTTAAGTGATGCACAAACCAAGATTTGGGTTAATGTGCACGTTTTTCGAGAATTTTAGAGAATTGACAAATGTTGAGTATGATTCTTGTATGTGAAGTAAATTTCTTTAATTTGTGCAATAAGATGTTCAATTGCGTAAATTCGCTATGTATGTGCCAAATTGAAATAAGTTGGGTTATTTATGCATTTCTAATTTGTCTGAATGCATGGTATGAGAATTTCTCAGAAATTACAATGATTTGAAATATATTGCTCTGTCAGTTTAGAATGACAGTGTATTGTGATCTGATATGAAATCAGTAAATGTGATATTCCTGTTTAAGTGTTTATATGTTAACCAGTTAATAGACTTAGATGCCCTGACACCGTAGAACCCCTTTTGGAGGTCTGTGCCTTAGGGGTGAAACGACCTACCTAGCATGAGTCTAGATGGTCGGTGGCTCGTGTTTAACAATAATCTGTGCGTGTGTCACGGTGGCACGAGGACAGAGAGGCAGTGTTCAACAATAATCCGTGTGTGTGTCACGGTGGCACTGGAGTAAATAGGGGTTATTCAACAATAATCTGTGTGTGTGTCACAGTGGTAACCCAGACTCTCCGCCTGTGTGCTCAGGTTAGAGGAGGAGTCTAGAGTACACTCTTTGAGAGTGCAGTGAGGCCGTGTGAGCCTGAGAGTCCTGACGCAGACCAGGACGGCAGTCAGACTTAGCATTTCCCGGGTGTGTCGCTAAGTCTTGTACGGTGGATTCGTAGTTCGCTACGAGACTTTATATGCAGAGTACACTGCATATGATCAGGGCATAAGTTAAAAGATGATTACTTAGAATTAAGGTAGATTAATATGAAACTTGTGTATGTTCAGATTTAGAATTTATAATACTTGTTCTTTAAATGTTCATTATACTGTTCTGCGATAATTGCATTGTTTAATTAGAACTGCTCAGTTTGTTATTTTATTCACATATTCCTGTTAAAGGTAAAATACGGAGTTGTTTAGTGATAGCTAAATGAAATGCTATTCACTGAGCGAGTAGGCTCATTCCTCTACTCAAACATTTTCAGGTCAACGACAATTCCAGGAATCAGAAGGATCTTTTCATCCTAACGCTTAATCTGTAGAAGGTATATGTAGTTAGTTTAGTTAGATAGTGGTCTCTTAGTCCTTTCCCCTCGGTCCTTGGGACATGGAGTGGGTGAGAGAGAGTGTGTATGTGGTATGTGTATAAAGATGTAAATTAACTGTTATGCCTTAATTTATGTCGGACAATGTAATATGCTGTAGACTTTGTTTATATTACTAGTCAGTTAAATAAAAATGCTTCCACAGATTGTTTAGTTTCATTTTACAGCATAAATTAGTTTATCTTTTTAATGTCTTTAAAATGGTTTAAAAAGTTATGAGAGGTTTGGCTTGTGAATAATCCCTCCGTCGCGCCCTAATCTCGTGGATTGAGGTTAGTGTGAGATCGGGGTGTGACACCGACGGTGGCGTCAGTGTGGGCTGCTCAGCCCTGAACTCCCTCTCGAGGATCTCAGAGAACGCTCCATTGCTGGCGTCCAGCTGCACCACTTTTTCCACCACTTAGGGCGCAACAGAAGTCTCAGGAGCTGCGGCTATCTCTTCCGCGTCAGCTTCCCTTGGGGCTATCGAGGTTGTCTCAGCCCCGGTTGTCTCGGTGAACTCCACGATTGCCGACACTTCTTCAGCCGCGACAGATTTTCTTGTGGCGGCCATAGCCGGTATGAGAGAAGAAATGACATCACTATCAATGGTTGTCGCCGGTTGTTCTGGAGTGGTGGGTGGCTCGGTAGGGACTATAGAAGATTTGTCCTATCGGGCATCTAGAGGGATCAACCCTCCCATTGCAGCCATCATTTCTTGTATTCTGGTCGTGGCAGCATAAGCGGCTTCAACCTCTAACGATTTGACTTCTGCTTCAGTGAAGACCAGCTTTTCTACATCATAATTGATGCAAAACGGGAGGGTTAGAAGCTTGGAAGTTCTTGCAAACTTGTAGAAGTAGCGTATGTCCTCCTTCTTGATAATATTTTCCCATTGCAAGAACTTCATGTCGATCATGTCATCATCTCTGGTTCTTAACAGGATGTGCGGCTCCTTTGGGTACCCAAACCCCACCACGATTAGATTGATGATGCCACCCATGCAATACTCCTTGGTGGCATGCTTTATGGGGTAAAGTCTATTCAGCAAGAAGCGCCTAAGTTGACCACCTTGCCCTCCATCATGTACCACATGAGATGGAGTTCTTCGGTGTAGATGTTTCTCATCTCATACTTGCTGAAGAGGACACAAGCCACTATCTTGTGGACGATCCTCCAGAAGTAGGAGTGAATGGCCGCCACTTTGCTTCCTAGCTTGTAGTTTGATTCGTAGGTCAGTTTCTTCCAGACGCTGACCGGGTTGAAGCCATCACCATCGCCAAGCTTGGCGCCATTGTTCAGCATCTCCATCTCGGCTTCTGAGGAGGAGAATATCTTATTGAGTAGCTTTTTTGAGATCTCATGCTCAGCATTTTATAACCGGCCTTGCAACCGGTCTGCTCCTCCAAACCTCTCCACTTCCTCCAGCCTGTTCTGCACTCGCTGGAGAGAGGACATGAACTCCTTTGTGAGCTCAGTATATGATCCAGATAGGCTGAAGCATATCTTCTTCAGCCCTACAGCTCCCAAGTTGTCCATACTGTTGAAGATACTGAGGTGGTGGAAAGATGGTTGGTGGGTGAATCTTGTTGGCCGGTAGATCTTTACCGCCAACTCCGTGTATCTCTGATGATGCTCTTCGTCCCTGGGCACGAACCGCCCTGGGGAGTGAGCCAGAGGTTCTTCTATCATTGAAGGGGATGTCGCTGCTTCTGTCCTCGACCTCTTCTCGGCCATGGATGGCCCAACTGCATCGAGATTTGCATGTTTATGCCCGACTGTGGTAGCTTCCATTTCGGCCTCAGTGTTGATCCTTCGGCCTTGTTCGTCCACTTGGACGACGGTTTGTTTGGTGCGGGCCATTTCTGTTATCACAAAACAAAAGTTTAGTAAGCATCTGAATGATTTGTCTTGCCCGATATCGGGGTGTGTTTCCTGATATCGGATCAATGATATATTGAAAACTTAACAAAACCTGATAGAGTTAAGTCGATATCGGTGACAAAATCATGATATCTCGACACGGTCTCAAAAAAAAAAAACAAAGCCGTTGTGCGATAAGTCAAAAGCCTGGCCCGATATTAGAGCTTCCCGATACAACCGTATCGGATGACAAAACTAGATGATACGATGCTTGCCTGATATGCCTGTGTCGGGAGGTACGAAGTTCGGACCGATATCTCCACAAGTTTATTGTGCAACACCGGGCGTCGCTGCGAACAACTATATTGCCCGATACAATTTGCTCAGAAAAAGGGTGTCGCCCGACACTTAGTAAGATGTGAGGCGATATAATACTGGGCGACACAGACAAAACTGGGACACACGGGCATTGCCTGATATAGGGTATTGGGCGGGTGTTTGTCAGAAGTGCATCGCACGACACGGTCAAAAGTTAGGGTACCCGACACAAATGTGTGTCAGGCTACACAAAGAAAGAACTAAATCCATGTGCCCGGTATGAGATGCCACACGAAGGTCATGTCGGGTAAGCCAAGCAATATGCGTATCGGGTTATACCTTTATCTTCTGAAGGTAGCTTGCACGACACGGGAGCAGAAGCTAGGTTGGCCGATACAAGAGCAAAGAGAGATTTAACTACACGATACGGGGGTAGGTGAGAAAGTAAAAGCCATTTCCCGACACGGTTAAACCACAGTTACTATATATAGCAATCGAGGGTGGGGGTAAAACGGGTAAAATAGGGGCACGTTTCGAACGAGGAGACAAATCATTCCCGAGACGAATAGTAAAGTCAGTCCATCCATCTAATCAAAGGTCATTTACTTATGTTGCCCAATATGGATGCACACTACATGGTGTATCGCCCGACACGGCTCACCGCTAAGGTGTGATGCTCGATACCATATCCCGATAAGGGTGTGTCATGCGACGATGCGCCCAAGACCTTTCCCGATATCGACTAGAGAACTTGGTATTGGTCAAGTCATCTCGGCCTGATACAAAGCTTCAAAGAGGAAAAAGAACAAGATAAAAGATGAAAGACTAAAAAGGAAAAAGTGACTGATGGGTAAAACATCATTGGCCTAAAGAGGGACTCCCAGCCTCAGATAGTATTACTCATCAATGATTATAAAACCAAGTAGTGGCCCATAAAACAAGGGAGTCTGAGCATTAGGTGCATGCACTGACTCGGGCCTTATTACAATCATACTGTTCATAATGTTTTTCTTATAGGAAAAGAAATAACGTCCTATTCTAAGAAAAGTAAAAACTTGGGCTGCCTCAAGAGGAGTGATGTAGTTAGCATCATCAGCTTGACAGTCTTAGATCCTTCACTTTGTGCATTCGGTTGTTTTAGCATCCTACAAACTTATCTTTGACCTTCTCATGAATGCTTCATCTTCATAGTACCTTTTCACTATGTGCCCGTTCACTGGAAAAACCTTTGCTGGATTGTCTTTTCCATGCAGCTCCATCATTCCTGATGGATATATCTTTGCCACGGTGAAGGGTCCATACCACCTCATTTGTAGCTTACCTGGAAATAGACGGATAGATGATTTAAATAACAAAACCTTATCACCTTCACTCACATCCTTCTTCTTCAGGTGGGCATCATGCCACACCTTGGTCATCTGCTTGTAAATCCTTGCATTCTCATATGCATGTATTCTCAACTCTTCGAGCTCCTGTAGTTGTAGATATCTCTTTTCACCTGCCTTCTCCAGGTCCATATTTAAGAACTTAATCGCCCAAAGAGCCTTGTGTTCAATCTCTTAGGGTAGATGATAGGATTTCCTATAGATCAATTAGTAAGGGGTAGTTCCAATGGGTGCCTTATATACAGTTCTATAGGCCCAAAGAGCGTCGTCGAGCATCATTGACTAGTCTTTCTGCGTGTGGGTGACAGTCTTTTCCAAAATTTGCTTAATTTGTCTATTTGAAACCTCCACCTGCCCAGAAGTTTGAGGGTGATAGGGTGTAGCAACCTTGTGCTTGACCCCATACTTTCGCAGAAGTGCTTCAAACAATTTTTCCCCGAAATGTGATCTGCCATCACTTATCACAGTACGAGGTACTCCAAGGCGAGGAAAGATAGTTTTCTCAAACAGCTTGATCATATATTTGGAGTCGCAAGTTTGGGTGGCAACAACTTCTACCCATTTAGACACGTAGTCCACCATGACTAAAATGTATTGATATCCTTTTGATGGGGGAAAGGGACCCATGTAGTCTATTCCCCAGACGTCAAAAATCTTAAATTCGACCCAGTTGGCCATAGGCATATCGTTCCTTCTTCCATATTTCCTGTCGATTGGCATTCTTTACAAATTTTTACATAATCTGCAGCATCCTTGAATAACGAAGGCCAGTAAAATCCTGATTGTAGCACCTTAGCAGTAGTCCTTTCACTCCCCAGATGTCCTCCATAGGGTGAGGCATGGCATTTCCTTAGAATGTTTGGCACTTCTTCCTCAGGAATACACCTTCTATATAGGTTATCCACACATCTTTTAAAGATAAGGGGATCATCCCAATAGTAATTCTTTACATCAGAAAAGAGTTTCTTCTTTTGATTGTATGTTATTTCCAGAGGTAACTCCCCACAAGCAAGGTAATTACAAATATCTACAAACAATGGCAAACTCTCATCTCTGGCTTCTACCATTAGCAAGGCCTCATCTGCATAATTATCATTAATAGGTGGCTCCTTCTTGTCTTCGACTGTAATCCTTGACACGTAGTCGGTGACTACATTTTTTGCACCTTTCTTATCAATGATCTCGTGATCGAACTCCTGGAGTAGTAAAGCCCACCTTAGCAGCCTGGGCTTAGTGTCCTTTATCTACATAAGATATCGTATCACCCCATGGTCAGTGTAGACCTTTGTCTTTGTTCCAATCAGATAAGATCTGAACCTGTCGAAGGCAAAAACAATCGCAAGAATCTCCTTCTTTGTTGTCATGTAATTTACCTACGCTTTGTCAAGAGTACAGCTGGCATAGCAAATGACATGGTGCCTTTTGTCCTTCTTTTGTCCCAGGACTGCCCCTATGGCATAGTCATTGGCATCGCACATTATCTCGAAAGGTAACTCCCAATCCGGAGCTTGAAGGATAGGTGGAGAAACAAGTGCATCTTTCAAGGCCTGAAAAGCATTTAGACAATCGTTAGTGAAATCGAATTCAACATCCTTAACCAGAAGATTTGACAAAGGTTTCAAGATCTTCGAGAAGTCTTTTATGAATCTTTGATAATAACCAGCATGCCTGAGAAAACTTCGCACTCCAGTTACAGAGTTAGGTGGAGATAGTCTAGATATAGCTTCAACCTTGCTCACATCTACCTTGATACCTCTCCTTGAGACTTTATGCCCTAGCACTATGCCTTCTTGTACCATGAAGTGGCACTTCTCCCAGTTGAGGACCAAATTCTTTTCTTCACAGTGTTGTAGGACCAAAGATAGGTTTTTCAGACAAGCATTGAAGTCCTTCCCATAGATAGAAAAATCATCCATGAAAACTTTCGATGTCTTCCAGAAAATCCGAAAACATCGAGATCATGCAATGTTGGAATGTTGTCGAAGCATTGCACAACCCAAATGGCATTCTTCAAAAGGCATAAGTACCATAGAGACAAGTGAAAGTGGTTTTTTCCTGGTCTTCCGGTAAGATAGGGACTTGATAAAACCCAGAATAACCATCTAAAAAGCAAAAATAATCATGATGCGATAATCTCTCTAGAACTTGGTCGATGAAGGGAAGCGGGTAATGATCTTTTTTCGTGGCTTGATTTAGCTTCTGATAATCTATGCACATTCTCCATCCGGTGATAGTCTGGACCGCTACTTCATCGCCTTTTCCCCCTTCACAACTGTCATGCCTCCTTTCTTTGGTACCACATTGATGGGACTTACCCAGTTGTTATCGCTGATTGGGTAGATAATTCTTACATCTCTCAGCTTGATTACTTCTTTCTTCACAACCTATTTTAACATTTGGTTCAACTTTCTCTGGGGTTGGACTAGGGGTTTAGTGGATTCTTCCAAATTTATGCGGTGCATGCATAGCGTAGGGCTAAGTCCCTTGATATCCTCTACCGAATAGCCTATAGCTTGCTTATGGAGCCTCAACTCCTCGAGAAGCCTTTCCAATTGTTCCTTCGTCAGACTAGCATTAAATATGACTGGATTTCTCCCTTCTTGATCTAGACATTCATACCTTAAACCTTTCAGTAGTTGTTTTAGACCTGGCTTGGTCTTAGGTGCCTTTTCTTCTTCTGTTGTCGCTTCCAGAGAAGCAAACTTGGCTGTCTCTATAAACTCCTCCTCATCGCTTAGATCTTCATCAAATTGATTTAGGTAACCGAGGATCTCGACAACCTCAGGATCTTCAGAGTCAGAGTCTTGATTGTTTAACGCCCTCATAGGAGGGTCTACCATCACAAAATCTTCTTCTACTTCTTCACAAAATTGGTTGTAGCTATCCATGAAGTAGGCAAATTCTAGCAGGGACGGTCATTTCATAGCATCTTTTACCTTGAAATCTATGTGATCATTTCCGACCGTTCAGAGTGATGATTCCTTCAGCAACATCAATCAGCGCTCTTCCTGTAGCCAAGAAGGGGCACCCAAAGATGATAGGACAGTTAGGGTCTTCAACAGTGTCAATGACAACAATGTCACAAGGAATGCATAATCTTCCTACACGAATTAGAACATCCTCAATGAATCCCATAGGTCTTTTGAAGGTATGGTCTGCCAATTCGATCCACATGTTGGTCCTGACCATATCAGCTAAACCCAATCATTGCATGAGGCTTAAGGGCATAAGGCTTATACTAGCCCCTAAATCAGCAAGACCTTTTCGCTCGACGTTATCTCCAATAGCAAAAGGAATAGTAAAGGCTCCAGGATCCTTCTTTTTGGTAAGTAAATCTGCCTTCACGAAAGCAGATGTCATACTGGCTAGGTGTACCATCTCAATCCTTCCTCCTCTTCTTTTCTGGGTGATCAAATCCTTAAAAAACTTGGCGTAGGTCGACATTTCTTTCAAAGCACCCAGAAATGGCACTTCGAGGTGAAGCTTTTTCACCGACTCCATAAACCTTTCATAATGCTTTTTAAGATGTGCCTTTATGAGTTTGTATGGGAAAGGCAACTTTGGAGAGTAAGGACTTCTTTTACTGAGCATGTCCTCAACAGGTTTAGAATCTGGTCCCCTGACACAAGCTCGTTGGTTCTCTCCTTTTATTGGATACTCTACCGCAACTGTTGGTTCAGGTTCTTCAGGTCTGGCCAATTCAGGGCATTCTACTGTCTTCCCTGACCTGAGTATCGCCATTTTGGCAGACTCAGTACTGGATGGTATCTTACTCGAAGGATTCTTCATTACCTCGGCCATTTGAGCCAGCTGCTGGTCTATCTGGTGTTGGTGCATTTGCATATCTGCCATTTGGACCTGCATCATATTCAGAACCCCTAAGTTGGACAACGTGCTTTGTGCCAGCTGATTGTTTATAGTATCTTGTCTCTTGACAAAGTCGAACAGCTGGCCCACCAAGTCTGGTTGACTCGAGTTCTTTTCCTGACTCTGATCCTTAGCATGTCCCAGGCCTTGGCTAGGGTTAGTAGCTTGGCAGTTTTGGTACTTCCCTTGCCCTTGAAAGTTCGCCTTGTTTGGTTGGAAACTGGTGGTTCTGGTGTACTGACCTTGTCCGCCTCTTTTCTCGAAACCTTGTGGTTGCTTGGGTGGATTATTCAAATGATGCGACTTTTCCGCCGCATCCTTATTGCCGTAGCAAAAATCAGGGTGATCCAGTCTTTTGAAGTTGACAAAAGAGACGTTCTCAGCTTCCTCTGCTTTAGATTCGCTTTCACTTGACTTGTCGGGTCGGGTGTAAATGCAGTTATCAATACCGTGTCCACCTTCTCCGCAAGTGGCACATTTCATCACATTCTCAATCTATTTCTTTCCTTTCCCTCCTGATTCTTTTAACTGTTTGACATCAGTGGCTATATTTTAGATTTGAGTGGTGATTGCTTCAAGAGCCTTGGATTCGACTGCCAATCCTTCATTAGCGGCCTTCTTAGCATATCCTCTATCAGTCCTGTCGTAGTCAGTACCGGCCTGTAGTTCTTTCATGTTTTCTATGATCTTTTTAGATCTACTGAGCTTCTTCCCAAGAAAGTCACTTCCTGCAGCTGCATTTAGCGATACTCTTTCTTCAGGAGTCAGATCATTGTAGAAAGTTGTTATCAAGAAACCTTTCTTATAGTTGTGGCGAGGTCAGTCTCTCTGATACTCTTGATATCTTTCCCATGCTTCGTGTAGGTTTTCTCCTGGCTTCTGGGTGAAAGATGTGATCTTCTGCCTATTCCAAATAGTCTTCTCTGTAGGGTAGAACTTGTTCACGAAAGCATCTGTGAAAGAATTACATCCGTTCAGAGATTGATGTGGCAACCCAAGGTACCATGATAGTGACTTGTCCTCCAACGAGAAGATGAAACCCTTGCAAAAGATCACTTATCGTGGAACTCCCCTCATTTTGATGGTATCACAAATATTTTTGAAAGCATCAAGGTGATGGTAGGGGTTGTCATTCTTGGAACTTCCCCTAAAGATTTTATTTTGAATCATGGAGATCACGGCTGGCTTCAACTCTAAGTTTACAACGTCAATCCTTGGGATCACAACTGGGCATCTTGAGTTGTTGGCCTTCGTGGAAGACAACTCCTGGAGAGTCTTTTATTCTTCGTCGGAATCTTCATTGTTGTTGTTCCTATGATTCTGCTCTTGATTACCATGATTCCTTCTGTGCCTACGGAGATGACGATGTCTCTCGTGATGATGATCATCCCCAAATTGTTCTGATTCAGGTTCTTCATGTAAATGATCATTATTATAACGGGCATCGTTACCACGTGGGGGTGAGTGTGGTCCAACTCTAGCGTTTCTCTCATCCTCGGAAAGAGGTGGTTCCATGTGAAGTGGCATGATGAACGGTGCTCAACCGAGCAGAGTGCTTCTTCCCTGAGTACCTGAATAGAATGTATAATCAAGTTAGAAAATTTGTGTTAATGAAACGAACTACTCTATACACATTCAGGTTAGAAGACTAAAAGAAACTGTGTTGTCAAGCTTATTACTAAGCTTGAGGAACGGGAGTGTAGTAAGTGGATTCGGGTTCGTTAACAGTACCATTTTGCCTTGTCCCCAGCAACGACACCAAAAAGTTGACCGGCCTAAATCGTGCATCCAAAAGGAGCGGATTTGAAGTAGTCAAACTTTTAAATAACCTGACTCTTAGGCCCCCCGCAATGATGATGGGGTCCAAAGTAGTGATCGGGGTCAAACCATAGGGACAAGGGTGGTCGTGCTAAGAATGAAGAATCAACACTCTACACTCCGGTAAAAGAGGGGTAAGAACAATGTTCCCAAGGGAACGACAAGTAAAGATCAATAAAATAAAAGAAAACTATCTCCAACTGGAGTTACAAGGAAGATTAAGGTTTTGGCATTTATCAATTTTTAGGGGTTTTGTGTAACAGAACCGGAGGAGATAACACTATTACCTTGGTAAGGAACGAAGGAGGAAAACTTCAACATAACAAGCGGCAGCAGGAAACATCCAGTACCCCTTCTCTCAAATAGGGTACCTCCAACTAAGCACCAATACCCTCTCTCAAGGGTAGTGGACTTGGGTTGGAGTGGAAAGATAACTGAAGCAACTCCGACCCTGGGTACTCTTGTACTCCCTGATCGGACCAAACACTAGAGTTACAACACCTCTCTCGAGGGAGTTGCAATGGGAAACACGATTCGATAGCTAGTCAAAACATGATCCAAGCATACAAGCTAAAGTTCGGATGCTAAATAAAGCAATCATCCAACAAAAAGGGACCAAACACAAAGCAACATGTATTAAAACTCCTCTAATTCCATTAGCATAAGCATTTTATAAAAAGGTTTAGTGACATTACATAAATAAAAAAAGTAAATGACTGAAAAAGGGAAGATAGGTATCGCCTCCTTAATTTGGGAGGGCGACACATAGAATCAGACCCCTAAGGTGCCTTTAACACGATACCAAGCGGGAGCTCTGGCCGACATGCTTGTGTTGGGTGGCAGGTCGTGACGGGTGTGTGTATCAGTCAAGGCACCCTACCCGATACGATCATCACAGGGTACAACCCTCTCGGGTGGCACTCCATGATGGGATATCCGTATCGAGCTCGGTATCGTGTCGGGTTAGAGGAGTCTTAGGTTCTCAGGTTCCTCGTATCGGGTGTAGTGAGTGAGCTGTCTCGGGCAGGGCCCATCTAGGAACCTGGCACATCGGGTAGCCTTCTGGTCTTATTGGGCTGCTGCGGCTACCGAGACAAATTCTAAGTGAATCACTCTCGCCCCTCTCAGGTTGGGGAAGTGCCCACCTAGTATCGTTCGGCTTGCCTCAGGGACGCGGCACACTATCTCTAGATGCTCTCCAAAGTTAGCTTCACGAGATTCCAACCTATCCCATCGGAGTCCTGCAGCTGCTATTTATAGACAGCAGTTGGAAGAAGTTGTGGATCTCCAGGCGCCACGTACCCTTTATTGGCTCTGCATATGTGGCTTTGGGGATGATCGACGTGTGTGTGTCATCCGGCACTGCTTGGCTATCACGTGCCGGGTTACGGAGGTATTGGGCGTGACGGGCGGTTGCTTCTGGTGAGTGGCTTGTATTGCGCGACATGCCATAACGGGCTGATTAGTCGTGGCGGGCAGAGCTCTCTGTCGGGTAACTAGCATATCGCCTGCCAGTGACCGTACCACACGACTCACCCATGTCAGGTTGAACCCCTATCGGCCAGCGTCCTTGATGGGTAGTGGACGTGTCGTGCAGCTAGTAAAGGCCGATTCTTTGTAAGTGGGCCGGGACGGGCCGTTTTGCTGATTTTGAGTAAAAAAGCGAGGAAAACTCTATAAAAGATGATAAAAATGAGTTAAGAGCATAGCGTGATTCATTTATTCAAAAACATTACCAAATGGAGAGGAAAACAGTTTAAAAGGGCAGTTTTGACAATGAAATATAGGCCATAAATACCACAAAAATGGGTGTTATCAGCCATGCAAGCCAGGAGGTGAAGGCCGAACACCAGTAACCCAATGAGTTGCTATGGAGATGAAGATTCCCTGAGGGTAATGGGAGTGGTTCACCATGGGCATTATGGTGAGTCTCCCCTGGACTGAGAGAGATCATGATGCAATATAGGTTATGGTAGATCCCCTTACCAAGTTGTCCTAATCCCTTGTTTAAGAGAGAGCTTTATCTGTGTAACAAATCAGGTTGGACTATATATGAGAGAGAGAAATAGTTCAACTACACCATGATTCAAGTTCAATATTTGAGGCATGACCTCAAAATCACTTCCATGCAATGGAAGTAGGTACAGTTATAACTCGACACCAGTTTGAAGTTTAGCACAACTTATCACCCCTAACTGATTGTTAGTATGATCTAGACTAGAAGGTCTAATGAGAGCATTTGTGCTCATTTAGGATGATGCATGGGGATAGTTCTTGTCCTATGAGAGTTTGTGATGATATCCACCATAGCCAGTATCGGCATGTAAGAAGCTCTATGTGGCATACAACTCACAAAAACATAATTAACTAATGCGGAAGCGTTCACTAAGCAGCAGATTACCGAAAATCACTAAAAAGTAAAACCTTTTTACCAAGAGATCCATCAATCGAAAACTTTCTCACATAGAACAAAAGTAACACATTTACATTCTAGTTTAAAGGTACATGACTTGCATCATCTCTTTCTAAAAATTACAAGCATCAAATGCTCTTGTTAAACTAAACACAATCTGTGTAAAATCTCGAGGCACTGAGCCAAAATCTTAAAAGCACTAACTACTACTCCAAGGACCTGAGAGTACAGAGACGACACATAGGACTCTATATACATCTATACATGGCATAACAGCTAGTGTCTCCACCTGAGACTTCACTGTTGACCCTGCTGTTGTCCTTCTACTACTGAAGGATTCCTGCTTCCTCGTCCGCGTCCACCTAAAAATGTGGTTCCCACGGGGGTGAGACAATTGTAAATTTCCCCAGGTAGAGATATAACTCTCTGCCAGAAATATTATTATTGCAGCTAAAGAATATAAATATAAACAGAGGAATCATATTTGTTTGACAGTAGTTAATTCAATGTCTAACAGATTACAGTATTATTCTTATCTAAAACATTGCAGCTATAACTTGATAGAGAAACATGTCACTTATCCATTAAGGAATATGAAGAACATGTATAACATTTATTCACTTATATAATCATTACCACAACATTAACTCTCTTCAGGCTTAGATCATATATCTAATGCCTAGAATTATCTTAAGGAGTCATGACATGTAGCCATACACTTTTCACAAAGTATTGGGATCTTAATCCCTCAACTCATCAAGTACATTTTCATTTCTTAGAAAGTTCATCCTCATGATTATAGATTATGGGTATTTGAACCCTTAACTGATCACAAGATACTTGTTGCCATTAATTAGGTAACTTAATACCCTCAAGTCATTTGACCAAGGACATTATGATTCTTACTACACAAAGCATTGCACATTGTTCACAAAGCTCATATCACCTCTTATTACCCCTTAATAGGTAATAAGGCATATTATGGCTTATAAAGCCCATAAACAATTTCAATATATAGAGAATCATAGTCCATACCTGGCTATGCTCATCATCTCAATATTCCTGCATGATTAATACACATGATAATAATCATATATCAGTACCATGCAATACAAGGGTTTTCTTGTTATATTTATAACTTATCAATATGTATTTGAACTTCACATAGGATTACCCTGTGTTAAGACTTCACATAGCATCATCTTGTATTAGGGTTTCACATAGCATTGCCCTATATTAGGGTTTCACATAAATCACCATATAGGTTATCAAGATCATATTGGTAATGATCAAGTTCTATTTCATTGCTTCACATATCTAGGAATCAATATGGATAACATAAGTATTCACTCATACTTATTTATTCTTATCATTCATCATTAAATGAATTATCAACACAAAGTATGAGTTTCTCTCTCAACTTTACCAGAATATGATTGCATCACAGTTATTGATTTGGATTAACCTCTTCATAAGGCATGTTAGCCTACATTCATCAAGGTGCATTACATCTTAATGTAACAATTGGCATGACACATCTCATGTGTCACCCATTCCAATTATAATGAACTTATAACACATCAAGGTATATCAAAATTGGGGTGTTGGATGTGATATCTATCATATCTTGATGTATCACTTCCCTCAACACCTTCATCTTACTTGAGTTCATCCACTTAGCTTGTATTAGGGTATTCCCCATCCTAATACTTTATGCACTAGATCATCACATTCATCATGCAATGTATTGGTCATAATTCATCTATTTAGAATATACAACCATTGCCAATGATATGGACTCACCCTTAAGTCAGGAACTATTAATGTAAGGATATCCATTATCAACCCCTCTAGGTGTTACATTTGTCAATACATTAATCACTATTCCACTAATAGGAATAGGATTTCCACAATTATAATTTGAGGTTCACTTAACATCTCACATATATATGGATTTCACCTAGGATCACTCTTCATTAGAGTTTCACATAACATCCTTCTATATCAGGGTTTTCACCTAGTATTAAGTGAAATTAGAATTTCACAACACATCACCCAATGATAGGTCTTCACATAGAGTTAGTAACACTACCCTATATTAGGGTTTCATGCACCTTTACCTCATGTTAGGGGTTAAGGTTTGCCATTCACATCCAAGTAAGGTTTCTCTTACCTCATACCCAAATTAGGGTTAGGTTGTACTATTCCCATTAAATTAGGGTTTATTAGATTGTTACACTAAGTTAGGGTTACATCATCACCCTAGATTATGGTTTCACTAAGATTTTCCCTAAATTAGGGTTTCACATAACCTTGCCCTAAATTAGGGTCAAGGTACATCAATCTTTTCAATGAGGATTGCATGATCTCATTATTATGGATCAAACCATAATTATAAGTTTATTCATAATGAGAGAATTAGGGTTTATTAAATAAGCCATCATCTCTCCCATTCTCTCTCTCTTTTCCTCTCTAGGATGTTAAATACTCCAAGATTAATCTATGTCAACTCTTCACTTGAGTACACATAGTTAGGGTTAACCTTCATAATCATCATTGGTCTACATCATTAATAATCAAATAGCTAATTGACCTTTGATCATATTAGGTGTCCAAATGGTTTAACAAATTTGAACTTCAAAAAGGTCTTAATCACTTAGACCTCAAACGGTCTTGACCAATTAAGTTCAAATAGTTTGAAACCGTTTAGCAAAGTTGGTTCTTGAAAACATTTACACAACACATCTTGAAACTGAAAAGACTTGAGTCTCCAAACGGTCTGAGACCGTTTGGCCCCAAACGGTCTTGAGACCATTTGGAATCAAATGGTCTTAAGACCATTTGGTTCAAACCCTCTCAAAACCGAATGGACCAAAAAGGGTCTTCAACACTTAATCGATTCAAGGTTCCAATCCATAGACCAACTATCAATTGGGCTACCAATTTATTCTTCAATTGAACCACTGAATCACCATTCAATTAGACCTTCACTTAGGGTTTTAATCCCAATATAACTAGGGTTGATAATTAAGAAACCATCACTTAGGATTTTGAAACTAAGGAACCATCAATGGTTGACATTGTGGAACCAATTCAATTGAAATCAGTGAACCATCATCATTACATGATATGGCCTGAACTCAAATGGTCTTGAATGACCCCCAAACGGTCTTGAGGTCGTTTGGATGATCTCCAAATGGTCTTGAGACCGTTTTCCCATTTCCTCATCAAAATCCATAACATCCAATTAGGGTTTTGGATCATTGGATTGATTATCAAATCAACAATTGATTGCATTTCAATTTGGTATCTTTGGATCTTCAAATACCCAACCATACTCAACCCTAGACCTCCAAATGGTCTTGGTTGACCTCCAAATGGTCTTGAGACCGTTTGGGTGATTCCCAAATGGTTTTGAAATCGTTTGGGTCAATCAACCCAAAACATCAACTCAATCAATTTCAAAATCAGCACTTAGCCGATTAGAGTTTCTATTTCAAGGTTTGTCTTTATATTAAATCAATCAATTGGAACCCTTGGATAGTCATCCAACATTTTCTAGGGTTCATACCTCAAACAGTAAACCCATCCAAACGGTCAACCCTCTCATGCGGTTTGGGACCCAAATCACTAAACAGTTTGCAAACCGTTTGGTCTCCAAACGGTTTGGTGAAACTGTTTGGACCGACAATTCAAACCGTTAGCCTATGATATTTTTGAGGTGTGTGATTAGGATGATGTCATCATCATCAAGCTCCAAACCCACGAAACTTTCTGTGATTTTCATGGTGATTGCATCAATCAACCAAATGAAATTTCAGACATAAAGAAAGAATCAACATATGACAAGGAATTGAATGCAATAATAAAATTAAGGGTTCAAGTTATAAAACTCGCCTTCAATTTAGATCCAAAGCTTCAATCTCATGTCAACAATGGTGGATGCAACTCCTTTCACTATTCCAAGGCTCGTCCTCAAGCTTTGAGTGAAAAGGAATGGTTAGAATTGAAGAGGGGATCAAAATAGGAAGAATTCATGTATTGATTTTGTGATTTCCACCATGGATTCAAGGTGAAAAGGGATCAAGGAGATTACCAACAGGTTGGGGGTCGTCCTCCTGGTCCTAGGTCTTCTTCCAAGAAAAGGAAAAGAAAGGGGTCCAAAAAAGTCCTTGGTTTAAGTGGTAAAGGCTCTTTTATAAGAAAATCAATGAGAGAAAAAATGTTTTATAAAAATCTTTTAATTCCAAAATTGTTGCCACCATTCCCCCTTGGTTTATTGCATGCAAAGGAATCTCTATACCCACCGAGATCCCTTCCATTATCCATGAATTAATGGAAAATAAATTAAGCACCTTAACCCTTATAATAGTAATATCCATTTTTGAGTGGATATTTCTTTTTCTTATAATAAGGTGAGTGGAGTTTTCACCTCCTTGAGATATTTCATGGTACTTGAAAAACTCAAGGACGTCTACACACAACGGAATCCAACCATTTTAATTTTGGTTGAAGACCCTTTAATTATTTTATTTATTTTTGCACTAAATTGAATTAGGGTTTCAATTAGGATTAAATCTTGATTATTTTAATATCAAGATTTTCTCTCCTACAAATTAATTCAAATGAGGCGCCCCTCTCATTTTCTTTGCTCTACATGATGCCAAGAAACATTAGGGACCTTATTGAAGTGGTAATTTTCATATTGAACCCTAGGTTTTGGGTAAATTGCACATTACACCAAAACTAGGTTTTAATGCACAAACATTGCTTTATCAGCTCTTTCTTGGTACTCAGGCTACCACAAGCCATACCTCTGCATCATCCTCATTCTCATGATGATTCAACACATGAGGAACATATTGTCATGCACAATTTGCAATTTAACCCCTCAACTTGGGTAATTTGCACTTTAGTCCAACACAAGTAAAACATTATTTCAACATTATTCAAAAAGGACCAAAATGAAATATAAGTTCCTCTTGAGTCCTAATTACTTTTCACAAGATAAGATTAAACATCTACTAAACCTTATTAGGCAAATCATCTAGGGTTAATACATAACCCAGGTCAGGGATGTTACAAATTATAAACCCCTAACAAGGATTTCGTCCCCGAAACCCCAGGAAAAAGGAGGAACATATTTATTCATTTATCATACCCTCAAGTCTCAACATAATATCTTAATATCATGGAGATATCATGGATCTCTAATTCACACAAAGTTCCTTTCATTAATTCAACCTTATTAATGTTTATGTTTATGCAGAGCATTAACCCCTAACATATGATGTCCATATTTATTAAAAGGAAGAAGCATAAAAGAACATACTTCTATCATCACCCATGAATGTTTATCAAAAGAGAAACATATATATCTAACAGAGGTAATTCACTCAGCAATCCTTTATTTGCTTGGGAAAGTTCACTTAGCACTTTAATTGGGAAAGTTCACTAAGCAATTTATTTGGAAAAAAAATTACTGAGAATGTTCACTAAGTAGTTTATTTGGAGAAATTCCTTGAGAAAGTTCACTGAGAATGTTCACTAAGCAGTTTATTTGGAAAAATTCACTGAGAAACTTCACTAAGAATGTTCACTAAGTAGTTTATTTGGAGAAATTCACTGAGAAAGTTCATTGAGAATGTTCACTAAGTAGTTTATTTGGAGAAATTCACTAAGAAAGTTCACTGAGAATGTTCACGAAGTAGTTTATTTGGAGAAATTCACTGAGAAAGTTCACTGAGAATGTTCACTAAGTAGTTTATTTGGAAAAATTCACTGAGAAAGTTCACTGGGAATGTTCACTAAGTAGTTTATTTGGAGAAATTCACTGAGAAAGTTCACTGAGAATGTTCACTAAGTAGTTTATTTGGAGAAATTCACTAAGAAAGTTCACTGAGAATGTTCACTAAGTAGTTTATTTGGAGAAATTCACTAAGAAAGTTCACTGAGAATGTTCACTAAGTAGTTTATTTGGAGAAATTCACTAAGAAAGCTCACTGAGAATGTTCACTAAGTAGTTTATTTGGAAAAATTCACTTAGCTCTTCCTATTTAATTTCATTATACTCTCTAGATTGTTTCAAAATGATTACTTGATCAGAGTAATCAGAAAGATAAAAATCTAAGAGTTTCATACTTGCCTTATCTTCCAATAATCATATACCTGGCCAGGGTATACAAGTATTGATATGAGGTAGTATGCACTTTATTTTCTATCATATTCCTCACTTTTCATATCATTATACACACAGGATTTTTCATTCTTGAATTTTCTTTAGGCATCACTTCTATATCTCATCTTTTAACACACAGATAAGGGAGATTATAAAGTATTTTAAGGAACACTGTGTAAGATGTAAGTTCTCATCTCCCTTGTGTCCTTATAGGACTAGTCAAAGGAAGCTAAAAAACAACTACTTTCTTATTTTTAACACATAGAATCATGATATGAAATATCAAAACGAAACTATTTCATCTGACATGTCTGGGACGTCTGTCCACGTCCTCTATTGTTACTAGAAAATTGCCTCCTTTGTGAGCCTTGTTGACTCTTCCCCTGAGGTTGAGTCATCATTGAATTCCCATCTCGACAATCCTTTGCCAGATGTCCCGGTTGTCTACATTGGTAACAGATCATGGGCGCAAAATGTCTGTGAGATCCAGTCACTGATGTTGATGCTATGTCGGAGGCTCTACTTGGAACATTACTACAATCCCTACCCCTACTTGACATCCATTGTGTCTGAGTATGGAATCTCGATGATGCTGCAGATGCAGAAAATATCAGTTTCTTAAAACTTTCGGACCTTTGTCCTTGAGACTGAGTGTACACCTTCTTGCCACTAGTCTGTCATTTCTTGATTTCAGACCTCTCTATCCTCCTTACCGACTCCACAAAGGTGGAAAACCTCTCCATGTTCTCTAAGGTAGACACAGGAGTGGTCAATTCAGCGTTCAATCCCTTCTCAAAATGCTGAATTCTTTCCTCATCATTAACTGCCATACACGGACAAAACCGCAACAGCTCCATGAACTTAGCTTCATACTCGCTAATGTTCATCTGTCCTTGTTTGATCCTCTCAAATTGAGAGATCTTTTCATCTAGATACATTTTAGGGAAGTATCTATTGACAAACTCTCGTCGGAAAACCTCCATCAAATTTCTTCACCTGGTCTCTTATCTTCCTCTATCATCCACCAATGACCAGCACTCCCTTTTAGGAGGTACACAACATGTCTTGCCTTTTTAGCTTCAGGAATATCAAGGAACCTGAAAGCCTTTTCCAGCTCTGTCAGCCACAAATCAGCATCTACTAGATCAGATGTATCGGCATAATCTATGGCTCCAACCCGGTGAAGTATCTTAAAAATCTTACCGGCTCCATAACCCTCATGGTGGGTTGGTGCCCTAGGTGCAGGCGGTGGCATCCTGTCTGCCATATGTGTCATGGCTGTCAGGAATTTCTCAAATAGAGCATGGAAGGATAGGTTTTCTATCACAACTGGGTCAATTTGGGGTTGTTCAGGTACAATCCCTTCCCTATTCTGGTCTGTTGCACCTCCTCCTGGTGAGCAGTGCTGCCCTCAGCAGCATGTTCTTCATGTGGTCCAGACATCTTCAAGTTCTTCTTCTTCTATGTGAGCAGAAGATACTATCAAATAAACTGGAAGACACTTAGAACAGACTCTACAACCTTAGTCCTATGTCTCTGTAGACTCAGCGAACCTAGAGCTCTGATACCACTTAATTGTGGCATACAACTCACAAAAACATAATTAACTAATGGGGAAGCATTCACTACGTAGTGGATTACCGAAAATCACTAAAAATTAAAAAACTTTTACCAAGAGATCCATAAATCGAAAACTTTCTCACATAGAACAAAAGTAACACATTTACATTCTGGTTTAAAGGTACATGACCTGCATCATCTCTTTCTGAAAATTACAAGCATCAATTGCTCTTGTTAAACTAAACACAAGTTGTGTAAAATCTTGAGGCACTGAGCCAAAATATCAAAAGTACTAACTACTACTCCAAGGACTTGAGAGTACAAAGACGATATGTAGGACTCTATATACATCTATACATGGCATAACAGCCAGTGTCTCCACTTGAGACTTCACTGTTGTCCCTGCTGCTACTGCTGCTACTACTATCCTTCTTCTACTGAAGGATTCCTGCCTCCTCGTCTACGTCCACCTAAAAATGTGGTTCCCACGGGGGTGAGACAATTGTAAATTGTCCCAGTGAGAGATCTAACTCTCTGCCAGAAATATTATTATTGCAGCTAAAGAAGATAAATATGAACAGAGGAATCGTATTTGTTTGACAGTAGTTAATTCAATGTCAAACAGATTAGAATATTATTCTTATCTAAAACATTGCAGCTATAACTTGATAGAGCAACATGTCACTTATCCATTAGGGAATATATAGAACATGTATAACATTTATTCACTTATAGAATCATTACCACAACATTAACTCTCTTTAGGCTTAGATCATATATCTAATGCCTGGCATTGTCTTGTGGAGTCATGGCATGTAGCCACACTCTTTTCACAAAGTATTGGGATATTAATCCCTCAACTCATCAGGTACATTTTCATTTCTTAGCAAGTTCATCATCATGATTATAGATTATGGGTATTTGAACCCTTAACTCATCACAAGATACTTGTTGCCATTTATTAGGTAACTTAATACCCTCAAGTCATCTGACTAAGGACATTATGATTCTTACTACACAAAGCATTGCACATTGTTCACAAAGCTCATATCACCTCTTATTACCCCTTAATAGGTAATAAGGCATATTTTGTCTTATAAAGTCCATAAATAATTTCAATATACAGAGCATCATAGTCCATACCTGGCTATGCTCATCATCTCAATATTCATGCATGATTAATACACATGATAACAATCATATATCAGTACCATGCAATACAAGGGTTTTCTTATTATATTTATAACTTATCAATATGTATTTGAACTTCACATAGGATTACCCTGTGTTAAGACTTCACATAGCATCATCATGTATTAGGGTTTCACATAGCATTGCCCTATATTAGGGTTTCACATAAATCACCATATAGGTTCTCAAGATCATATTGTTAATGATCAAGTTCTATTTCATTGCTTCACATAGCTAGGAATCAATATGGATAACATAAGTATTCACTCAAACTTATTTATTCTTATCATTCATCATTAAATGAATTATCAATACAAAGTATGAGTTTCTCTCTCAACTTTACCAGAATATGATTGCATCATAGTTATTGATTTGGACTAACCTTTTCATAAGGCATGTTAGCCTACATTCATCAAGGTGCATTACATCTTAATGTAACAATTGGCATGACACATCTCATGTGTCACCCATTCCAATTATAATGGACTTATAACACATCAAGGTATATCAAAATTGGGGTGTTGGATGTGATATCTATCATATCTTGATGTATCACTTCCCTCAACACCTTCATCTTACTTGAGTTCATCCACTTAGCTTGTATTAGAGTATTCCCCATCCTAATACTTTATGCACTAGATCATCATATTCATCATGAAATGTATTGGTCATAATTCATCTATTTAGAATATACAACCATTGCCAATGATATGGACTCACCCTTGAGTCAGGAACTATTAATGTAAGGATATCCATTATTAACCCCTCTAGGTGTTACATTTGTCAATACATTAATCACTATTCCATTAATAGGAATAGGATTTCCACAATTATAATTTTAGGTTCACTTATCATCTCACATATATATGGATTTCACCTAGGATCACTCTTCATTATAGTTTCACATAACATCCTTCTATATCAGGGTTTTCACCTAGTATTATTTCAAATTAGAATTTCATGACACATCACCCAATGATAGGTCTTCACATAGAGTTAGTAACACTACCCTATATTAGGGTTTCATGCACCTTTACCTCATGTTAGGGGTTAAGGTTTACCATTCACATCCAAGTAAGGTTTCTCTTACCTCATACCCAAATTAGGGTTAGGTTGTACAATTCCCATTAAATTAGGGTTTCTTAGATTGTTACACTAAGTTAGGGTTACATCATCACCCTAGATTATGGTTTCACTAAGCTTTTCCCTAAATTAGGGTTTCACATAACCTTGCCCTAAATTAGGGTCAAGGTACATCAATCTTTTCAATGAGGATTTCATGATCTCATTATTATGGATTAAACCCTGATTACTAGTTTATTCATAATGAGAGAATTCGGGCTTATTAAATAAGCCATCATCTCTCCCATTCTCTCTCTCTCTTTTCCTCTCTAGGATGTTAAATAGTCCAAGATTAATCTAGGTCAACTCTTCACTTGAGTACACATAGTTAGGGTTAACCTTCATAATCATCATTGGTCTACATCATTAATAATCAAATAGCCAATTGACCTTTGGTCATATTAGGTGTCCAAATGGTTTAACCAATTTGAACTTCAAAAGGTCTTAATCATTTAGACCTCAAACGGTCTTGGTCACTTAGTACTCAAACGGTCTTGACCAATTAAGTTCAAACAGTTTGAAACCGTTTAGCAAAGTTGGTTCTTGAAACCATTTAGACAACACATCTTGAAACCGAAAAGACTTGAGTCTCCAAACGGTTTGATACCGTTTGGCCCCAAATGGTCTTGAGACTGTTTGGACTCGAATGGACTTAAGACCGTTTGGACTCACACGGTCTTAAGACCGTTTGGTCCAAATCCTCTCAAAACTGAATGGACCAAAAAGGGTCTTCAACACTTAATCGATTCAAGGTTCCAATCCATGGACCAACTATCAATTGGGCTACCAATTTATTCTTCAATTGAACCACTGAATCACAATTCAATTAGACCTTCACTTAGGGTTTTAATCCCAATAGAACTAGGGTTGATAATCAAGAAACCATCACTTAGGGTTTTGAAACTAAGGAACCATCAATGGTTGACATTGTGGAATCAATTCAATTGAAATTAGTGAACCATCATCATTACATGATATGACCTAACCTCAAATGGTCTTGAATGACCCCCAAACGGTCTTGAGGTCATTTGGATGATCTCCAAACGTTCTTGAGACCGTTTGACCATTTCATCATCAAAATCCATAACATCCAATTAGGGTTTTGGATCATTGGACTGATTATCAAATCAACAATTGATTGCATTTCAATTTGATATCTTTGGATCTTCAAATACCCAACCATACTCAACCCTAGACCTCCAAACGGTATTAGTTGACCTCCAAATGGTCTTGAGACCGTTTGGGTGATTCCCAAATGGTTTTGAAATTGTTTGGGTCAATCAACCCAAAACGTCAACTTAATCAATTTAAAAATCAGCACTTAGCCGATTAGGGTTTCTATTTGAAGGTTTGTCTTTATATTAAATCAATCAATTGGAACCCTTGGATCATCATACAACTTTTTCTTGGGTTCATACCGCAAATAGTCAACCCATCCAAATGGTCAACCCTCTCATGTGGTTTGGGACTCAAGTCACCAAACGGTTTGCAAACTATTTGGTCTCCAAACGGTTTTGTGAAACCGTTTGGACCAACAATTGAAACTGTTTGCCTATGATATTTTTGAGGTGTGTGCTTAGGATGATGTCATCATAATCATCAAGATCCAAACCCACGAAACTTGTTGTGATTTTCATGGTGATTGCATCAATCAACAAAATGAAATTTCAGACACAGAAAGAATCAACATATGATAAGGAATTGAATGTAATAATAAAATTAAGGGTTCAAGTTAAAAAACCCGCCTCCAATTGAGCTCCAAAGCTTCAAGCTCATGTCAAAAATGGTGGATGCAACTCCTTTCACTATTCCAAGGCTCGTCCTCAAGCTTTGAGTGAAAAGGAATGGTTAGAAATGAAGAGGGGATCGAAATAGGAAGAATTCATGTTATGATTTTGTGATTTCCACCATGGATTCAAGGTGAAAAGGGATCAAGGAGCTTAAAAAAAGGTTGGGGTCGTCCTCCTGGTCCTCCCAAGCTCCCTTGGTTGTCTTCCAAGCAAAGGCAAAGAAAGGGGTCCGAAAAAGTCCTTGGTTTAAGTGGTAAAGGCTCTTTTATAAGAAAATCAGTGTGAGAGAAAATGTTTTATAAAAATCTTTTAATTCCAAAATTGTTGCCACCACTCACCCCTTGGTTTCTTGAATGCAAAGGCATATCTATCCCCACCGAGCTCCCTTCCATTATCCATGAATTAATGGAAAAGAAATTAAGCACCTTAACCCTTATAATAGTAATATCCATTTTTGAGTGGATATTTCTTTTTCTTATAATAAGGTGAGTGGAGTTTTTACCTCCTTGGGATATTTCGTGGTCCTTGCAAAATGCAAGGACATCCACACACATCTGAATCCAACCATTTTAATTTTGGTTTAAGGCCCCTTTAATTATTTTATTTATTATTGCACTAAATTGAATTAGGGTTTCAATTAGGATTAAATCTTGATTATTTTAATATCAAGATTCTCTCTCCTCCAAATTAATTCAAATGAGGCGCCCCTATCATTTTATTTGCTCTACATGATGCCAAGAAACATTAGGGACCTTATTGAAGTGGTAATTTTCATATTGAACCCTAGGTTTTGGGTAAATTGCACATTACACCAAAACTAGGTTTTAATGCACAAACATTGCTTTATCAGCTCTTTCTTGGTACTCAGGATACCACAAGACATACCTCTACATCATCTTGATTATCATGATGCTTCAACACATGAGGAACATATTGTCATGCACAATTTGCAATTTAACCCCTCAACTTGGGAAATTTGCACTTTAGTCCAACACAAGTAAAACATTATTTCAACATTATTCAAAAAGGACCAAAATGAAATATAAGTTCCTATTGAGTCCTAATTACTTTTCACAAGATAAGATTAAGCATCTACTCAACCTTATTAGGCAAATCATCTAGGGTTAACACATAACCCAAGTCAGGGATGTTACACTCTATAAGGGAGGTTGTGTCAGTCACCGCTTCATTAGGATGATGTCGGTGGAAAGACCTTGTGAAGGTCAGAGAGACCACAGTGTGTGCAGATGAAGCCATTTTGGTCATGCAATGGCTGAGAGAGCCCAGGGGCAACATGAGTCGTGAGCTGATGTGAACTGGACTAACATGTAGTTCACTATAGGAGAATATGTGTTATGAAGACCCGACCCCTCTGAGCTATAACTGAGAAAGATGAGTCCCCGATACATGGATTCATTTGAGAGGGATAGGTGGAGTTGCTTATGTTTAGATTTACCTCTCAGGATAACATGTTGTATGGTGTGTTCCATGAATCTGATCTAGAGCACTATGTGAGGTACCTGAGTCATGTGTTGAGCCATGAACCTATTAGGCTTCGAGAGAGGCTGAAATGTCCTGAGTTACCTATAAGGGTACGAGATACCAAGGTGAGAGAGAACTCAGATGTAAGAATATAAGATGATGAAGGTTCTTGGGAAGCACCATGGAGGGGGTGAAGCCACATGGAAGCCATGCTAGACATAAGAAAGTGTGATCATGTTTATTTGTATGTTTTGTAGAATTTTGAGGGAAAAATTCCAATAAGAGGGGAAGGATGTTACAACCCCAATTTTCAGGATCTTTTGGTGTGAAATGCAATTTCTCCTATTAAAGATATATGAACAAATAATGATGTGATTTGATTAAATGCATGAATTTCGTTTGTAAATAGCCTTGATTGTTTGTTTTGTGGGCCTTATTGGCTATTGGGCCCAATAATAAAAGAAACATAAGGAAATTCAAACAATAAATGAATAAATAAGGAAAAGGATAAAAGAAAGAGGTAGAAAAGACTAGGAAATATCCTCCAAAGGTGGATTTCATAGCTTTGGTGTTCCTTGAGTTCCAAGGAGTCCAATTTGCAGAGATAATGCAATAAGAAAGAGAAAATATCAATTAAATAATCTTTATCAAAGGATAACTTGCATATAAATAAAGTGCCCTTTTTCTTTTGAGCTTGGGACTTAAATTGGGTACATGAGTAGATAAAGCCAAGATAAACAGTCCCTCAAATTTTGGTTACAAAAGGATGCACGATTTTCAAGATATGGAATTTTGAAGTTATCCTAATGTGTGAAGGAAAATTGGTTTTTGATATATGTGTCACGATTTGGGAAATCAGGGACCCAGCTCCCTCTTATTTCATGTGCATTCCTGGCCATAGGATCAGGATCCAAGGATTCCCATTCGTCTCCTAGCTTGGGACGGACTGGAACATACCGTAAATGGGAACAGTCCAGTTCCCTCTTTCCCTCTGAGTTTCTCTCTCCCCGATCGACGAGGACTCTTGGAAATCAGCCCACCAAGTTTGGATTGGGAAGCTGAGCTCAACGAGGCTGTGTTTGGCTATCTTCGGGAAGCTGTGGGAGAATCCCCCAACCTCCAGGACTCTGCCTGATCACCCTCCATGGCCATTCCTATATATACGGGTTAGAATCTTGCTCTGAGATCTCCCTCATGTTCTAAAGACTCTACATGACTTCCCTCACCCTTTCCCCACCTTTGAGGTGCTACCCTTCCTTCGAATTTCACCTCCTATTAGCTATAAGTGCCACCGAAGATGGTTCTCCAGGACCCAAGCAACCAGCGCATGATTGGAGGAAATGGAGGTGGAGGCGAGTCTGGCGGGACCTATCAATGGTGGGCGGCACGTGGTTTCGTGGTTGGAGAAGTAGGAGCTCGAGGTCAATGTCGGTGTTGACTGTGACATCGAACCTATGATGTGCGCGGAGTTCATCATGAGGAAGGAGAAATGATGCAAGGATTTTGACCATTTTACCCCCGAGCGTGTAGCTAGGAGTTGAAGTCGGTGGAGGGCAAGAAAGGAATCTGTCACCCTGACTGTCGTTGCCAACTAAGCTGACCATGTGAGGAGGTGGCTTCAGCCGATTGGCTGATCGAGGATTAGTGTGGAAAAGGGAGGCGAGCCGCCTTGCTGACGTGGCGACTTCCCATTGGCCCAGGAGGTAAATTCTTTACAAATTCATAGGAAATAACTGGTAACTTCGATTAAGACAAACAAAATATGAAAATTGATCAGGAGATTGTAAGGAATCTATTAAAAATGTTATTTAAGCCTGATTTCATTTCTAATTCCTAAAGTACGTTAAGTTGATTATAAAGTGCTTTTTCTTAGGTTAGAAACCCTAATTGTGATTAAAGATCAAATCTATGATGCCTAATGGGTTAATTCGAGTGCTAATAACATGTTGAATGATAAAGTGAGATTCAAATCTGATTTAGATGAGAAGTTGCTTTTTTTAGGGTTTTGAACCAAGAATCCATGATAATGCATATAGAAACCCTAATTTAGGGTAAAAGAAGAGACTAATATGTTAATTCAAATTACTTGAAAATATCATATTAATTGTTGATCCTAAACATGTTAGGAGATATAGGAGAAGATAATTAGGGTTTATGAGTAGTTTTACTGATTTAGGGTTTGTAAGTAGCAAAAGTGATAATGAAACCCTAATTGCAAGTGAAACCCTAAAAGAAAGTAGAAAACCCTAGGAAGCAAGTTAGATTGTTTAAATATTGATAACATGAGTAGTGAAGGAAATTATATAGTTATTTTAGGATCCTTGTTGTGTGAATGGCTTACTTTCCTGGATTTCATACTTGCTTGGATTATTGCTAGCTTGATTCTGCTAAACATGTATGTTGTTATTTATGAATAATCGAATTAGTTTCACGGCATTTTATTGAAGGTTTGATCGATTGGATGCAACCTAAATTGTTGAAGTGTTTATTTATGCAATCCTATAAAGTCACTACGATTATCACGTTTAAGTATATATGTGTATTCTCAAACCTACATGCCACCCTGATGTATGATTCTTGAGCAAGCCCCCGAGGGAAGGTCTATTCGGTCCAACCCCGGAGGGAAGACCATTGGCCACCGAGAGGTGACCCCAGGCATCGAGCTTAGGATGGAGAAGGTGGCCTTCTGTCCCTTGCAAGGACAAAACCCTAGAGAGGGTGATCCAGGGTTAGGGAAAAAGTGGTTGCGAATGTCACATTGAAAACGTAATTTTGGATTGTTAATAACTTATTTGTGATAATTAGATTGTTAGCAATATTTGTGAAATTTTGATGGTCCCCGACATACCAGTATAGAAATATACTGACCGACATTTTGTTTCTCCATGTTTTAGGTACAATTATTGAAAAGGACAAACAATAAATTGACATGTTGTGAAGATACGAATAATCAGTGAAAAACACTAGAGGGGGGTTGAATAGAGTTTTAAAATAATTTTAACAATTTATTGAACTCAAACAACCACAATTGAAATTGGAAGAAGGAGACAGGTGTTTAGAGTGGTTCCAACTTTAGAAAATACTAAAGTTGTCAGTCCACTACCCGGTTGCTTACCCAACCGGGATTTTGAAAGTATTTATTTTATTACCTTCTCAAGGATTTATACAAAATACAATACTTTCCTTTACACCCCTTGAACAGCCTTCCCTTGAAGTAGGTGCACCAACTTGAGGTAGCCTTCTTGAAGTAACTTCAAGCTCCCCCTTGAAGTAGCCTTCCTCTCTAGAAGTAACCTCCCATTGCACCAGCCTTCTGAAGTAGCTCAAGGTCACCTTCTTCACCAAGAAGATCTCTACCCTCTCCAATCCGCAGCCTCCAACCTAGGAGTAGCAAGGAGAGTACAAACAGTAATAGAGAACAAGAAAGGAAAAAGGAAATTACAACTTATCCTTTATAGCCCAAGGCTTGATTTGCCTAGATCAAGCGTATAGATCTCCTAACCAAGTGTATGAACTTGTGATTGCAGTGGGTAGGAGATACTAGCCTATAGGACACGAATTTTGAGCTAAGGAAGGAAGTGTCCAATTGTCACAATGCTCAAATTGCTCACAAACAGATTGCTCAAAGTATGCTCAAGGATTTCTCAAGTGTAACAAGTGTGTTTGAGTGTCCTATGGCTTGTCCTATTTATAGGAATGGTCTAAGGATGCTTAAGGACGTTCTAGACAACTTCTAGGGGTTTCTAAGTGCTTAACTAGCCGTTAGGTACAAGTTTGTTGCTTTAGCAACGGCTAATTAATTTACTCTGCAGTTGCTGTCAGAGTTCATCTCGGTCGAGGAATGGTCGACTGAGATACCTACTCGGTCGAAGTTTTGTCGACCGACAGGCTCTCTGGATCAAGTGATTTGCAACGTCTATCTCCAACTGCCAACTACCTTGTCAGTTGTGTCTAACGGCTACTTTGGATCTTTCTCGGTCGAGAATATTGTCGACCGAGAGTGTCTCGGTCGAGGAGTTGGTCGACCGAGATTGATCCTATTTCAATGTTTCAATTTAGGCACTAATTATATGTATGAGTGTGCAAATGTGATCCTATTTGAAGGGAATGACTTATCTAAATGTGGTGTTTAGCTAGGGAGAATCTAACGCTTGATTTACATGAACTCTAAGTACTTGTACATTATATATTTGTACAAGTTTTTACAAGGCGATTACATTTCATGAAAACATAAAAATGTAAGCATATGGATTTCCCTAGTTGCTTTGTCATCCACCTTAATCCTGCACACTCAAGTAGCTTGTTAGATCAATAAGAATGAAATGTTTGTCATAATCAAAACAAAGGGATTTATAGATGTCCATTTAGCCAACAATCTCCCCCTTTTTGAAGATGACAAACATTTCCAAAATATAAATAAAGGAAATATAAAACATATGAGTTTCCTACCTGAAGATTTCCTTTTGTAGCCATTTTTATTTTTGCAAGTAAGTGCTGGCCAAGATGTTATGAAACTCATTTATATTTTTGATTTTATATTCTTTTCTCCCCCTTTGTCATTTCAAAAAGATATCCAATTTGAATAATTTATAGTATTTCTCCCCCGTAATTTTATACTGTACTCCCCCTTAGTTAGATATCCCAAATAGAAGTTTGAATTCTTTGCAATAGATAGTCAATTTAGTCACAATTTTAAAGATTGCATTCTTTTTTATTTATTTTTATTTATTACTCCCCTTATTTTGGATGCTCTACTATGATAGTCTTATAATCCATATTTAGAAGATGTCTCATATGCTTTTAGAAGAATATCCATTGTAACAAGTGAAGATAACCAATTTCATTAAAAACATGGAATGTATTACAAGCATGGAAAGATAATCAAATCATATAGAGATGACCCATTTATTACAATCATTCAAAGATGTCATTACAACTAATACAACTCCAAAACTTACTGGAAAGACTTAAGAATTACATCAATATCAGGGTCTTTCCCAAGAAACGGCTCAGCTCCATAATATCGAACCAAAGTTTGCCAATCCAGAGCACCTATCTTTGTTAAAGCATACGCTTCCAAGAAGGTAGGAACTCGATCAAATCGGAAGTGAGCAGCAATATCTTGCAGTTGTATGGATGAAAACTGAGTGTGTGTAAGATCCATAGATGGTGGAGGTGGAGTTTGATAATAGTTGTAAGAAGGATTATATGGATTGAGCATGCCAGGATTTGAAAAATATGGATATTTGTCAGGTTGGTTTGGAGAAAGGGTTTGCATTCTTTGGTTTATATAAGTCATGGCATGATGGTTATAATCTAGTTGTCTACTAAGATGATATTGGGAACCCGCAATATAAGTAAGGGTGTTTTGAATGGGATCATAGGATGGTTTAGTAGGAGGAGGAGGTGGTGGTATGTCTTGACTAGATGTCTCTCCTTCTACCCTAGCCCTTTTATGACCGAAAGCAATTCCCATTTTTTCTACGGTATTCTTACTTATTTTTTGTGGTCTACGCTCCCATGTATAGCCCATATCCTCAATTTGTGTCTTAAGAAAAGGTTGAGTAATTTGGCATACAAGATCAGCATATGGAGGATTGCCAGAAAACTCAAGCATGTTTTTAAGAATAATGCAGATAAAATTTGTGGGAATACGTTGGATAATGGCATAGATTAGACACATGTGAAAAATAGGAACTTCAGACTTATTTTCTCTAGGATGTATGTTTTTTGAAACAATAAGGTTTACAATCCTAGCTGCCGGTTTGAGATTGATAGCGTAGTATGTGCCCCTATCTTTGTGACAGGTTGTATTTGATTGAAAAATGGTTCTTTTGATGTCACTAAGACTAACTGTATGGTCATCTTGGGAAAATTGATTAAGTGGGTTTCCAGTGGTAAGGTCAAGGGTGTCTTGATATTCATCTAGGTCAATATTTAGCATGTCAAGAATATCTCCTTCAGTAAATCGAAAGCTATGCCCATTGACCATAGTATAGAAGAAGATGGTTTCTCTTTCAGAGTGGGAGATGAGGTTAGCATAGAATTCATTCACTACCTTGGTGGAATAGGAAGGGAAAGAAGGGTTGGTGAATTCTTTCAACTTTTGCACTTCAAAAAGGTCCTCCAAGTCGACGATGTTGAGGAAGTCCATAACTTCAACTGGTCGTCGTGGGAGAGGAGCTTTGGAGGAGAGTCGTAGATAGCGATCACCAGCATCTCCGTCGACGAAGGCAATGTCGTTGATGATCGTCAATGGTGGAGTAGCTTCCCTTCCTTTCCTGCCGGCGACCTTCTTCTTCCCACGAGAAGATGATGAGGCCATTGCGGTGCTTGATGGTGGAGAAGAAGCAAGGAAGTCTTGGGGATGAGGATGTTAAAGATTTGCACAAGAATGCACTAAAGAGAACCTATGGAAGCAAGAATATGAAAGTGTGAAGAAGTGACCCGTTTTTGGTCCTTTTTATAGCAATCCAGTGACCGGGTCGGTCGAAAATTTGTCGACCAAGCGTCCGCAACGGTCATATTCCAGACGCGCCACTCGGCCGTCCAACGGCCGACTTGCAACGGTCGGCCGTCAACGGTAACGGTCGGATTGCAACGGTCATATCCCAACGGCTCATTCTCCGTCGAGCAATTGTCGACCGACACTGTCTCGGTCGAACAATTGTCGACCGGAAGTGTGTCCGATGTTAAGTCTGTCTAGATTCTGTCGGTCGAGAGAGGTGGGCTGTCCGAGAGGTTTTCGGTCGAAGAATTCGTCGACCGACAGACTTACTGGGTATGAATTTTTAAGCTGATTTTTAATGAAAATGATAGACTAAATTTGTAGAGCATATATATATTTTCTAAGGGAGTAATATTTTGTTTTATTATTGACAATTTTGGAACAATTTTGTGATCATAAATTAATTGTGCTTTTAATCACAATAAAATGATATTCAATTAGTTATTGTGTCAAACTTATTTTAGGTCGATTTTGACTACGATCATAGCGCCCCTTGGTCAAATTTCATTTTAACCAAGTGGCAAATTTGCAGATTTTCAAATTGAATATATCGAGTATAATATCTGCATAAAATTTGATTAAGTAACAAGTTGAAGCATACTACTTAATATGATTCTTAATTGAAGGCACAATTAATATCTCAAGTCTTCAAAGATACTAATTTAGAGATTTTGTCTTAAGTGTTGCAAGCAATAGCATATAACTAACAAATCGTTTTGCTTGCCGAATATATCATCACGGATCCATGCATACAATTATCATTATCTATGCGTACTAAATAGTGAAAGCAAATCCAGCATATAATGATAATTCCATCACATGATTTGTATATGGATAGACCAGAAAATACTTTAGGAAAAATCATGTGAAAATAGAAATTTTCTTTTCATTGAACTAAGCATAATTTTAGTTTAAACTTAAATCATTTAGGGAATAAACTAATATTAATCTCATTTAAATTTGCAGGGATGATTTTCAAAATATATCCAGTCATCAATCACAAATAGATAGCAATTTCATCAAAATTAAAAAGAATTCAGCAATTTTGTAGCAGACTAGAGATCAGTGACATGCTCGGTCGACAATTTCTCAACCGATGGTCTCTTGGTCGACGGTCTTTCGACTGATAACATTTCTGGAACTGTTAATTTCTTCCAAATGAAGCATAATTATGCAAGTTAAATATTTAGATAATTAAATTTATTTGTTATCCCATTGTGTTGAGTTGAGATAGACATAGAAATATGCAACTAAGGTCTTTTGGTCATATCTCAACTTGATTCTGTTCATTTAGTTTGGAGGTTTTGGAACCCAAACTAACTCGACATCTTTTCTCTTGTAAGGGCATGAAAAAGAATAGTGACCAAGGCGCAAACAATAATGACAACATATCGAGTCAACCTCATATCTTTTTCTATGGTTGTGTTATGTGTTGTCCTTGGGTGAAGATGTTCCTTTAGGTACATATATAGATTGATGGGTTTGTGACTTTCTCCAACTAGGTTGTTGATATGATTTCCCTTTAGGCTTGTAACCTAGTCCTCTTCTCCCAATTTGATGATAGGAATTATCTAAGATTTGATCAAGAATGCCATTATTATTTAAACTACTAACTTTTTGTTGTAACTTGGCAATCTCATCCATTCTCTTCTTGATATCTAGTTTTGCTTGGTCTAGATTAGATGACAATGAGTTTTGTTCTTTGACAATAGTGTCATAATCTATATGAGTGCACAATATGGGTTGTTTTTGAAGATCGTTCACTTGAGTTTGCAAATTGATCTTCTCTAAAGAAAGTAGATTGCAATTTGCCTCTATAGATTTTATCTTACTATCATGATCTTCAATGATCTTTTTAAGATCTTCATTTTCGAAAGTCATAGAAAGAAGCTTAGCATGTAATTCATCATTTTCTTTAATAGATTTCTTTAATTTCTTCTTGCACTCAACATATTTAATGTGTGTTTCTTCAAGACTAGCAACTAGTTCTTCTTTAGATAAATCAAAAAGACTTACCTCTTCTTCTTCTTCACTAGTTGTAGCAATAAGACAATCTTTGTGCTCATCTTCCTTCTTTGATCTCCATGGGCATCTAGTTGTTGTGTGGCTTGTTCCTAAGCACCAATTGCAACATGTTGTAGTTTTGTCCAAGCAGCACCTTTTGTTGTGATTGTAATCACCATTACCCTCCATTCTTCAAGACCTGGTTAGGGTTCCTTGAAGCCTGCTCTGATACCAATTGAAAAACACTAGAGGGGGGGTGAATAGAGTTTTAAAATAATTTTAACAATTTATTGAACTCAAACAACCACAATTGAAATTGGAAGAAGGAGACAGGTGTTTAGAGTGGTTCCAACTTTAGCAAATACTAAAGTTGTCAGTCCACTACCCGGTTGCTTACCCAACCGGGATTTTGAAAGTATTTATTTTATTACCTTCTCAAGGATTTATACAAAATACAATACTTTCCTTTACACCCCTTGAACAGCCTTCCCTTGAAGTAGGTGCACCAACTTGAGGTAGCCTTCTTGAAGTAACTTCAAGCTCCCCCTTGAAATAGCCTTCCTCTCTAGAAGTAACCTCCCGTTGCACCAGCCTTCTGAAGTAGCTCAAGGTCGCCTTCTTCACCAAGAAGATCTCCACCCTCTCCAATCTGCAGCCTCCAACCTAGGAGTAGCAAGGAGAGTACAAACAGTAATAGAGAACAAGAAAGGAAAAAGGAAATTACAACTTATCCTTTATAGCCCAAGGCTTGATTTGCCTAGATCAAGCGTATAGATCTCCTAACCAAGTGTATGAACTTGTGATTGCAGTGGGTAGGAGATACTAGCCTATAGGACACGAATTTTGAGCTAAGGAAGGAAGTGTCCAATTGTCACAATGCTCAAATTGCTCACAAACAGATTGCTCAAAGTATGCTCAAGGATTTCTTAAGTGTAACAAGTGTGTTTGAGTGTCCTATGGCTTGTCCTATTTATAGGAATGGTCTAAGGATGCTTAAGGACGTTCTAGACAACTTCTAGGGGTTTCTAAGTGCTTAACTAGCTGTTAGGTACAAGTTTGTTGCTTTAACAACGGCTAATTAATTTACTCTGCAGTTGCTGTCAGAGTTCATCTCGGTCGAGGAATGGTCGACCGAGATACCTACTCGGTCAAAGTTTTGTCGACCGACAGGCTCTCTGGATCAAGTGATTTGCAACGTCTATCTCCAACTGCCAACTACCTTGTCAGTTGTGTCTAACGGCTACTTTGGATCTTTCTCGGTCGAGAAGATTGTCAACCGAGAGTGTCTCGGTCGAGGAGTTGGTCGACCGAGATTTATCCTATTTCAATGTTTCAATTTAGGCACTAATTATATGTATGAGTGTGCAAATGTGATCCTATTTGAAGGGAATGACTTATCTAAATGTGGTGTTTAGCTAGGGAGAATCTAATGCTTGATTTACATGAAATCTAAGTACTTGTACATTATATATTTGTACAAGTTTTTACAAGGCGATTACATTTCATGAAAACATAAACATGTAAGTATATGGATTTCCCTAGTTGCTTTGTCATCCACCTTATTCCTGCACACTCAAGTAGCTCGTTAGATCAATAAGAATGAAATGTTTGTCATAATCAAAACAAAGGGATTTATAGACGTCCATTTAGCCAACAATCAGTACAACGAGGATTAGATAGATAGACTTTATCTGTAGATAGAAGTCCAGAAATCTGAAATTTTTAAAAGGTGTGCAAAGATTTATTTTATTCCAACATTCCAGTATAGTTTTAGTAGAATTTAATAGTTATTTTTTATTAAATGTTACACCATGGATCTTGAGTTATTGGGATAGCAGCTCTGACCTTTTGGTCTCTCTTGACTGGGGGTTACCAGGAGGCGGGGTCATTACAATACTAATCATGACCCTATATGGAATCCCATTAAGACTTGGGTCTTGATTATCCTTTTTCTCTCTTTCTTATTCTTTTATTTCTTGTATTTGGATTTCTTTTATCATTAGAAACGATGTGGATGAGAAACCTACTCCATGAAGATCAATCATACAACCTTCCAGAGAGTTCCACATATTCCTCATCATTATCTTAGTTTCTATTCTTTTTTATATATATTTCCACATATTTCTTATCTTTTCCTCATTATCCTAAGTTTCCTTCTTAGTAATGCATTATCTGATTTCTTCTTTTTCTTTGAATCCTATTATATTCATTAACCTATTATGATCTACAAAATCACACACACAAAGGAAATATTGCAAAGAAAAACCATTCAATACATATAATTCACACAATTCCCATAATCATACATTTACTGGGAAAGTTGCATTTCCAACCATATGAACCTGAAAATTGGGGTTGTAACAAGCTCCACCTTATCTTATTTTGTGTGTCATAATTTGAGAATCATTCTAACGCTGGTATGTTGGTTGAGAACAAGTTGCTAATATATATCATCTATTTAGTTTGCAATCAATGGGTGTGGATAGGAGGGTGAATTTATCTCTATTCTTGTCAATAGACTTGTACTCCATCTCATTTCTTCCCATTTTCCATAGATATCTTTTTGGTCTCTGGTATATTGGTCTTATTTCTTATGTAGCTGGAAAGTGACCAACATCCTAACAGTCATGCAGAATTATGCTCTAAGAAATTTGATAATATTGCATACTTAATTAAACTTCACGACTATTGAATGCAGTTGATAACACTTTATATACATGCATGCATCTCGTAAGTGTCTCCTGTTGTATATTTTATAGTAATTGTGGCAATCATGCTATTTTTCAAGAGAAGACTTAAACAAAAAGAGTTGTAGCTTGTTTTCTTTGACCTTGTGGAAAAAGGAGGACACAAATATGTGGATGTCCAAGTTATACATACACATGAGTATAAGGAACAAGTTTTTCCATCTTGGTTTGATACTAAAAGGAAAACATGAATACATATTTATTGGAAGGAAAAAATAGAATCCAAATGACTTGCAACAGCCCAAAAGATGTAACTACTTACACTTAACTAACTTACAACTCCTTTCCAAAATTATGTGCACATATTGCAATATAGAAAGAAAGAGATTTTTAGTATTAATGTTAAGGTTACAAGTCGTTGATTTGGTCAATTTGTCATAAATCTTGATTGTTTGAATATGGTTTAGTTTTGAATCTGATTAGAAACGATCGTAAGGATACAATTGCTTTGCTACTCTACAAATTTATAACATTCTTACATGCATGCTTCACTATGATAACAAGCTTCCTCTGATCCTTATCTTGAGATGATGCTTCACGATTATTGGGTAAATAATAAGATGGAAGTGCATGAGACTTCAATAATCTAGACATGACTATAATTTCAATTCGTATTAGCTTATGTTTAACTGAATGAAAATCTAGAAAGTATATGATATTCAGCACCAATCAACTACAACCAACTGTGGTGACCTTTGGGCTTTAGAGATGGACCAACCTAACACTAATAAATAGACATCACATTCTCCCAAAGCTATTTACTCTCCACATACAAGTATTCTACCACCTTGAAAATAGTTCTAGTCATGTAATAGGCCCATGAGGCCCTTTCAACAATTGGCTAACCCGGTATTTATAACTCCCAACTTTTAGTGTAGTTCCAGGAAAAGTCTTGTATCTATTAACATTTCCAATGGTCAGATTCTACTCACATCAACTAAAACTCATGTGGTAGATATCACTATCCCAGTTCATCAACATATTATATGTTTTGTAGATTAGCATGTGGAAGGATATCTACTTCAAGAAAGAGGAACAAACCATCTGAAGATTATGTTCCTAAGCAGCAACCAAAGGATAATGATTCACATTTCAAGGGATCTACATAGTTATTGTGCTAACACTATTGATGAGATTACAAGTTTATCACTTTGCAATGCCTAAGTGGTTGCATTTCAAGCAGTTATAAAGGTTTTTTATGTCTCAACCATGAGCAACTTTTCCCTTCTATGTTCCAGTAAAGGTTTAACCAATGTCTAGTAAGATTTCAAATGCCTCCAACAGGAACAACACTCTGGATTGGCATGAAATTTAAACCTTCACGAACGCTTTTCCATATAGATGTAACTGCTCCATGACACGCACTGTTCCTCTAGATGTTTCTGCTTCACTTATCAAAGTGTAGTCTAGACCTCCTATTCTTTTTAGACATGGGCTAGTTGGAAGCAAATATATTGACCATAATATTAAGGGATATGTTAATCATCTCAAAACTCATTTTCTACCTCTTTTGATAAGGATCTTCAGAACTATGTTTAATACATACTTGTGGAACTCCAAGAATGTCGACATAACATGTTCTCCTAACTTACAGGAAACAAAATATGAATAACATAAGAATAAACTCAAATGATGGATTAGGCAAAGCATCCCTAGGCTTGTTAGGTGTAGATGGTTTGAGGTAACCATCACCACCAATGGCACTGTATAAGCAGAGTTTGTGATATTAATTAGTAATATCCAACTAAAAGAGAGAACATATGTCACATCACAACTTGGTGACCAATTAGCAGTATCCAAGTAAAAATCAAGCTCACTCAAGGAAAATATAACTATAGATCGACACTCTGAATATTAGAATTTGCATCCCAACAAAACATTCTTAGGAAGTAGATTTGAACATACTTCAGTCCATAATAAGCAAGTGTTTCTAAGAAAAATGAAAATCCCCCTTTCCATTAAATTAATATCTTAAGTCAAGCACTCTACCACTGAGCCTCTGTGATAGAATTGATAGCACAGTGAGGCGGTTCTTATGGGGTGGCGGGCACAAAACAAACCCTATGTCCCTAGTGGCATGGAACAAAGTTACTAGCTGCAAAATGCATGGAGGAATGGGGCTCAAATCCATGAGGGAGTGGAATGTAACTCTATTAGCTAAGAATGCATGGGATATAGCGTGCAACAAAAACACAACATGGTGCCAATTCATGAGAAAGCAGTTTGACAGTCACATTGAGGGAAGAGTGGTGAACATCTCGCGAGGAGCTCAAGCTTCACTTATGTGCAAACAGATAATAATGGATAACTCATACCTAGTGGTTAGAGATGGAAACAATGAAAGCTTTTGGTATGATTATTGGGTAGGGCCAGGAATCAAACTTGCTTCACAAACAACACAGAGTACACCAGAAGACCTAGCTGACTTGAAAGTTGCTAGTGTAGTACTGGATAGCGGGACCTGGGATGAGGGATTCCTCAAGTCCTGGATTGTACCGAGGACTGTGCAGAAAATACTGAAGTTGGAACCTCCTTTGGGCCGAGAAAAACATGATATCAGAGTGTGGGCAGAAACATTGAACGGAAATTACTCAACTAAATCTGCATACACGACACTTAGGAGGCAACAGGTTGTTAGGATAGAAGGAGAATGGAACTTGATATGGAAACTGAAGATAGCCACAAAGATTAAGTACTTCACTTGGCTAGCCATGCATGGTGAAATTCTCACAAATCATAGAAGAGTTCATCGCAGGTTGGCCAATGATGCTAAGTGTGACAGATGTGTGAACGGGGAGGAAACAATGACGCATGCTCTGAGGGATTGCCCATATTCCAAGATGGTCTGGGTGGAAACGTTGAATATCACTCAAACAGACTCCTTCTTCCAGTCAGTTCTGATGAATGGTTTAGAGAATAAGTGAAGAACAGAGGTTCAAATGCTACTACTTTTCTGATTACTTGTTGGTTGATGTGGGGCGCAAGAAACACCCAAGTGTTTGAGAAAACTACACTACCATCCCAGATCCTTGTCCAAAGGATTGCACGTGAATTCAAGCTGAATGATATGGCATGGGTGACGTGTATTTTACTACGCGCTAAAAACGCAAGTGTACGCGTCGAGTAATATAGGCCTTTGTGAGGCCCGAGTCGAACACAGGGATACGTTGAATTATTGGAGACTTCTACTAACTATTTGCGATCAGCTAAGCCGGATAACAAAGTAAGGTTTGTTGTCGAAATTAACGGAAAATAAAAATAAAACAAAGCAAACAATCGATTAAAGGTTGATTTAATCAATTCAAAAGGATATCTTTAGGATTTCGGTTTCACCGCAGGTCAACATTGCATTAGGTTTCATATAACTCCTCAATCTTCTCTCTCTATCCGGGTAGTGGCCTGAAAACAAAATTACCCACTGTCGTGGTGTAATTCACTACTTAGGTTTAGGTTGATTCCACCGTCGTAGTAATCATTCCCCTAAACTAAGCGCATTACAGCCGATCTCTCAGTTTCCACCATTAATTTTACACCTCCTTTGTCAAGGGATTTATCGATTAATGTAGGTTTCGTCTCTTTTCAACCGTTAATCCTTCTGTCGAAGTGATTAAGGGCATTAAGTTATTATTATGGTGATCAAGCATAACAATACATGGAGAAAATGAAACTATACCACGGATTTAAGAGAGAAAATATGGATTATTAATATAAAACTGTCATACAATGCATTCCCGGGCTACTCCCGGTCCTAAAGACAAAGGGGATTAGCCCCGCATGGTCATCTCAATGAAAGACAGAGGAGTAGAGAAGAAAAACATGGGAAACATGGAGAAAACTCGTGTAACCCCTGATACAAAGGTGTTCCTGGAGATCCTCCTCGAGAAACGTGCGTTTTGCAGTCTTCCAGCAGCAAAATCGCCTGTCGGAGGTGCCCGGATCGCTCAGTTGACGGCCTTCGTCTTTCATCTCCTATCTCTCTCTCTCCTTCTTGGATGTTGTGCAACACAATATCCTCTCCCCCTCGGGCCGTCCGTGCTCTTCTTAGGTCATAGGACCACTTTACGGCTCTGAAAAAGCTCAACTGTCGGATTAAAATGCTCCGTTTTAGTGCTGAAAATCGCCAGATCCCGACGTTGTCGATGGTATCGACCCCAAGGTCGATGGTATCGACCATGGGACAGGTTATTCCTTCCAAGATCGCGTTTTGGGGTTGCTTTTTGATGAAATGTCGATACTATCGACCTGGGGGTCGATAGTATCAACTCCGGACAATGCAAAAGTGCCTGAAAAAGTGCCAAAACATGTGTATAAGTCCGGGGATTATATAAAATCATATAAATATGATAAAAGAAGTATAATTTGATGCAAAAAGAGTTTAAGGGCCAACTATAGTGAATTATGCAAATATAATCAAGAAAATGGCAAATACATGCATAAAACAGATATAAAATAAGCCTATAAAAGTGACTCAAAACCCATGCATCAAACTCCCCTAAGCTTAAACCTTGCTCGTCCTCGAGCAACAAAACTTTGGATCTGGTTGAGATAAGTCAGCAACAGGACATAAATACATGAAATGAATCTACATCATCCCCACTTTCTTTCCACAAACCGGCCCTCATTGACCACTGAACACTAACTGCCATCCAGGCGACCAAAGACCTATGTAAAAGATGTCTATCCCCCAATCGGTGAAACACTATCAATTAAAGCAGTTAATATGATAAACTCATCAGGTCCATACTTTATGCATCTTGTGATCTCCTATCTACGTTGCTCATTTCCTAACTACCATCTAAATGGAAGCAGATCTCCTGATATTAATGAATGAGGAGAATATCATGGGTGGCCTACCGATTAGAGCAACGGGTGGATGGGATAGGTGGTTGTGGAAGAGATGGAAGCACATAATAGTCAATCATGCAATACAAAAATTAATGACCTATCATGATGCAAAATGCAAGTGAAAATGTCCTAATGTTACATTTTTGGTGGAATGATGCATGCACTATCATTCCGTCTCAAGGTGAGATGGAATATCTAAGAAAACTACACCATGTGCTTATTCTTCTTAGTATGTAAGTGAGAACATGTTCCTTTCTCCCTCTCATTCCTACTTACTTCTCAATTCTTTTTTTTTCTCCTCTTTTTTTTCAATTTTTTTTAAAGCCCTTATTTTCATAGATGACAATGAATTATATGCCGGGCTCACTTCTTGTTACATACTTGTGCATCTGAAGCATTCTATTTGGAGGGTATGGAACAAGTTCATCACCTTTAATGTTTTCAGAGTAACATAAGAGACATGGTGTAAAATATGCTCAAAAGATGTAAATGCAACTACATAATGACAGTTATGCAACTACTATGACATGCACCTAAGGATAATGTGCATGTATAACTACTCTATCTTTTTTTTTTTAATTCTCATGCAAAAAATGTGAAAATAGTTTTAATGCAAGACCTATCTACATGGTATGCAATCAAAGAGTGAAAGACAGTAATGTGCTCCCATTTCTTATGGTGGAGTGTGAATGAAATTGCGGTGGATCAGATCACAAGACTAATTGATAGAACCTTTCGAAAATATCATGTGTCCCTCTCTAAAGACCTGTGTACAGGGTAACTAAAGGATTTCTCTCTTAAACTTTAGTCTAAGGTCACGTTAGCGTTTGGTCGGTTTGGGCTCAAACATCCTTGTCAATCACTTTTCCTTGGACAATAAAGATGGTCATTCATGTCCCCGTGTCCTGAAGCTGACTCACCCAAGCTCAAAAAGTTTTCAATATGGTCATATTTTCATGTGCCCACAACCCAAGAGTAAAACTCCCAATTGAAACCATGCATTTATTGCTCCACAGATTACACTAGATAGATGTGGATCCTACAAAAGCGGTAAACCTAGAAATAAAAATAACTAATATCTCAAAAGTAAAATCAACATGAATAAGTAAGTAAAAAATAAGATACAGGGTTGTTCCAACACCCCCCCAAGCTTGAATATGACTATGGCCTCATAGTCAACATTCTCACTTAAGAGGTGGAACAACGGTACCATTCGCTTTGAAGTGTGGTGAAGAAGGATGGTCAGATGCTCAAGTAGACCAAGTGATGCTTGCTATCTCCCTCCTTTTTGTGGCCCATTTTTGTGTCTTAGTGGTTCTAAGACGTGACTTGCTTCATCCATCTTTCCTCTGCAAAAAACGGTTCGAAAAAATCTCGTTTCGATACCTTTTAAGGCTTGTTTTATGTAGCTGTCCTGCAGGTGTCGATACCATCGACCAAGGTCGATGGTATCGACCCAGACTCAGCGATTTTGTTGAATCGACGCATCTAAAAGCCTGGGAACTCAAAAGTGTCGATACCATCGACCCTAGGGTTGATGGTATCGACTTTACTAGCACCAATTTTTCTGTAAATCTTCAGGAATCTCGATACTATCGACCCTAGGGTCGATGGTATCGACTTTTCTTCAGCGTTTACTTCTCCAAACTCGATACTATCGACATGGGTGTCGATAGTATCGACCTTAACATTCTGCACACTTCAAAACACGAGTTAGGGTACCATTTTTACAAAAATTATCAAAACCTAAGCAAAAACTAAGTACATAAACATAAAAGAACATAACCAAACATAAAATTGAACCTAAAGTTGGGTTGCCTCCCAACAAGCGCCCTTGTTTAATGTCCTAGGCTAGACGGTATGAAGCTCATCATCTTTTCACATTAGAGACTGCGCTTAGAGGATCATGCGGTAATTTGAATTCAACTCGATCTCCTCCAATTCCCAAGGACAAAGTACCTCTCCCTAAGGCAGTCACGACGTCCGCTGTTGCTTGAAACGGTCTTCCTAGAAGAATTTCACAGCTTTGGAGCGGTGGCATATCAATAACAACAAAATCCACCGGGAATATGAATCTATCCACTTTGACGAGCACATCCTCACACACTCCATATGGTCTCACGATAGACCCATCTGCTAATTCAATTGTTGCGGCTGATCTCTTTATCTCTTTTAACCCCAACTTTTGAAATGTCGCCAAAGGCATGAGATTTATGCTAGCGTCGGAATCACATTGCGCTTTAGGAAAATGTTGACCACCTATTGAGCATGGAATGTAAAAACCTCCTGGGTCTTTTCTCTTCTTTGGTGAACTCCCGTGAATCATAGAGCTCACCGTATCATTCATCGGACAAATATCATCGTCTTTTATCTGCCTCTTCTTATTGATGATTTCCTTGATGAACTTCCCATAGGCGGGCACCTTCTCGATCATCTCCACTAATGGAATATTGATGTGGAGTTTTCGGAATATCTCCAGGAATTTCTTAAAATGATGATGCTCTTTCTTTGTTTTAGTATTGATCGAATTTGAAACATCTGCTGCATCAACACGCCTGTGAGGTGGCACATATGAGCTTTTCGGGGGTACCTCCCCTAAGCTTGCTTCAAGCACTCCCTCCGACGTGGGCTTTGGCGAGACATCCTCAATAGTAACAGCTTGTTGTAGTTTCTCTCTCACGTTCCCTGTCTCCGCATGTGCACAAACAACCTGCAATTCATCTTCTTGCCTACATGGAGATACAATATTCACAACTCTCTCTGATTTTCTGAAGAAATGGTTTCCGCCCGGCAATCCATAGTAAGTGCGTGGATACGGTATTGCCGGTGTCGCATGCACATTGAAAGTCATTTTTCTTTCTTCTACAGCTTCTTGCACCTGCGATTCCTCCTCAGTGCTTACCACAGACATGTACTTGACTTGATGGTGTGCCTGAGCCACATTTGCATTCTCGGCTGGTTTCTGTTGATTGCCATGCTTGATGGCCGCCACGTCACTTGAAATCTATGCCACGGTGGTCTCTAATGCCCGCATTTGTGCTCCATGGCTTTGCAGCGTCTGCCCAAACTTGGTTAGGATATCACCTTGAGATTGCAATTGTTTTCCCAACATGGCCATCATCTCTTGGTTTTGCTGGACCATTTGACTTAGCAATTCAGTGTTCTTATCCTCGGCTTTCTGCTGTGGCTTGGCATCTGGATCCTGTAGAAAATTATTTGGATCCTTCCATGAAAACTTTTTATCTTTCCTCCATGCATAGTCATTGTTCCTGTAGCCCTGTTGTTGCATGAATTTCACTTGGGCCTCCTCATCGTCAGATGCATCCTCCTTAGTTAGCAGCTTCTTGGCTAGAAGATCTAACTTATCATTCAGCTCCCTCACTATTCTGGATTCACCAGCAGCCTTGACCTGTTCCACTGCACCTCTGTCGCCCCATGACTGTTTCCTAGCCGTGTTCTTTAGTATCTCCCAACATCTGGTATCCGTATTATTCAGAAAGAATCCGGATCCGGCTAAATCAAGATTACTTCTATCGTGCTCGGAGAGAGCAAAATAAAAGATTTTCACTTGTGTTTCCCTGTCCAGCCCATGATGTGGGCACCTCCTCAACATAACTTGGAATCGCTCCCAGGTCTCAGAATATGTCTCACCCGCCTGTTGGGTGAAATTGTGAATCTTCCTAATCATGTCATTGGTCTTCTCATGAGGGAAAAACCTCTCGAAGAAAACTTCCACCATATGATCCCAAGACTGAACAAATTTGTCATCGAGTTTATGGAGCCACTCTCTTGCTGCTCCTGCCAAGGAACTTGGGAACAACTTGAGGTACAACGCATCTTGTGGAAATCGGTCTATCTTCACCATATCGCAGTTTTCAACAAACTGACTGATGTGTGCCACTGGGTCCTCATTCTTCAACCCGTGAAATGCATTTGATTTTACCAAGTTGATCAATGCCGGATCGATCTTATATGTTGGTATGTTGACCGCCTGCTTCTTTATAGGCCCCTTTGAAGCTAATGAAGAAGAGGCTTTGATCTTCTCCCATATCGTCTGTGGTTCGGCCATTTGTTCTTCTTGCTCTTGCTCAGATTCAGAATCTTTGTCGCTTTGGTGATCTTGCTCGTAGTAATCCTCGTCCTCTGGTCCCGGAGGTGGAATCTCGGGTGTGCGATTGTCGTAGTCCGTACTACGTGTCTGCACCATGCAACGTACCTGAAATGAGAAAATTTAGTTCAGTACAGTGCTTTGACAAGTATAAAATGAACGAACAATAGAAAGAAAATATTTGAAGTTGAATGAAAATTATTAAAAAAAAAATGTGGCCTAGAGTGGCCGCTCGTAGCACTCGAAGTGCCAACAATTTCGCCGTATCCCCGGCAACGGCGCCAAAAACTTGACGTGTATTTTACTACGCGCTAAAAACGCAAGTGTACGCGTCGAGTAATAAAGGCCTTTGTGAGGCTCGAGTCGAACACAGGGATACGTTGAATTATTGGAGACTTCTACTAACTATTTGCGATCAGCTAAGCCGGATAACAAAGTAAGGTTTGTTGTCGAAATTAACGGAAAATAAAAATAAAACAAAGCAAACAATCGATTAAAGGTTGATTTAATCAATTCAAAAGGATATCTTTAGGATTTTGGTTTCACCGCGGGTCAACATTGCATTAGGTTTCATATAACTCCTCAATCTTCTCTCTCTATCCGGGTAGTGGCCTGAAAACAAAATTACTCACTGTCGTGGTGTAATTCACTACTTAGGTTTAGGTTGATTCCACCGTCGTAGTAATCATTCCCCTAAACTAAGCGCATTACAGCCGATCTCTCAGTTTCCACCATTAATTTTACACCTCCTTTGTCAAGGGATTTATCGATTAATGTAGGTTTCGTCTCTTTTCAACCGTTAATCCTTCTGTCGAAGTGATTAAGGGCATTAAGTTATTATTATGGTGATCAAGCATAACAATACATGGAGAAAATGAAACTATACCATGGATTTAAGAGAGAAAATATGAATTATTAATATAAAACTGTCATACAATGCATTCCCGGGCTACTCCCGGTCCTAAAGACAAAGGGGATTAGCCCCGCATGGTCATCTCAATGAAAGACAGAGGAGTAGAGAAGAAAAACATGGGAAACATGGAGAAAACTCGTGTAACCCCTGATACAAAGGTGTTCCTGGAGATCCTCCTCGAGAAACGTGCGTTTTGCAGTCTTCCAGCAGCAAAATCACCCGTCGGAGGTGCCCGGATCGCTCGGTTGACGGCCTTCGTCTTTCGTCTCCTATCTCTCTCTCTCCTTCTTGGATGTTTTGCAATACAATATCCTCTCCCCCTCGGGCCGTCCGTGCTCTTCTTAGGTCATAGGACCACTTTACGGCTCTGAAAAAGCTCAACCGTCGGATTAAAACGCTCCGTTTTAGTGCTGAAAATCGCCAGATCCCGACGTTGTCGATGGTATCGACCCCAAGGTCGATGGTATCGACCATGGGACAGGTTATTCCTTCCAAGATCACGTTTTGGGGTTGCTTTTTGATGAAATGTCGATACTATCGACCTGGGGGTCGATAGTATCAACTCCGGACAATGCAAAAGTGCCTGAAAAAGTGCCAAAACATGTGTATAAGTCCGGGGATTATATAAAATCATATAAATATGATAAAAGAAGTATAATTTGATGCAAAAAGAGTTTAAGAGCCAACTATAGTGAATTATGCAAATATAATCAAGAAAATGGCAAATACATGCATAAAACAGATATAAAATAAGCCTATAAAAGTGACTCAAAACCCATGCATCAATGGGGCAGAGACAATCACAAAAATATGATGTCGATAGGTAGGAAACAATGGGAGCGACCAACAGAGGGCACCCTAAAGATAAATACAGATGCAGCATGGAAGAAGAACAAGACAACCATAGCTATTATAGCTCGAGATCATGAGGGAAAATGGGCAGCTGGGCATGTAAGGGATACGACCACATATTCCTCTTTACATGCAGAGATCTTAGCGGTGGAAATGGCCTGTGAGATGGCCAGCCAGATACGCACATCCAAGGTGATCATTGAAACCGACTGTAAGATATTTGTAGATATGCTGCAGAATAATCCAAGGAACAACCTAAAGTTTTCCAGGTTCATTGAAAGAATACAATGTAAAATGTGAGATCAAGGGGAATGGACTATCAATTTTGTTGTGAGGGATTGTAATAAAATAGCAGATGCCTTAGCTAAGTACCACCAAAAACACAAAATTGGGGTCTTTACTTATATAAGACCACCAGAGTTCATTAGGGCTGCTTTAGCTGAAAATAATTGTAATGGTAGTAGTACTACCAGGTTTCAATTCTCATCAAATGCTAGTCCATGTATTTGTTATCCTTACTGGCTTGCAAGAGGAGGGTGAGATGAATAAATAGCCTCCTGGCTTATATATATAAAAAAAATCTTAAGTCAAGCACGGTCAAGAAATAGAAGAGAAAGTGCCCTTAGCCATAATAAAACATGAATTCAACACATTAGAGAAGTTTGGCCAAGAATCTGAATCAAGCATATAGCAAAGAAAAAACAGAACTAGAAGATTACTCACTCGAATAGGTACAAGATACTAGATAATGTAACTTAAAATCATGTTCCCAACACCAATAAGCACCAGTAGCTAATATCAAATCAAATTAAAACAAGATTGAAAATATTAACATCTCATATATAAAACAACCAACTGAGCCAAAACATGACAAGAATAACTATACATAAGATCTACCTCAAGCCCAAGATGGGAAGAAAAAGCCCCTAAGGCCTTAACAACTCAAAAGTCACACGAACAAAATTAGATCATCATCATATTGCACAATTGTTCATTGAGGCACTAGCCACCAATATAAAGGAAGGCACAATTGTAGACCAAACAATACATAACCTCTTGAGTAGAAATAAGCATTCAAAATAGTCTTAAGAATTTATAGGGGGTAGATCTTCTTGCACACACAAAAAGCCAGATCTGAACCCTGTACAAAGGCTCAATTGTTCATCTCTATGATTGACAAAGTCCTCTTAATATCAGTGATCATCTTGACGTTAACATCGAGATTGAGTTTCCTATGAATAATGGAGACTTATATCAAGTCACAATATCTCTGTAACTATATACAGACATTATAATGTCTAGAAAAGACTTGTTGCAATTCATATACCCTAAGAACTGAACAAATTCCAATAGCTTACATTGGAATTGGTTTAATGCAAGATGCTTCTACTATATTATGGCCAGAACTACAATCCTTTTGGGGTTTGAACAACTAATAGAGTTCCATGTTCCTTGTTATAGAAATGCATAGTGCATAAACTAAACGCATCTTAATTATCCTATAGCTCAAGAATGCAAGTAGTGCTTTGTAGTTTTAGGCCACAAATTCTAATGCATGATACCCAATCATTAAGACCGTGGATGAAACAACATTATTAGTAGGCATCGGCAATAGTCCATAAGGTAGTAACTCATGAAAGGATGAAGATAGAAATCTAGTAGTCAATCAATTACCAGAATCCCTTAATGATCAAGAAAGGCAACAATACATCTTTTTTTTTACACATAAGAGGTGAACAATCCTCTTAAACTCAGTCTGGACCATGAACAACATGTACTTTTTGTATTGTGGGAAAAAAGTAGGGCAATAAAAAACATCATACATGAAAATGTTTGCATAGAAAGAGTAAAAGTGATCTACAAACATAAAATGTCAAGCCACTTAACAATCATCTATTTGTGAAGGTGGGAAAAAATCAAATTAACTACTTGTCATCATATGAAACATTTCATATGACTTGAGTCCCTTAGACAATGAACCAATTTTAACTACATTTCAGGAGGATCTATGAAGGGTTATCATTATGACTTATCTCTTCCTCTTTCCTATGATAATCTTCTCTATTAAATGCTTAGTAGTTCTCAAAGTCTGCTTATTCCCAAAAGTAGTGACTAGTAAATATTGGTTCTTATATTGAAATTACTTGTAGTCCATGAAGGGACTTACGAAATAAGACACTAATTTATTTTTTACTTCTATGATCTAATTTAAAGAATAATAAAAAATTTGGAGCTATTGAGGTTCTATTTCCTATGACACATGCTCATAGTTCCAAAAATTGTTGCTTGTTAACCAAAAGAAGAGATTTATATGGAGTAGAACAAGGAGATAGTACCTGGGTTTTCTACAAACCTGAGTGGGATTCATAGTACTGTTTCCTTCCTCAACATGATACTAATTTAAAATTTTCTTCCAACTATCTTCATAGTTGGGCTTGGCATTATAACACTAATATTCATACAAAAATACCTTCCAATTGTCTTCAGAGTTGGGCATGACATTATAACACTAATATCCACCCACCCACTTTCTCCTTCTCTATCCTTCCTGTCTCTGTAGCCTTTCTCCCTCCTATATTTATGCCCCAGCTATCTCTGTTATAGGTCCATGCAACATTTGAAATGAAGTGGTAGAAAAAGGATGGAAGAGGAGGAAATGGATAATTGGGTATCTAGAAGATAAGTTGAATGAGATGGAGACAAATCAAGTAGGGATCAAGACACAAGGAGGAACATAGTCAATTTCTAGGAATAACTAAGGGAGAGGTGGATATGATAGGAGGGGATGCACTATCACTTGGTTATGGACGGGATTGCAAAGAAGATTCATGGACCAAAACTTATATATTATTTCACTATGATTCTAACTATAAAAACATTTGTCTCTCATTGATACCTCTCACAAATAAATTAGATATACCTCGTAGAGTCCATAATATTCTTCATAGAGAGCATAAAAATCCAAACAAATCCAAATCGAAGTAAAATGATCTACAAGTTATTAGGAGACACCTAATCTAAATTCAGTGTGTTAGTCTTGTACTACAGAGTGCACTACAAGACACATTAGTCCCACAAGTAGAACGTATGTGCCTGAATCGTTGCAACAAAAAATGAAGTAAAATAGTTGGAAAATGAAATTTTCTACAAATAAAGTTTGAAGATATGATACCAATGACTTGTATGTAACCGTATTTAGCGTCAAATAAGTTGTACTATGAAAGAGAGAATGGCACAATGGTCAAACTATCTACAATGGAGAAAAATGCACAACAAATAAGAGAATACTCACGTCAAAATCACAACCAGTGGCAAGCCCTCGGGCACAATGATAGCAACATAATTACCTAATTTATATGTAAAAATTAAAGTGTGAGACGTGGTCACCAATAATATTATTAATTATAAAAAGTGGACATTCAGGAAAAAGGGCATACAACAAAAGTCAGGATTTTGAAAGCACCATCAATTGCTTGATTTAAACTTGTCATCCCTTTACAATATTGGCCTAATAATTGTTAACAGTGACATACAACCATAACCTGATTCATTATGTCATTATTGTAGGCGTGGGTGAGCCAACTAGCATTGCAGAAAAGGTAGTTGCGTCCACCAAGAACCTAATTTGCAATGTCATTAATGGTTTTGAAATATTAATCCTTTTAAATGCTCTGATTGGTGTACATATCTATGAGCTCTTCATTAAGTCACTATCATCAGGTGGAGATTTGGCGAACATTACTTATATAACAACTACAACTTCAATCATGGATCATGCATTTTTTCTAGGAAACTTGGGACATGGCATAGGAAATGGAACAATATTAACAAATATATCTTTGTCTCTCATTGTCTCTGGAACTAATGTATCTAAGGTCATGACCAACAAATAATGGATCATCACCCACTTCACAACCAAATTCCAAAAGTTGACATTGTCAACATAAGGTCTTGCACCACAATAGCTAATGTTTCACACAATTTATTAGGAGAACATCACTAGGTAGGAAACATAGCATATACCAACCTACCAGGAATAATGAAGGAGTAGTAGGAAATATGGCTAATACTGACCTATTACAAATAGTGAAGGAGTGTGGTGAGGTATTTCCATAATGGATTTTGATCATCATTGCTAGATCAAGATTGTTTGGACAAGAAAACCTTATATTTTTAGAAAAATTTAATCCAAGTCACGTGTATTAGTGTCTCATGAATACCTTAAATGCAGAAGAGAAGAATACCAAAATTTTCATCCTAGAAAATTGTCAGTTCATTTCAAAGTACTAGGTTGAAAATAACAATCTCTAGGAGGCTTCCTGACTTAGCAGCTATGCATTTGAGAGTGGAAGATGATTCTGTTGTCTCTCCCTTATGTGGAAGTGTACAATCCACATCAACATGTGCGAGCTCTAACATGACAGTGCCTACTTTTGAACCCATCAAGATAGGTGTAAATGAATCTGACGATTACTATACTATTTCTAGAAGTTAGAGCACTAGCAACTACTTCAACTCGGAGTCTGATGAGAAAAATGTCAGTTTTCACAATGAAGAGATGCTCATGCGTATAGTAGATCATGATAATTTTGATGGCTTATGATACGATGCAATATTTCTCAAGGAGGATCCAAAGAGGTTGAACTAGTTGCAAGACATTGACGGTTCCTATGAAAAAATACGGTTTCCTTTGGACCCTTCAGTTTAATTGCTTCCTGAATTGTTCCTCACTTTAGAATGAGATAGAGAAATATAAAGTTTTTTTTGCATGTGTGGCAATATTAATGTAGTGGGAGGCCATAGGTAGATATCAAATATGCATCTGAAGATTATTTTGTTACCAACCATAGTTGCGGTTGTAATTTTAAACTACACAAATCCTGTAATGCATAGTCCCCTACCTTCTTTTTTGAAATAGCAAGTATATGAAAGGTTTCATTTTATGAGGGGAAAAAAAATTTTATGAATATACCATACATCTTTTATTCAATATCTTTTGTGTTTTGTCTTTTATTGGTATAATTTATACCCAAGATTTGTATTTTTCATGAATTTTCAATTTGTGTTTATGTATTAAACAAGTATCTTTACTTCCATTTCACTGAACCTCTTCCATGAATATTAATAAATTTAATGAGGAAGGCAATAAGGTTCACCCATGATGCGGCTTCCTTAGGATAGATGATTGTTAATTCAGAACTATGTCTATGTATGTTCTTCAATAACAAAAATGGAAATATATGAATGACTTTCTGATGTCTATACTACATGTTATTTGGTGTTATAGTTGACAAGTCTCTGCTATTCAATTTAATGACTTTTCTATGTGGTCAACATAAAAAACTCAAGCCTTGAATATTCATGACATTATTATTCATGTCAATTTGTAGTTTCCTCCTTGTTGAGGGAGATAATCATGTAGACTCTTTTTTGGCTTAATCTCAAAATTTGAATGTCCCATGCACAAACATATATTATTTTTCACGTGACAGACATTGTATTTCTGATTGATTTACACTCTAGGTTCTACTTCACAACTGACAAAGTGGACCACCTAAAATAAATCAAGTGAGGTCCTCTAAGATTGAAGCTTATTATATCAAACCCATGCACCCACTATAGTCAAATATCAAGGATCGGGGCAAACACGAGATGGAAGATATGTCATGAGTAATCTTGTGAGAGACCAAACACATATGACTCAAAGAAATTGGAGAATTCTTAATAAGGTCCCTAATGAGTTTCTTAAAGCATATGTCTAAGTTGTGATTTCAGTTCCTCCCTCAAAGTAGGCTAATGTTGTTACTAATTGTGCTACTCTATTTACAAATAAACAACTATGAAGATGTCTTACAGCATTCATTTAATATGTATAAAGGTGTTGATATCATAGATGAAAATCCACTACTTATATTTCTCCTTATTACAAATAACAACACACTAGTACCAATGGAATCTTTTAGGAGCATTGTACCTTTGCAGCTGATAATTCTATCTACAAACAAAAACATCACTGGCATGAATTTGTTGATTTCCTACTTGTTCTAACGTTATGAAAACATCAAATGCAGAATAGAATTTTCCTCCTCAACATGTAAAAAGGAAGGTATAAGTATGAGTCTTTGGTTATTAGATTATTCATTACTCCATGGGCGTAATTTTGTTGAAAATTGAAGTTGGTGGTATAACTGGAAGTAAATCAACAAACACAATTTTCAATATTTTCTCAATTCGACACCATTTTTATTAGTGATGTATCTTGAGGGGTGCATTCCTTTTTCCCATAATCTTCCATTGAGAGTTTAATACAATCCAACTTGGAATTAAAAGGAAAGACAAGATTGAGAATTATGGTGGGGAAGCCATGGGTCTTGCCACATGAGCATGTCAGAACCGATGCCGACATGAAACTGAGTTAGTTCCTTAAAAATGTGCCACTGCTTAAGAATATGAAGAAATCATCAAGACATGAAGCTATTAGGTTCACTAACCTTAAAAATGCATCCCCATCCTAATAATCTTGTGGACCACTACATCCATACATAAGAAGTTATAACATCATGTAAATATTGAATGTAATAGCATTGCATGGAAAAAGGTACAATCCTATTTGGTTTATAATGAAAAACAAAAATATACTTCATCATGAACTATAGCCAATCAAGTAGACTACAAAGACCTAAACGAAAAAGAGAGATATATTTTCCAATATTAGATTAGTTTCTATAAAGCTTATTGGTCCAACATTATAAGTTTCAACATTAATTATAAAAACTCACATAGTGAAACCTTTGAGCTAATCGATTTGGTTACAATCCAATTACAACTGCCATCACAAGACAATGAAGACGTTAGTCATCAAGACCATTCCATTGGGCCTGAAGTGGAGTATGCATCACCATCCTATTCAGACCATCAACTAGATTCACTGGGATTTTTCTATGAAGACCAACCCACTCCGGGAAACCCTTCATTATATCCCAATGATCCAGTTGATGAACCAATGGAAGATATGAATAAACCAATGGAAGATATGAATCAGAGACATGAATGGGTCTATGATGACGATGATGAAGACTCAAAAAGCCAATCAACCTCACAGCTAGAAGGTTGGTTTGAGGAAATAGAGTTGGATATTGAACCAGACCAGAGTGACGTCTCTCATATTGAGACTTGTCACTTCACTTTGAGAAGTACGCCAACCATGGTCTGGAACAACTTGTTCGATGATGACGACGATAGTTGCTTGACATGGAGCAATGAATATACCAATGATGATGAGTTGGAACAACACGAACTTCCAATCACCACCATCCCTCCTTAAGGCTTGGTGGAACTCAAGGGAGGTAGATGGACAGTTCACTACAACATGGCTGTTGAACATGAAGAAACCCCAAAACCCACAGAAGACGACAAGTTTGGGGTGGAATAACATCAATCATACTCTTTTGAGGACACTTCATGTTCAGAAGATGATTGGATGGCTCAGACTATATATAGTATCTTATCTGAGCATCCAACCTCAAGTTCAGAGATGGAGGGAGGAGAAATGGATCCTACCCAATCCATTCAACCTATCCCCTCCATCTCATCCTGTGTCGACATCCCAGGACCTTCATATTCAGATCCATATAATGAAAGGTACCTTGAGGATGATTTTCCAAAGAATTCATCCCAGTGCGGTTCAAGTCAATTCCAGCACAGTGATGACTTCATCGAGTCGCCGAATTTCACTTTTCTTCTTCAGACTTGGCAGGGCCAACACATCCGCCTATTCTACTCTGATTATGTGGCGGAACCCGTCGGCAAGACACAGGTGACACTGGTCCCAAAACTTAGGATTTGGGATCCCAATGTCGATATCGTGGGGTAGCCACCCCCTTTTTCTCTTACCCACCCTCCCGCCCTTTTATTACAATCAATTCTACTTTTCATGTTTTTATTAGTTAGTTTCTTTCCTCTAACTATTTTTATCCTTGCATACATGCATCATCTATAGAACTTCAATAAATTCCATTGAAATCATGCATTCCTGCCTCACTATTTCAAGTTTGAGTCTTACTCGAGGACGAGAAAAATTTTAAGCTTGGGGTGGTGGGCTTCGCCCTTCTTTCTCTTCACCCTTCTTGCATGCATGTTTATTTCCTGCATTTAGTTTTAAAATTTTCAAAATTTTCTACTTTTTAGCTCTGCAATTATGGCTATATGGTGTGAATCTAATAGATAAATGCTTGACTTTATGCCTAAATGCACAGTTTTCATCTTAAAAATTGCTTGACCTTTTGCTTGACTTGCTCTTTGACTCTTTCCTTGAGTTTGGTAATAAATCCAAGGTTATGTCTCTTTTTCATAGCTTAAATCTAGATTCCCTTGATCAATGTCGTGAATGGTGAACTCATGGTAAAGGACCGTTGAAATGAGCTAAAACACGATCAAAGAATCCTAGCTATGGATTCATAAGATTGCCTCTATTCTAAGGATTCTTGAATCATAATTGCAACTTCTCATACAGGTATCAACACATCAATGATGAGTTTTGAGCTATGATCATGATGAAGTGTTTTCCTTGATGGACTATGTGCCTTCTCACATTAGATTGATTCAAAAAGATGAAAAATATAAAAATGTGCAAAAAGAGGCTTGGCCGCCCACAAAATCCCAAAATATCCATATAGTTCTCACCCAAGCCTACAAATAGAATGCAGAAGATAAAAGCTTGAGTGTGAACAATAAATGAGCATTGTTTTCTCTTTTAGGAGAGTTGAGGATGGTGCCCAGTCGGTGTATGAATGTGCTCATGAACGTAGGTATGTCGTGCCTGGTAGTATCATTCCAAAAGCTCGTTAGAGAGTCATTAGGAACTCCTAGGTCACCTATGAGATCATCTCGGTAGCAGGGTTGGTTTGAGTGCAGTACGAGGAGTTCGTCTCACTGCTTTGAACCAATTGGTTCAGACTGCAGGGATTGTTGCTCGCTACATGGACCAATCTGACGCAGATCGAGATCCTCAGAAGTCGAGTCTTTTTGGTTTGTTTCTTAAGGACATAAATAAGAGAGAAGAGCGTTGTTCTAGAATGGTATGCATGGATTCATGGTGATGGATCATTTCTCATCAACCGTGTGATCACCTATGTGACAATTCTTTCATGTTTAATAATTATGATTCAAACCCTCATGAGTATCGGCAGGCTGTAGTGAATTTGCTTAATCTTGCCTGGAAACTCTTTGACCTTGCTTTGGTAGGATTGTGTCTGCTTGGTGGGGTTTTGTTATGAAGCGACATGCATCAAGAGGATTGATGCTTTAAACTATTTTTCATATCCTTGTATTTATTGCCAAGCTTAATTTGGATGTTATCTTTTTGTTCTTTGAGCATAGTCTTGCTTTAGAACAAGCAAGTTTTAAGCTTGGGGTAGTTGATAACACCCAAATATGTGCATATTCTCTATGCATTTTATCTATAGTTTTGTGCCTCTTTATATTTAATATGCCCAATAATGCTCATGTCTTATGCTTTCTTTCTCTCATTAGATAATGTAGTTAGAATAGCCAATGATGTAGCCAATCTAGCCAATTTTGGGACTTCCAGGCACTGAACCAGACAAGACATCTATTCTCCAAAGATTCCTCCCCGACACATGGTTTTTGCGGCAGCTAGGAACCCGCCACGACCGTGGTAATCCACCCCGGCCATGATCGTGGTGCCCATCGTGACCACGGTCTTCAACAGCGCGACCATGATTCCTTGCCACGACCATGGCCACCTGCCACCACTGTGTCCGTCCACCTCTACCACGACCATGGCCAATAACCGCGATCGTGGCAATAATCGTGACCGTGGTCTTCAACACCGCGACCACGATCCCTCACCACAATCGTGGACGTCCGCCACGACCGTGGCCAATAACCGCGATCGTGGCAATAATCGCGACTGCAGTCTTCAACACCGCAACCACGATCCCTCACCACGACCGTGGCCATTTGCAATGACTGTGGCCAATAATCATGACCGTGGCAATAACCGCAACCGCGATCCCTCACCACGACTGTGGCCAAAACCGCGACCGCGGAAAATAACCATGACCGTGGTTCTTCTTTCTACAACCACGACCGCGATTCCTTGCCACGGCTGTGTACATCCGCCACAAACGTGGCCGACTCCCTCCACCACGAGCGTGGCCGTCCGCCACGACCGTGGCCAATAATCGCGACCGTAGTTCCCAATAATCGCAATCGTGATTCTCATTCCATGAATCATGACTGCGGTGTTGGCCACAACCGTGGCCGACCTCACGATCTGCTGGCTGCGGTCTGTAGTCTGCCCCTATAAATAGGTTCCCCCTCACTCATTTGAAGGGTGGGACCTCGACCAAGGACGCTGAGAGGCTGCTTCTCTGAGATCTAAAGGTTCCCAGAGCCCCGTGGGAGCATCCCTAGGTCTGAGAGGACCAAGGCGTTCACTCTACACTGCCCTTTATAGTCAGCTTCTATCCTTTCTCCACCCATCTGCCCATTACCGCCTAGATTTGTGGTGTAAACTCAGATCTAGAGCAACCTCCATTGTCCTCCACCTTCGTTCACCCACCAAGATGTTGTTTGGGGCGGATCTAGAGAGAAAGAGGACCAAGGAGCCCAGATCTAATCAAGGAGGAGGACTAAAAGACGAGATCCAGCCTATACGGAGGCTACGGAGCAAGATCCACCTCTCTTCTATGGGCTAAATCTCTTCTTCTCCCCCTTTCTTCTGCTGTGTTCTTTGGTTTCTTGTACAAACGATGTTCATCCATCTCTGTTCAGTGCCAACTATTCTTTTCCATGGCTAGTTGAGCTCCTTCTTGGCTATGTAGCCCGTGTTGGGGCATGTTTATGTACTTTTTCCTTAAGCAAGTAGATTTATTTTAGATCTAGTATGTTGCATGTTCTATTTTCTCTTTCAAGTTATGATTGCTAGTTTGATTGATCTCTTACTTGCTTGAACTGCTATTTCTTTTTGTATCGAGAGATCCGTTGTAGGAATAGCTAAGAGATGATAGTTTGGATATGAACCTGAGAGGAGGATGATCCAAGGCATTATGTTCCTAACACCCTAGAATATCCTAAGACCTGAGAGGGAACTTAGCATATTATGAGGTGTTGATATGTCATTCCTTGAGAGAGGGTCGATGACATATCACTGATGGTTTTAGTCACGCGTCGTGAGAGCGAGTGGGATGACCCACAGGACAGATGCCACTGTGTGTACTAGATGCTTGTTTAGGCGTTTGAGGGTTGTCTACGCCCGAGAACGAGTGCATAGATTGCCCCGTTTCTGGTTACATAGCCAGGAACTCTCTCTTTCTTAGATTAGTAGAACCATGAGCTCTATTTTGTTTTGTTTTCTTTTCTTTGTTTTGTGTTAAATCGTGACAACCCACTAGACTAGTTCTAGCATATATTTTCATCGCATATCGTTTTGGCTTATCTGACTATAGAACAAAATCAAGGCATCCTAAACGTCACCACGTCCCTGTGTTCGACCTCGTATATCTACTTCGACCCCTTAATAAAAGTTGTCGGGGCCTAGAAGGTTTTGGGTTATAAATTTAAGAGTTTGATTCCTTCTGGATCCGCGTTCAAATCCAGACGTGCGATTCAGGCTGATCAACTTTTTGGCGTCGTTGTCGGGGACAAATCCTCAAATCTCTATGCATATTATATATGCATTTCATCTATAGTTGTGTGCCTCTTTAGTTTTAATATGCCCAATAATGCTCATGTTTTATGCTTTCTTTCTCTCATTAGATAATGTAGTTAGAATAGCCAATGATGTAGCCAATCTAGCCAATTTTGGGACTTGCAGGCACCAAACCAGACAAGACATCTATTCTCCAAAGATTCCTCCCCGACACATGGTTTTTGCGGCAGCTAAGAACCCGCCACAACTGTGGAAATCAGCCACGAATGTGGAAATCCACCCCAACCACGACCGTGGTGCCCATCACGACTGCGGTCTTCAACACCGTGACCATGATTCCTCTCCACGACCATGGCCACCTGCCACAACAGTGGTCGTCCACCTCCACTACGACTGTGGCCGTCCACCATGACCGTGTCCAATAACCGCGACCGTGGCAATAATCGCGACCGCGGTCTTCAACACCGCGACTGCAATCCCTCACCACGACTGTGGTCATCCGCCATGACAGTGGCCAATAACCACGACGGTAGTTTTCAACACCACAACTACGATACCTCACTATGACTGTGGCCATCCACAACAACCGTCACCAATAATTGCGAGCGCGGTAAATAACTGTGACCGTGGTTCTTCTTTCGACAACAACGACCGTGATTCCTCACCAAGGCCATGTCCATCTACCACGACCGTGGCTGACTCCCTCCACCATGACTGTGGCTGTCCGCCATGACTGTGGCAAATAATCTCTATCGCAGTTCCCAATAATCACGACCGTGATTCCCATTCCATGAATCACGACCGCGGTGTTGGCCACGGCCGTGGCCGACCCCGCGATCTGCTGGCCGCGGTCTGCAGTCTACCCCTATAAATAGGTGACCCCTCACTCATTTGAAGGGGGGACCTCGACCAAGGACGCTGAGAGGATGCTGCACTGAGATCTGAAGGTTCCGAGAGCCCCGTGGGAGCATCCATAGGTCCGAGAGGACCAAGGAATTCACTCTATGCTACCCTTTACAGCCAACTTCCGTCCTTTCTCCACCCATCCGCCCATTTCTGCCTAGATCTTGAAAAACCACTAGAGGGGGGTGAATAGGGTTTTATAAATATTTTAATAATAATTTAACCAAAGCAAGCAACCACAAAAATATTGGACAAGGGGACAAGGATTTAGAGTGGTTCCAACCTTAGCAAATACTAAGGCAGTCAATCCACTACCTGGTTGCTTACCCAACTGGGATTTTGAAAGTATTAAATTTTATTACCTCGCAAGGATATTACATAAATTACAATACTTTCACCAAACCCTTCGGACAGCCTTTACCTAGAAGTAGTCTCACCAACCTCAAAGCAGCCTTCTTGAAGTAATCTCAAGCTCCCCTTGAAGTAGCCTTCCTCTTGAAGTAGCTTCCCATTGAGACATCCTTCTTGAAGTAGTCCAAAGTCCACCTTCTCCACCGAGAAGACCCTTCTCCACCTGAGAAGTCAAACCCTCTCCAATCCGCAGCCTCCAACCCTAGGATTAGCAAGGAGAGTACAAAAGATATAAAGGAACAAGAAGAAAAACAGAAATTACAATACCGTTGTAGCACAAGGCTTGATTTCCTATATCAAGCGTTTTGATCTCCTAACCAATGTATATGAAAGTGTAAGTGTTGTGGGTAGGAGATGCTAGTCTATAGGACATGAAATTGGAGCAATGGGAATGAATAGCCAATTGTTGGAATTGCTCTATTGCTCACAAGAATGAATAGCCAATTGTAAGTATATGCTCAAGTGTTGCACAAGTGTATTTGGGTGTCCTAAGGCTTGTCCTATTTATAGGAATGGCCTATGAATGCTTAAGGATGTTCTAGACACTTTCTAGGGGGTTCTTAGTGCTTAACTAGCCATTAGGTATCCATTAGTTGCTTTAGCAACGGCTAGTTAATTAATTCTAAAAAGTGCAGTCAGAACTCTTCTCGGTCGAGGATTTGTCAACCGAGGGACGTCCTGGAGCAAGTGTTTACAACGTTCATTTCCAACTCCCAACCACCTTGTCTGCTAGGTCTAACGGCTACTTGGATCAATCTCGGTCGAGGAATTTGTCGACTAAGAGTGTCTCGGTCGAGGAGTTTGTCGACTGAGAATGACCCTGTTTCAATGTTTTGAACTAGATACTAAGTGTCGCAACACATCTCGCTATCACACAGACAACGAGGTGTTACGCGAAAATGTGCGGAAATCACCATAAACCACGGATTACCAAAAATACGAGTTAATTAAAACCGATTGCGGAAAGCTCATAAACTGAGAAACTATTACATCTGAGTCCTCATCCTACAAGTCAAATAGGTTATATAAACATATACAAGATCTGATACGTATCCACAGCTTAGAGGAACAGCTGTCTAACCATCACATGAGTTCATCACATGTTTATACATACATAAAGGCCCACATCTGGCCAGCAGCAGGATATACAAACATCAACGAGTATACATCGTGAAACAACGTCAAAACACCGCCAAGGACCTAAGAGTACAGGGATGACTCTAAGACTCTACTACAGATCATCTAAAATAGTAGCATATCCATCGCTTGCCTACTACTTCTCGTCTTGCTGCTCGGCCGCAACTCTACGACCACCACCACGTCTAGCTCGACCCCCTAAAAAGGGTGTAAACCAGCGGGGTGAGACACACAGTCCCAGCGAGAAACATAACTCCCCGTTGAAACTACAGAACCTCAGAAAGATAAAGCAATAATAGCAGATAACTAATAAGAGGTATAACAAGAGTAGTTATGTACAGTAAAGCTATTCATACAGTCAAGCTTACCAGATGTACATAAGGCATATATCCACTTATTTCTTTATGGAACATGATTAACAAGATAAGATTTATAAGGTCTTTCCACATAACATGAGGAACATATAAGCAACTGTAAGATATAACAGGATTAACTACACAAGCAAGGCCTCAACGAATGTTTCGTATTTATCTTAAGCAATAAATACTATTCGGCTGGATTATTTATTATTATTATGCCCTGAGGAAGTGAGTCGTACCGCTCAGATCCAACCGACGGCTGCGAAACCCGGAGTCAGTGCCATACAAGGTCAAATGGAAGAGCTGGACTCCACGACCTCCCACCTCATGGTCAGTGCACGAGTACAACACAAGCAGGACCGTAGTATCATGCTGAAGTGGCCTCAGCCATAGGGTCAGGCTACCCTCTGCCTAGCCCGCCTCGGTACAGGTATCGGCGCTAGTGAAACTGAGCCACGGGCCTGTTCACCGTGCTCTGAGCCATGAATGCATTCATGCTCCCATATCACATATCCTGGACCAGGGGCCTGTTCACCATGCTCTTATCACACTTTGGGCTACGGGCCTGAATCTGCACCCTGGAGTCTACAACCGAAGTTGTACTCTTACCTCCTCACTTTAGGCTAGGAGAAACCTCGCATACTCAACAATATGCGCTCCGGGTTAACCCGTAGGAGAACTTGTTTCACCATCACCAGCTCCTGACGATGATGGATCTATGGCCAGGGCAACTACATGATATGTTCCACTGTGATTAATTAGTATCTTTTATATGGATTGCAAGATTCAACCAAGTTATATAACATGTAAACTATAACAGGAAATAAACAACATAAAACCCAATGTTATGCTTTTATTATAATCACATCATCCTGATCCATTACAAGGATCCATATTACATGTTATCACTTGGCCTCTTGCTAATCATCTAGATCCATCTCAAGGATCATCACATACCATGGGATCTCAATCCCGTATCACATACTGCCACTGCCTCTCAAGGCTTACATCATCATCATTGGATAGCAGTCCCCAGTGCTTTAGTCAAATACATCATACAGACTTCCTCAATATCAAGAGTAACCATCATAGCAGAGTTACTCAACATATACATATACCTCATAGCCCTTTTAATTGGCTATGCATCACCTGCATGGTTAGTATACACAACAATCATAGGTTTTAACAGAAAGACCATGCTATCGACTTTAATAATTATATACTTTATCACTCATGCTCCAACTTATGATCATGAGCATAGGCTACATCATTAAGTAAACCATATTACATGCTTATCATTATTTCAACTTTATACAGATAATCAAGATGATCACATACATAGGTAAAGACATGTACGTTACATAAACAAACTTCACCATGACAATACCTTTCAGCATATTGATTCCTATGAGGGGTAGGACTCTCACTAAAAGCATCACAAACCCTCACCATAAGTGATATCGGGCAGGATACCCTCATCTAACATCCATCCCATAACGTCCAGCACAAAAGTGCAACATGTAACGATGTGTCAGGGTGTCGTGTACTCACTTGTATCGTGCAACACAGCGTTACCCCCAAGGGCAATAGCAACAAGGTGTGCAGCTAAGCAAGGAAGCATAACGTGCGACGGGGTGTCGTGCACCCAAGCCTATCGAGCAACGGCCTGTGTTGGGCATCAAGGTAACACACAACTCCCGTCAGGGGGGTAGGGCTGTCGGCCGACACTCACAGAACTAGAGTGACGTCTGTCAAGGTTCAGGGTGTAACGTCCACAGTAGACCAGAGAGCAACGCTCTGCCCAGCAAGGCATAACAACAACCAGCCACGTCTAAGTCAGGCATACTAAGCTCAAACAACCAGCAGAGGGGAATATCATTCAACCAACCAACCCATGGCCTATCGGCCGTCACAAGGCAGAGTGGTAGTGTGACACCCGTCACAAAGACCAGGGGTATCATCCATCACTCTCTCAACATGTGTCATTCAAGGTGTTAGGTCAAGAGGGCTATTGGGCAATACCTCCCCAAGCTCATAATGACCAAGGTGCAACTCACAAGATCGTCATCAACCTCAAGCACAAGGGCACCCAAAACTCTAATGGATCCAGAAGATGGCTCACCTCAATCAACTAAGAGAGAGGGGTCTTGCACATCATCTATCACCAAATGGGCAATACAAGGATCAACCCTAGCAAGGCTCACAACTATCACCAAGCTCACCCTTCTAGTCCATGGTGAGAGTAGGGTGTTTCTCAAGCAACTAGAACATAAGCTCACCTCTCAACTTAAACGAGAGAGGGGTATTTCCCATGCTACTAGAAGCTCAAACTCAATCCTCTAGACCAAGGAGAGAAAGGAGTATTTCTCACCAAGAAACCCTAGATCATAGGTTCGGCCACTCATGGGGCAACTAAGCAAGGAAACCAATCTAACAACAACAACATAGAAGATGGTAAAGTAGTTAGGGTTAGGAGTTATGTAACCCGCCTTAAGCAAGCTTCAAGCTCCAAGCTCCACACCCCACCAAGCAAGGAAGAAGGAGACTCCAAGGGTATCGGCCACCAAGCTAGATCCTTCAAGGGTATCGGCCACCAAACTTGCAAGAAAGGGAGTGTGTCGTGCACCAAGGTAGAGAGGAAACTAAGGAACTAAAAAGGATCCTTAGCAAGGGAAAGGAAACACATATATAGAAGGGAAAGGAGGAGAAACCAAAGCAAAGCAAGGCAAGGTGTCTCCCACCTAGGGACACTTGTCCAAGTGCACGAGCCACCACTCTAGAAAGCCCTAAACACATGTCCAAGGTCATTGCTGCATGCAAGCATCAAGCACCAAGTGTCCACTAGTGGCGACACAAACGAGGTCAAAGCTTGGTCAAAGGTCATGGGCGACACACTTCCAACATGGGAGACACAGCCCCTGGGCGACATAGCCCTGGGCGACACAACCACCTCCTTGCCCGACACAAGGTCCAACCAAGCTCAACCAAGCCCAAAGGCACTCAAGAAATGAGCCCAAACCTTCCTCTCTACTCTAGAGGAAGCAAGGAGAGAGAGGAACATCACACAAGATGACAAACTTGCCCACAAACCCTAAACTTGGGTTATTTGCAAGTAGCACCTCCAACTCTCCATAAAGCACAACCAACCCTAATCACCACTAAAGGTGATTAGCAAGCAACAAAGCATCAGGGTTAAGCAAAGCAAACAGGGTAAACCCTAAACAAAGGTCAGGGTCCTTACACTAAGTGTGTGTATGAGTGTGCAGATGTGACACTATTATAGGGAATGACCTATCTAAGTGTTGTGATTGGCTAGGGAAGATCTAACACTTGATTTACATGATGTCTAAGTACTTGTACATTATATACTTGTACAAGTTTTTACATTTGATTACAATCATGAATTAAAGCAATTTGAGCATATAGATCTTCCAAGTAGTTTATCATCCACCTAATTCCTGCAGCACTCAAGTAGCACGTTAGATCTACAAGAATGAAATGTTTGTCATCATCGAAACAAAAGAGATTATAATAATGTCCAATTTAGCCAACAATCTCCCCCTTTTTGAAGATGACAAACATTTCCAAAATAGAAAATAATGAAATATAAATCATATGAGTTTCATACCTCAAGTTTACCTTTTGTAACCATTCTTGTTTTGCAAGTGGGTGTTGGCCGAGATATTATGAAACTCATTTTATTTTATGTTTTGGATTTTATATTATTTCTACCCCTTTGTCATTTCAAAAAGATATCCAAGAAAATCATTTTGTATGACTTTTATTTCTCCCCCTTAATTTTATGCTATGCTCCCCCTAACTAAGATATTCAGTTTAAAAAATAGGGATTAATGTAAATGTAAACCATTTATTGTCGAATTTAGCCACAGTTTGTTTCTCAATCAATTGCAAAGGATGTTAAGCTTTGAAATGATATGAGATCCTTTTAGGTCTATGGCATATGTATTTTGATTTCTCATCCATTTTACACGGGATGTTAAGCCCTGAAAATGAAATGAGATTCCCTTAAGCTCATACATGAAAAGTATCTCTAAAAAATGCACAGGATGTTAAGCCCTGATTTGTTTAGAGAATTCCATTAAGAACAAGATATATCTCATTCATGAAATTTATATTCCTTTATTTTCATAACCAAGATTAAAAATACTAAGGTCATAACATGTTTCATCTTTTATTTATGATGTTCTCAAAATTTTGTAAGCTCCTTCTTAATCTTATAGTCAAGATAGTTTTTGTGAGCTCCCCCTTAATCTTATAATCAAGATGTTTTAAGGATTCTAAGGTCACAATAAATAGTAGATCATAAAAAGTTATGCACTAAAATTTTTTTTTCAATTAAGGGTAGTAAAATGATGTACAAATAAGCATTTTGTCAAGCTTATTTTAGGTCGACCTTGACTTCGACCATAGCGCCCCTTGGTCAAAATTTGATTTCAACCAAGAGGCAATTTCTGCAGATTTCCAATTTGAACACTTATATGTGAAGTATAATTTCTGCAGATTTTCAATTTAAAATGCATTTGTACCATGAATTTTTACTTGCTTATGAAAAATGGCATCTTCATATGAGCTGAATCACAATGATCAAAAACAATATCCATTCATGGTTTGTATATATGGATCAAAGGTTATTTTAGACAAACCAATGAAACATAATGATCATGGCACAATAATTATGATAGAATAGTAGAAGTATATCCACAATACAATGATCAAGATAGAAGCATATAAATACGATGTTTATGATCTTTTAAACTAAATTTCAATACACATGGTTCCCATATAGATAGACCAAGGAATGCTTTAGGAAAAACCGTGTGGATTTTGATAAAATAGTAATTTGCTTGATTAAACCAACATGGTTCATAGTTTTTAGTTTTAAGTCCAACCATGTAGAGGATAAACCAAAATAATCTCATTTAAAGTTCATAAATTTTCAACTTTAAGACAAACCATGAACATGCTTAATAAACTTTTTCAAGCAATGAATAAGGTATCTTCATATAGAACTTTTGCAAAATGTTTAAGGATTTCATATTCATAAGGTTATACCTTCATTCAACAATTCTTGATGCAAAAGATCAATATGTCTTGATTAAAGAAAATGATCTCCAAGAATTGTTATTCTCAATAAATCAATTCTTATTATTGCTAAATTGATAGGAAATTTAAAACAGTGTAAACAGGTTCTCCAGACCCTTGATCGGTCGAACTCTTCCTCGACCGAGTTCTTTTTAGTCGAGATTATTTTTGACTGAGAAGATTGTTGTATCTTTAGTTTTATCAGTCAAAATTCAGTCGATCAATGTTCGATCGGATACCCATTTGGTCAACATTTTGTTCGATCGATAAATTTACTATTTATCCAGTTATTTTAGGTTTATTTAGGTTAGAAACAAAAACTAGTTTGGTCGACGATTTCTTGACCGAATTGTGTCTCGGTCGAGATTTTTGTTGACCGAGATTGTTTCTGTTGTAGTTTTCTGCAGGTAAATTATAAGGCATTCTTAATATGCAAATTAAATCTTATTTTAGTTGAGATAAGACATTTGAGTATTCAAATGAAGTGTTAGATCATATCTCAACTACATTACATTCAAGATTTCTAAGTTTGAGGTTTTGAGATACAAATCAAGTTATTTAAAGGTGTGTTTCTACAGGTTTATTAAAAATGTGTATTTTCAGGTTGGATCAATTTATCCTATTGTGTTAAGTTGAGATAGACATAAAGATATGCAAATTGGAGTCTTTTGGTCATATCTCAACTTAATTCAATCAAATTCAGTTTGGGGGTTTTGGAACCCATACCAACTCAATATCCTTTTTCTTGTAGGGACATGAGAAGGAATAATGTCCAAGACGCAAATGATAATGGAAACATATAGAATCAATCTCATGTATCTTTCTATGAGTTTGTTCTAGGTTGTTCTTGGGTACATATGTATATTTGCCTCTAGGTACATACATAGATTGACTCTTTGGTACTTGTGTACTTCCCCAACTAGGTTTTTGATAAGATTTTCCTTTAGGCTTGTAACCTAGTCCTCTTCTTCCAATTTGATGGTAAGAATCATTTAATATTTTATTAAGAATACCATTGTTACTTAGGCTACTAACTTCTTATTACAGCTTAACAATCTCATCCTCTAACTTTGCTTGATCTAGATTAGATAACAAAGAATCTCTTTCTTTCACAATAATATCATAATCTAGATGTGTACACAAAACAGGTTGTTTTTTAAGATCATTTAACTTTGCAAGTAATCCAACCTTTTCTTGAGATAGAAGATCGTAATTTGTTTCTAGAGTAAAAATCTTCACATTACAATCACCTAGAGATGATTTCAAAGTATGATTTTCAGAAATAATGCTATCCTTTTCAAATCCAAGATCATTTAATTTAGCATACAAATTTTCATTTTCATATGTGATAGCAAGAAGTTTAGCATGTAACTCATCATTTGCTTTATTAGATTTCTTTAATTTCTTCTTGCACTCAATATACTTATTATGTGTCTCTTCAAGACTAGCAATTATCTCTTCTTTTGATAAATCAAAAAGGCTTACCTCTTCTTCTTCTTCACCTATTGTAGCAATAAGGCAATTTTTATGCACCTCTTCCTTCTTTTCTATCCATGGGCAACTAAGTGTTGTGTGGCTTGTTCCTAAGCACCAATTGCAACTTGTTTAAGATTGGTCCATACTTTTCCTTTGCTTGCGGTTGTAGACACCACCACCCTTCATTCTTCAAGACTCAATTAGAGATCCTTGAAGCCTGCTCTGATACCAATTAAAAAACCACTAGAGGGGGGTGAATAGGGTTTTATAAATATTTTAATAATAATTTAACCAAAGCAAGCAACCACAAAAATATTGGACAAGGGGACAAGGATTTAGAGTGGTTCCAACCTTAGCAAATACTAAGGCAGTCAATCCACTACCCGGTTGCTTACCCAACTGGGATTTTGAAAGTATTAAATTTTATTACCTCACAAGGATATTACATAAAATTACAATACTTTCACAAAACCCTTCGGACAGCCTTCACCTAGAAGTAGTCTCACCAACTTCGAAGCAGCCTTCTTGAAGTAACGTCAAGCTCCCCTTGAAGTAGCCTTCCTCTTCAAGTAGCTTCCCATTGAGACAGCCTTCTTGAAGTAGTCCAAAGTCAACCTTTTCCACTGAGAAGACCCTTCTCCACCTAAGAAGTCAAACCCTCTCCAATACGCAACCTCCAACCCTAGGAGTAGCAAGGAGAGTACAAAAGATATAAAGGAACAAGAAGGAAAAACAGAAATTACAATATCGTTGTAGCACAAGGCTTGATTTCCTATATCAAGCATTTTAATCTCCTAACCAATGTATATGAAAGTGTAAGTGTTGTGGGTAGGAGATGCTAGTCTATAGGACACAAAATTGGAGCAATGGGAATGAATAGCCAATTGTTGGAATTGCTCTATTGCTCACAAGAATGAATAGCCAATTGTAAGTATATGCTCAAGTGTTGCACAAGTGTATTTTGGGTGTCCTAAGGCTTGTCATATTTATAGGAATGTCCTATGAATGCTTAAGGACGTTCTAGACACTTTCTAGGGGGTTCTTAGTGCTTAACTAGCCGTTAGGTATCCATTAGTTGCTTTAGCAACGGCTAGTTAATTAATTCTGAAAAGTACAGTCAGAACTCTTCTCGGTCGACAAATTATCGATCGAGAGTTTTTCTCGGTCGAGGATTTGTCGACCGAGGGACGTTCTGGAGCAAGTGTTTACAACGTTCATTTCCAACTCCCAACCACCTTGTCTGCTAGGTCTAACGGCTACTTGGATCAATCTCGATCGAGGAATTTGTCGACCGAGAGTGTTTCGTTCGAGGAGTTTGTCGACCGAGAATGACCCTATTTCAATATTTTGAACTAGATACTAAGTGTGTGTATGAGTGTGCAGACGTGACACTATTATAGGGAATGACCTATCTAAGTGTTGTGATTGGCTAGGGAAGATCTAACGCTTTATTTACATGATGTCTAATTACTTGTACATTATATACTTGTACAAGTTTTTACATTTGATTACAATCATGAATTAAAGCAATTTGAGCATATAGATCCTCCAAGTAGTTTATCATCCACCTAATTCCTGCAACACTCAAGTAGCACGTTAGATCCACAAGAATGAAATGTTTGTCATCATCGAAACAAAAGGGATTATAATAATGTCCAATTTAGCCAACAGATCTATGGTGGAAACGTAGATCTAGACCAACCTCCATCGTTCTCCACCTCCGTTCACCCACCAAGCTGTTGTTTGGGGTGGATCTTGAGAGAAAGATGACCAAGGAACCCAGATCTGGTTAAGGAGGAGGACCAAAAGACAAGATCCAGCCTATATGGAGGCTAAGGAGAGAGAGCCACCTCTCCTCTATGGGCTAAATCTCTTCTTATCCCCCTTTCTTCTGTTGTGTTCTTTGGTTTCTTATACAAACGATGTTCATCCATCTTTGTTCGGTGCCAACTATGCTTGTCCATGGCTAGTTGAGCTCCTTCTTGGTTATGTAGCCCGTGTTGGGGCATGTTTATGTACTTTTGCCTTAAGCAAGTAGATTTATTTCAGATCTAGTATGTTGCATGTTCTATTTCCTCTTTCTAGTTATGATTGCTAGTTTGGTTGATCTCTTACTTGCTTGAACTGCTATTTCTGCCTGTATCGAGAGATATGTTGTAGAAATAGCTAAGAGACGATAGTTTGGTTCTGAACCTGAGAGGAGGATGATCCAAGGAATTTTGTTCCTAACACCCTGGAATATCCTAAGACCTAGAAGGGAACTTAGCATATTCTGAGGTGTTGATATGTCATTCCTTGAGAGAGGGTCGATGACATATCGCTGATGGTTTTAGTCACGTGTTGCGAGAGCGAGTGGGATGACCCACAGGATAGATGCCACTGTGCATACTAGATGCTTGTTTAGGTGTTCGAGGGTTGTCTACGCCCGAGAATGAGTGCATATACTGTCCCGTTTGTGGTTACATGGCCAGGAACTCTCTTTCTCAAATTAGTAGAACCACGAGCTCTATTTTGTTTTCTTTTGTTTTCTTTATTTTTTTTAAATCATGACAACCCACTAGACTAGTTCTAGCATATATTTTCATCGCATATCATTTTGTCTTATCTGACTATAGAACAAAATCAAGGCGTCCTAAACATCCCCACGTCCCTGTGTTTGACCTCGTATATCTACTTCGACCCCGTAATAAAAGTTGTGGGGGCCTAGAAGGTTTCGGGTTATAAATTTAAGAGTTTGATTCCTTCTGAATCCATGTTCGAATCCAGACGTGCGATTCAAGCTGATCATAACCCCCAATTAAGGGAGACCAAAAGGTCAGAGTCGTTAGCCCAATTTTCTGGATCAATGGTTTGACAAGTAATCAATGATAATTACTAAATTCTACCAAAACTATACTGAAAAGTTGGAATAAAATAAAACTTTGCATACCTATTTAAAATCTTGGAATTCTAAACTACTATCCACAACTGGAGTTTATTCTAACTAATCCTCTGTGTACATTAATTCATATCTTCACATTGTATCAATTTATTGTTTGTCCTTTTCCATTTCGTACCTGAAATGTTGACAAACAAAATGTCGATCGGCATAAATGAATATGCTGGTATGTAGGGGAACAATAATCATGCAATTAACTATAACAACATATTGCAATCAATAATGGTTTAGCAAGCAAACTTTACACTTTAAACATAACTACTCAATCCATACATACCCTAACCTATGTGTTGTCCCTGGAGTGTGTTGGCTAAATTGGACATCATGATAAATCCCTTTGTTTTGATAATGACAAACATTTCATTCTTGTTGATCTAACGTGCTACTTGAGTGTTGCAGGAATAAGGTGGATGACAAAGCATTAGGGAAATCTATATGCTTAATGTTTGTATTTTCATGAAATGTAATCAATTTGTAAAAACTTGTACAAACATATAATGTACTTAGACTTCATGTAAATCAAGCGTTAGATCTTACCTAGCTAAACACCAAACTTAGATAGGTCATCTCCTTCAAATAGTGTCACCTATCCACACTCATACACATACTTAATGCTTTAAATTGAAACATTGAAACAGGGGCAATCTCAGTGGACAACATCTTCGACCGAGACACTCTCGGTCGACAAACTTCTCGACCGAGAAAGACCCAAGTAGCCATTAGACACAGCTGACAAGGTAGTTGGCAGTTGGAGATGAACGTTGTAAACACTTCATCCAGAGAGCCTATTACGACCCCACCTCTCGATAAATCCCAATTAAGGGAGACCAAGAGGTTGAGCCGCACCCGTGACTTCCGGATCAAAGGTTCGGCAATTAACCAAGAATAATTATCAAATTTTAACATACTAAACTGAAAAGCTGTAAGAAAATAAACTTTGCATACCTTTTGAAATTTTGGATTTCTAACTTCTATCCACTTACTGATTCTATGCTAACTAATCCTCCTTGTATTATTCTTCATGTATTTCACAATGTGACGATTTACTGTTTGTCCTTTTGGCTTGTACCTAAAACGCCGACAAACAAAACGTCGGTCAGCCGAAGCTGGTATGTGGGGGAGACAATAATCATTCAATTATATATAACAATGTATCGCATTCAATTATAATATAACAAACAAGTTTATGTTTTAAGTATAACTACGCGATCCATGTGTACCCTATCCCCTGCGCTGTCCATGCAGTGGACCTGGATACTACCTCCCATGTGGTAGATTCCCATTTTACCCCTCATGACTTCACCTAATAGGTTAATCAATTTCTAGGGCTGAGTCACATGGCACTACCCGTAGGTAGCCCACTCCTTAACTCATGGTATGCTAAGAGTCTCATGGCACTACTCATGTGTAGCCCAGTTTCTAACTCATGATACCCTAGACCTTACTCTAGGTTATCCTTAGCCTTTGCATAGCCACAGGGGTGGACTCAGATCTAGCTAGTTATACATGTATACTCATAGTGATAGCCATAGTCACTTTATAGTTGCATGAATTAAAACATCCAACAGTTATTTCATGCATTGAGGGAAACGTCGATACAAACCACGGAAAACTAATCGGTATAGTCATAAGCGTAACCACGTACCTAATTTATTGAGTCATGCAGATTATTCAACATTTACTTCATGTATATACAATCAAGCCAATCAACAGATCCAAGCAAGGAATTCAATCATCACATTTTTCCTGAAAAGAATATGTACTCTATTTATTACACATTCCATCAAGAATCTACTTTATTGACTTGGATTCTCTTTCTAGGGTTTCTAATCCGCATTAAGGTTTCATTAATAGTCATTAGGGTTTCTTAGATCAATTTCTTGAACTTTATCTCTTTTAGATTAACAAACCCTAAAATACTCTTTTCCATTTATATAAACCCTAATTGCCCAACTATCCATTTTAATAGTCTTTTATACCCAAATTAACTTAGGATCATCATATCCCTATTTATTCATGGATTTGAACAATTAAAAGAAATATTCATCTAAATTAGGGTTTTCAAGCTTATTAATGCATAATCATGCATAAAACCCTAAATTAAGCCAAATATATAAAAAGATCATCTTTTAGATCCTATTTTCACTTTTATTAACAACATGTTAATATCAACTTGAATTATGTCATTAAGACCATTTACCATCAAATCTAAGGGTTTTCCCTTAATTAAAACACTAAAGATGATAACTTTATGTACTTTTCAAATTCCAAGCATATTTATGTACATAATCTTCAAATTACTAATTATACGCAAAGATCATCCCTTTTCGATCTTAATATACTATTTTACATTTAACATATTAATATAAACTCTAATGATCCATTAAACCCTATTAAACACTTTATCCATTTCAAAATAGGGTTTCTTAATTATCATTACACTAAAGTTAATAACCTCTATTAGTTTTCGAATTTCAAACATAAAAAGGCTCCAATTATATTTTTAATGGATTCCTCTCATTCTGAGGATCAACATTCATATATAATTTGTGTTGATCGGAGCTACCAATTAGGAGTTATGATTTTATAAAGAAAATACCTTTCCGACCAATAGGGAAGCCCCACGTCATTATCTTCCATGCAACGCAGTCTGCCTTCAGTTATAACCAAATTACTATTTTATCCCTGTGTAAGTGGACCATCTCCTTAGCCCGCGAAGGGCAAAAACGTCCAGTCGGCCCTCCTTCTTCTTCCTCGCGCGTCGCCCTAGCGCGGCCGCTGTTGCAGACCTTTGGAGCTCCGCCCTACCTCTCTGGGGGCTCGAGGACCTCCAGCAGAGGGTGCCCTAGCGCCTCCGCCTTCCGCCGCACCTGGGGCACCTCCCATCTTGCGGACTAACCGGTTTAACTGCCGCGCACAAAGCCTGCGAGTTACAGCCGTCTTGCAGCGTCCAGCGGATGTGGCGCAAGCTCTTAGCACACGGATCGATGGCCTCATACTTCAGATGTGGTCGTGGGACTAATGGGCGTCTAACACACCTCCTTGGCATCCCCTAGTTGCCCCGGAATAGAGCCACACTCGAGGGTTAGGGTTTCTATGTAAAGAACAAGAAGAGAAAGAAGAAAGAGAGAGAGAGAGAGAGAGGAGTGCGTGGAATCTTTTCCAACTCGACCTTGAGCTCTACCCCTTATATAGAGGAGAGTATCCACGCCCCAAGATGCTCATACAAAGGGAAACAAGCCCCCTTTTCTAAAAGGAAACTTCATTCCTTCAACATAAAGAAATCTTCTCTTTCTCTTTATTCCTTTTATATCCTTAATCATTTGGATAATTAGGAATACGAAAAACCCCTCCCTTATTCTCCTTTATACTTGCCTTTTAACTATTGACCATGAATATATATATATATATATATATATATATATATATATATATATATATATATTTATATATATATATATATATATTTATATATATATATATCTCCTTAAGTAAAATACTTCCTTTCATCAAAATTACATAATTAATGGATTATGTATTCCCATTATCTCTTTATTTTATAATTATGGTATTTTCTCTTCCTTTTCCTTTATTGGGGCTCCTTGGCACCCAAGAAACCTTATTATTTCGAAATTCTTTTTATTGGATACTTATTATCCTTCTAGGTGCATCATTATGCATTATTTCATATTATCTTGTTTATTTCTCATGTAATCATCTCTTCTTGAGGATTTCTTTTTATTTCTCTCTTATTTTCCTCATTGGCATCCCTTTTAATATTAGCAACCTCATGGATACGAATATTCTCATTTATGCCTCTTTCCACTCATTTTCCACTTTTTATCATCATTTTTAATTTATTTCTTAATAAAGAAATACTTAATTAAACTTTTCTTTTCTTATTGCTTTCTTTTTGGAACCTTGGACTCCTTGGTACCCAAGGAACCCATGAGGCACGAAATCCTCTTTGGATTTGCCTTCTAGAGGTTTCTACATATTTCTTTTCTTCAATTATCCCTTTATTCATTGAATTTTCTTGTTATTTGGGCCCAATAGCCAATAAAGCCCACCATGCAAACATCAGGGCTATTGTAAACAAAAATCCATTTCGTTAAAACAAATTATCTCATTATTTGTTCAAGTATCTTTAATATGAGAAATTACATTTCTCGTCAATTGAACCCAAAATTTGGGGTTGTAACATCCTTCCCCTCTTATAGGAATTTTGTCCTCAAAATTCTATCAAGCAAACAAACAATTCAGGATAAGACTTTTTCATGTCCATCATTGGCCCCTATGTGGCTTTGCCATACTCATGGTGCATCCAAAGAACCTTTATCATCACATATTCTTTACTCTGAGTTCTTTCATCTTGGCGTCTATAAACTACACAGGTGACTCAGGCCATTTCAGCCTCCCTTGGGGCTCACTAGGTTCATTGCTCAACACATGGTCGGGGTACCTCACATAGTGCTCTAAATTGGACACATGGAAAATATCCCATATAACTCTATCCTGAGGGGTAGGGTCAAAACCTAACCATCTCCACCCATCCATCTCTAATGGACCCAGGTATCAGGGACTCAACTTTCTCAGCTGCAGCTCAGAGGGGTCAGATTCTCACATTATGTTCCCCCACAGTGCATTGCATGTTAGTCTACTTTTGCATCTGCTCACGACTCACGTCGTCTCTAGGCTCCTTTCAGCCATTGCATGATTAAAGTGACTTTTGTCTTCATGCACTGTGGTCCTGTCACCAACATCACCTTACTGAAGTGGTGACCGACACAACCTCCCTTAAGAGCTTCTTAGAATCCCGATACTGGCTATGGTGGTCATCATCACATCTTTCATAGGACAAGAACTGTCTCTAGCTATCATCCTGATCGAGCACATATGCTCTCATCAGACCCCTTTAGTCTGGATCATACTATCCATTAGTTTGGGGTGATAATTGTACTAACGTTGAGTTCTTCATGTACCCACTCTCACCTTTTGGAAGGGAACCTTTAGGTCAACTCAAACACCTTTGAACTTTCTTCATAGTTGAACCACCTCTCTCTCATGGGTAGTTCAACCGGATCTATTCCTTGACAGAACTCCTTCTTTCTTATGTCGTCTAGGTAAGGCAATCTACCATCACCCATATTGCATCTCGACCTTCTTTGGCACAGGGAAGACCTATCACAACATCCATAGTGTTGAGCTCCCATTCCCTCTCAGGGACTCTCTTGTCCTCTATATCGATACACTGGGTTACTGGGGTTCGTCCTTTACCTCCTGGCTTGCATGGCCATAAACTAGATGCAACTTCATCTTAAGCATCCAAAGTGCTATTGCCATTTTCCACGGTGTATGGTGATCTTCAACCATTATTTCTTGTATGTCATGATTCTTCCAAGATCGATTCCTCCGAAACCCTAAACCACTCTAGTCGGGGTTTCATCACCTTCTCTTCCAAAGAAGTACATCTGAGGTTTTACCACCATCCTTTCATTGTATCCAGGACTAGACTGGCTAACCAAACAACCATAACTTTTCAATGTATTTTGTTACATCTGAGTGTTATCCAAAAACCTCTCCTTTTCGAACTTAAGGTTAGCCAATCAACCCTTCCTAGCTTCTGGTCAAATGAGTCAGATGTATCTCAACCAGAGCACCCATTACCTCTTCACATCCTTAGGTATTAGGTAACATTATACTTCCATGTATTTCACTTATCATGTCACCTCAAACTATATTTTTATCTTCATAAGAACACTCTCTGATTCCCTCATCATGGTGATCAAACTCAACCTGGTATAACTTGTAAGTTCCACATAGCTCATGATAAAAACATCCTCATAAGGTGACTACCTTATTCCTCTTAATGTTTGCAAACCATCCATGTATCATTCACTTTACCAGGGTAGGTTATCTTCTCTATCCTCATTTCTCGTGGCATCGTTCCTATATCATCTCTTATCCTTGGTGTATGGCATGCGTAACGTCCTATCTCTCACCCCCATAACAAGAGGAAATAAGCATTTGGCTGCAGTCCAAATACAGAGTTCTTCCTGTTTCAAGAGTAGAGATGGTGCATCCCACCTTGCCAGTACACCTTTAAATCTAAGTTGCAACGTGCCACATATGTCTCTACATCACAACCATCATGATATCAAACTAGTCTTGAACCTACTGGGGTTTATATCCTTGGTCATCTCCTCTAGGTCTATAGGGTACCGACTCCTTTGGGGTCATCCCTCTTCCCTCATGCATCAAGAGAGTGCCCTACTCATCTGCCCTTTGGGTCCCATGAGTTCATGAAGGTGATCAATCTCCTAACCCATGGCCCTCAGACAGTGATAGCTGTTACCTCCCGACCATGTGGTCCTGTGCAACTGGGGAATTAGGCAACTCCTACTTTTATCGGTCTTATCCCTACCTGACCCTAGGATAGACTTAGGATTCTCCATTATAGTACATGTTCACTTAGAACCTTACCCAAGTCTTCATCATCTCTCTTTCTGCATTCATGGGCTGGCTCTCATCCTTTCATAGGGATCATGGCAACCTTCCTACTTTGGTCAAGCCCCATACCGGTTACCTCCATGGTAACATATCTGCATGCACATAGAGATGGATAGCTATGGGTCTATAGGTTCATCCTCATACCATGTACTTTTCACTTAGCTTCTCAAGATCCTATGAGACCTCTTCAGGTTACCTTAAACCAAAAAAACTGATATACACCCTACCAAAGGGGTCCCTCTCCCAGGATGGGAGGAAAACTATCTCTAAGGTCACAAAAGCTCTTAGGTCTAGGGTTTACATCCATACAAGCCTACTTAACCCTAGCAAGCCATTAAGGCACGGGCAGATCACTTATTGTACCATGCTAGGTCATACTTATCCTCTTTCCTCAATGTTGGATCAAGATCATACCTTTCTTTATCATCAACCTAGCTGTGAGAAACACACCTTGAACTTCAGGGGCTCCCCTTTTCCTCTATACATGAGGATTACCATGCTCGCTTCTATAGGAACTCAACTTCTCATCATGAGCCTTAGGTACACCACTTCCCCTCTTAGGCCTAGGAACCCTAGGTTTACTTGTAGGTGTTCAACTGCATGCCCCATCTCTTAACCACGAACCAAGCATACAAAAGGCATGACATGCCCTTCTAGTCATCCTTCAACTCGAGAAACACTTAGATTTGGATCCTCCTTAAGGACAACCAACAAGGTACAGGCCTCGGAACCTGTTCACTAAACCTCTCTAGGTCTAAGGAACTCTTCTTCTTACCTCATAAGGTAAACACCTATATTGTAGGCACATAGGCACCAGATGCTTCATCTTCATCTCTAGGGTTTGGTCCCTCTAAAGGCAACCAAGATATCATCAACTTTCAGGGATCGATCATGAGGAAACCACTATCATCCATTGTTCATGGTTTTAGGCTTCCAACCTTCTTGCTGGGTTTCCTGCTCTCTCTCTAGAGCTAACCCCACATCCAACCTCACCATTAGAGGTCCTTTCTTCATGAAGGATCATCCTTAAAAGCATACTCTACGTGGTTGAAGCCTAGGTTCGAACTTATGTTTGTTCAAGATCATCCCAAACCCTTTGTGCTCCCTCATGAATCCTTATCCCGGGTTTCATCCTACTGCCAGCATTATGGCATGCCCTAGGTGCCAGCTATGCCCTACTTGCACAAGCCCATAGGGTTTCTAAGGTCATTCACTAACATCATCATCTAAAGAGCTATCCTTTACCCTAACATACACGACCCTTCCCAGGGTTGGGTTGCCAAAGGTGTTAGGTCACCCATGGATCCCAAAGGCATGTCCTTTTAAACACCTGATCCAACTCATCTCTCTCTAACCATCACTTAGGGTTAGGGTTAGCATCATCCTCATAGGATGTGCCAGGTCTCTACTAGCAATGGAGATCTCTATCTCCAGGACTGACTTATCCTCCTGACAAGAAGGTCTAGCCTCAGGTCTCTACTGAGGACATGACAACTTATGTCATACGACCTAAGCATGTATCTATTATTTAATTTACGCTTAATCTATTAAGCTTATGTCCATGACATCTTATTTACATGCCTTTCATTAATTTGGTGGAGGATTCCTTCAACATTATTAACCTTACCCATACCTCAAGAGGGTGAGGAGAAGAAAGAAAACCCTAATCCTTTATGTCCTTATCAGAATTTTGTGATGAGAAAGGATGAATAAGATGAGAAGTCCTAAAGGTATCTTATTTCGATTTATACCCTAAGACTTTGGTCAGGCGGTCACACGGGTCCGGGAGTCCTCGTATTTTGACTAGCGGTGCGGAGGAAAATCTTGCCAGCCCCCGGTCGTGATCCCTTTCTAGACACCTCCATCTTTCGGATACTCCTCTAATAACTCCCTTGGGTTCTATGGAGTTTGTAAAATTTAATAATTATTAATGGTTAACTGAGGAACCTAAGCTCTGATACCAAATGTTACGACCCCACCTCCCGATAAATCCCAATTAAGGGAGACCAAGAGGTTGAGGCGCACCCGTGACTTCTGGATCAAAGGTTCGGCAATTAACCAAGAATAATTATCAAATTTTAACATACTAAACTGAAAAGATGTAAGAAAATAAACTTTGCATACCTTTTGAAATTTTGGATTTCTATCTTCTATCCACTTACTGATTCTATGCTAACTAATCCTCCTTGTATTATTCTTCATGTATTTCACAATGTGACGATTTACTGTTTGTCCTTTTGGCTTGTACCTAAAACACCGACAAACAAAACGTCGGTCAACCGAAGCTGGTATGTGGGGGAGACAATAATCATTCAATTATATATAACAATGTATCGCATTCAATTATCATTTAACAAACAAGTTTACATTTTAAGTATAACTACGCGATCCATGTATACCCTATCCCCTGCGCTGTCCCTGCAGTGGGCCTGGATACTACCTCCCATGTGGTAGATTCCCATTTCACCCCTCATGACTTCACCTAATAGGTGAATCAATTTCTAGGGCTGAGTCACATGGCACTACCCGTAGGTAGCCCACTCCTTAACTCATGGTATGCTAAGAGTCTCATGGCACTACTCATGTGTAGCCCAGTTTCTAACTCATGATACCCTAGACCTTGCTCTAGGCTATCCTTAGCCTTTGCATAGCCACAGGGGTGGACTCGGATCTAGCTAGTTATACATGTATACTCATAGTGATAGCCATAGTCACTTTATAGTTGCATGAATTAAAACATCCAACAGTTATTTCATGCATTGAGGGAAACGTCGATACAAACCTCGGAAAACTAATCGGTATTGTCATAAGCGTAACCACATACCTGATTTATTGAGTCATGAAGATTATTCAACATTTACTTCATGTATATACAATCAAGCCAATCAACAGATCCAAGCAAGGAATTCAATCATCACATTTTTCCTGAAAAGAATATGTACTCTATTTATTACACATTCCATCAAGAATCTACTTTATTGACTTGGATTCTCTTTCTAGGGTTTCTAATCAGCATTAAGGTTTCATTAATAGTCATTAGGGTTTCTTAGATCAATTTCTCGAACTTTATCTCTTTTAGATTAACAAACCCTAAAATACTCTTTTCCATTTATATAAGCCCTAATTTCTCAACTATCCATTTTAATAGTCTTTTATACCCAAATTAACTTAGGATCATCATATCCCTATTTATTCATGGATTTGAACAATTAAAAGAAATATTCATCTAAATTAGGGTTTTCAAGATTATTAATGCATAATCATGCATAAAACCCTAAATTAAGCCAAATATATAAAAAGATCATCTTTTAGATCCTATTTTCACTTTTATTAACAACATGTTAATATCAACTTGAATTATTTCATTAAGACCATTTACCATCAAATCTAAGGGTTTTCCCTAAATTAAAACACTAAAGATGATAACTTTATGTACTTTTCAAATTCCAAGCATATTTATGTACATAATCTGCAAATTACTAATTATACACAAAGATCATCCCTTTTCAATCTTAATGTACTATTTTACATTTAACAGATTAATATAAACTCTAATGATCCATTAAACCCTATTAAACACTTTATCCATTTCAAAATAGGGTTTCTTAATTATCATTACACTAAAGTTAATAACCTCTATTAGTTTTCGAATTGCAAACATAAAAAGGATCCAATTATATTTTTAATGGATTCCTCTCGTTCTGAGGATCAAAATTCATATATAATTTGTGTTGATCGGAGCTACCAATTAGGAGTTATGATTTTATAAATAAAATACCTTTCCGGCCAATAGGGAAGCGCCACGTCATTAGCTTCCATGCAACGCAGTCCGCCTTCAGTTATAACCGAATTACTATTTTATCCCCGTGTAAGTGGACCATCTCCTTAGCCCGCGAAGGGCAAAAACGTCCAGCCAGCCCTCCTTCTTCTTCCTCGCTCGTCGCCCTAGCGCGACCGCTGCTGCAGACCTTCGGAGCTCCGCCCTACCTCTCTGGGGGCTCGAGGACCTCCAGCAGAGGGTGCCCTAGCGCCGCCGCCTCCGCCGCACCTGGGGCACCGCCCAGCTTGCGGACTAACCGGTTTAACTGCCGCACACAAAGCCTGCGAGTTACAGCCGTCTTGCAGCGTCCAGCGGATGTGGCGCGAGCTCTTAGCACACGGATCGATGGCCTCATACTTCAGATGTGGTCGTGGGACTAATGGGTGTCTAACACACCTCCTTGGCGTCCCCTAGTTGCCCCGGAATAGAGAAACACTCGAGGGTTAGGGTTTCTATGTAAAGAACAAGAAGAGAAAGAAGAAAGAGAGAGAGAGAGAGGAGTGCGTGGAATCTTTTCCAACTCGACCTTGAGCTCTACCCCTTATATAGGGGAGAGTATCCACACCCCAAGATGCTCATAAAAAGGGAAACAAGCCCCCTTTTCTAAAAGGAAACTTCATTCCTTCAACATAAAGAAATCGTCTCTTTCTCTTTATTCCTTTGCTATCCTTAATCATTTAGATAATTAGGAATACGAAAAACCCCTCCCTTATTCTCCTTTATACTTGCCTTTTAACTATTGACCACGAATATATATATATATATATATATATATATATACATATATATATATATATTTATATATATATATATATATCTCCTTAAGTAAAATACTTCCTTTTATCAAAATTACATAATTAATGGATTATGTATTCCCATTATCTCTTTATTTTATAATTATGGTATTTTCTCTTCCTTTTCCTTTATTGGGGCTCCTTGGCACCCAAGAAACCTTATTATTTCGAAATTCTTTTTATTGGATACTTATTATCCTTCTAGGTGCATCATTATGCATTATTTCATATTATCTTGTTTATTTCTCATGTAATTATCTCTTCTTGAGGATTTCTTTTTATTTCTCTCTTATTTTCCTCATTGGCATCCGTTTTAATATTAGCAACCTCATGGATATGAATATTCTCATTTATGCCTCTTTCCACTCATTTTCCACTTTTTATCATCATTTTTAATTTATTTCTTAATAAAGAAATACTTAATTAAACTTTTCTTTTCTTATTGCTTTCTTTTTGGAACCTTGGACTCCTTAGTACCCAAGGAACCCATGAGGCACGAAATCCTCTTTGGATTTGCCTTCTAGAGGTTTCTACATATTTCTTTTCTTCAATTATCCCTTTATTCATTGAATTTTCTTGTTATTCGGGCCCAATAGCCAATAAAGCCCACCATACAAACATCAGGGCTATTGTAAACAAAAATCCATTTCTTTAAAACAAATTATCTCATTATTTGTTCAAGTATCTTTAATATGAGAAATTACATTTCTCGTCAATTGAACCCAAAATTTGGGGTTGTAACAGAGCCTCTCGGTCGACAAAACCTTGATCGAGTAGGTATCTCGATCGACAATTCCTCGACCGAGATGGACTCTGACAGCAACTGCATAATTAATTAACTAGACGTTGCTAATGCAACTAACTTGTACCTAACGGCTAGTTAAGCACTTAGAACCCCCTAGAAAGTGTCTAGAACGTCCTTAAGAACTTGTAGGACATTCCTATAAATAGGACATGCCTTATGACACCTAAACTTATCTATTCTACACTTGAGCAATCTTTGAGCATACACTTGCAATTGAGCAACCAGTTTGTGAGCAAATTGAGCATATTGACAATTGGCTACTTTCCTCCTTGCTCTAATTTCGTGTCCTATAGGCTAGTATCTCCTATCCACATCAATCACAATTCCATATACATTGGTTAGGAGATCTACATGCTTGATATAGGCAAATCAAGCCTTGTACTTCAAAGGATAAGTTGTAATTTCCATTTTCCTTTCTTGTTCACTTGCATTGCTTGTACTCTCCTTGCTACTCCTAGGTTGGAGGCTGCAGATTGGAGAGGGCCGTGATCTTCTTGGTGAAGAAGGAGACTTTGAACTACTTCAAGAAGGCTGGTGCAATGGGAGGTTACTTCAAAGAGGAAGGCTACTTCAAGGGGGAGATTGAAGTTACTTCAAGAAGGCTACCTCGAGTTGGTGCATCTACTTCAAGTGAAGGCTGTTCAAAGGGGTGTAAGAAAGTATTGTATTTTGTGTAATTCCTTGAGAAGGTAATAAAATTAATACTTTTAAAATCCCGGTTGGGTAAGCAACCGGGTAGTGGACTGACAACCTTAGTATTTGCTAAGGTTGGAACCACTCTAAACCCTTTGTCTCGTTCTTGGTTTCTCATTTGTGGTTGTTTGAGTTAAATAATTGTTAAATTAATTTAAAACCCTATTCACCCCCCTTCTAGTATTTTTTCAATTGGTATCAGAGCAGGCTTCAAGGAACCCTAACCAGGTCTTGAAGAATGGAGGGTGGTGGTGCTTACAACCACAAGAAAAGGAGCAGCCTGGACCAACCTACAACAAGTTGTAATTGGTGCTTAGGAACAAGCCACACAATATCTAGCTGCCCATGGAGATCAAAGAAGGAAGATGAGCACAAAGATTTCCTTATTGCTACAACAAGTGAAGAAGAAGAAGAGGTAAGTCTTTTCGATTTTCCTAAAAAGATTTAATTGCTAGTCTTCAAGAAACGCATGGAAAATATATTGAATGCAAGAAGAAATTAATGAAATCAAATAAAGAAAATAATGAGTTACATGTTAAAGTTCTTGCTCTTACCTCTGAAAATGAAGATCTTAAAAAGATCATTGAAGATCATAATGTTAAGATAAAATCAATAGAGGTAGATTGTAATCTTCTTTCTCTAGAAAAGATTAATGTGCAAACTCAAGTAAACGATCTTTAAAAACAACACGTCTTATGCACACATCTAGATTATGATACTATCGTGAAAGAAAGAGATTCATTATCATCTAATATAGAACAAGCAAAGCTAGATATCAAGAAGAGAATGGAGGAGATTGCTAAGCTACAACAAGAAGTTAGTAGTCTAAGTAACAATGGCATTCTTGATAAAATCTTAAATGATCCTTACCATCAAATTGGAAGGAGAGGACTAGGTTACAAGCCTAAAAGAAAATCTTATCAAAAACCTAGTAATGGAAGAACACAAGTGCCAAAGAGTCAATCTTTGTATGTACCTAAAGGCACAAATACATACGTACCCAAGAACAACCTAGAACAAAATCATAGAAAGATATATGAGGTTGATTCTATATGTTGTCATTACTGTTTGCGCCTTGGTCACTATTCATTTTCATGTCCTTATAAGAAAAAGGATGTCGAGTTAGTTTGGGTTCCAAAACCCCCAAACTAAATGAACGGAATTAAGTTGAGATATGACCAAGGACCTTAGTTGCATATTTCTATGTCTATCTCAACTTAACATAATGGCATAACAAATTAATTCAAGTACCTAAAACTTCTAACTTGAAAATATACAATTCTTTTAAAACTGCAAAGACAAATTTTGCTTTAATTAAAGTTCTCAATTCATAAAATATAAGTTGTTGAGATTTGATCTAAATATTACTTTAATACTCATTACTCTATCTCAACCAAGCTAAATTTTCAAATTGCCTAATAGAATTGAAAATGAACTTTTAAGCAATTACTGAAAACAGTTATGAAACAATACAGAACCTTTTTCGGTCGAGAAACTGTCGACCGAGATTAATATCAGTCAAGATATCATCGACCGGGGAGGTTACTAATTTCCAGTCTGCAATACATCTGCTGAATACGTTTTAATTTGATCAAAATGCTATCTAATTGATTATTGTTTTTACATAACAAAAAATAAAAACCATGTGTTGAATTTCATGCTTTATCATTACATCACGGATATTCTTTCACTATTTCATCATTAAGCTCTCTACATATAAAGATGATGTTATGTTGCACAAAAATAAAACTCTATGGCACAAATAGATAATGATTTTTGTGTACATGGATCATATTATCCCATGCAATACATGAATGATTCTTGATGATACATAGGCAAAATGATTCGTTGTTGAAATGTTGCTTAAGAACAACACCTTCAATGTTTGCAAAAAGCAAAATGTCATACAAATTTTTCAATTGATATCTTTAAGAACTTGAGATATTATTCGTGACTTCAAGAATATATGTATATTTTCTTGGAGAATTTTATGACTAATCTGAGTACAAGGAGAAACAGGACTTGATGTTCATGCACCCATAGCAAAGACTAGAGGACATCATAATATACGTTACTCAAAATGCCTCAAATCGCTACTCATTTAATCAACCTACAAAAATTATAATTCACAAATGAATGATCAAATATGAAATCTGTAGCATTTGCCTCTTGGTTGAAATTAAAATTGACCAAGAGGCGCTATGGTCGTAGTCAAGGTCGACCTAAAATAAGCTTGACACAATATTTACTTGGATATCATTCTCTATATAAAAATTGTGATAAAAATACAAAATTATAACCCCAAAATTTGTCTAAATATTGGTAATAATAATCACAATATTATTCCCTCAGAAAACATATATATGCTCTACAAATTCAGTCTATCACTTGCTTTAAAAATCAGCTTAAAATTTCATTCACAGTAAGTTTGTCGGACGACAAATTCTTCGACTGAAAACATATCGGTCAGCTATCTCTTTCGACCGATAAACTTCAAAGTAAGAACTACATGGGCAAAACTCAGATACACTTCCGGTCGACAATCGTTCGACCGAGTCAGTGTCGGTCGACAAATGCTCGACCGAGGGCCGACCGTTGGAATTTGACCGTTTGAATATGACCGTTGTCGGTCGACCGTTGGGCGACCGAGAGGCGCGCCTTGGATATGACTGTTGCGGTCGTCGGTCGACAAATTGTCGACCGAAGCGGCTACTGGATTGCTATAAAAAGGACCAAAAATGGGTCATTCCATCACACTTTCACATTCTCATTTCTCTAGCTTCTCTCTAGTGCATTTTTGTGCAACTCTTTAGCTTCTCTACCTCCAAGACTTTCTTGCTTCTTCTCCACCTCAAAGCAAAGAAATGGCTTCATCATCTGCGCGTGGTAAGAAGCAAGTTTCTGGCAGGAAAGGAAGGACGGCCTCCCCACCATTGTCGATCATCAACGACATCCCCTTCATTGACGCAGCTGCTGGTGATCGCTACCTCAGGCTCTCCTCCAAAACTCCTCTTCCACGACGACCGGTTGACGTCATGGACTTCTATAGCATCTTCGACCTGGAGGATCTCTTCGAGGTACAAAATTTGAAAGATTTTCTGAACCCTTCCTTCCCTTTCTATTCTTCTAAAGTGGTAAATGAGTTCTATGCAAACTTAACCTCCCATCCCAAAAATAACTCCTTCTCCTCTATGGTCAATGGGCATAGCTTTCACTTTACTGAGGAGGGTTTCCTTGACATGCTCAACATAGACTTAGAAGAATACCAAGATGCTCTTGACCTTACCACTGGAAATCCACTCAATAAACTTTCCCAAAATGACAATACAGTCAATCATAGTGACATTAAACGAGTCATTTTTCAATCCAACACAACTTGTCACGAAGATAGGGGTACCTACTATGCCATTAACCTCAAACCTACAGCTAGTATTATCAATCTTATTGTTTCCACAAACATACATCCTAGAGCAAACAAGTCTGAAGTCCCTACCTTTCGCATGTATCTAATCTATGCCATTATTAAAGGCATTCCCATAAATTTTATCCGCCTCATCATTAAGAATATGCTTGAGTTTTCTGGCAATCCTCCTTATGCTGATTTTGTATGCCAAATCACTCAACACTTTCTTAAGAAAAATATGGAGGATCTAGGATACACATGGGAAAGAAAACCACAAAAAATAAGCAAAAACATAGTAGAAAAGATGGGAATTGATTTTGGTCACAAGAGGGCTAGGACGGAAGGGGAGACATCTACTCAAGACATACCTCCACCACCTCCTCCTACCAACCTACCCTATGATCCCATCCAAAACACCCTAACCTACATTGCTGGATCCCAATATCATCTAAGTAGACAATTAGATTATAGCCACCATGCCATGACCTACTTAAACCAAAGGATGCAAACCCTCTCTCCAAATCAACCAGATGAATATCCTTATTCTCTAAATCCTAGCATGATCAACCCATATAATCCTTCCTACAACTACTACCAAACTCCACCTCCACCATCTCCTGATCTCACACATACTCAGTTTTCTCACATGCAACTACAAGACACTGCTGCTCATTTCCGCATTGATCGTGTTCCCACCTTCTTGGAAGCATATACCTTAACCAAGACAGGTGCTTTGGAGTGGCAAACTTTAGTCAAGTATTATGGAGCTGAGCCATTTCTTGGAAAAGACCCAGATATTGATGTAATACTTAGGTCTTTCCAGTGAGATTATGAGTGTCCGTTGTAATAGTTGTAATGAAATGGTTATTTTTGCATGATTGTAATGAAATTGTTATCTTTACATGATTGTAATGAATTGGTTATCTTTGCTTGATCATAATGGATATTTTTCAAAGCATATGAGTCATCTTGTAAAATGTTATTAATGTGTTCCTTCTATGGCATCATTTGAACATGGCTCATAAGACTATTATAGTAAAGCATACAAAGTAAGAGGAGTAATATATATGCAATGAATCACAAAGGATAAAATTTTTGCAAATACCTGAAATTTAAAATTGTGGCAAAATTGACCATCTATTGGAATGCATTACTTCCTTGATTATAACTAGGTTATCTATTTAAGGGGGAGCAATGCATAAGGAAGAAATATACATATTTCATGTTACACATCTTGTTCTTAATGGAATTTTTTAAACAAATCAGGGCCTAACATTCTGTGCGTTTGGTTAGAAATACTTTTCATATAATCTAAGCTTAAAAGGATTCTCATATCACCTTCAAGGCTTAACATCCTTTGCAAGTGATTGAGTAATTACTTATGACTACAAGACACAGATATTCATCCTGGATATCTTTTTGAAATGACAAAGGGGGAGAAAGAATATAAAATCAAAAATATAAAATGAATTTCATAACATCTCGGCCAGCACTCACTTGCACAATAAGAATTGCTACAAAGGTAATCTTCAGGTATGAAACTCACATGTTTTATATTTCCTTATTTTTTTAGGAAATGTTTGTCATCTTCAAAAAGGGGGAGATTGTTGGCTAAATTGGACATCATGATAAATCCCTTTGTTTTGATAATGACAAACATTTCATTCTTGTTGATCTAACGTGCTACTTGAGTGTTGCAGGAATAAGGTGGATGACAAAGCATCAAGGAAATCTATATGCTTAATGTTTGTCTTTTCATGAAATGTAATTAATTTGTAAAAACTTGTACAAACATATAATGTACTTAGACTTCATGTAAATCAAGCATTAGATCTTCCCTAGCTAAACACCAAACTTAGATAGGTCATCTCCTTCAAATAGTGTCACCTATGCACACTCATACACATACTTAATGCTTTAAATTGAAACATTGAAACAGGGGCAATCTCGGTCGACAACATCTTCAACCGAGACACTCTCGGTCGACAAACTTCTCGACCGAGAAAGACCCAAGTAGCCGTTAGACACAGCTGACAAGGTAGTTGGCAGTTGGAGATGAACGTTGTAAACACTTGATCCCGAGAGCCTCTCGTTCGACAAAACCTCGACCGAGTAGGTATCTCGGTCGACAATTCCTCGACCGAGATGGACTCTGACAGCAACTGCAGAATTAATTAACTAGCTGTTGCTAATGCAACTAACTTGTACCTAACGGCTAGTTAAGCACTTAGAACCCCCTAGAAAGTGTCTAGAACATCCTTAAGCACTTGTAGGACATTCTTATAAATAGGACATGCCTTAGTACACCTAAACTTATCTATTCTACACTTGAGCAATCTTTGAGCATACACTTGCAATTGAGCAACCTGTTTGTGAGCAAATTGAGCATATTGACAATTGGCTACTTTCCTCCTTGCTCTAATTTCGTGTCCTATAGGCTAGTATCTCCTATCCACAGCAATCACAATTCCATATACATTGGTTAGGAGATCTACACGGTTGATATATGCAAATCAAGCCTTGTGCTTCAAAGGATAAGTTGTAATTTCCATTTTCCTTTCTTGTTAACTTTCATTGCTTGTACTCTCCTTGCTACTCCTAGGTTGGAGGCTGCGGATTGGAGAGGGTCGTGATCTTCTTGGTGAAGAAGGAGACTTTGAACTACTTCAAGAAGGCTGGTGCAACGGGAGGTTACTTCAAAGAGGAAGGCTACTTCAAGGGGGAGCTTGAAGTTACTTCAAGAAGGCTACCTCGAGTTGGTGCATCTACTTCAAGTGAAGGCTATTCAAAGGGGTGTAAGAAAGTATTGTATTTTGTGTAATTCCTTGAGAAGGTAATAAAATTAATACTTTCAAAATCCCTGTTGGGTAAGCAACCGGGTAGTGGACTGAAAACCTTAGTATTTGCTAAGGTTGGAACCACTCTAAACCCTTTGTCTCCTTCTTGGTTTCTCATTTTTGGTTGTTTGAGTTAAATAATTGTTAAATTAATTTAAAACCCTATTCACCCCCCCCCTCTAGTGTTTTTTCAAAGTGGACATGGATGCTACCTCTCATATGGTAGATCACAACTAACCCCCATGATCCTACCTAACAGGTAGATCAATACCTAGGGTCAAAGAATCGCATGGCACTACCCATAGGTAGCCCAATCACTAACTCATGATATGCTAAAGAGTCGCATGGAACTACCCATAGGTAGCCCAATCACTGACTCACGATAACCTGATGGTCCTACCTAACAGGTAGACCATGTACTAGGTCATCCTTTTCATCATTAGCAAAGCCACAGAGGAGGACCAGGATCTAAGCTGGTTATGTACACATATTTATGGTGATAGTCTTAGTCACTTTATAGTTGCATGAAATAAAAGTCATCCAAGCAATTATTTTTAGGCAACCGATAAAACATTCGGGAATCACCATGAAACTAAAGCAATTTAACCATAAGCATAACCACATACCTGATCCAGAGTAACTTGATGTCCAAGCAAGAATAACCAAGAACATTCAATCAAGCAATCAACAATATCCTCAAATTAATGCATAACATCCAAGTGTCATTGTTTTATCCATAACATTCTCAAGATTGACTTGGATTCCACCTTAGGATTTGTAGGCCAACTTTGGGTTTTATTAGGGTTTTAGACTCCGTAATGCTTTTATCATGTTTAATGCTCTTTTAGTCCACAAACCCTAATTTCAACATCATAGGCATACTAGAATGTCAATTAAGTCTAATATATCTCTTTTACAATCTTTATCCTTTTAAGTTATGACATGATCATTAAGGCCAATTATCATCTTCGGCTTCTTTCAAATTGATAACTCATATTTCATTATAGTCCAATTCACATATGAACTCTATATATCACTAATTCCACATTTAACCACTAGAAAACCCTAATTACCAAATTAAGGGTATTATCCACAATTAGAATCTTTTATACTCAAAATATCATAGAATCATCATATCTCATCTTTATTCATGGATTTGAACAACTAAATCCATTAAGAGTCCTAATTACCAAAATTAGGGTTTCAAGGCCCATTAAAGCATATTCATGTATATGGAACCCTACATTAATCAAACTACGCATAAAGATCATCCTTTTGGATCTAATGTGTCCTTTTTATAAACAACGGGTTAATATTGATTAAAAACACCCATAATACCTTTCTCAATCTTATTAACATCAATATTAGGGTTTCTTAATCATTAATGCATTAAAGTTGACAACTTTAACTACTTTTCACATTGTAAGATGAATTAGGCTCTAACACTATTTTTCATGGATTCCTCATATTTTTCTGAGCAAATTTCATATATCATTTGCTACCATCAGAGTTATGAATAATTAATTATGAATATTGTAAGTTTTACTTACTTGGAGCAATGGGAGGCTGACACGTCAGCCATCCCATGCAGCGTAACTCGACTGATTTGGAAACATAACCAAATTACACTTATACCCCCGTGCGGCCGCTTGGCTCTTCAAAACCGAAAGGGGCAATTTTTTCCAATGTCTTTTAGGTTGTCTTCAACCTTGCGACGCATGCTACTGCGGTTAGGTGCAGCTTTCCACGGTGCCACTCCCTCCTCCTCAGGGCTCGAGGGTCTCCAGTAGCCACCTCCCTAGCTCCGCTACACTCCCATACACACGAGGCGCCTCCAGTTTGTGACCAAGGTGGTCAGTTTCAAGCGTGCCAAGCCCGTGATCGCTACGGGTTTGCATACCTCCGACAGGCGCTGCGCGAAGACGATAGCACGGGGATGATGGTCGATCTTCCTCAGGTTTTCGTGGGAGCTTCCAGCCTCTATCATGACCATCCCACGGTTCCTCGTTGATCCATGGTTGTGCTACTCTTCTTTTTGGGCAAAAACAAGATGAAGAAGAGAGGGGGATGCCCGAGACCCTCTTGGGCTCATGGCTAAGGGTTCAACCCTTATATATGCGAGGGTAGCCACACCCTAACATGCTTTCCCACGAAGAAAACAAGGCCTTTCCTCAATATGAAACATACTTTCATTAATTAAGAATAAATTCTCTCTTTTAAATTATTCCTTGTTTATCCATGATCCTTGGTTATTAAGGAATCCGAATTTTCTCTTTTATCTTCTTTGTGTTTGGCTTTTAATCCATTGGCCACAAAATTTTACTTCCTTAAAGCAAATAGTACCTCTTTCTGATAACACCAAAAGTCATTATCTATATAGCACATTATTCACATATTATGACTTTTGTATTATTTGTATTTTCTCTTTCTTCCTCTCCATTGGGACTCCTTGGACCCCAAGAAATCCTAAGATTTCGAAATCCCTTTTGAAGGATACTTATTATCCTTCTAGATGCATATACATCCTTTATTTCTCATTATCTTACTTATTTCTTTATTAAAAGATTTCTTTTCAAGGATTTCTCTTTATCTTTTATTTCTTTTTTCTTCTTTTCCTATTTCTTCCATTAGAAATCATATGTAAATGAAATTCATTCAATTGTGGCCATCGATGCCACTTTCTAGAGATTTATATGTATTTCTCATAAATATATTGCTTAACATCCATTATCTTTTATCTTTTTATATTACTTGGACTTTTCTTCTCTTTTATATCCATTATTGGATTAACATAATAGTAGGAATCACAAAATTCCTATTAAAGGGAGATTTGCAAAGAAATCCACCTTTTCGAGCAAAGCATACAACCTTCTCAATTAAATTCCATATTCATAAAATCATTACATTTCAATTTTGAAAATACATGTAAAATTGAGGTTGTAACACCTTGTTTCTTCCTTCAAAAAAAATCTCCAAAATTGAATTTAAAATAAAAAAAAGTTGGGTTTTAACCCATTTGACTTCTAATCATCCATAGAGTTTAACATTTAGCTCTTTAATAAGATTCCCCAGTAACCAACCCCACACGATACTATGAGGGGGGCCCACCTCTCGCAAAACTAACCCGTCAAGGCTGATAGTGTCAGGGGTAGTATCACAAGTCAGAAATCAAAATCCAAAATTTGTTGGGTCATATTGTCAGAGTGTGTATATTTCTTTGAGTCCCTCACAATTAGCTAAACTTTAGCTTGAAACTAAATATTAATAATAAAAGATAACTGCCTTACCCTACAAATAGGACCCACCTTCCCACGATACTTTGGGTATTGTTATTACTTGGTGAAAGTAGTCATTACAAAAGGCAGATGGTGAAAAAGAAGGTTCAGCGGTGTTCACATTGACCCACTGTGGTCGGTGATGAACCGCTTGACGATCTCCATGAGCTCGTCAGTGGTGGCGGACTTGAGGTTTAGGGTAAAGAAGCCATGTTGCTCCTGTTCAAACTCCACCACCTCTACGGGTTTCCCCATCTCCATGAGCTGCATGGCATAGTCTTTGATCCATTCCGTCAGCAGGTCTATGCCGCCAACGATCACGATCATGGGCCGGAACGCCACCTCGTCCAGCGCCGGCGCGCCGGGCCCAAAGGGGTTCGAGATTGGGTGGTCCCGCGACACCCCGAGAGGCAGAGACAACCGCCAATACCGATCATTGAGCTCACAGTTGAGGAAGGCATCCTCGGGACACTCTGATTCGGATCTGGTGTGCTCCGCACCACCGAAGAAGGGCATAAGCATGAGGTACCGATCGATCACGGGCATGGAGGATGATGACGGCGGCTCGCCACCGTACTACACGATGAGGTGATGTGTGTTAGATACGTGATTACCTACTTTACGTAAGTACTGTAGCTGTTGTTATATAGCAGTTGGTTACTGTAGTGCATTTAATGCATTTAATGCAGTAATCACTTATTTAGCATGGGTTAAGCCCAATGTACTGCAGCAAGTACATGTGAGAATGTTGTGTTGTTTCTAGTGCAAATGGAAAAGAAGTTTTATCCCATATTACTCACTCCTAGAACTTTTGTGGTCCTCATATGTAGGATCACATGGGGCACTAGTGTCCAAAGGAGTCCTAGGAGGGAGGTATGCTCACCTCCTTGGTGAGTGGGGTTACCACATCACAACACACGTACGCACGCACGCGCACGCGCCACGCCTGGCCGGGCCGGGCCGGGCCGGGCTCGGGCTTGGGCTTGTGGCTTGTGGCTTGTGGAGAATGTCTTCCGTCTTCTTTTTGCACTAGGATACAACTAAGTAATTAATTACTCGTGTAATTAATTGTTGTTTTCTTATTCGGATTTCTTAATCCTAATTAGAAAGTGTTTCTCTTTTACAGATTATTCTGTATTGTGTACAAGAGCAACCGAGTGTTTGCGTCTTACTGGGAATAGGATTAGGGACGTGTGTGGCTATATATACACATCCGGTCATTAGGGTTAAACACACCGAAAATAGTCTTCTGCCGCCGTGTGTTTTTTGAGCCCTAAACCTGAGTGTGAGAGCTTCATCCCGGAGTTGCTTTGTGGAGTTGTCCTCCTGAACAAAGTGCGACTCCTCCTTCCTGTCGTCAAACGCAACTGTCAGGCGGTGGTTCATGCGGTTGTTGTGTTGCACTGGTAGCAGTGCGACGTGACTACGTCGAGCGCGAGCGAGACGTGCATGTTCAAGGTTCGTGCCGGATCACGTCTGGGAGAACGGTGCCTTCCGTCTTCTATTCTCCTACATTGTTTGTTCTTCGATTCTTATTTTGGATCTGCCTACACTGTTAATTATTTTGCACCTGTCATTGTTGCATGAACGACGATAACCAATATTAACAACAATGCGCTATGTTCCCACCGGCAGAGTCCCCGGAGATGAGCACTTGGCTGAAGTCCGCGGTCTCAGCGAGCCAGGGGTCGGGGGATTCAGAGCTGGCCTGGGCGCACAACCACTTGATCGCGGCGGCGCTGTCCTCAAGTGCAGCAGGAAGGCGGTGCTCTGGCCCGAGGAGGTAGTCTGGGGCAACAACGACAGCGTAGAGGGCGGACACGAGGCGGAGGCAGTAGTTGTGGAAGTTGGGCCAGGTATGAGACCCAATACAGAAACCACCACCGTGGAAGTAGAAGAAGATGGGCAGCTTCACAACCGGATCGGGTGCGGTGGGGGGTTCATGACCGTGTTGGACGGGTCTATAGAGTCGGAGGCTCAGCTCGTGTGAAGGCTCGAACACCACATCCTTCTACTCCACAGACCCATTGTCTTCGATTGGGTTTGAAGCCCGGGTTAGGGGAGCAGACGATGGAGCCATCGCTGTACAGGGTGAGCATGTCGCGGCACTCGTCCACCTCTTAAGGGGCGGGAGATGCAAGGGTGGCAGCGTCTGCAGGAGGAGAAGACATGTCTGAGGATGGATTTACGGTTGACGAGGTGGGGGAGTCGGAGTGGAGATTAGGAGCTGAAGTGTTCCCGACGATTTATCTTGGAAGTTAGTAGGTGGACACACAAAACAAAAGGAGATGGGGACTGGGCCGGCCGAATTGTACTATAGTTCCTTAGCACCTTTCTAGCGTGTTGCATCATGCTTTTACAATGCTTTTACGATGCGCTTATCATTCAATGCAAACAGATTCTGTAAAATAGAATTGCTATTAACTAGTATCCAAAAATAGAATTGCAAATAATAGAATTTGTAATCTACAAAATAGAATTGCATATAATAATAACTCACGCATAAATCCTTCCATATCAAGTCTTTCTTCACTTTAGGAGCTTTATGCCAATTATCATACTTAACACCACAATGACTTCGAGTGACAAACCCAAGATAGTTTATAAAATTATTGTGGTTCACTCCAATTGTATTTCCTGCATTATCAAACTCCACAGCCAATCTGGATCCACTTAGTGTTGTTAACTTCTTCAACAGAGTGATGCCCCTTTTCTTGTTAACTTTTTGGTGATGCGCATCAAGTGTCTCCAGTGCTTCAGAGGGTACATGTGCATCATCAACCTAAAATTTGACAAAATAAACACACTGAATTAGCCCAATATAGAAATATAGGATATATGACATAACTAGAAGATAATGAATTTATATAGAAATATAGGATATTGTTACAACCCCACCTCCTGATAACCCAAATAAAGGGAGACCGTGAGGTCGAAGCCGCACCCATGACTTCCGGATCAAAGGTTTGGCAATTAACCAAGAATAATTATCAAATTTTAACATACTATATTGAAAGTTGTAAGAAAATAAATTTTTGCATACCTTTTGAAAACTTGGATCTCTAAACTTCTATCCACACCGATACTAATCTATCTAATCCTCCTTTGCACTTTAATTCTCATTTAGTATCACATGTGTCACTTTACTGTTTGTTCTTTTCATTGTACCTAAAACGTCGACAAACAAAACGTCGGTCAGTCGTAGCTGGTATGTGGGGGAAACAAATAAACATGCAACTATGGTAACAATGTAATCATTCAATTAATCATTTAACAACCAAGATTACGTTTTAAGACAAACTACTCAATCCATACCTATCCACAACTCTGTGTTGTCCCTATAAGGACTTATATGGTACCTCTATAAAGGTGACTTGATGGACCTACCCTCTAGGCAGCCAAAGTCATTCATGACCTGATGGACCTACCCTCTAGGTAGCCATGTACTAGGTTAGCCATTACGACACAGAGGGGACCGGGATCTGAGCTAGTAGGCACATATCTTATGTGATAATCGTAGTCTCTTTATAGTTGTAAGAAATAAATAAACATCCAACAGTTTAGTTGCATTCAATGCGATTAAACATCCGAGAATCCATCGGGAAACTAAAGTGGTTATTCATAATCGTAACCACATACCTGTCTTGGAGATCTCAAGCAACAATTTATCCAAATCCAACTAGATGTCCAATCAAGCAAGCCAATCATTCAATCAAGCAAACATTGATCCTGAAAACATATATAATGTCTAATTGTCACAAGCATATCCCAAACAACTCCTTACTGACTTGGGATACCTTTCTAAGGTTTCTAAGTCTCATTAGGATGCATTAGGGTTTCTTAGATCAATTTCTCAAACTTTACCCTTTTTAGGTCAACAAACCCTAAAACAACTTTTCCACTCATAAAAACCCTAATTACTCAAATTATCCACATTAAGGATCTTTTATGCTCGAATTGGCTTAGGATCATCACATCTCTGTTTTATTTGTGGATTTACACAATTAAACCAATTAAAAGACATATCCATCAAATTAGGGTTTTCAAGCTCATTAATGCATATTCATGCACGAAACCCTAAATTAAACCAAATATAAAAAGATCATATTTTTAAATCCTATTTTCTCTTTCATTAACAAAAGGTTAATATCAGCTTGAGTTATCCATCTATCATCAAATCTAAGGGTTTTTCCTTAATTGAATCATTAAAGATGATAACTTTATGCCCTTTTCAAATTTCATGAATATTTAAGCACATAAACCCTAAATTAGAATAATCATATGCAAAGTTCTTCCTTTTTGAACTCAATGTTCCTTTTTACATTTAACAGATTAATATCAACTCTAAAGATCCATTAAACCCTATTAAACACATTAATCATATCAAAATAGGGTTTCTCAATCTTTAATTCATTAAAGATGATAATTTACACTATATTTCGAACTATGATTAGATTCAGGCTATAAAACTATTTTTATTGGATTCTACACATTTTTATGACCAACTTTCATATATAACATGACTTTATCGGAGTTACCAATCAAAATCTACAATTTTTGCAAAAATCATATTACCTGAGCCAATAGGGGCTCGACACGTCAGCGATACCCAACTTGAGCGCCCCTTATTCTCGCTGGATAAGACTTCCGTTCCCTCAGGTGATACACTTCCACGGAGGGTCAATTTAGTCAATTGCACTCCTTCTTCTTCAACCCCTCGCCCGCCTGAACAACGCGAGCAGGCCGCAGGGCGGGTCAACTGCGGAGTTGACCCCGCGTTTTGGGGCACCGGAGGAGCAGGAAAAAGGAGTGCCCACCTGCGCCTGCACCCGACGAAGTCAAAGCCACCCTCGAATCAATCTGATCAGGTATGAACTGAGCATAATACCAGCCCCATTGGCCGGCAGTGAACAGGAAGAAGAGAGGGAAGAAGTGCAGGGATTCCGGTGAATTGGATTTGGGAAACCCTTCTCTGAGGTTCTACGAATCTCGCCCTCCTTCATGGTGGGAAACTTGTGCCTTATATAGGTAGGGCTATGCATGCCCACTTCCAAGGGCCTTCCTGCCGTTTCCAAAGAAAGGGAAACTCATCAATGTTTCCCAAACAGGGTACTATTAGGGATCGTTGGGTACGTCTTCCTCTCCTGACCTCAATAGGACTCTTCCCAAAAACTCTTGCGTAGGGGTCATTGAGAAATCCGATCTATAAACTTGCTTCCCTGTTCTTTTCCAAAAGAAGAGTGTGAAAAGCATCTTCTGTTGGATCCTAATCCAACGGCCATAAGCCAAGCGCCAAGAATATTGATTAAACTAGATATATTGGAAAATTGTTACATTTAATAATTTCCTTCACATTTTAGGAGATTTTGTAAAATTCATATCTCTCAAACCATTTATTATTTTAAACCCAAATTTTAAAGGAAAGTCTATGATGACTTAATCCACGTATGTACCAAATTTGAAATTCAAACTCTAAAGTATGAGATGTTTTTCTTTATATACAAGTTATCACTTAATTTTATATACTTCTCACATATTTTTTCTTTCCCTTGCCATTAAATTACTATTATGAGTTCCTTGAACCTCAAGGAACCTTAATGGCTCAAAATACCATCTTGGGAATATTCCTTATCCTTTAATTTATCTTTTATCCATTATTTCCCATATCTTGTTTATTTCTTATTAAAATATCTCTTTTTGAGGATTTCTCTTTATTTCTCTATTATTTTCCTCATTGGTATTCCTTTTATCACTAGGAATCTTTGGGATACGAAATTCCACCAAGAATAACTTAGTTCCACCTCTTTTCACTTGTTTTCCACATTTTACCATTGTTTTCAATTTCTTTCCTAATAAAGAAATACTTAATTAATCTTTTCTTTTCTTTTTTGCTTTCCCTATGCAACTTTGGACTCCTTGGAACCCAAGGAATCCAAGAGGTACGAAATCCTCTTTGGATTTGCCTTCTAGGGGTTTCCACATATTTCTTTTATCAATTATTCAATTATTCATTCACTAATTGAATTTTCTTTGTTATTTCCTTGTTATTGGGCCCAATAGCCAATAAAGCCCAGAAATCAAACAACAAGGCTATTTTAAACGAAATCCAATTATTCTCAACCCAATATATGATTATTTGTTCAAACCTATTTAATATGAGAAATTATATTTCTCACCAATTGAACCCAAAAATTGGGGTTATAACAGATATGTTTTTCAAACTTACATTGGTATACTCGCCATGCTCATCATGGACATCATCCTAATCATGGACATCATGCTCATCATGGACATCACGATCCTCATGCCCATGGTAAGCCATATGAAAATGTCATTAAAAAGGCAAATATTTAGCATTTGTATTAACTACAAGATAATGAAACATTATATCTGAAAATGATATTGATATTAAAAAACAAACATTTAGCATTTTATATAGTTCACATATAAAAATGAAACATTGAAAAATGGAACATATAAAAATATATAAACATGCATGCCTCTAAAATTGCGATCTTTTATCAATTAACAATCCTTCATTGTGATCTCCGCGCACATATAAGTAATCATTAGCTTCAATATTTTGTGGAGTTGGCAACCCAACTGAGAATGGAGTGGAGTCATCATACTTATCATAGTACTCTTCTTCATCTATAGGATCTTCAATGAACTGTCTTTTACTATGAAGAACAACCGACCATTTATCATTTGCAGGATCATCGATATAAAATACTTGTTTCGCATGTGATGCCAATATGAATGGTTCACCCTTCTCGCCAATCTTTTCAAAGTTCACTAAAGTGAAACCCAATTCATCCACTATAACCCCTTTGGTGTAATCAACCCAATTACATTTGAAGAGTGGAATTCTGAAATCTATGTAGTCAAACTTCCATATGTCTTCAATGACACCGTAATATGACATTTTAGCTTCATGTGGACTCTTATCCTTTGTACTTGCAAAATACATAGTCGACGCTTGAAGGATGACCCCACTGTTTTAGACGACACTCTTATCATCTTGGCACTTTGTGTAATATGTGAACCCATTAATGTCAAACCCTTCATAAGACATAACATTTGATTTTGGTTTAAAGGCAAGGCATTTGATAGTTTTTGTAATATCATCTCATGTTTGAGATAGTTGATGTAAGACTTTATCTTCAAACCACTTAGTAAAAGTCTTGTTATGCTCTCTAGCAAGCCACATTGAACTGGCTCAAGGATGTTGTCTCTTGATTAAATTAGTATGTTCCTCGATATAAACACTTACTTCGTCTGTGTTGTGTAAAATATACAAGTGACCTTGTTCCAACTACTCACGGATGATTATTTTCACCCGTGATCCCAAAATTCCTTTGCCCTTTTCAATATTCTTCTCATTAACGGGAGTGTCATTACCACTCAAAAAGTCATTATAAAAATCCATAACCTCTCTCGCCGCATAACCCTCAATAATACTCCCTTCAGGCCGACAACGGTTTCGAACATCACCTTTAAAAACGCTCATGTATCGTTCAAAGGGATACATCCAATGCAAGAAAATTGGTCCCAACATTTTTACTTCCCTAGTCAAGTGGACAACAAGATGTACCATGATATCAAAGAATGAAGGAGGGAAATACATCTCAAGCTGACATAGGGTAACAACCACTTCTCTTTGCAAATTATCGAGAGTATCATGGTCAATAACTTTGCTGCACAGACTATTGAAAAAGAAACAAAGTATGGTGATTGCAAACCTTACATGCTTCGGCAATATAGATCGAATTGCCAATGGTAATATTTGTTGCATTAGAGTATGACAATCATGAGATTTAAGACCTATCAACTTCAGATCTTTCATTGATACCAATCTACGGATGTTGTATGAGTAACCTTGTGGCACCTTAACGTTTGCCGAGCATTCTCAAAAAGCTTTCTTCTCCTTTCTAGACAATGTGTAACAAGCGGGAGGTAAGTGTGTTCTTTTGTTACCCATTTCATGTAATTTTATTAATTCTGACCTTATTCCCATTTCACTTAGGTCCAATCTGGATTTTATCCCATCTTTAGTCTTACCTGGTATATTCAACAGAGTACCAATGATGTTATCACAGACATTTTTCTCAATGTGCATGAGATCGATACAATGTCTGACTGTCAAAGAACTCCAATAAGGAAGATCCCAAAATATTGACTTCTTATTGAATGAAGAATTGTCACTCAGTGTGGCCATAGTACATTGTGATCTCTTACCAAATTCATTGACAATGTTTTTTACTCTTTCATAAACAACATCCCCTGGTATAGGTTTAGGTGCACTCCGTTCCTCATTCCCATCCATTGAATGCATTGCGCTTCCTACGATACAGATGGAATTTTGAAAGAAACCTTCGATGACCAAGATATACAGTCTTGCCACCATGTTTTAGTCTTATTGAATCAGTGTTCTCTTCACATATAGGACACGCTTTAGCTCCTTTGACACTATATCCAGACAAATTCTTGTATGCTGAAAAGTCATTAATAGTGCAAAACAACATAGCGTGCAAACGAAATGTCTCTCTTCGTGAAGCATCATAGGTCATCACACCTTCACCCCAAAGTTTCTTTAAGTCATCAATTAGAGGTTCAAGATAAACATCAATATCATTTCCATGTTGTTTAGGGCTCGATATCAACAACGAAAGCATAACATACTTATTTTTCATACACAGCCAGGGGGGAAGATTGTATATAACAAGCATGACTGGCCAAGTTCTATGTTGGCTGCTCAATGTCCCGTACAGATTCATCCCATCTGTACAAATCTCTAGTCTTAGATTCCTGTCTTCTTCACCAAATTTGGGGTACAATAGATCAATCTTCTTCCACTGTGGGGAATCAGACGCATGTCGTAGGATCCCATCATTATTTTTCTTAACATCTGCATGCCACCTCAAATTCTTCGCATCTATCGGATTTGCAGACAAGCATTGAAGCCGTGATATTATAGGTAGATACCACATCACCTTGGCAGGAGAACCAATTTTGGACTCCCTCGAAGTTGTAAATATATACCGTGACGCAGCACATTTTGGACAATCTTTCAAATCCACGTAGTCTTTTTGAAATAATACACAATCATTCGGGAATGTGTGTATCTTCTTGGCCTCCATTCCCATTGGGCACAACAATTTCTTTACCCAATATGTTGAGATTGGCAACTCGTTTCCTTCAGGAAGCATTTCTTTCAACAAAGTCAACAATGAAGTGAAGCTTTTATCACTCCATCTATTGTTAGCTTTCAACTTATACAATCTCAACACAGTGCTAAGCTTTGTAAACTTAGTACAACTTGTATATAATGGTATCTCAGCATCATGCACAATGTTTCTAAAGATGGGAGGTGGATCGGTGTGCTCTACCCCACAACTATCCAACATCGCATCAATGATGTCTACTGGAACTGGTTCGTTCACATCTACGTCATCGGAAACAATTTCTTCTTCCACCCAAGCACTGCTATCGACATCCACTGGTTTTGGGTTTGAAATCTCTCCATGCCAGTGCCATTCTGTATTTCCTTGTACAATCCCGTTGCACATGACATGACTTTTGATTTCGTCACCAGTGTTGACTTTCAAGTTGTTACTGCAATGCCTACATGGATAGTAGAACCTATCTCCAGGTTGTTTCCTATGTTCCTCAGCAAATCTAATAAACTCATCAAGACCAGATATAAACTCTGGGGTGCAACGATTGTGAATGGACATCCATGATCTATCCATTCTATGATCAAAGAGAAAACAAGTATATATCAGGACAAGATTAGGGTCTAGGGTTAACAAATACATGTGATGTCATGCTTATATATAATAAATGTACATGTACCACCTATCCCATCCTTGAACACCTAATCTCACTAGTAAGTGTATAATGTGTATTGGGTTTTCAAGAAAATTTCAGCAGCATTTCCCCGTTGTTCTCCAAGTACATATGTACTTAGAGAACAAATAGGGAAATGCTACCGAAATTTTATTGAAAACCCAATACACATTATACACTTACATCCTAAGTGAGATTAGGTGTTCAAGAACAGTCCCAAACTAGGGATTATTTAAGATTTACTCCTAATTAGTAAATCTTGGACGGGTTTCTAGGCCAACAAATACATGTATGTTGTCATTCCAATACCTACAATCTTAGTTTCATCATTCATATCCTAGGTTTCATGTAACATCATTTAATCTAGGTATCATATTCTATAACATTGATTTCAACATTTCGAGTGTCCATGCATGTTCATCATCTTGGATAGATATGTAGATGTTAGGGGTTCATCACAATTGATGTTAGGGTTTCATCACAATTTTAGGTATCATATAGAGTATGTAGATGTTAGGGTTTCATCAGGCAATAGGGATTCATGTAGATGTTAGGGTTTCATCACAAGATTTGAACATAATTGATTTCATCATATAATTGAACATAAATGATTTGAACGTAATTGATTTCATCATATAATTAAACATAATTAATTTGAACATAATTGATTTCATTATATAATTGATTTCATCACAAATTCATAATTGATTTCATTTGAATATATACCCTCTTTTCTTCCTTCTCCCTCCTTACCAACAGCAAGCACGACCGTGTGGGTTGGCCACGGCCGTGGCTGTGTTGGCTAAGCACGGCTGTGCTGGGCGGCTGTGCTTGCTGTTGGTAAGGAGGAAGAAGGAAGAAGAAGAGGGGCATGGAGAAAGAAGAGGAGGGCCTACCTGTCGAGTAGCTAGCAGTGTGGAGACGAGCTTCGTCCCTGTCAGCGGTGGTGGCGATGTGAGGAGCAGCGGCATCAAGTAGAGAAGCAGCAGGAGAAGGAGGCAGCGGTGGTGGCAAGTAGAGAAGCAGCAGCAGCAGTAGGCGGCAGTGGCGGCGAGCAGAGAAGCAGCAACAGCAGAAGGCGGCGACGGTAGAGACGCAGAAGGAAGCAGGCGCGGCGGCGGCAGCGGCGGGAGGAGAAAGGTCGGCTGAGTCTGTTTTCACGATGAAACAGAAGAAAGGGGAAGAGTCTTCTTCTCGCAGGGGCTATTAAGTTAATAAAAGACATCGGTTATCCTAACAACCAACACCTAAACAGAATAAGCGTCAGCTGAATATAACAACTGACACCAATTGGACAATCCTTTATCCTAAAAATTTTGATGAGGAAGGCGCGTGAGCCCTTATCAGCGTCGGTTATCCCACGACAACCGATGCCCATATGGTAAAAATTGCACACAATTTTTTTCTTCTTTAGGTGTCGGTTATTAGGTAAAACACCGAGGTTGTATGTTACACTTTGGGGGCAATTGTTTTGCTCGAAAAAATTGGATTTCGCGGGCTATTTTAGGCGTTAGTTTCTTTTCTTCAGCCAACGCGGAATAAAAAGTGATACCCGTGTTACGACCCCACCTCCCGATAACCTCCAATTAAGGGAGACCGAGAGGTCGAAGCCGCACCCATAACTTCTGGATCGAAGGTTCGGCAATTAACCAAAAACAATTATTAAATTCTAACAGACTATACTGAAAATTGGTAATGAAATTTTTCTTTGCATACCTTTGAAAAGTTTGGAACAAACTAAACTTCTAACCTCAACTGAATTATTCTAACTAATTCCTCCTTGTTCTTTAATTCTTGAATTCACAATGTGTCGCTTTATTGTTTTTACTTTTGAGTATGTGGAGGAAACAGATAATGTTCAACTATGTTAACAATATAATCATTCAATTAATCATTTAACAATCAAGATTACATTTTAAGCCATACAACTCAATCCATACCTATTCTCAAACTCTGGGTTGTCCCTGTAGTGAACATAGATTTCACCTCTCTTTTAGGTAATAGAGTCGCATGGCACTACCCGAGGGTAGCCCAATATCTAACTCAATGTGACTTGATGGTCCTACCTCCATGGTAGCCATGTACTAAGTCATCCATAGACCTGATGGACCTACCAAATAGGTAGCCATGTACTAGGTCATCCATAGACCTGATGGACCTACCCAATAGGTAGCCATGTACTAGGCCTCTCTCTAACCTGATGGACCTACCCAATAGGCAGCCATGTACTAGGTTAGCTATAATGCCGCAGAGAGAACCAGGATCTGAGTTTGTAGGCATATATTCTTTGTGATAGTCATAGCCACATTATAGTTTGCAATATGAACATCCAAACAGTTTAGTTGCATTCAATGTGATTAAACATCCGGGAATCCATCGGAAAACTAAAGCGGTTATTCATAATTAACCACATACCTGTTCAGTAGATTTCTCAAGCAAATATCAATTCCAACCAAGAAAGCAATCCAAGGAAGTAATTCAATCACATTTTCAAGAATCCTGAAAAACACATGTATTCCATTTACTACACACTTTATCAAGATTCTTTCTATTCAACTTGAAATCGCTTCCTAAGGTTTCTGTATCCATTTTAGGGTTTCGTTTTGCATTTAGGGTTTTCCTTCATCCTTTACCATATTAAACCCTAATTTTATGCCATTACTCACAAACCCTAATTATCTCATCTATTCTTCAATATTAAGGTTATCTTAACAAAATATAATCCTATTTTCATATTACAGGCACATTAATCATCAATTAAGCTTCTTTTTCATTAAAGCTACTATTTTATCCTTTTAATCCATAACGAGATCATTATCTGCATCAATCATCAATTTCCAAGTTCATTAGGGTCTAACTAACATATGAACTCATTTGCCATAACTCTACCTTTTATTCATGAGAAAACCCTAATTACTACATTTTGGGTTTTTATCCATAATTAGGAACTTTTATATTCAAATTGGATTTATAACATCATAACTCTATCCTATTCATGGATTTGCACAATTAAAACCATTAAAAGGCATATTTTCCCAAATTAGGGTTTCTAACTCTATTAATGCAAACTTAGGTATATGAAACCCTAAATTAAACCAATTATGTATAAAGATCATCCTTTTAGATTCAAACCATCCTTTTTATCATCACTCGGTTAATATTCACTCAAAATAATCAGATAACATCATTATGTTCAACTATCACCAATTCTAAGGGTTTTTCATTAATTAAAACATTAAAGATAGTATCTTTATACACTTTTAAAATTACAATTAGAATCAGGCTTCCATTATATTTTTATTACATTCCTTGCATTTTTCTGATCAAAAAGCACTACCTATTTGTAATTTTCGGCCAAAGAACCTATTTTTAATGAAATATGCAAGATTCAGCAATTTTTCTTGAATATTTGATAGAGGAGGTTATTTACCGGAATTTCTGGACCGTTCGATGGATAGTCCGTTGATCCCCCTGAGGATCGAACGCCTTGCGTCGCTCGCCCCCACTTACTGGTTAAGTTAGCCGGCCAGAACCAGGGCCGTCAGATCTACTCCGCGAGACCACAGTGGTCCTCCATCCTACGGCCGCTGCATCTCGTCTCCTTCTTCCTCCAAATCCCGCCTGTGGTGGTTCTACAGTGACACCGCGGCGGAGGCTCACCGGTGAGAGGTTGAAAGAGAGAGAGACAGGGTACCAGGGCCCTTAGAGCAGCTATTCCGGTTTGTGAAGGTGCCAGGAGTCCAGTGGGAGGGCTATTTATAGGATTAGGGACCCTTCTAGGGTTCCTCCAACTCCCCTCCGCCCTTGCTCGTAGCCCAAAATGGCGTTTCTTTTAGAGCCCTCAAAACACCCTAAAAGTAGGGTCGGTTAGTCGCGGAATCACCTCCCAAAGACCCTCAGGGTCTCAGATTCCTTGGAGGTGAGGTAGGATGCGAGAAATCCTAATTGGAAGATCTCAAAATTCCTCCCAGCTTTCCTTCTCTGACTCGGGGTGGTGATGTACAGTCACCCTTGGATTCATGGTCCTTTGGACCTCACAGATATCCAAGGGCTGACATTGTTCCCCGTATCTCTTATTTCTTTTAAATAAAGGAAAAAAAGTATTTAACAAAGGAATTTTGTGAAAATCATATCTCTCTCCTCGTTTAATATTTTTCACTAAAATTTTAGAGGAAACACTTTCTTTGCATTATCTACTCCCACATTAAATTTTAAACCCAAAATACAAAGGAAGAGGGTGTTTCCATCACATGCAATATATTTACTAATTAAAACCAAATTAATTGATATTTCCTCTTTCTCTTGCCATTATCTTATCATCTTGGATTCCTTGGACCTCAAGGAACCCTAATGGGTCGAAATCTCATCTTAGGAATATCCCTTAGCCTTTTCTTTATCTTTTATCCATTATTTCTTATTATCTCACTTATTACTTATTACAATATTTCCTTTTGAGGATTTTTCTTTATTTCTCTTTTATTTTCCTCATTGGTATTCCTTTTATCATTAGGAATCCTTGGGACACGAAATTCCACTGGGGATAACTCAATTACACCTCTTTTCACTTATTTTCCACATTTTACCATTGTTTTCAATTTCTTTCTTAATAAATAAATACGTAATTAATCTTTTCTTTTCTTAGTGCATTCTCTATGCAACTTTGGACTCCTTGGAACCCAAGGAACCCAAGAGGCACTAAATCCTCTTTGGATTTGCCTTCTAGAGGTTTCCACATTATTCTTTTCTCAAATATTCAATTATTCGTTACTAATTGAATTTTCTTTGTTATTTGGGCCCAATAGCCAATAAAGCCCACAAAACAATCATCAAGGCTATTGTAAATGAAATCCATGTATTCAAAACAAATTATACCATTCTTTGTTCACTTATCTTTAATATGAGAAATTGTATTTCTCACCAAATGATCCCAAAAATTGGGGTTGTAACAACCCGTGTCTGGCTGGTCTTCAAATATGAACATCGGTTTTCCTTAATAGCTGACATGTAATGTTTATCAGCGTCAGTTGCTTTAAAAAACTGACACCCCGAAAAGCGGTGTTGAACACTATTTCTGTAGCAGTGGAAAAAGTTAAGGGTGATCTTTATATTACGTTAAATCCTCATTTATACCCTAATCTCATGATTAGTGGTAATTGTGAGACCAGGGTGTAACAATCATGGTGCAAAAGTGTCTGGCATTTGATTTGGCATGTCGTGTTGTCCCCCCAATGACACGGATGGTCTAGGGGTTTACTCTTGGTTGGGTGGGGTCCAATGTGATCGATCCTGGGAGGGGTTCCTCGTTATCAAAAAATTGTATCTTCTTAGTTCTATGATGATAATAGAGTTGTTGGTGAGATATATCTCCCGCTGAGATCTGGAATCTCACCCTGTGGGTTTTCTAAATATTTATTAGGTGGTCGTGCATGAATAGGTAAATGTCGTGCAGCGGAGGTTGAGGAGAACCAAGATGGCCAGTAGTTGATGAGGTTGGCAGTGCTACTAGATGTGTTTTGGTGATAGAGTCCTAGAGTCATCTTTGTACACCTGAGTCTTTGGGGAAGTTTTATAAACGCTTCTAGAATGTGTTTTCTTTTTGTGGTTGTCTAGTAAGCCTGTTATGAACATATGTGGTGGAATTATGTACATATGTTATGGAACAGTTCTTTGGTAACTTGTTGATAACATGCCTAGTTAATGCTTTGAGGCATGAAAGGATTTAAATGTAAAGTCTTCTGTTGTTTGGCAGTTTTATGAAAACGGTTTTAATTTTTTAGTGTTTTCTGATAATTTTCTTAGTAATCTCTCTTCCAAGGATTTGTTTTGAGTAATCTCTCTTTGAGTGGCAATGGTTGTCACACAATGTGATACATCACGCAAAGTCATGGTATAGAAGTCGGAACTACAACTATTACATTGTTCCACTTACAACATTGTTCCTCACCTACAATGATGGAATAACTTACAACATTGTTCCTCACCTACAATGATGGAATAACATAAAAGGAAATGCATAATCCAGGGCAATGCATTCCCGCTAATTATATTAATTTTTCATTGTTCATCTCTTTGCGCTTTAGATGATAATGTGGTTTGTCGATATATTGAAGATTGTAGTCTCTTCATACACATCATTTACAATTCTTGGGAAATGCTTTTTCTGGCTAATTTTGTTTATTTTCATTTTGGTTCATCTTTAGACCAAAATTTTCCAATCTAGCATACACAACCTTGGAATTGACTTCTTTACCCTTATGGAAGTTTGCATTATTAATTAATGGTTCATACTATTTATTATCCACATCCAAACACCTATATAACATTACTTATAATGAATTATCATAGTTCCATCAGTTATCATAGTTTGGGTAGATTTACCTCTAAAATCCTAAATAATAAGAATTTAGGGTTTTGCTTCATCAAATTGTAAAAAAAAACAATCATAACAAGTATAAGACAAGATAGTTAAGTATTGATCATGCTGACAAAATTTCATAAAAAAAGGTAACATTTTATTATTTGATATGAAATTATAGTGACCATTACTAACAAGTTTAGGGTCTTGCACCAATGAACTTGGAAACTGGGATCAAGATTTCTCCTTTAACACAAAGTGCAGACTCCATAAGCATGACAAACTAACATTGCCTACATATTTTTATAAACATAACATGTCTCCTAGAACTGTCTTGTTCATTTGAATATTTGGGCTAAATAAAGTTTTTAATTTAGCAAGAAAGTACTACATAAAATATTTGTATATACTTTTATGTCCTTAGTTTAACATGAAATGAACTTGTAGATCGCATATGCTTTGAATGACCTTTTACCAAACAAATAGGATCACATTTTACTTCTCAATCCCCAAATCCTTACATATATCTATGCCACATAGGTCTCAAACCTTCTAAAGTTATTGTTGATCTCTAAAATCATCCTTGAACCGCAAGTAACTCGCTACAACACATCAGGGGAGTTTTTTTTTAAAAGTACTAGATATAACATATTTAGGGAATATCTAAGAACACAACCTCATGGTTTTTGACAACTCAAAAGATAGTTGGATCTCTCTAACTAGTTGAAACAAGTTTGATCATCCTTTGTGTCTTTCTTCAATTTACCTTCTTTCTATAAATACAAACAAAAAAGTCAATAGACCCTACTTCATATAGCTACTCATAGATATGAATATATTCGATGTCAAGATATATATTCCATCAGTAGATGATCAAGATGTCTTTCTATAAAGAGCACAAAATTTTGGGTTACAATGTCCTACTTTGGGGTTTAACATTACTCAAATGTGATCGAGATCAACGCATATATATTGAATCTTTTTTTATGATTCATTAACCTCCTTCAATTTATTATTTACTAAACCAAATTTTGCAAGTTTATGTATTGCTATTTTCTTTAATTATTTGTTGCTATGATTCTTTTCTTTTGTTTTAACATACTATTAATTGTTTCCTCAATTACTGGTTTCATTTGTTTCCTCTATTTTGTTTCTTTCTCCTATGTTACGTGTTTGTCCTCCCCTTCCGGTATAGACTCCTTTATCTAATCTCTTTTACACTTACAATTAAGGCCTTATCGATACAACTTAGATATATACTAACAAAAATGATGATGTCTTTAGTAGCTAGCTTATTGCCATTTGTAGTGTAATAGGTTGTGGGAGGGGATAAGCATTCGACCAAGCTAGTCCAACCCAACCTATGTCCAACCTGCATAATCTGATTTAGGTCCGGTCTATAAGTTTACATGTGTGGGCTGGATTTTGACCTAGATTTGTATACATATTTGGTTAGGGCCAAGTACACTCAGGCCCAAAAAAACCTGATACCTAGATTAATTATATATATATTTGCATACTCATATATTTACATATAATATATGTATCTTTTGTAAAATACATTTGACGAGAAACATTCAGAATTGCATTTGCTCTAAAATATGTCTAGTGAGTCTTATTAATAAGACTAGAAGAGTAATGTACTAGAAGAGATTTAAGTTGTATGCAGTCATTTATTTTCAGCACAATTTCAATAATCCAAAACATAATATATTCCTAGAGATTCGTTGTATACTATTTGCATATATGTGTTTCAAAAATCATCTCAAGTGTGACATTGGTAGTCCATTTATTGAAATAAAAGTACATCTTCAAACTGGACATTATCTACAGATATCCATAAATAGTTGGATACTTTTTTTAATTATCTATCATAAGAAAAAGGGATATCCTTTTGATTTTTTAACATGTTTAATCCAGGCAATATTCTTTTCATCCATTAGATTTATATAACAAGTTACAAACATAGTAGTTTTATGATAATAAATATAAATTGAATGTAGCTACGCATTTTCAAAACTATGTTGATAAATTTTCTTACATACATGTTAAAAATATTTAGTGCAAACCCAACTCGATGCTCAGCTCTGTGGGCCAGGTTTGAATCAAATATGCATAACAAAATATGGGTATGAACCCAACTTAAAACGCATTTAACAATATGATTTTGAGCATGCACTTATCAAAATATGTGTTGACCTGGCTTGATTCTCATCCTTAGTCACAAGCTGAAGTCACTAAGATATAAGAAAAATTATAAGAGATAATGACTACGTCCACTGTGATTGTGACTTTGTGAGGGTGGTCCTGTTCGGTTTGAAAACACTGCTAGCAAGGAGGTGAGTGAGACAACGGCTAGTACCGAATACTTTAAGAATATATAAAAAATCAAATTTAGTTTGTTTAGATTAAAAAAAAATAAAAGGAAAAATAATGAAAATTATTTTATCTGTATGATAGCTTAACCTATAATTCCTTATTATTTAATTTGAGAGGTTTCTATATATTTTGTTTCCCCATGGGCCGAAAACAAAGGGAGTTACAAACAATAGCCTCCAATCTCTAAAAAATGGATAGGCTAGTTGTAACTCTGGACAGACCTATTTTCTATGCTTAGAATAGAAAGAAAATCAAAAGAAAAAAAAACACTTTAGATCTATGTGTTAGGTGTTTATCTCTACACAAAAAGGAACTTAGTGTATAACTATAAAAAAAAGAGTACGGGAGCCTCTTAACTCACTAGTTAGATATGAGATACACGGACCTTCCATCCTATAAAATCCTCTCACCTATGGGGCATCCTAAAAAGAGAAAGGAAGCTATAAGGTTCAGTTAGCTTTGCTCCATATTCAATTAATCTGATCGAGAGTCTATTCACCTCTTTGTGGATCAAGCTACTTGTCCACCCAAGATCTGTCAGCTTAAGCTTGTACCTCCAGGAAAGCCTAGACTCCCATTGAAAATATTGAAAAACATCTGGTTATCGCATTCAAGTCTAACCCCTTAAGAGTTTCATACTGATGCAAAATTCCAGACCTCGCCTCTAAGGCCTTAAGATAGCAATCCACTATGTCAGAGCTCGTGAAAAGACCCATGAAACTCATCACAATGCGACCATGGTGGTCTCTGATAACGCCCATATGCCCAATTCGACAAGACTGAGTTACCTTGTTTCTTCCTTCAAAAAAAATCTCCAAAATTGAATTTAAAATAAAAAAAGTTGGGTTTTAACCCATTTGACTTCTAATCATCCATAGAGTTTAAGATTTAGCTCTTTAATAAGATTCCCCATTAACCAACCCCACACGACACTATGAGGGGTCCCCACCTCTCGTAAAACTAACCCGTCAAGGCTCAACCTACCATAAAACCGAGCTCAACCGATAGTGTCAGGGGTAGTATCACAAGTCGGAAATTCAAAATCCAAAATTTGTTGGCTCATATTGTCGAGTGCGTATATTTCTTGGAGTCCCTGCCAATTAGCTAAACTTTAGCCTGAAACTAAATATTAATAAAAAAGATAACTGCCTTACCCTACAAATAGGACCCACCTTACCACGATACTTTGGGTATTGTTATTATTTGGTCAAAGTAGTCATTACAAAAGGAGATGGTGAAAAAGAAGGTTCAGCGCTGTTCACACCGACCCGCTGTGGTCGGCGATGAACCGCTTGACGATCTCCATGAGCTCGTCAGCAGCGGCAGACTTAGGATTGAGGGTGAAGAAGCCATGCTGCTCCTGCTCAAACTCGACCACCTCGACGGGCTTCCCCATCTCCCTGAGCCGCATGGCGTAGTCCTTGCTCCGTTCCGTCAGCAGGTCCCTGCCGCCGACAATCACGAGCATGGGCCGGAACTCCACCTCGTCAAAAGCCGGCGCGCCGGGCCCGAAGGGGTTCGAGATTGGGTGGTCCCTTGACGCCCTGAGAGGCAGAGACAACCGCCAGTACCGGTCGTTGAGCTCGCAGTTGAGAAACGCGTCGACGGGGCACTCCGCCTCGGCTCTGGTGTGCTCCGCACCGCCAAAGAAGGGCATGAGCATGATGTACCCGCGGATCACAAGCGGGGAGGATGACGACGGCGGCTCGCCGCTGTACCGCACGGCGAGGTGGTGGGCGATGTTCCCGCCGGCGGAGTCTCCGGAGATGAACACCCGGGCAAAGTCTGCTGCCTCGGCGAGCCAGGGGTCGGGGGAATCGGAGCTGGCCTGGGCGCGCAACCACTCGACGGCGGCGGCGCTGTCGTCGAGCGCTGCGGGGAGGCGGTGCTCCGGCCCGAGGCGGTAGTCCGGGGCGACTACGACGGCGCGGAGGGCGGACGCGAGGCGGAGGCAATAGTTCTGGCAGTTGGGCCAGGTGCGAGACCCGATACAGAAGCCGCCGCCGTGGAAGTAGTAGAAAACCGGGAGCTTCGGGTACTGGTCGTCGGCGGTGGGGTGCTGAGAGCGGCGCCCGACGGGTCTATAGAGTCGGAGGCTCAGCTCGTGTGAAGGCTCGAACACCAGGTCCTTCCACTCCACTGACCCGTCGTCTTCGATCGGGGTGGTGAAGCTCGGGTTGGGGGACCGGACGACGGAGCCGTCGCTGTACACGCTGAGCACGCCGCGGCACTCGTCCACCTCGTAAGGGGCGGGAGAAGTGAGGGTAGTGGCGTCTGCAGGAGGTAAAGACATGTCTAAACTGTTTAAGGATGAACTGACGGTTGAGGAGAAGCTTTGCCGACGAGTTATCTTGGAAGTTAGAAGATGGACACACAAAAGTAGATGGGTACTGGGCCGGCCGATTTGGCATGTGGCCTTTGTCCTTAAGCTGAGCACAGCAGCAGCCATCTCGCCGATTACTAAACCGACCGCCCGCCTGACCAGTACTTTCTTTTAACTCTTGATTTGTTTTATTCATAATCATATAAACAAAGTTGCAAAACAAAATTTTTGTTTAAACCGCTCGGGCTCTGCAGTAGGCCTCTCGAGCACTACTTCCTGTTTTTTTATTATTTTTGATTAAAAAGTTCATTACTAAATAGAACACTTACATATTGCAAGCTAGCACCTGCAATGTTAGAAACTACAATAAAGCTGAAGGAAATTGATGCGACAAGCACAGATGAAAAATGTCCATGGGAAAGGCACCCCTATAACAAGCCTCAACAGTAGATAAACCCTAATCAAGACTAGAACATATGCCCGAGCAGAGATACAGGGTAGCTCAGTAGCCTGATCCTTCTTTCAAAATCTCTTTCAATGAGTAGAATACTTCTCCTTCGCCAGTGTTGATATCCGAGCTGCCATTTCCTAGGGTCATCTTAGTTGAAGTTGTTGTCTGTCCTGCAATGATGAAGAAAATTTAGATCTGATTCTATCTTATTGAAGATGACGTGTTGGGGGTTCTTAATGTTATTGAATTTTCTATTGTTTCTCTCAATCCAAATGTTCCAAAAGATGTTGACTAAGACGTCTTCCGGGTGGAATGGATTTGCATTTTGTAAGGGAAGGTGTGTGGATGGGATGGTGAGAAAGTTATGACCTTGTGGTCCAACATCTATAATTTTTTGATAATATTGATCGAGAAATTACAGGTGTTGAAAATGTATTCGATCGATTCAGATTCCTCCATGCAGAGGTGGCATCTGGATGGCCCAAGAAGTCCCCTTCTATACAAGTTTAGATATGTGAGAAGCTTGTTATTTAGCAGTAGCCAGAAGAAGATTTTGTGTTTCTGTGGCCAATTGTGTTTCCAAATGAGGGAACATGGAGGAGAGACGCCTCTGAACGTGAGGTAGGAGTAAGCTGCCTTAGGAGAATAATCCTTACCCCATCTCTAGGCTATACAATTGGTAGTGTTATTTTCCAACTCATGAACGACATTGTTAAATTCTGAACAACTAAGGTGCGAGAGAAGCTGTCTTTTGAGAGCATTTGATCTGTGGCTGGTGAGGAGGCCAAGAGCTTTGGCCGTAGTAATGTGTGCAAGTTTTTTTGGGATAGACCAATCGAGGTGCAAGAATTTGACAACGTTTTGGTTATACTGTGGGTCCTTCCAGAAGTATATGTAGTTATGGATGTGTGGGGGTGTGATAATAATGTTCCTGATTAGGGGGATATGTCCACTAATGTATTTCCAGAGTGGTGAGGCCTTACCTTTCTTGATTTTGTGCCATGGCGGTATTTTCTGGTAGTATTTTTGTAGGATCAGGTTTTTTCAAACCATGTCTTTGTTGTTAGCCAGAAAGTTAATAATTTTTGTCACCATGCAAAAAGCATGAGTTCCAAGGTTGATAATACCACATCCCCCTTTGTCAATCGGTGTAGTGATAGTGTTTCAATTAACTAGGTGGGTATATTTGCCTTTATTTGTGGCGGTGTGATGGTTGTTCTAGAGAAAGCTCCTTCTGATTTTATCAATTGTGTTCTTGGTTTTGGTAGGAAGGGGGGTGGAACTGAGGTAGTGAGTGGTAATATGGGTGATAACGCTATTGAGGAGAGTGAGCCGACCAACTAGGTTGAGGAAGTTGTTGGTCCATGTCGAATGTGTGATGTTGTGTGGAGTTATCAGTAATCTAAGGTAGCTGATCGGGAAGTCCTCAGTTTTGCATCTCAGAAGGCCTTTGTATTTGTCCAAAGTGTATTGATTGATGTGCACACCAAAGATAGAGGATTTTTGGAGGTTAATTCTGAGTCCTGAAATATAGGAGAAGATGACAATGATTCTGATGGTGTTGATAATAGATTTGTCTTCTGGTGAGACAAGAATGATAGTATCATCAGCAAACTGGATGATGTTCTCCATGCATTTGGTGGGGGGTAGTAATGAGTCCATGGTTGACCCCCAGTTGTATCATCTTGGTGAGAATTGAGGTCACTATGATGAAGAGATAGGGGGACAGAGGGTCGCCTTGCCTGAGTCCATCGATGTTTCTAAAGTATCTGAATGGTGCTCCATTGATGATTGTAGAAAAGTGGTTTGTGGAGATGCAAGCATTTATCCAGTGGGTCCACTTATCTGGGAATCCAAAACCGGCTAAGGATTTGGTGAGACAGTCCCAGATGATGTAGTCGAAAGCTTTCTCGAAGTCCAGCTTGATGGCTAAAAGCGGGGTTTTGTTAATGGGACAGAGGTGTATAGTCTCGTTGACCATACGGTATGCGTCTTGGATGTTTCTACCATTTAAGAAAGCATTTTGGTTGAGTGGAATGATGTTGTCGATACAAGGATTAATCCTGTTAGCCAGAGTTTTTGCGATGATTTTATATGATGTGTTTGTGAGGCTGATGGGTCTGTATTGTGAAATGAGATTCGAGTGTTCTGTTTTCTTGATAAGTGCAATGAAGGTTTTGTTCAGGTCCCTAAGGATGTTGTGAGCGTTGTTGTTTCTGTGGAGCTCCTGGAGTAAGGCTAGAAAGTCAGTCTTGTAGTGATTTCATTTTGCCAGATAGAATTCAACATTCAGTCCATCTGGTCCTGGTGATTTGTTTTTACCCAGGGACTTAATAGCCAGGTCCAGTTCTTCTGGGCAGAAGGGGTGTATCAAGGCGAAAGGATGTGTTATCTTGTTTGGGTAGAGCTTCTTCCAGTCAAGAGCATGAAGGAAAGATGGTTGGTGGTAGCTATTGAAGATGTTCTTGAAGTGTTCCACTATATGAGAGGTGATCAAATGTTTGTTCATGGTGATGTTGCCATGAATATTGAGATATGCAATAACATTTCTCCTATGATTTTTGTTGCAGACTTTATGGAAGAACTTTGTGTTTTCTCTCCATCCTTAGCCCATGTAATTTTGGCTCTCTGCCTCAATTTGATATCCAGACAGTTCTTAATATGGTCTAACTCTGATTTGATGGAAAGAACTAGAGCTGGATCAGCAGAAGGATCATTATCGACAAAGAAGTGTTGTTGTTCAAGATCTCTAAGGGAGCTGGAAAGGTTGTGGGGATGTTGATGTATCTAGTCTTTAATGAACTATTTGAAATGTTTGGTGTTTCTGTGAATGTGGTATCCTATATTTTTCGAGTGTAGGTCTGCTAGAGTCCAGTGGCCCGCACAGTGGCTGACAAAGTTAGGATAGGTGAGCCAGTATTTATCGAAATGAAATGGTCTGTTTCCCCAGTGCTCAATAGTGGTATCGACAACAATAGGAAAGTGGTCAGATATGGATCGATGAGCAATATGTACAGATGTAAGGGGGAAGTGTTCTTCCCAGAGGGTGGAGCAGATGAAGTGGTCCAATCTAGCATAAGAATGTTTCCTAGACCATGTAAATGCTGCATTGGAAGGAAGGATGTCAATCCTGTTGTTCTCAGATAGGAGGCGGGTGAATGATTTGTCAGTAGGGGAGAGGACTGGAGGAGTGCTATATAGGTTAAGCCTATTGGAAGAGCAAGTGATGAGGTTGAAGTCTCCTCCTAAAAGCCAGGGTTTGTTGCTAAGATCTATCATCATGATGGACAATTCTGACAGGAAAGCTGCTTTGTTGTGTCCAGGTTCCCTATAGACTCTGGTGAAAGTCCATCTGAAGCCGTCGGTTGTGTTAGTGAACGTGAGGGAGATGGAGAAGTTTTTGGTATCCCTATGTGTGAGGATGAAGGTGTTTTTGTTGAAGTCCACTAGGAGTCCCCCCTTGAAACCTAAGGGAGGGATTTGTATCCAATGGTTATCTTATTACCTCTAATATATTTGAGTGTGAAGGGAGTGAGGGTGGCTTTGGTTTCTTGGATAGTAATGAGGCCGATGTTATATTTATAAATATGATATCTTATCTCTTTTCTTCTTCGCAAACTAGCTGCCCCACAAACGTTCCAGGATGTAATCTTCATGGAGAAAATGATGGTAGTCTACTCTCTCCTAAGGTGATTAAAGAATGCTCATTAAGTTAAATTTAGTTTTGGTTTCTCCAATAGTCCTATGGTTAGACCAGTGCATAAATCTACCGATGTTATTTAGTGCCTGGTGTGCTTCTGAATCTTCATCAAATTTTATGCCTATCTTATTAGAAAATGTAGCGAAACTGACGATGGTTGACCAAGATGCAATATCTTCTATATTATCCAATTCATGGTCTATAGAAACAACAGGAGATCGTGTGTCGCTAGCAACCGAAATATCAGATGAAACAAGTGAACGTGGTGTAGATGTACCTGTTTCTGTAGCTTTGAAGATGTGTCTCTTCGTCATTCCTTCCAGGATGGATAGCATCGGGTGGATGGACTTGATGGTGTTGGAATCCTTCCCTTTTCCCTTCTGCTTCGGACTCTGCGAGGACCTGATCTTGTCAATAATGGCGGTTTTGAGTTTGTTCATAGTGCTTGAATTGATATTAAGATATGGATTATATCCTTTAGTTTGAGAGGGGAAAAGGTGGCCAGAGTCTATAGGAGAGGAGGTGGAGTGGTTGATAGGAGGCGAGGATGTTCTTTTCCTCTTTTGGATGAGAGTTTTGTTAGAGTTTCCTGGTGATTTTTTGGAGGTTGTCTTTCTTTCCCAGACTAACTGCCTCTTGTCGGGTTTACGAGAAGTGCTCTGAGGTTTCTGACTCTTGAGGAGGCAATACCAGGATGGTGGATGAACATATAGGTCCGAGAATTCTGTTTTGATTTCCGTAGGGTGTTCAACAGATATTTTAATGTTATAAATAGTTTCCCCCAGTTTGATGTTTATGGAGGCAGGAAGCGAGATGGCTTGTTTTACATAGAAGAGACAGAAAGCTTTGATGTATTGTGATGGGTGGAGTGTTTCTGGGCTAATAAACTGAAGAGTAGCACCTATAGAGTGGGTAATAGCTCTAAAGATCTCCACTTCCCATAGATGTGGAGGGAGATTGGAGATGGAAACCCAATCCGAACCTCCCGATGGTGCCTTGAAGGCACCCTGTTCGGTAGACCATTTGGAAAGGTTCGCTTGACCAAAACTGGAGCCACAAGGAATAGTAAGAATGTGTCCGAAGAGTTGTTCGATCTTGGTTCCTTCAGGGACATAATAGAGAATTTGGGATGGCGAGATGATTTTTGGTTTTAGCACGGTGTGACCAGGAATCAACAGGGTGATAGCTCTAGTAACATCCAAGATGTTAACGGTATTGTTGTCTAGGTTATTCTCTATAGTCTCCATAATGCTTCTCATGGTGAAAACTTTCAGAAGTCTCATGGAGTTGGCTAGGAGGTATAAGGGAATGGCAAGATTGAGTTGTGCAGGAGAAGCCATGTGAGAGGATGGTTGATGGGATGCTACAAAGGTATTTTTGGGTGTTTGTTGGTAGGTTTAATGGAGGTAGTCGAAGAGGGATTAAGTAGAGGACGTGGGCTATCTAGGTTCGATCTGGGGAAAGGTATAACCTTTTTAGGGACGGTACAAGGGTGTGATTTGCAGAACCATTGGTGTGGCCCTTCTCAAAGCATCTGAAGCAAGTAACTTTTTTAGGGCATCCAGAATGAGAGTGAGATTTGCTAAGGCAGATGGTGCATCGCAGTGCCCTGAAGGGGTGCCTAGAAGGGGCTGGTATCCAAGGTTGTGTGTTATAATGCGTCTAGATGCATTTTCTAACTAGAGTATGAGCAGGAAGATGACCAAGTGGTGGGAAAAGAAAATTTAACATGTGCTCATCCCTGGGGATGATTTTGTCTTGGTCACACGAAAAGGATTTAGATGCCTTGTGGGATAGACTCTGAGGGGGAGGAGGGTCATACCTGGAAGCTATCATGTCCCTCTTGGTCTCTGATGTAGCTGTGTCTTCCATATCTTCCTCTTCCAGGCTGGATGAAATGGATATGGGCCAGAGCTTGGTCCCAATCGGAGGTTGATGTACACCCCTCATGAATAATTGGTCTTCCGAGTATGTGGAAGATGAGGGGGTGTGCTCCTCCTTGCTGAAGAAGAGGGGGTAGAGTTCATGGGGGGTCTCATTGTAGAGGCCGCATACCCATACCATAAGGGTTTTGTGGGATGAGGGTTTTATGAAGATTGTCCAGTCCCGCTTGAGTTTCAATTCAAAAACCATGCTGGCTCAACCTTCGGTGATGACAAGGTTCGATTTTCCGATGAGCTCGATGGTGACTGGGAAGGATTTGCTTCCTATGCAGATAGTATTGGTCCCAGGCGAGATGTCGAAGCAGTTGTATATCCAAGCTCTAGGCAGGGGTATACTAGTGAGGTACGATGGGTTGGATAGATGGTAATCCATGAATGGAAATCTGGAAGCCATATCTACTGATACAGGTGAGGGAGTAGCAAGTCTAGACGGAGCAGGTGGTTTTTTGTGAAGAAGATCTCTCTTGAAGAGTGAGGGTTTCCCTGACTTGCCCAAAATCCTTTTGTTGTTTCTCAATGACACAGTGATGGAACCCCCTATCCTCATGATAAAGTTGCTGGGTTGGATTTATGGGGTGGGAGGAAGAAGATGGAGGCAGTGTTGATCCCAAAAATGATCGGTGCGGATGTAGAAGAGAAACACAGTGTATGATCACTTTAGAGAGTTAATGTGTGAATGTAGGCTGGTGTCAAATGCATGACACATGGCGAAGAAGGATGTTGCAGCAGGAAGATCTAAGCAATAATGGTACCCAAAATATACCCCAGATCATATCGGCGACAGCCACAACCCTGAGATGATTCAATGGATAGTGCACACTAAGTCAGAAACGCAGTAACTCCGGATGTTCAATCACCATGGTGTCAAGAGTAGGTGACCAGGGAGCAACACTGCAGAGCGAACAGGTGGGGAAGACGGTTGGTAACCCTCAGGTTGGTTCTATAGAAAAGTTGGTGCTTTCTCTCACTAGGACTCACCTTTTCCTTCCCTCGGAATAGCAACTGTTGAGGCAGGTGGGCATTGCTGTTTTGGATTCTCCACTCCCACAGTGCTAGTCCCTCTTCCTTCCTGTCTCTTTATCTGCGGTCTTTGTTTGATTTTGCGTTGTACCATCCAGGGGCGAATTCAACAATCTGAGGTTGCGGGCCATAAGCCAATTCATTGCATTACAAAAAAAACTTTGTTCATTATTAAATTTATATTATAATAATATTCTTAAGTGTACTTATTTGAGTTATATTGTGTACTTTTTAAAGCATAAAACTCATCAATAACATCATCAGTTTTAAATTTGGAGCCACTCAATTATTACGTAAATTAGAAATATAAAAAAGTAAACAGTGTGCCAAGTAGGCCTTCTAGTTTCTATGAAAGCAAACACACACATATGGCAGCTGCCTTATTAGAAATTTCAAAGGAAAAAAAAGTTTAAACTGTGTCAAGTAGGCACCCTAGCTACTATAAAAGCAAACACAGTTACATGAAAAAAAACACATTAACACGACATCTATCTTTATTTATAGGTATAAGATATAATCATACAATTAGCAAATAGTTCATTCTCAATTTTATTGCACAACCTTGTCTTCGTGAGCTCCGTGGATGAAAAGTCTCTTTCTATAATAGCAATTGAGACTGAAAGTGTTAGCACAAGATGAATAATTTTAAAAATCTACTTGTAGTTCTTTGTCTTTTGAGTTTGAACAAATGCTTGATATAAGTCAGAAATTTTGTTAAGATTTTGCAACTCTACCTTGGAAACAACACCGATTTTGTAATGTTTCAACTCAAACACCAAGCCAACCTTATATTCTTGGCAAAATTATTGAGAATAATGTTCATTAGCAAGATTATATATATCATCATTAAGATATATATAACCATCTCCTAAATCCAAATAAAATGTAAGACAAAAAGCTCCATTATCTTCTCATTGAATCTATAATTTAAATCCATTATAAAACAACAAATATATCAAATTGATAGTGATGCTCTATTGTGATCTCATCAGCTTCATGTCTTGCACATGCACAAGTTAGGTATCAAGAATTACTATCTAGAACTTATACTATGTGATGAATAAAAAAATTGCAAAATCAAAGAAGTCAACTCAATATTTTCCCTTATTTTGTGAATAAGGAACTTTGTATTTGCTACTAAACTCATTGCATTTCACTATGTCTTGTTCCTGACACTACAAAGCTCGACAAAGATACTACGAAAAAAGATACTTTAGCTACAATTAATTCAAAGAAATATATTATTTTTATAGTTACAATGTGTTTTCTTTACAAATCGTAAAAATGTAAGTAAAAAGTTATAGTAAATTATACAACTAAAATGACTACATATCCCAATGCAAATCCTCTCAGCCTCACCGTCCCCTCCAAAATAATCAAATGCCCAAAAATTCAGTTCTTTCAGTGTGTTACTTCCTCTTTGTCAATGACGTGGTTACGTGTGGTGTACCATTACGTAGGTACTCCCTAACTCTATCCACCCAGTTAGCCACACCCCACCCTTCTCTCAATCTCACTCTCTTTTCACCCACCCACAACCCCTGATCCAATCGTCTCTCTCCCTCTCACCCTCTTCTCCTCCCACACACCCAATCTCCTCCTCCATTACCCAAAGACTACAAACAACATGATGCAGAAGAGAAGGATCAAGGATATATCAGACAAGAGACTGTTAGCTTCGTGATGGAACAAAACTGACATATATTTCAATATCTTGTATAGATTGTCATTTGTTATGGATTTTTGCATTTGGTGTGGCATCTTGGTTCCATATTTCCTTCAAATCCTTTTCCATGGCCGATTTGGCTTGATGAATGATTCTAATTTGGAGACAATCTCCCTGATTGTGACATCATAAGCTATCCGTTTGATATCCTAGAGTTTATGTTGAGGAATGGATATTTTGGATAGTTAGTTTTATGCATTTACTCGTGTTGTTGACTTGCTCCAACTAAATTGGCATAGTTTCTATGTGCCCCTTTTTTCTCTAACTCAAAAGCTTCTAGTAATTGAGTACCATGTGCATATAGTTAAAGGAGTAAGTCATTAACAATGACAACGAAGTTAGATGATAGAAACAACATCTATCTAGAAATAGCTAGTGCAGAGCAAGGGACTATTATACAAGATTCCATGGTTTAACATGGGTAAATCATACTCAAAATATATGTTATCATATGATTATATGTACAAAATGTACTTTGTTATCCAACAAATCTTATTTCAACCTCAATATGTGACACGACTAAATTGTACGTGTAAAACATAAGCATACGTGTCGAAGTAATATAGGCCAAAGAGGCTCGGATATCGAACATGGGGAAACGTAATTAAATAAACTACTACTAAGTTCTTTCGATCAGCTAAGCCAAAGAAAACTTTGATTTGAGAGTTATTAAACTAATGGTTTGCGATCACAATGAGAAGAAATTCTCGAGGATTGCGGTTTCACCACGTTTGACACTATAATTTTAATCTAAAATAGTTTTTTTCCACTCCTAGACAAAGAGCTTGTAGTAAGAATTACCCACTCCCGTGGTGCAATTCATTACCTAACCTAACACCAACCCCACTCCCGTAGTAGTTGTGAAATTAGTTAGGTTCTTTAACAAAACCTCTGGGTAATATCCTCACATTTGTAAGCCACTTTTTCCAAAGGGTGATATAGCACGTGTGTTACTATGGATTTCTAATCCTTAATCCTCCTCCTGAAGTTATCAAGGATCTAACTAATCACCTATGGTGTGCAACATAGATAATTCACTATGGTTTCCTAGCAACATGCCCAATAATAAGGATAAAACAATATATTGATGCAAAAGATCCATATACATTGTACAATCGGGCTACTTCCGGGTCCTAAAGAACACGGTGTTGGTATAGTATGGCCAGAGAGACAATCATATGATGATTGTAATGAGGCATATAATACTTGATTTGATAATGATAAAGATAATCTTGTATATTATGTTTGTCTCTGTCATGAGATGATGACACATACATGATAGATGTCTAAAAAATGATGTGACGCGATGACATATGTCTTCAGGTTAAGGACCTAAACAATGAGACCATATGTATGATAAGAGTACATACATTCTTGTTATGTCCATGTTCAGATATTACTATGGAAGAAAAATAGACAATAGTAATACATAAGACTAGAGTGTGTGTTGACTGATGACAGAGTCTCATTAGTCATGATATATGATATCAAGTCAAGCACACAAATATATATTAGAGAACAATATATCAGACAGACTCACCGTAAGAGTGATACATGGATACCATGGAATGGTAGTCACAACCGTCTCTCATAGTGATAGTAGTGATAGTAGTTCTTAGACCTGAAATCACTGCACTCATCACATGTCATTGGGTAAACTTTGACATCATCAAACGCAATCCTAAAATATGGGTTGTTATAAAGGTGATGATTAGGTGACTTTGACACATGGGTTTTTGACTGTGAGTGGTAGATATGGAATTTGTTCCTCCTACAAAGGAGTATGACATCCAGGGCCCCTTGATAAACGAGACTGAGAATTGTATGGCCATACTCATGTGATTCAATATATGATATGTGAACTCACATGCATCTCAGACAGTCAACTCTAGGTCAAGGAACATGGATTGAATGTTGAATAAGATGACGTTCCATGCCTTGAGTTCAATATGGATGTTAGTTACAAAGGAACGATACGATCACAGTAACACCAATCACCAAATTTTAGGTTTAAAGTTGTTCTCCAACTTTCCTTTTCACTTGGGTAGCACTGATGTGAGACTGGATACCGCTCTTTGCTTGTGAAGTCATAAGTAAGTTATGAACATTCATTGTCAATGTGAAATGGGACCTATAGGGTCACACACATAGGATTAATGTGGAAGAGGAGTTTATCCACTAATGATGTTTAGATTGATTACTAAAGTGCTTAGGTTTAGGTACTCAATTAAACATTCAATCAATATACTTGACTCAGAATCATCAAGTTCAAGTGTTGAACCAACTTATTAGAGTGTCAAATCAATTGAGAACTACATTGACTGTGTTATGAACAACCTAGACCAGCAACCGACCAATTCACTGGGTGAATCGATTGGGTCATGGTCAGTGAGACGACCAGTTCACTCTAGTGAACGGATCGGTTCACATGGACCAGACGAGCAGGCGTTGGGTTTCCCTGTTCGTGAGAAAAGATCCTCGTTTTACTTGTTCAATTTGATTGGGACAAGAATTAATCTTTTCATTAATTAGAAATGAATAAGGAAAGTCAATTGTAGGAAAATCTGGGAAGTAAAACCATTGGTTCACTGAGTGAACCGATCAGTTCACCTGCCTAAATGACCAGTTCATTTTTGAAGCGACTGGTTCGCCTACCGTAGTACAATCAGTTCGTGGAAAATCCAGACCCATCTACTCCCGCACAGACTAGGAACCCTGACCTTGCCCTCTACTATAAATAGAGGGATACAGGGGGCTTCTAAGAAAACACAACTCAGAATACCAGTTGATTTGTAAAGTTGTTGTCCTCACTAGTTTTGGTAACTGAGAGAGCATGAGTAAGTGCTGCCCAACAGGGAGGAGGCACAATGAGGGAAAGACAACTGCAGGACGATAATTGGTGGTGGGAGAGTGTATCAGTGACTAGTACATTGACAGGAGGGGATGACTCCTTCTAGTCTATCCTTCAAGACGACTAGAGTTCTGGTGGTCTGTGTGGACTATATATAGAGGCAGGAGATTTCTATCGATCAGTAGGAGGACCTTAAACCACAGTCTGGGTCAAGATCAAGAACTGCACAGACGTCGCTGAAAACTAGGTGATTGAAGACCGCACTAGCTATGAGGTATTACCACTAAGAAAGCCTCAGGACTAGGTACACCTCACTAAACTATCTTTTTATTGCATAGTTGTTGATGCAATCTGCTGGTTATGGATTTTTGTGGTTAGATAAATTTTTGTTTCCGCTACCTTTTCTGATCCCACAAAACCCAACACTGGTATCAGATCCATGTCAACATACTATGTTTTAGGATTAATCGATATGATTGGTTTTTTGTTTTTCTCCATTTATTTATTGCATGTGATGTGAATACTATAATTGGATAATGTCCATATCCGATTAAACACCACAAATCCCTATATACATATATGATATGATATATATATGCATTCGATACATGACACCCTAAAATGGTTTTGATGGTGGATGTGTAGTGTGGTTATGGCCTATAAACCCCTATGTGTGTGCTTGTTTGGTTATGGTTGTTTGCATCTTAGTCTGTGTACTGAGTCATTTTTTCTATTATGGATGTAACTCGAGATAACTCAAGCCTTCTCTTCTACCTTTACTCCCCACGAATGTAAGTCGGGGTTTCCCAAAGAAATATGTAAAAGTAGGATAGTTTTTATTTCCAGTTATGTTGAAGAATGGTGGGCACCCAGACAAGCAGTTGGAGGACCGAGATGACCAGCTGATGGTGGGTGACGAGGAGCACAACGACCCGACGAACTGAACCGTTTGGAGGAGCCAGACCATCGGTTGGTGACAACCAACCGACCGGCCAGGAGGCGAGTCGATCAGTCATAGGATGAGCTGATCAACTCAGAACGGCTAAAGCACAGATTTCATCAACTATAGGTTGTTGCATATGATGTAGACCTATATGACCACAATTCCTTGTGGCTCAAGGAATTACAATAGGATGGTCATAATCATCACTTTATTATTTTGCATGTTTTCTTGTGAGAAATAGCATGTATATGATACGTGTGTAGTGATTGGATATGTATATGTACTTATATTATATCCCTCAAATACAATATTAAAGTCTTAGATGCCTTCCATTAGCAACACACATGAAAATCTTGATTGACTAAGCATAGGTTACACCAAAGTGTAGTGAGTGATCCATCTCGTGGAAGTGTGATGGTAGACATGTAGGTTCTGCCAAAGCAGGGTGCATATTTATCGTGTATACTTTTGGGTCAAACTTAAATGGTGATTCTTAGTGACTGTAAGATCCATAGGCATGCAGATGATCATGGAAAAGAGTTGTGCATGTCATTTATCCAAGAATTGCATATGATGCAATTGGTAAATGTTACCTACCTTAATAATTTTTTTTTTAACCTCATCAAAGGTGAATCTTATTCATTCAACTCCCGCATGGCTGGGAACACCCATTGGTTACATTTAGTTCCTGCTGGGAAAATAAATCTGGTAGGGTTTCTAACATTACAGGGAGAAGGGAGGAGGGACTGACCCACAGGGTCGAGGGGAGGATCAAGGTATACTCGATCATCCTGGTAGTTTTTGTGGTGGTGCCTGGCTAGGCCATCCACCAGATGAATGGTTGCTCTTCCGACCTTCAAGACTTCATTATCTTCAGTGTCTGCTAGAATCTTGTGTATGTCCGAGATCCAAGGTCGAATTGCAGGTGTGTATCTTCCTTTGTCCTTCACTGCCTTAGTTGCTGTGGCGCTGTCTGAGATCAGAGTGACTCTAGGGCATTGATTAATCTTGCAAACTTCAGCTGCAAGGTGCAATGCTCTTGTTTCAGCTTCAAGGACTGACTGAACATTGATTCTCCTCGCACACCCCCCTAGCCAATTACCATCGTTATCCATGGTTGCTACTGCAATGGTAGCATTGTTTCCGTGTACTGATGCATCAGACATACATAGGATGCGTCCTGCTTCATTTATGGGAATCTCGCCTTCTAGCTGTAACTCATTTGTTTTGGCCTTTACCTTGTTCTCCCAGGCTTGGATCACTGATTTATAAAGACATGATATTTGTGAGACTTGTCGACTTTTCTGTGTGGCTTTTTTGTCGAAGATCTCAGCATTTCTTGCCTTCCATATGCACCAGCAGGTGATGGCGAACTTGGATTGGGTGTTCATGTCTTCCTTCAGCATAGTAGCTATCCAGCTTCTTGAAGGTGCAGACGAGTCCGTCAGGTGTATATTTCTGAGCTTCGTAGCCAGCCACACTTCACCTACTTTTGGACAGTCTCTTAGTGCGTGAAGTGTGGTTTCCTCACTACTCCCACACCTCGGACAGATGGTGGAATCTGTAAATTTTCGTTGCTTCCTTCTTACATTAGTCATGATCGCCTCATGTGCAGCAAGCCATAAGAAGGTTCGAATCTTGGCAGGGGCTCTGATGTTCCATATCTTCAGCCAAACATCATCAGATTGTGCGTTATCTTCAGTGTGAATTAAATCGTAAGCCTTGCCTGTTGAGTATTTACCTGTTGTTTCATATTTCCAGCTCCAGAGGTCTTTGCCCTTATTACAGGTGGGGGTGGGTAAGTTGATGATTTTCCTTACGCAGCTCGGAGGCAGATAGCTGCCTAGGAAGTCAGTGTCCCAATTGTCGTTGAGATTGACAAGGCTCGAGACTTTTAGGTCCATAATCTCTTCATCAATGGTTTTAACACATTTATCAACCAGCTTCCCCTCTCCTGGTACCCAATTATCATACCAGACCGAGGTATCCCTGCCATTACCAATGGATCTGATACAGTTAGAGATGACGAACTCTTTCCCTGAGTCAATGGATTGCCATAAAGGTGTCACACGACAACCTTTGCCTTGGCGGAAGTTTCTGTATTTGTTCAGCAGGCCTTGCCTCCAGAGAGACGGTTTGGCATTGAGGATGTTCCAAGTGTTTTTCCATAGGATGGCTTTGTTCCAGCTATGCATAGATTTAATGCCCAGACCTCCTCTATCAATACTTGATGTTACATGTCGCCATGCGACCAGAGATACAGGTTTGTCTTTGTGGCCTCCTCCCCATATGAAGTTCCGGATGATTTTGTCCAGCTTGTTGCAGATTGACACTGGGATCTTAGCCGTTTGCATGGCATAGGATGGTATGGAGTTAAGCACAGCTTTTGCTAGGCAAATTCTTCCTGTGAGAGACAAAGTTTTCGCCGCCCAACCGTTAATCCTGGATGTAATGTTATTCACTAGGTATGCATATGTGTCCTTTTGAATTCTTCCATGTAGCAGCGGAACTCCAAGGTACTTTCCCAGGTCGTTGGTCTCAGATATCCCACTGGGAGAGCATATTTGATTGCGTATGGCATGAGAGACGGCTTTAGAGAAGTAGATCTTAGATTTTTCAATCGAAATTTTCTGTCCCGAGGCTGATTCGAACATCTTAAAACACTGGTTAATGTTGGTAATCTGCTCCATTGAAGCATGGGCGAAGATGACGATGTCATCCGCGAAGATAACATGAGATATAGCTGGGCCTTTTTGGGATAATTTGATTGGTTTCCAGCTCTTATTCACAACTGAGTTCTCGATTAGTTGAGAGAATCTTTCCATACAAAGAACGAACAGGTATGGGGAGAGGGGATCTCCCTGTCTCAGGCCCCTAGAAGCTTTGAAGGGTTGAAGATTTTCACCATTCAGGATAATGCTGGTTCGACCTGCTTGGAGAGAGTTCATAATATATTTTTGGATGTTACTCGGCCAGTCCATGTGATTAAGCGTGTCCTCGATGAAGTCCCAGGAGAGTCTGTCGTAGGCTTTTGATAAGTCGACCTTGATAGCCATATAACCTCCGGTTGAGTTCCTTCTCATGTTGTGGAGTAATTCCTGAACAATGATGATGTTATCTGATATGTTCCTTCCAGGTATAAAGCTAGATTGGGTTTTGGAGATCCACTTTGACAAATGTTGTTTCACTCGATCCACCACAATCTTGGATGCGATCTTCATAATAGTGTTGTTCAAGGTGATGGGTCGCAACTGGTTACAGTTGGTAGGACTTCTGCACTTAGGGATGAGTACAATGTTGGAATCTGCAAGTTTATCATCAATGGGTGTTCCATTCAACATGCTTCATATGGACTTAATCACAGATTGCTTGATTACCTTCCATTGCTTTTTGAAGAAGAGGTAGTCTGATCCATCAGGCCCCGCCGCCTTGTAGGGATCTGCTTCTTTAATCATTCTCCAGATTTCATGCTCCGTAGGTGTCGCAGCAAGGTGCCTGTGCTGGCTGGGTGTGAGTTTCTTAAACTTAGCAGGCATGGATGAGATACTTGTAGAGGATTGGTTTGCAGGAGCTGTGAACATCTCCTTAAAATGTGATTCCACCAGGAGATTAAGGTCAGCTTCGTTAGAAGTCCATTCACCATTTCTTTTCTGAAGGGTAGTGATTTGATTAGAGCGACGCCTGTTGTTGACAAAGGCATGGTAATACTTACTGTTGTTGTCTCCATGACGGAGCCAATTGATGTGGCTGCGTTGTTTCCAACTGTCCTCTTCCTTCATCATGATGCTATCGAGTTTGCTTTCGAGTTCGATACATCGAGAGTCCATTGCTTCACTGTAATTTGTTTCCATGGCCTTTTGGGCTTGTGTGATTTCTCGGATGAGTATATCCTTTTCTTTCTGTTGTTTCCTGGTGACATTTTTGTCCCATCGCAGCACCGGTTCCATGGCGTCTTGGATAGCGTCCTGGTAAGCTTTCTCTGGGTTCCAAACACTTGTTAGAAGAGCCGTGAAGACAGCTTGGTGATGCCAACTGGCTTTGGTGAAGAATCGAGTTCTCTTCTGTTTGGTTTGGGTATTTAGGATAGCAATGGGGTTATGATCCGAACCAATTCGTGTGAGGGTTTCACACACAAAGTTGGGGAAATTTTGGATCCAATCAGCATTCGCTACTGCCCGATCGATGCGTTCATGAAGTATCCCTTTCTTATAAGTGAACTTGAAACCTGAGTTGCCAATGTCGGTAAGGCCTGCCTGAGTGAGAGTATTCCTGAAGGTAGTTGCTTCCCGGAGGTTGAGCAGTTTGCTACCAATTTTTTCATCTGGGTTAAGCATGCAGTTGAAGTCGCCCAATGTGATCCAGGGTTTGTCAATGGAGGAACTTAGTCGTAGCAGATGCTCCCAAATAATGGGTCGGCGAGTCGGGGAAGGAGACGCATAGATGAAGGTAATGTAGGTGTTATTATTAACTTTACAGTGAATGAAGTATTTGTTGCTTTCAAGAATTTGGACGTCGCATTTTTGCTCATTCCAAAGAACCCATATACCTCCTGAGAAACCTGCTGCTTCTACTCTATGTGAACTAGAGTAGCCTATCTCCTTGATGATGTTTTCTTCCTGTGTACCAGAAATACGAGGTTCAGAAATGGAAACTATATCAATCTTGTGCTTCTTGATTAAGGTTTTGAGGTAGTGTCTGGCTTTCTTCTTGCCAACACCCCTTATGTTCCAAGCTAGTGTGTTAATCATCAAAGCATGGGGGGTGTAAGTTATTGGCCCAGAGCGGCGCCCAACCCCTCCTTGTCTTCACTGGTCCTCTTCGTCTTCCCTCGGGTACTATAAGGGTGGCTTTTGTTTGGACTACCCTGCTGTGCAGGTTCTCCCTTTTCCTTCGCCTTCCGACCTGCCATAGATGTTTTCCTATTGGCAGGTCTTGTCGTGGTTGCTTGAGTTTCTGTTGCTTCAGTGGTGTTCACTTGTCCTCCCTGGTGCGAGTTTACTGTGACTTCGGCATCTGCTACAAATTTGCCCTGTATAATTTCATCACCTACTGGTGATACTGCAGTATGTCTCAAGTGTTCATTTGGACCTTCATTTACACTGGTTGCTTTTCCACTTTCATTTGCTGGGGCCTGATTTTGTGTCTCCATTGGTTCCTCATGTGAAGCATCTCTCTCCTTTTCTCGTCTTTGTTTCTTCCTCCATATTTTTGGGCTTGTCGCAGTGCTTTGTTGCTTTTCTGTATTCTCAGTTTCTTCTCCTTTGGGTGTTTCATTGCTTTCCTCCTCATCATTAAGAACTTGATATCTGTTGTTCTGCTCCTTTCCTTGTTGCTTATCTTTGCGGTCTGGATCTTTATCCTTCCTTCTCGGCGGTCTACTTGCTAGTATTTTCTTGCCGTAGTAAACCTGCCATTTGTCCTCTTCATCAACCCATCTTACCCCTGCAGACTCCTCCGTAGCATTTGTTTCTGTTGTTGCAGGTTTTGCAGTTGCGCCCCTACAATCTTGTTCTTTGTGCCCCATTCTGCCGCACTTTGTACAGGAATTTGGCAAAGATTCATACTCTAGTTTATATTCCCTCCCATTTATTATGATTGCCGGGTTGATAGGGAGGCTAGTATCCAATTCGATAGCTAGCCGAGCAAATCTGCTTCTTGTTCTGTTGACTGAGTGGTCGTCTGCACGGATCAAACGCCCCACAGCTTCCCCTATTTTGTTGAAGATCTCCATGTTATAGTAGTGGATTGGCAGCCCTATAACTCGGACCCAGGTGACGATATGGTCAGGCATCCCCTGTGATGGTTCGAAGTAACCGTTCCATGGCCATACCATCAAACATCCTCCAAAAAGGGACCATGGCCCCCCTGTAAGAACCTTCTCATGATCGTGTTTGTTATAGAATTGGGCAACGTAGTACTGATCGGTTAATTCATAAAGTTCGAAATGACTTGCAGGTTTCCATAATAGCTTTAGTCTCTCCCCCATGGTTAGAAAGCCCACCGACCTGTCTATGAGTTTCACAATGACCGAGTATTTAAAGGGTCTGCTCAGTATTTCTTCAGCCTCGGGTGCTACATATATTTCTGGATATCCATGGACATTGATGAGTTCGATGTCATCGGGATTTACTAACTCCTCTGGTTCATCATCGATAAAGACTGGGTTCGTGACGCCCCCATGTCCACCTCCCATACAGGCTTGTTTGAAGTTTAGAGCTTGCGTCTGGGGGCCTTCATCTGGTAGAGAGGTATTACCATCAGCATCATTTTGCCCATCTGTTTCCATCTCAGAAGCATCCGCCGCAGTCATGACTTCCAAGTCGTTGTTAGGGTTTGAGTCTCTCATGCTTCTGTAGGTGATGTTAAGGCCGGTCACTTTGGCCAGCCGTTGATTATCCATCATCTTCCGTGCTGGACTCTTCCTTCCATCTCTGCTACCCCCAGTCGTTCTCCCATCATCTTTTTGGGTTTTGACCCCATCGCCCACGCCGCCGCCTTTCTCCGAGACCCCCCATACGCCCGCCATTGCTTAATTTTGGATTTTGACTCTTTCTACCTACCTTAATAATTGATTATGGACGCTGGCATTGGATGGGTAATAACTTAATTGTTTTCGATCTTAGCTCACTAGAAGGTTGTACGCTGCAATCATCTGAATTTATGGTGAAGGATACCATTTTGATCAAAATAGTGGGAGTGATAGTTAATTAAAGACCTAATCAATATCGTCAATTATCAAATCAAACAAGTCAAAAGTGTTTTGAAAAATTGCAAAAAATCTTTTGTAGAATCCAAACAACAAACACAAATACATCATCTTTGCGATCAGTTCATAAATGGGATAAACTTCAAATCTGGTTTCTCTAAAGTCCTTGAAAGACCAGAGCTAGTAGAACCACTCCAATTACGCTTAAGGCTAAAATTGGGTGCTTAGTTGAAGTATGCCAATGATGCCTAAAACATCAAGAACCTTATACTGAGCTATATGAACTATGAGTTGCATATATAGCATGAAGCATGGATATTGTTGAGATGGTTATACGTCTAAAGAATCATGTAAAGCGTGAAAGGTATAATGTCTTCAAAGCGATGTTTGAGTATAATTAGACATATGGAGATCACGATAATCTCATATGCTCAATGTGCATATAAATTAACTATGATTTCTTGTAGGTTAAGAGTTGACCAAACATATGATTCTACAAATCATTCTGTGAATCATATATCCAGTTTATTAAATATTGAGAAACTTGGCCAAACCATTGTCTGAAGTGCTTGGCATGTTGATGCCAAGGCTTGAATGAAGAAAGGACAAAACCTATGATAATGATCAGTAGAGTGAAGCCCATAGGCTAAAGCAAGGTCAAGAAGCATTCTGAAGCCAAGCTTAGGTTCAAGTCTTCATCACTCAAGATATGGAGAGGAGTAAGTTGGAAAGGGAAATAACCTCTTTATAGAGGACCTCAGGAAGATGAAAGAGAGATAGAGATCTCTACTTCAGGACCTATGAAGAAGAAAGCTAGAAACTGTGTGGAGCAAGAGTTGCTACCATTATAGTTACAATATGACATTCATGGGAATATAGTAGACTTAGTGAATTGCTATTATACGTCTCCCATCAATGAAATCATCATACATCTTGTATGGACAAGGATGTAATGGGTTGATGTTTCATTTCAAAGAAATGCTTTTTGATGGTAATGCTATGTCTCATCAACTATACTTGATAGTTAAAGAGACAAATGTGTGTGACACATGTAACGAATGACATGATAACTCAAACTTGAATGCCTATAGCATAGTCATTTATAGTGCATAAATGAGAATTACATTTCTAGAAATCCATATTATGGTTATCTAGACTCATTTTGGTTATTGAACCAATAGAGACATACTAATCTCATTCTTTGTGCAAAATGACAAAGTGTATTCACTAGATGTAGTGGTAGAATGATTATACTATTGAGGAATATACATATTGATGTATATAGACCTTTTAGAATAAATGCTAAAGGTAATCAATAGTACTTCAATATATTTACGGATGACCTCAGTAGATATGGTAGTTTTTATTTAATAAAATACAAACATGAATCTCTTGAAGTGTTCAAGGAGATTATAAATGAATTACATAACAAACTTGGTATAAGTATTAAATTTTGATATGATTGATATGGAAATACTATGAACCAAGAGTTTGACAACCTTTTGGAAGATCATGATAATGTATCATGCTAGACTCCACTTGAAACACAATGATAGTGTATCGTGAGATGTGTATCAGAAAGAAGGAATCACACCTTGATAAGTCAGAGTGTGATTACAAGATAAACTTCAAATTTCCTTTTGGGCACATACTTAACACTAAAATAGGTACACTGGGAATAAAGAAAATCACAAAATGTTGTGGAATCTCAAAGCTACTTAAGTAACACATGGAACTCATGGTTCTAGTAGAACACACCTAGAGCTTGAATGATTTATGATATCTTATGGACAATAAGGCGGTGAGTTGATCATATGATGGGTCAACAGTCTACCTAGAAGCCAATGAGAGCCAGAAACTGACATATGGCTTGAAGACATGAAATCCAAGATGGACTCCATGTACATAAACAAAGTATGACCTTAGTTAATCCACCTAAAAGGGTAAAACCCATAGGGTTCTTTGGGGTCTTCTAGAAGAATACTGACATGGAGGGTAATTTGGTTGAAAAGAATTTCTAACAAGTTCAAGGTGTTGAACATGATGAAATCTTTTCAATAGTTACCAACGATAAATCCATCAAGATGATGCTTTCTATCGTATCTTAATGGAAATAAATTCCATGAAGTTGCATAGATCAATCTTTGGACTGAACCGGGCACCTCAAAACTGGGATCTTCTATTTGACAAGATAGTCAAAGAGTTTGACTTGAGTCAAAATAAAGAAGTAATGTGTAATTACAAGAATTAGTGGGAGCATATGTATATTCCACAATTGATGGGGAATAACATCCTTATAATGCATATATTAAAACATGGAAACGAAGTGTATTCTAAAGTTTTAAAAGAAGCATCCTATGTGATAGGAATAAAGATCTATAGAGACAGATCAAGAGGGATTCTTGACCTAAGAAAGAGAACATATATCGGCAAGATACTGAAAGGATTCACCATGATAAGAGAAAACTTGTCTGTGCTCCATGGAGTTAGTCTCTCAAGAGTCAAGTGTCCCAATTCTTACGAAGAATAAGGAACACATGGATAGATGACATATGCATTCACAATTGGATCTATCACGCATGAAATCATCTCGTTATCTTGTATGTATTGAACATGATAATAAAATATGAACTAATTATCTTGTATGTATTGGACATGAGAAGAATATACAAACTCATCATCTTGTATGTATTGGACATGACAAGATGATACAAATATCCAATTATTTTGTATGTATTGAACATGACTACTGGATATATGCCAAACTCCAGTAAGAGTTACTGGAATACCATGAAGGACATCTATATGTACTTGTGAAGTACTAGAAGGATTAGTTCTTTAGTCATGGTAATAAGGAAGAGTTGGGTGTAAAGAGTTACACTGATGCAAGCTTATGAAATGACAAATTGTGTTTGACCTTGGAATAAGTTGAAACGACCGACTCGCGAAAACAAGATTAACTTAAGTGGAAGCAGATTATTTGCAGCGGATTATTGAAAATCACTAAAAATTAAAACTTTTTCAAAGAGATCCATTCATAGGAAAACTCTTTAACCAAGAACCAAAGTATTTCAAATTCATCCTGGTTCATAAGTACACAACCTGTACCGTTCCTTGTTAAGGATTACAACATTGACTACCCTGTTAACAATTATACACATGTAGTATAAAAACTTTGAGGCACTAAGCCAAAACTCAGATTGATACATTTAAAACTCCGAGGACCTGAGAGTACAGAGACGACTCATAGGACTACTATCTATATGACTAGACAGACAAAATCTCCACCTGAGATCTTATTGTTGTCCCTACTGTTGTTGTTGCTGCTGCTCTTTCCCTGTTCTAGGGTTTCTTCTCTGCCTTCCATGCATACCTAAAAATGTTTCCCACGAGGGTGAGACAATTGAAAATTGCCCCAGCGAGAGATATAACTCTCCACCAAAACATTGTTATTGCAGTTTATTAAATTAAAACTGTGCAGGAGTTACTTTTACATTATCAGGTAGAATTATTCATCATAGAACAGAATCAGATAATATCCTATTATCAAGGAAGTCATTGCCTCTACCCATGGTAGATAAGTAATTCATCTGTCTACTTTGCAGAGAATATAAAGAAACATAAATAACATTTATCCACTAAGGAATGCACAAAGAAATACAACATCAGTCAATGAATTTCCGTATTCAATCCTTAAGCAAACATCCTATACGGCTGATTACATTTTACAATCACACTTATGCCCTGAGGAAGTGAGCCGTACCGCTCAAATCCAACCTTCGTTTGCGAAACCCAAAGCCGGTGCCATACAAGGTCAATGGAAGAGCCGGACTCCATGACCTCCCACGTCTCGGTCAGTGTGAGACCACAAGCAGGACCACAGTCTCTTGCTTAAGTGACCTCAGTCATAGGGTTAGCTCCCGTAGGCTACCCTTTCTCTAGCCCGCCTTGGTACAAGTCTCGGCGCTAGTATATCTGAGTCACGAGCTAGTTCACCGTGCTCCCTGAGCCATGAACGCATTCATGCTCTATCACACTGAGCCATGGGCCTATTCACCATGCTCTTATACACACCTTGAGTCTACAACCGAAGTTGCACTCTAATCGGTGAAGACCGTTTGGACAATTAGGTGAAGACCGTTTGGCCAAGAAGGTGAAGACCATTTGGACAAGCAGGTGAAGACCGTTTGCCAAGCAGGTGAAGACCGTTTTCCCATCCAACCCTTGGATTCTAGTGAAATTTCATCAAGGTTTGGTCTATCGAGTTGATCAACACATCAACAATTAATTGCAATGTGATTTGGTACCTTTGGACCTTCAATCGGTCAACCATACTTAACCCCAGACCTCCAAACGGTCTTGGGTGATCCTCAAACGGTTTTGAAACCGTTTGGGTGATACGCAAACGGTTTTGAAACCGTTTGGGCTAATCAACCCAAAATCTCAGAATCAACTCATTGGAATTTCAGCACTAATCGCAATTAGGGTTTACCCAATTGATTAGGCTTCAACTCAAGACTCGTTTGGAATTAATCCATCAAATTTGGTGAGTCATTAACAAACACCATTAGGAACAGTAATCCCAAACGGTCAACGCTTGGTCAACCATCTTAAACGGTTTTGAAACCGTTTTCCCAAAAAGTCGAATTACTCAAATTGCAACTCAGCACTTAATCCAATTATGTTTCCCTCATTAATTAGGCTTCAACTCTCGATTCCTATGGAGTTAATCCCTAATATTTGGTGAGTCATTAACCAACATCATTAGTAAAAGTAATACCAAATGGTCAACGCTTGGTCAACCATATCAAACGGTTTTGAAACCGTTTTCCCAAAAAGGTCAAGTTAATCAGATTGAAAATCAGCACTTAATTCAATTCGATTGCCTAATTGATTAGCCTTCAACTCTTGATTCCTTGGGAGTTAATCCCTCAAATGTGGTGGGTTATCAGCCTACATAATTAGGAACAAAATTCCCAAACGGTAAATGCTTGGTCAACCATATAAAACGGTTTTGAAACCATTTTCTCCCAAACGGTTTCAAACCGTTTGCCCTTAAACGGTTTGCTGAAACCGCATAACCAATCAAATTAAAACGATTTGGAGTAGCTATCAAAACCGTTTGGCTTGGTACTTTTCTTTGGATAAGCATATAGGATGATTTCATCATCCCCTTCCTTCGAACAACCAATAACAGCAACCGTTCGTGATGGAAATTGCAGCAAAGAAACAAGAGTGTAGCAAATTAAAGAAAACAATCAACAAAGTATAGAGAATTGATGCAATATCAATGATTAAGGGTTTGAGTTATAAAACCCACCTCAAATCTGATCTCCAAGCTCCAAGATACACGGATCTAATGGTGGATAAAGCTTCTCCAACTATTCCAAGGCTCAACTTCAAGATTTGGAGTGAAATGATTGACAAGAATTGAAGATTGAGTGAAGAAATGAAGGAATTACGCATTGTTTTATGATTTTCACCATGAAATCATGAAGAACGAAGATCAAAGGCTTACCAACAGGTTTGGGACGTGATCCCTTCTGTCCTTAGCCTTCTTGGTCGGTTTTTCAAGCAAGGAAAAGAAGTGGGGTCGTAAAAGCCTTTCATTTGGCTTGGAAAAGGTACTTTTATAAGAAAATTGAGGAGAGAGAAGATACTTTATAAAAGTCTTTTAATTCCAAAATTGTTGCCACCACTTCCCCCTTGGTTTATTGCATGCAAGGGAATCTATATCCCCACCTAACTCCCTTCCATTATCCATGAATTAAGAGAAAATAAATTAAGCACCTTAACCCTTATAATAAGAATATCCTTATTTGAGTGGAAATTCTTTTTCTTATAATAATGGTGAGTGTAATTTCACCTCCTTAGGATATGCTCGTGCCTTTTCAAGGCTTTAGGATTATCCACACACATCTGAATCCAATCACTTTAATTTTGGTCGAAGGCCCTTTAATTAATACACTCATTTTTGCCCCAAATTGGATTAGGGTTTCACTTAGGATTAAATCTTGATTATTTTAATATCAAGATTCTCTCTCCTCCATCTTAATTCAAATGAGAAGTACCTCTCATTTTCTTTGCTCTACATGATGCCAAGAAACATTAGGGACTTTATTGAAGTGGTAAATTGCATATTGAACCCTTGGTTTTGGGTAAATTGCACATTACTCCAAAACTAGGTTTTTATGCACAAACATTGCTTTATCAGCTCTTTCTTAGTGTTCAGGCTTCCATAAGCTCAGCATCATTTTCACTCTCATGATGCTTCAACACATGAGGAACATATTATCATGCACAATTGCACTTAAACCCCTCAACTTGGGTAATTTGCACTTTAGTCCAATACAAACAAAACATTGATTTCAACAATGTTCAAAAAGGATTAGAATTGCAACATTAGTTCCTCTTGAGGACTAATTACTTTTCATAAGATGAGATTAAGCATTTAATCACATTTCTTAATAAAATAACCTAGGGTTAAAGTATAACCCAGGTCAGGGTTGTTACAAATTATAAACCCCTAACAAGGATTTCGTCCTCGAAATCCAGATAAAGGAAGACAGATGTATTTTATTCTTCATACTATCTAGTCTTCACATAACATCTCCTTATTATGGAGACACCATAAAACCTTGATTAGCACAAAGTGTTTCCGTACAAGATTTTCATAGAATTAACACACAAGGCACATGCTCCATTGTTCCTCATGATTGACTATAAAGTCAACTTTGGGTCAAATAACACTTTTCTTATTCAGAGAAACATTGTGCATTCTTTATTAATATCATGTTTATGCAGAGCATAAACCCCTAACATATGATGTTCATATTGTTTTATACATCCAGACTAATTTCATAGTTGACCACCCCAGGTAGCCAACCTAACCCATCTGATAACTCTCAAAAACCAGAATCTTTCACCTTGGTATCTATCACAGGTGTTGGAAACACATCATATATATATCTTCCTTTCATCTTGGAACATTAATTGTTTCATATGTCCTCATCTTGGGACTAAAGTCCAAGATAACTGATACTTTTCTAAGTATCCAATACATGAACTCCTTTATCTTATGCACATCAAGTGTCCAAAGACCCACTTGATTGCCATGTCCCTGAAAGGAAAGAAAACAAGGATTCATATTCCTCTTATTAATTCATGTATTTTCAACTATTCTTGAACCATTTACTCTTTATCTCATCCTAGGTTCCTTTCCTTTAGTATTGGAATTTGTAAGGATGATTGCATGTAATTATCCCTTTCTTTATTGTTATCTAGCATGTTTATGATCATCTCATGATCTCATCACATCTCCCATTTCCTCATTATGAGAAAGATCTATATTATGCGGGCAACATTATTGAACAAGGTTCATCTCCCTTATTCTTATTCTTATCTTTATGAGGAGTAAATTTTTAGTTCCTCATACAACATGCTCATCTGGGATTATCTCAGACTTATCTTTCTCATGCATGGGATATGACACATTTATTCATTCTAGGTTTCTGATTTCATGATACTCATTAGATTATCTCAGAATGACTACTTGATCAGAGTAATCAGAAAGACAACAATCTAAGAGTTTCCATACTCACTTTATCATCAATAGTTGTATACCTGGTCAGGGTATATAAATACTGAGATTAAGTGGTATGCACTTTGTATGTTATCATACTCCTTTTCATATTATTACAAGCATAAAGCTTAACATCCCTGAATTTCATTCAGGAATCTCTTTTATACCTCATCTTTTCTTATAGAGGTAAGAACAACATAAAACATTTATAATGTTTTATCATGCAAAACATAAGTCCTCATAGGACTAATCAAGGAAAGTTCAATCATTTCCTTTCTCAGTTAATCCAGGAATTCATAAGATGACATATTTAAATGACATTATCTTATTTAGCTTGTCATAATTCATGGACTATTCACTACCTCAGGCTAACTCTGCCTCAAAGGTTGATTCAACAGGCTAAGGTTGAGTGCAGACTCAATTTAAGTCCAGAAATTCATCATTTCCTTTTGCTTCAACCTGCTGATGTTGAGTATAAATCTTGTTGATATCTAAAACATCATAATTGAGGCTGGTAACCTAGGTTACACTGCCAATGCTGGATCCACTATATTCAATACTGTTGCCCTAAATTCTCCAGCAGTAATACTTTTAAGAAGGATTTTCTTATTATAGTTGGATCAACTAGGGGATTCTCAGGCAATTGTCTCTCTCTTGCCTACTCCCATGCACCTCTTCTTGGTGCAACATTGCTACTTTTAGCAGCAACCTCCTCATGTGACCCAGTCATCTTTAAGTTCTTCTTCTCTTATACGAGCAGAAGACACTATCAGATACACTGGATGACACCAGAACAAACTCTACTACCTTAGTCCTATGTCTCTGTAGACTCAACGAACCTAGAGCTCTGATACCACAATTGAAATGACCAAATTAGATATCAAGGAAAATCAATTCTCGCTTCAAAGGGAATTTATCTTCTGATGAAGAAATGGAAATGTTACCTTGTCAATTTTTGGGAATGTCACTTTTCTTTTTGGTCTCAACCATATAGGATTCATATAAACCAATTATCCAATAATTCTTTCGATTTTTTGGGTTATTTGCAATTGTATTAATAAATCCTTTGACAGTAAGAAGCGCGAAAACAAGATTAACTTAAGCGGAAGCGGATTATTTGCAGTGGATTACTGAAAATCACTAAAAATTAAAATTTTTTCAAAGAGATCCATTCATAGGAAAACTCTTTAACCAAGAACCAAAGTATTTCAAATTCATCCTGGTTCACAAGTACACAACATGTACCATTCCTTTTTAAGGATTACAACATTGACTGCCCTGTTAACAATTATACATAGGCAGTATAAAAACTTCGAGGCACTAAGCCAAAACTCAGATTGATACATTTAAAACTCCGAGGACCTGAGAGTATAGAGACGACACATAGACTACTATCTATATGTCTCGATAGACAAAATCTCCACCTGAGATCTTATTGTTGTCCCTGCTGTTGCTGTTGCTGCTGCTCTTTCCCTATTCTAGGGCTTCTGCTCTGCCTTCCATGCATACCTAAAAATGTTTCCCACGGGGGTGAGACAATTGAAAATTGCCCCAGCGAGAGATATAACTCTCCGCCAAAAAATTGTTATTGTAGTTTATTAAATGAAAACTGTGCATGAGTTACTTTTACATTATCAGGCAGAATTATTCATCATAGAACAGAATAAGATAATATCCTATTATCAAGGAAGTCATTGCCTCTACCCATGGTAGATAAGTAATTCATCTGTCTACTTTGCAGAGAATATAAAGAAACATAAATAACATTTATCCACTAAGGAATGCACAAAGAATACAAAATCAGTCAATGAATTTCCGTATTCAATCCTTAAGCAAACATGCTATACGGCTGATTACATTTTATAATCACACTTATGCCCTGAGAAAGTGAGCCGTACCGCTCAAATCCAACCTTTGGTTGCGAAACCCAAAGCTGGTTCCATACAAGGTCAATGGAAGAGCCGGACTCCATGACCTCCCACGTCTCGGTCAGTGCGAGACCACAAGAAGGACCACAGTCTCTTGCTTAAGTGACCTCAGTCACAGGGTTAGCTCCCGTAGGCTACCCTTTCTCTAGCCCGCCTTGGTACAGGTCTCGGTGCTAGTATATCTGAGTCACGGGCCAGTTCATCGTGCTCCCTGAGCCATGAACGCATTCATGCTCAATCACACTGAGCCATGGGCCTATTCACCATGCTCTTATACACACCTTGAGTCTACAACCGAAGTTGCATTCTAATCCTCCTATTTTTGGCTAGGAGAAACCCCGCATATTCAACAATATACGCTCCGGATTAACCCGCAAGAGAACCCGTTTCCACATCACCAGCTACTGACGATGATGGATCTATGGCCAGGGCACTACATGAATAGATTTCACTTGATTATTTAAGTACATTATCATATTCTTTTAGCATCAGTCAAGTTCTCAAACATAACTTAATAAGACAACTGCTACAAAGAAACATGTACTTATATTCAGCAATGTACTTCTCAGTTCTTGTAAGACATTGGGATCTCAGTCCCTGATCACATTACTGGGAACTCTCATCCCTTCACAACATCATTATCATGATTACTGGATCTGGGTATTCAAACCCTTAGTTCATCATAGAACATTGTTACCACTTATCAGGTAATTAATACCACAAGGTCCTCAGACCAAGGTATACATGATACTTGTTGTTCAAGCATCTCACATGGCTCAAAAGGCCCATTAAGTATCTTGTCACCTCTCACTAGGAAACAAATATCACATGGCTCACAAGGCATTACACACATTGTCACCTCTCACTAGGAAACAACTTATTACAAAGGCTTACAAGCCCATAATTATCTTGTTACTTCTTTCTAAGTAACAAAAACATAATGGCACATATGTCCAATCAATACTTATCAAATGAACATCATAGCTCATACATGGATATGTTCATCATGTCATAATATCTACATGGTTTTGGACATGATAACAGTCATACAAGATATTCATCACATCATGTGATACAATAGTAACACCATTATTCCTTTCCCAAGAATTAGGGTTTACTATCATATAGGGCTTCTCATTCCCTTTACCCAAATTAGGGTTAGGGTTCCCCATTTCTCATTAAATAGGGTTTCATGATTACATTATCTGTCTAACCCTTAATTCATTATTCCATACCTCTGAGGCATTCAAAGGTATCATAAATGATTATTCAAGATCATTACTCGCATCATATAGCATTGATGATCATTAATTCAAGGTATGAGTTCATTTCTCATCCTCATCATGGTATGACTACATCATACTCATCATTTGGGCTTAACCCCATTCTCAAGGTACATTAATTAACACTCATCAAAGTGCAACAACTCATTACATATCATTGTAATAGTTTCATAACACACTTCATATGTTTCATATTTGGACATATAAGATTTGGAGTACATCAAGGTATATAAAACCTGAAGTGCTACATGTGATAACTATCATATTTTGATGTATCACTTTCACATCATTTCAAACTCTCTTGAATTAACCATCTTATCTTGTATTAAGGTATTTCCCTTCTTAATACATTCCTCCACTAATCTCTCACCTTTAGCATATAAGGCAAAGGCCACACATTAGAATTGTCCAACTATCTTTAATGGTATGGACTTGTCTAATGATAAAGACATTGCTTATACTTAGGTTGTATATAGTCCACCACATGAAACGTTTCACCTTTATAAGGCCATTCCTTCTATTTCATCATTAAGATTTCTTTATACCCTAATTAAAATTAGGGTTATAATTCATTTTCATATTTCCCAAGATTAGGGCTTTATGCATTATGACTTCACATTATAATCTCATATACCTTCACCCTTCTCAGGGCCTCTCATCACAACATAGTATTAGAACATCATGTGATGTTAATACTTAGTCAGGGTTTCTCATGGAATCACCCTCAACTAGGGTTTCACATGGAATCACCCTCAACTAGGGTTTCTCATGGAATCACCCTCAACTAGTGTTTTACATGGATACACCCTCAACTAGGGTTTCATAAGGATACACCCTCAACTAGGGTTAGAGTTCAATAACCTTGTCAATTAGGGTTTATGTTCATGATTAGGGTTTCATGATCTCTCTACTTAAGGATCATACCCTTAAACACCACATGAATCATATTCTTATATGAATTCATGCTATCATCATCTCAACTTGATTAGGTCATATCAACCCTTCAATTGAGTTCATACAACTATGATTAACATAGTGTACCAAGTCATTTATCCTATAAGAAATTAGGGTTCATCCCTTAATTGGCACTAACCACTTAGGTACTAATGGAGTTTCCACCTTTGTACCTTCATTGACTATCATTACTAATCATCATTGGATCAATGGATCATTCATCATCTTGATTCTCAAGAGATTCAATCACATTGGACCTCCATTACATAAGGTATCCAATTGAATTGGTCAATTGAATCTTCAATTGCAATAGGTACTCAATTAGGTTATTCAATTGGACCTTCAATTGCATTAGGTTCTATATTGGGTTAACCAATTGAACCTTCAATTACATTAGGTATCTAATTGGATTGATCACTTGAACCTTCAATTGCATAACACAACTTGACCTTGAAACCACCTAGGTCTCCAAACGGTTTGAGACCGTTTGCCCAAGTAGGTGAAGACCGTTTGGCCAATTAGGTGAAGACCATTTTGCCAAGCAGGTAAAGACCATTTGGCCAAGTAGGTGAAGACCGTTTGCCAAGCAGGTGAAGACCGTTTTCCCATCCAACCCTTGGATACTAGTGAAATTTCATCAAGGTTTGGTCTATCGAGTTGATCAACACATCAACAATTAATTGCAATGTGATTTGGTACCTTTGGACCTTCAATCGGTCAACCATACTTGACCCCAGACCTCCAAACGGTCTTCGGTGATCCCCAAACGGTTTTGAAACTGTTTGGGCTAATCAACCCAAAATCTCAAAATCAACTCATTGGAATTGCAACACTAATCTCAATTAGGGTTTACCCAATTGATTAGGCTTCAACTCATGACTCATTTGGAATTAATCCATCAAATTTGGTGAGTCATTAACCAACACCATTAGGAACAGTAATCCCAAACGGTCAACGCTTGGTCAACCATCTCAAACGGTTTTGAAACCGTTTGCCCAAAAAGTCGAATTACTCAAATTGAAAATCAGCACTTAATCCAATTAGGTTTCCCTAATTGATTAGCCTTCAACTCACGATTCCTCTGGAGTTAATCGCTAATATTTGGTGAGTCATTAACCAACATAATTAGGAACAGTAATCCCAAACGGTCAATGCTTGGTCAACCATATCAAACGTTTTGAAACCGTTTTCCCAAAAAGGTCAAGTTAATCAGATTGAAAATCAGCACTTAATTCAATTCGATTGCCTAATTGATTAGCCTTCAACTCTAGATTCCTTGGGAGTTAATCCCTAAAATTTGGTGGGTTATCAGCCTCCATAATTAGAAACAAAATTCCCAAATGGTCAACGCTTGGTCAACCATCTCAAATGGTTTTGAAACCGTTTTCTCCCAAACGGTTTCAAACCGTTTTCCCTTAAACGGTTTGCTGAAACCGCATAATCAATCAAATTAAAACGATTTGGAGTAGCTATCAAAACCGTTTGGCTTGGTACTTTTCTTTGTATAAGCATCTAGGATGATTTCATCATCCCCTTCCTTCGAACAACCAAGAACAGCAACCGTTCTTTATGGAAATTGCAGCAAAGAAACAAGAGTGTAGCAAATTAAAGAAAACAATCAACACAGTATAGAGAATTGATGCAATATCAATGATTAAGGGTTTGAGTTATAAAACCCGCCTCAAATATGATCTCCAAGCTCCATGATACACGGCTCTAATGGTGGATGAAGCTTCTCCAACTATTCCAAGGCTCAACTTCAAGATTTGGAGTGAAATGATCGGCAAGAATTGAAGATTGAGTGAAGAAATGAAGGAATTACACATTTGTTATGATTTTGACCATGAAATAATGAAGAACGAAGATCAAAGGATTAACAACAGGTTGGGGACGTGATACCTGATGTCCTTAGCCTTCTCGGTCGGTTTTGCAAGCAAGGAGAAGAAGTGGGGTCGTAAAAGCCTTTCATTTGGCTTGGAAAAGATACTTTTATAAGAAAATTGAGGAGAGAGAAGATACTTTATAAAAGTCTTTTAATTAAAAAATTGTTGCCACCACTTCCCCCTTGGTTTCTTGCATGCAAGGGCATCTCTATCCCCACCGAACTCCCTTCCATTATCCATGAATTAAGAGAAAAGAAATTAAGCACCTTAACCCTTATAATAAGAATATCCTTATTTGAGTGGAAATTCTTTTTCTTATAATAATGGTGAGTGGAATTTCACCTCCTTAGGATATGCTCGTGTCTTTGCAAGGCTTTAGTCTTATCCACACACATATGAATCCAACCATTTTAATTTTGGTTGAAGGCCCTTTAATTAATACATTCATTTTTGCCCTAAATTGGATTAGGGTTTCACTTAGGATTAAATCTTGATTATTTTAATATCAAGATTCTCTCTCCTCCATCTTAATTCAAATGAGAAGTACCTCTCATTTTCTTTGCTCTACATGATGCCAATAAACATTAGGGACTTTATTGAAGTGGTAAATTGCACATTGAACCCTTGGTTTTGGGTAAATTGCACATTACTCCAAAACTAGGTTTTTATGTACAAACATTGCTTTATCAGCTCTTTCTTAGTGTTCAGGCTTCCATAAGCCATACCTCAGCATAATTTTCACTCTCATGATGCTTCAACACATGAGGAACATATTATCATGCACAATTGCACTTAAACCCCTCAACTTGGGTAATTTGCACTTTAGTCCAATACAAACAACACATTGATTTCAACAATGTTCAAAAAGGATTAGAATTGCAACATAAGTTCCTCTTGAGGCCTAATTACTTTTCATAAGATGAGATTAAGCATTTAATCACATTTCTTAATCAAAACACCTAGGGTTAAAGTATAACCCAGGTCAGGGTTGTTACATAAGTATTGTTAGTTGGAAATGTTCCAACATAAGATAATTGATTAATTCTACAATAAGAAGCTGAGTACCTTAGTGTTACGAAAACTATAAAGGATATTGTATGGATCTAAAAGTTCATATGGATGAACTTATGGGAGGTTTTGAACATTCGTGACCTAGTAGTAATACTGTGATAACAATGGATCTACTAGTTAGACAAAGGAATTTTAGATAGCATACTACAGAACTTCCATCTCATACGAGTTGTCGTACATCGAGGGGATGTGAAACATGCAATATACCAACTTGAAGAAAATGTTTATTACCCTCTATAAAAGCACTTATGTAAAAGAAACATGATGGACATGCTAAGATCACTTGAAATATGATTCGTAGGCGATTGGCTCCAAGTGAAAGTGGGAGTATGTTGGTATAGTATGCCCATATAGCCAATCATATGATGATTGCAATGAGGCATATGATACTTGATTTGATATTGATCATGATGATTTCATCTATTATGTTTTTCTCAGTCATGAGATGATGACACATACACGATATATGTCTAAAGAATGATGTGACTCAAAGACATATGTCCTTAGGATAAGGACTTGAATAATGAGACCATATGTATGATAAGAGTACATACATTCTTGTTATGTCCCTACTTGGATATTACTGTGGAAGCAGTATAGAAAATAGTAATACATAAGATGAGTATGTGTTGACCGATGATAGAGTCTCATTAGTCATGATATACGATATCAAGTCAAGCACACAGATATATGTTATAGAACAATATATGAGACAAGCCCACCGTTGGAGTGATACATGGATACCATGGAATGGTAGTCAAAATCATCTCTTATAGTGATTGTCATGATAGTGGTTCTTAGACCTGAAATCACTACACTCATCACATGTCATTGGGTACACTTTGACATCATCAAACACAATCCTGAAATATGAGTTGTTATAAAGGTAATGATTGGGTGACTTTGACACATGGGGTTTTGACTGTGAGTGATTGATATGGGATTTATCCCTCCTACAAAGGAGTATGACATTCAGGGCCCCTTGATAAGAGAGACTGAGAACTGTATGGCCATACTCATGTAATTCAATATATGATATGTGAACTCAGATGCATCTCAGACAGTCTGCTCTAGGTCAAGGAGTATGGATTGAATGTTGAAGAGGATGACGTTCCATGCCTCGAGTTCAATCTGGATGTCAGTGATAAAAGGAAATATACGATCACGGTAACACTAATCACAGATTGTAGGTTGAAAGTTGTTATCCAACTTTCCTTTTCACTTGGGTAGCACTGATGTACGTCAAGGTACATCTCTTTGCTTGTGAAGTCATAAGTAAGTTATGGACATTCACTGCCAACGTGAAACAGTACCTATAGGGTGACACACATACGATTAACATGGAAGAGGATTTTATCCACAAATTATGTTTATATTGATTACTAAAGTATTTAGGTACTCAATTAAACATTCAATCAATATACTTGACTCAGAATCATCAAGTTCAAGTGTTGAACCTAGAGTGTCAGATTGATTGAGAACTGCATTGACTAAATTCGTGCACAACCTGGACCACCAACAGACTGGTTCACTGGGTGAACCGATCGTCTCAAGGGCAGTGAGACAAGCAGTTCACATGGACCAAATGAGCAGGTTTTGGGTTTTCCAGTTTGTGAGAAAAGATCCTCGTTTCACTTGTTCAATTCAATTGAGGACAAGAATTAATCTTTGCATTATTAGAAACAAATAAGGAAAGTCAACTGTAGGCAAGTCTGGGAAGTGAAATGACCGGTTCAATGAGTGAACCGATCGGTCCACCTACCCAAACAACCGGTTCATTTGTGAAACGTCTGGTTCGTCTACCGTAGTACAATCAGTTCGTGGAAAATCCAGACCCTTCTACTCCCCCACAGATTGGGAACCCTGACCCTACCCTCTACTATAAATATAGGGGTACAGGAGGCTTCTCAGAACACACAACTCAGAACACCAATTGTTCTACAAATTTGTTGTCCTCTCTGGTTCTAGTAACCGAGAGAGACCGAGCAAGTGCCACCCGATAGGGAGGAGGCACAATGAGGGAAAGACAACTGCAGGACAACAACTAGTGGCGGGAGAGTGTGTCAGCGACTAGTACGCTGACAGGAGGGGACGACTCCTTCCAGTCTGTCCTTTAGATGGACTAGAGTTCCCGTTGGTCTGTGTGGACTATATATAGAGGTAGGAGAGTTGTGCCGCTTAAGAGGACGACCGTCAACCACAGTCTGGGTCAAGACCAGGAGCTGCACAAACGTCGTCGAAGACTAGGTGATTGAAGACTATACTAACTGTGAGGTATTGTCATTGAGCAAGCCTCAGGACCAAGTACACCTCTAAACCATCTTTTCTATTGCATAGTTGTTGATGTGATCTACTAGTTATTGGTTTATGTGGTAGGATCAATTTTTGTTTCCGTGCCTATTCTGATCCCAAAAAATCCTACACATGGGGATTGTCCCCTCATGATTTCCATGGACAAGAACATGCTAGGAAGAAGTAAAAACATGGATAACATAGAAAAACTAATGAACCTCCACGCCGACGAAGGGATCTGCAATCAACAATTTATGTCCTCCAAACATGCCCAGAACCTCCCATACATGTAGTTTCCTTTTTGTTCTCCTCTCTCGTGTCGTCTCTATCTTGCAATGGAATAGAACGTCATAGATTAGGTCTGGCTGGACTTCCCTTAAGTCATAGAAGTGCCTTAGGGCAAAATAAATCCTCAATTGTCAGATCAAAACTTGATTTCCAGACTGCCTGATCGGGCAGACTCAGTAGTACCGTGTCTGGGAGTCAAACCTGCTCCGTCTCTGATACAAAGTCATTGGTACCGACTTTAGGACTTGCTAGTACTGAGTCTGGGCACTTTTTGGAGTCTTTTACTGATGTGATTTCAGTAGTACCGACTTGTGTAGTCGGTAGTACCGAGTTTGTGTGACTTTTGTGGTACCTGAAAGGCACACAATTGTACATAAGTACTTGAAATATAATAAATCATTCAAAAATATTAAAATTATACTTATTAGATGCAATAGAGTAACACGAGATGATACTAATAAATCATGCAGAAATTAATATGAAAGTGAATTGTAAGTGTAGAAAAGTCAATATAAAATAGCCTATGAAAAATGAAAAATATGCAGTGCATCAAACTCCCCTAAGCTTAAATGTTTCTCATCCTCGAGAAACACACTCTTGGATCTATTTGAGACAAGTCAACAAAAGGACAAGGGACATGAACTTCATTTCTCAACCACTCCCACTTGACGGTTCCTAAGCCGACCTTCATTGATCACTGAACAATCAACTGCTCTATAGCGATCAAAAATTTCCAGTTAAGCTGTCCACCCTTAGATCAATGAAAACTATTAAGAGAGCAGTTAACATCATAATCAATCAGGCATATGCTTGGTGCATTATATGATTCCCGATTCTACATTGCTCTTTCCTAACTACCAATCTACTTGGAAGAAGCTCTCCATATACAAATTAATGAGGAGAAAAATCATATAAGTGGCCTACCAATAAGAGAAATGAATGGTATGAAATGGGTGGCAATTGAAGAATCACAAGTACATCCAAATCATTTTTGCAAAAAAAAACATGATGAACCTATATGGTGCAAAATGCATGAGTCCTAATGCCTACTTTATTGGAAGAATGTACGTTTCCCTAATTTTTTTCAAAGTTGACGACATCCTTTCTCCCTTGACTATAAAACATTAGAAAACTTTTTTTTTCATTGGCCCACTGTTTTATCATGATGGAATGTTATGCTTGGGATTTACTAAATATCATTCATTTTTTTCTAAGGGTATGGATGTGTATCCCTGCACTCAAATTTTGAAGGAAAATGATACCCACATGATATAGAAATGAATGATGAAAAAGTGCATGCAATCTACATGTAATTATTTATGCAACTAGAATGATGTGTACATAAATTGTTGAAGTACACAACTTGGTATATTTTATCATTTTTTTAATGGATACAATAAAAAAAAATTAACTATCATGTCACCTAACTATGCTATGCAATGCAACAAGAGAAAATAATTTGTAGTACTTGTTCATCATAAGGTGGTGAGTCAATAAATGTGCGGAGGATGGGTGGAATCACATAACTAAGAGACAAAGCCTTTCATAAATTTATGATATGTCCCTCTCTAATAACCTATGAACATGGTAACCTTAGGATTTATTTTCTTAATCTTCAATTTAAGGCCCCCTTATATGTTTAATTAAATCAAGCTCCAACCCCATCTTCATCCACATTTCATGAATAATTAAGATGTCCATTCATATCTTTTTTTGCTCAAATGTCCATTCATATCAATTTTCCTTAAGCTGACTAGATCATACACTTCCTCTAGGTGAGATTACTCAAGTACTCACAACTAAACCCACAAAAAGATTTTCAATTTCCATTGCTATTTTGAAAGCACGCATGATAATTTCCAGGAACAAACAAAATTTAAGATCCACTTTACACTAGATAGATTGTGGATCCTACAAATTACCAAAATAAAAGCTAAAAGCAAGTAAAAAGGCAAGATAAAGCCGTTCCAACACCTACCTCCCCTAAGCTTGAATTTGACCATGTCCTCATAGTAAAAAAAATCCAAACCTAGAGGTGGAACAGGTATACCACATGCTCTGTAGGGTGGTGGAGGTGGATGATTGGTGGATCTTTGTATCAAGTTATGCAAGAAAATATCCCTCTTGTTGGTGCCTCTAATTTGTGTCTTTTTTGCATCAAGATATGACATAATTTCTCCTTCTTTGAGCTTTGAAAATTAGTGCCCATCAGAATGTGTATCCCTGATGTAGATAGCTTCTTCTTATAGCTTTAGTCACCTTTTTACTGAAAATTTGTAGTATACTGAGTTTAGACTCGGTAGTACTGACTTTAGACTCAGTAGTACCGACTTTGGTCCATGTTCTAGGTGATTTCCTAGAAAAAAATTGGCAGTACCGAGTTTGGACTTGGTAGTATCAACTTTCTGCAAAATTTGTAGAATTTTAGATGATAAAGAGTCGGTGGTACCGAGTTTGCACTCGGTAGTATCGACTTTCTGTAGAATTTGCAAAATTTTCATTAATAAGGAGTCGGCGGTATCGAGTTTGGACTCAGTAGTACCGACTTTGACCTATCTGCACACCAAACAAGAGCATCAAAGTATCTTCCTTACATCAGATAAAAATCTAACAAAATAAGATGAAATGTAACTAAGATAAACACTTAAAAATAGTAAATGACAAAAATAAAATTGGGTTGCCTCCCTAGAAGTGCCCTTATTTAATGTCCTAGGCTCTACATGAATGGACCTCCTCATCCCAGGTTGTCTTGAGATGGTGGTGAAGATCATCCGAAAGTCTAAACTCCACTCTATCATCATCTATCCTGAGTGTCAAATAGCCTCTCCCAATTGCAGTGACCACATCGGTCGTAGCTTGTAATGACCTTACTAACAACATCTCAGATCCTTGTATCTCATGCATGTCCATAACCACAAAGTCAACAAGAAAGATGAACTTGTCGACTTTAACCAAAACGTCCTCGCATATCCTGTATGGCCTCACAATAGATCCATCTGCCAACTCGATTGTCATAGATGTCCTTGTTGGTTCTTTCAATCCTAACTTTTAGAAGGTGGTAAGAGGCATGGGATTAATGCTAGCTCCCAAATCAAATAGTGCCTGATTGAAATGTTTGCCACCTATAGAACATGGGATGTAAAAACATCATGGACCCTTCCTTTTCCTTGGCATCTTCCCTTTGATCAGTGCGCTTATCACCTCATCAACATGTACAATATTTGTGTCTTTGATCCTCCGCGTTTTGTTGATGATATCTTTCAAATAATCTCCCATAAGAAGGAATTTGCTCTATTGCCTCCACCAATGGAAAATTAATGTGGAGCTTCCAGAAGATGTCTAGGAACTTTTTGAACTATGCTTCCTTTTTCCTTGGCTTTATACTATCAGGGTATGGCACATATGGTGTAACACCCCAATCTTATTATGCAATTGTTTTTCAATATATTTAATTCCTTGCATGCTCTTTTTCTAAATAAAATAATTTTTGAGGACTTAAATGCAAATTGCCCATGTTATTTTTTCAAATTCATTTTATTATGTCCAATTGTTCTATTATCCTTGTTTCATATAAAGAAAATGTTTTCATTTATATCTATGCTCTTTTATTTAAGAAAATGAGAATAAATGCTTTTATGTCAAATGTTCTCTCTCATATGGTAATTAGTGAATTACATGTTTAATTGCTTGCTTAATGGCCCCCATCTTGTTAATTGAAAAGAAATAATATTTAGTGCACGTTTTCATATCTTAAAATTCTTATTTGATAAATTAATGGCTTTATTTACATTTAACATGGTCATTTAAGTGCACATTGTGGTTTTTGCTATTTTAGGCATAAAACGTGTACAAGAAGTAAAACTAATTTAATGGGAATGTTCTAGACACTCTAATGCACTTATGGTCAAAATTTGAATTCATTTGACCATGTTTGACCCTCCAATTAATTTGAGAGAGGTTTTGAGTATAGTATGACCAAGATTTGAATGAAATCTCATTTATGCAGCCGATTTAAGCTATAGTTCATTCTAATTGCATTTGTCACACGCTACTTCATCTGTTTTATTCTCGCACGCATCTTCAGCCCTTAGATCAGGATCCAACGACACGCTAGTCTTCTTCTTCCTCTGTTTTTCTCGCAAGCTAAGGCCATTTCACATGCCGTTTTCCCCCAACTTCGTTCTCACTCCACAATCCACCGTTTCACTTGATTTCTTCACCAATGACTCCAACTCATCACCCCGATCCGAGCAAGCCCTTATTCGCCCCCTCTCGCTTATTGTAGGCGAAATGCCCAATATAGGGCTCACACTCCCCCTTACACAGACAACCTCCTAGCCTCCTTCACCGCCACCTAAACGCTCAGAGAGCATCGCCAAGCTCCGAGACTCCCTCCTCCACTACCAATTTTGCCGCGAGAGCCCCGGCTCTCCCTGACCTGCTCGACCTCCCTTATTCGACGACGCGAGCTTCTCCCTACCCCCAACAGTGCCTCCACCATAATTCCTTCTCTGGTAAGCATATACCATCCCTCACGGTGCTTTTCGCATCATTTCTTTGCTCCGATCTTGTCCCAGTTTTTGTACCCTCAAGGTCACCTTCATGGTGCTTATTGACGCACAACTCCGTCATGCTCTAGGCTGCCCATGGCCACGGATAACTCACCTTTGGCCTCGATGGACCGCGCCATGACCTTCCCCTGTGTTTTCTAACTCGCATTCGTGGATTCTCAGCTCAGAACCAGTGATTTCAAGTATCCGAGATCCTCCCCTATTCTTGCTTTGCGGCGGAGCATTCCTGGAGCTCCCGGCCACCGTGAGACTCCATCTTGGGCTTGTCGAATTTGTGTGGCAACCAGGATGGCCACTGTGCTCTTGGTTGTCCCTGTTGGACACTGCTTCACGATCTCAATCCTAGGAGTCGAGGATCGGCTGCTGCTCTCCTGCCATGATGCGAAGGGGAGCAATCCAGGTCACGAGATGACCATGGTGCCCCCACGAGTGCAATCAGTTAACTGATCGCCCAAGGGTACTATAGGTATTTTGACATTCGATTTGTTCTCCATCGACCGTGCGAGTTGTTTTGTCTTAAATGACAATTTTACCCCCACTTGTTTAATTCATGTGTCGTGCATGCTAGGGTTGTTTCGGTATTTCATCTTTTATTTACATCGAAATAATCACAGATTTAAATGATGCCACGCTATGGTTTCCTAATTTCTGGTTCGTCCAGAGTGCAAAATTCATAACTTTTGCATACGACCTCAGAAAAATATAAATAAATATATTTTGGAATGGATTTTCAATAAGGAATCTGATTTCTTGGTTTTTATCATCTTATTTCTCTATTTTCACATCTTAATTTTTATATGAACAAATTAGGGTTTGATGTTGTATAATGAATGATAAACATGCTATTTTCAAGTGTTTAAGGGAACCCAATCTGTCAAACAGGGTTTGACTTAGGTGTTTTAGATCAAGGTAAGCGGGCCATGCCCTTGGCATAGTAAACTTGATTTATTGAATGATTATGATAAGTTTATGCACTTTATGCTAAAGTCATGATTAATGCATGTTTTCTTCAATGTATATGATTATTGGATGTTGATGGTTATAATCTAAGTCTAAGAATAGAAATCACATTAAGATTATGAATTATGATTAAGATACATGAAACCAAGATTAAGAGGGAAGAGATTCCCATCCATTCTTAAGAGGGAGAAATCCCAACTATGTTCAAGAGGGAGAAATCCCATTAAGATAAAGTTTAAGTTATTAAGAAGATAATTAAGTCTAAGAAAGTTCATGGTTAAGGGAATTCGATTTATATTTATATGCACCTTGTTATGGGCTTTCCGAGCATTATGGGCTTTCCGAGCAATTATGGGATTTCCGAGCATTATGGGCTCCTTATGGGGCATTAAGAGAGGAGCATATACTTCTAGTCAAGTTCTTTATGTAAAAGATCCCGAGAAATGATTAATGTTAATGCATGTTCATGTTTATGTCAAATCAATTTATATGTTATTTTTTTTTAGGACTAAGGTGACCAAGAGTTATATTCGTAGATGACGGTGCCTAGGGTTGCACTGAGTCAGACGGAGGGCGAAGGCCGAGGCGATCAGGGAATTCCAGGCGAAGAAGGTGATGGGGATCCTACGCAGTGTTGGAACTCCATCCCGCTGGGGGCGACGGGCCTGCAACTCAACTTTGCATCTCGAGACAAGGGCGTAGCCGGGCAGGAAGACGATCTTTCGATGACTGCGATAGAAGGTTCAATGGACGTTGATGACGCAAGGGGACCATCCCTCTTCCCGCCGCTATCTAGGGGAAGTGGTGAGAAAGATACTACTACTACACATGATGCTCGTCCTTCATACAAGGATGCGATGAAAGGCACCACGAATGGGAATCCACACGGATTCATCCACATTGACGCAGACACATGCGGGGTGGCGCTGCAAACCTCAGACATAGAAATACTGGCAGATCAGGGGTTCCCCTCCTTCCGAGTCCGGAAGGAAGCCCTAGAAGACCTGTTGAAACCCTGGATGTATACCGTCGTCATGAAACTCCTGTCCTGCGAGATAGGGTATCTCACCCTGTGCGACAGACTGAAAGCTTTATGGAAACCTTTGGGGGGGGTTCAATCTCATCGACACTTCCAATGATTTTTTCATTGTTCAACTCCAGGCGGAGGAGGATTATGTGAACGCTCTTGCTGGAGGTCTGTGGCCTATCTTTGGGTATTATCTCTCTTTCCAACGCTGGACCCCGACTTTCAATCCGGAGATTGCTACTCCTCCGCCGGTGGTGGCCTGGGCTAGAATACCAAACCTGCCCATACATCTGTACCAGGAGGCGCTACTCAAGGAGATTAGGGATACACTGGGAAAAACTATAAAAGTATACATGAATACCAAGATGCAAAGGAGGGGAAGGTTCGCTCGGATCACAGTCAAACTGAACATGGCGAAACCTTTGGTACCTGTCATACTGGTGGATGGGCTAAAGTATAGTATTGAGTACGAGAACATCCCCTACATATGCTTGCATTGTGGGATAGTCGCGCATGCTGAAAAGGACTGCCGTATTCGACGTGAGGTGGAGGCAGCAGCCATGAGAGCCAACGTGGAGACGGGTAACCTTCTTCCCCAAGAAACCCCAAGGAAGGAAGGGTTCTCAGAGTCCATACATGCAAAACCGATCCCAAGGAAGACGAGGAAACAGCCAGCAACAGCTCCTCCGCCGACTAAGCCTGGACCGGCATCGAACATGTTCCAAAATCTTGAGGACTTGGATGAAGACGAGCAAGTGCATGAAGTCATTGATGCGGACATCATGGCAGCTAGGGTTACGGGTGGAACAGACTGGAGTGTGAAGAAGAAGCACTGGAAAAAGACTGTGAGGCCTAATAGCACCGTCCAGGAGCCCCTTAGGCAGGAACCAGCCATAGATCGTCCCCCCAGTACATCCTAGAATCGTGAGGCCAATCCTAATCACACTACAGCAATTCCGACCGGAGATGAGGTCCTGAATGGCCGGGACAACACCCAGCGCCCCTTCTCGTCGATACCCTTTCATATGGGTGCTGCAACGGAATGGAGTGGCTCGTACGTATCCTACAGAAGCCCATCGAAGAAATCAGCAGGCATTCACCTCCGGAATCGAAAGGTGATTGGCACAGGGGATCCAGGACGGGCACCAATGAGGAAGCGAGGGAAGCCCTCCTTACTCTAGGATCTAGAGAAGGAAGCACAGGAGATGGGTAGCACCACCCTTGTCGAAGGTTCTCAATTAAAGTTCTGTGTTGGAATGTACAGGGTGTCTGTGATAAAGACACCCAAAATACGATTAAAGATCTAGCTAACAGATATAAAACCTCGATGGTTAGTCTTTTTGAAACTCGCTATAGCGGCGCAAGGGCGATGAGTGTTATCAAGAAGCTTGGATTCCCCCAATCTCATAGAGTGGAGGCGGTGGGATTCTCGGGTGGCATTTGGGTGCTATGGAAGGAGTCTGTCACCCTAGAAATTCTGTACTCTCACAAACAATTCATCCATTGTAGAGTGGACAACTCTCTCCTTCTCACTTTCGTCTATGGCGGCACGACGAGAATCTCTCACAGGTTTCTTTGGAATCACCTCGTTAACCTGTCTTCCTCCATTAGTTCCCCTTGGGTGGTGGCGGGGGATTTTAACGTGGTGATGTTTCCTTCTGAAAAGTTTGGTAGCTCGTCCTTTGATAGTGCTAACAACTTCGATTTTGTGGATGCAATGCAACAGTGCGGGCATCATGATCTTGGAGCGGATGGCGCCAGGACGACGTTTCGGTGAGGCCTGCTCCATGAGCGGTTAGATAGAGCTTTGGGCAATACGGCATGGATGGAGTCCTCCATGGTAGGGCCGGTGTCGGTGCTCGAGAAGAATCACTCAGATCACGCGCCACTCCTCCTCTCTTCTGCTGTGACTGGGGGTAGGAGGAAACCCATGCAGCGCACGCTAGCTAGCTGGAACGTGAAGGAGGGGTATCAGCAATTTCTTCACAAGAACTGGGATACCACAGTTCCCTTTGTTGCTGTGGGTTCAAGCTTCATCCAGAAGGCCTCGATTTGGGCAGCCCGTGGAAGGAAGGAGGACAACAGACAAAAGGACCGACTGGGGAATCAAATACGCTAGAATCAATTACAACTTTCTCTTCACTATGACCCCATCATCGCCAGGAACACGGTGGACATCCAGGCGGAACTAGATGCCATCCTGAGAAGGGAGGAAGCTGACTGGCAACAGAAGGCTAGATGTGACTGGGTGGCGCTCGGTGACAACAATACGAGCTTCTTCCACGCCACTGTCAAAGAAAGAAGACGGCACAACAAGATTATGAGGCTCAAGAATGGTGTTGGTGATTGGGTAGAGGAAGGTGAAGATCTAAATAAACTTGTTCTTGATTTCTTTGCTAACGTGTACCAGGAACGCCCTTCACCTGTGAGGTGCCTTGCCTGCTCATACTTTATTGGAGCTTTCCATCCGTTGTCGACCCAGGAGGCAACTGTAGTGTAGAGCACACCAAGTGCAGACGAGATATGGCGCACTCTCTGCTCCATGGTACCACTGAAGGCGCCTGGTCCAGACGGCATCGACGTTGGTTTCTTGCTACACAATTGGAGCCTACTTCAACAACAAATTGTTCGGTTCATCCAGGCTCCCTTGAATGGGTCCAAGCTTGAAGCAGGCTGCACCAACTCCACGCTGGTGTTAATACCCAAAGTCCTCCATCTGGAATCCTGTAGCCAGCTCAGGCCAATTTCCTTGAATAATGTCTGCACCAAGCTTCTATCGAAGGTGATCGCCACTAGAATAAAGCCTTTTATGTCGAGGTGGATCTCCCCTTTCCAGTCCAGCTTTGTACCTGGGAGGAAGATCGGGGACAACGTCCTTCTTGTTCAAGAAATCATTAGCTCCATGGAGTCCAAACAACGCCACAAGCATTACATGGCTCTCAAGCTGGACCTTATCAAGGCCTTTGACAAGATGAGTTGGCAATTCGTGGAGGACACTCTACAAAGAACTAGAATTCCACCTTCAGTGATTTCCATCATCATGCAGCTTCTCAGATTGGGGAAATCCTCAGTTCTCTGGAATGGCAATATCATTGGCTCCTTTAATCCTACCTGTGGTGTAAAGCAAGGAGATCCCTTATCTCCTTATCTCTTCGTTTTGTGCCTAGATCGATTAAGCCAATTTATTGTGGATTTGGTAGCAAAAGGCAAATGGAAACCAGTTACCCTCACAAGGCAGCGTCTGTCATTTTCCCATGTTTGCTTCGCGGATGATATCCTTCTATTTGGGGAGGCCAACCCCAAGCAGGCCCAGGTCATCAAACGGTGTCTCAGGAGGTTCAGTACTGCCTCAGGGCAGTTTCTATCTACAGAGAAATCTTCTATCTTCTTTTCCACCAACACTCCAAGGAATGCTAGATCGAGGATTGGTCGTATTCTGGGAATGAAAGAAACCTCCAATATTGGGCGCCATCTTGGGGTCCCGATCACACACAAGTGGAAGAGCAAAGAACACTTTTGGTTCCTCCTTGAAAGAATCCATGGAAGGATTTCGAGCTGGAAGCACCGGTTTTTATCATTGGCAGGTCGGGTCACCCTCTCTAAATATGTCCTCCTTTCACAAGCATGTTATGCAATGCAAATGGCTATCCTTCCGTGCTCGGTGGCGGAAAAGATAGATCAATTCACTCAAAATTTTATTTGGAGCAGTTCTCACACCGCTTCCAAGGTCAGCTTGGTCGCTTGGAGCAAAATCACCCTCCTAAAGAACTTGGGGGGCCTGGGCATCAAACCTGCGCGTGACTTCAACAAAGCGCTTGTTGACAAGCTAGCCTGGAACTACACACTGAAGATGGACATTCCATGGATACATCTCATGCAAGCAAAGTATGGTGGGCAAAACGTACATAGCAAGGGGGGCTCTCATACATGGAGGGGTATCAAATTGCTGTTACCTTTTGTAATGTCTAACTCGAGAATAGCATTGATTTCGGGCAACAATTCTAACACCTGGACCGATCCTTGGGTTGGGGAGGGTCATCTCCCACAACTGAAACCTGGTTTGGTGATCCTCGACGATATGAATGATCTGAAGGTCGAATGTCTTGTTCTGGATGAGGGCCACTGGGACGCTGAGTTCCTAAATCATTGGTTCAATGAGGGAACTGTGGAGGAGATCCTGTGCATGCCTCTGCCTAGGCAGGAATATGGGGAGGATCGAAGGATATGGACATTGACTACGGATGGGTTGTTCACTACTGCATCAGCATATAGAAGCCTCACCAATGAGAGTCCTCTCAACCAAGCAGTGGTAGTGTGCTCTATCTGGGACCAGCCGATTCAACATAGAGTCAAGATGCATTTGTGGTTAATATATCATAATAGATTGCTCACAAACGAGATGCGTTCGATCCGGAAGATGGCTGTAGATGACCTATGTCCTCGATGTCTCCAGGTTACGAAGTCGGTCCTTCATGCCATAAGGGACTGTCTGGTAGCCAAAGCCTTGTGGATGAAACTGCTACCCAACGAAGCAACTCTCTTCTTTCAAAGTACACAAACGATGGACTGGATTGCATATAACCTCAAAGGGTTGAAGAAAGTTCTTGATTGGCCTCAGATGTTCGCCATGGGTTGCTGGTGGATATGGAAGGCTAGGAATGCCTTTGTCTTTGATCAGCGTGACATTCCTCTAGCAGTACTAGTGACGAACTGCGGATCAGATGCTCGTACTGCTAAGTTGGCCTTCTCACATTCTGCTAAATCTCTTACTCCACCTTCTGGGCACGAGATTTCTTTTCTTCCAAATAGTGACGTTCTCATCCATGTGGACACCTCCATTAATAAAGCTCAGAGCCTAGTAGCCACGAGCTTAGTGGTGCGATCTAGAGCAGGCAGCTGGATCATCGGGAGATGCTGGAAAGGCAAGGGCTCTGATCCCATGTGAGGGGAACTGATGGCGTTCAAACATGGGTTAGAGTATCTTTCTGAACATCATCAGGCTGGTTCCATCCTTACTGATTCCAATAAGGCAGTCACCTGGATATCTGAGATAAACTCCACACCTGGGAAGTACATGTTGCTATTCCAAGCTATCACAAAGCTTCTACTAGAAAACTAGTCTCCTCAGGTGTATTATGTTAATCGGAGCCAGAACAAGCTTGCAGATTGGTTAGCCAAGAGATACCTCAAACAGCCATCCAGTGTTGCGGATTGGCCTGTGTGCCCGCACCAACTCCAAGCCATCCCAGAAGACAAAGTCTCAACACCCCCTTTTTTGCTTTCTTCATCATATGTAGTGAACAATAACTTGTAACCAGCTTAAGCTGGAGTCCCCAAAAAAAAATTATATGTTATTTTTATGCTTTATAATATGCCAATGTCGCTTACTTACCATGTTTGTTTTCCTTTGCATGGCTGGGAACGAGATGTCCGCAGAAGTTGGAGCTAAAGGGAAGGAGACCTCTTGAGAAGATTCCAAGGATCTAAGATCTTAGCAGTTGTTGCCTGGTGGGACGTCCATCTATGGAGATCCTATCTTTTTCATGATTATCTAGTTTATGTTTAGTATACCTTTAGAAGCACGATGTAGCTTTCTTTCTAAGAACTCATGTATGAATCTATGTTTCTATGAATGCCAAGTGTTGTTTATTTCTTTATATGAGATCATGCATGTGACAATCCCTCCCTGATATGCCAAGTACCCCACATTATGGATAATGTTGGGGATTAGGATGTGCTTCTGCTAGTTATGTATGAAACACTAGGGAGGGGTGTTACATATGGCTTCTCTGCTCGCTTATGTGGGGGAATATATGGCACTTTATGACCCCCCCCCCCCAGTTTTCTTTATGACCCCTGTCTGGAGTAGAAATCGGCACATCCTCTGTGGGTGATGTCACTGGTGATTATTCTTTCTGAATTGTGGGTGCCCCTTTATTAATTTGATTGTTTCACTGTGTAGTACAACCTTCACCTACTCTTGTTGAATAGGCACCCTCTCTGGAACTATAGTCGGTGATTTAACAAGAATGGAACCTTGAAGATCTCTATCCACTACCATTCTACATCCTTATGGTAATCCAAATATACTACAAGGAAATGGGACTTTAGGCACATACTCCCAATCAGACTCCTGAGTGTGTTTCTTGGGTGCCTCCTTTGTATGATGTGCTCACTCTTTGACTATAGAGATGAATTTTTCTTGGTCAAGTTGATGGGTTACAACTGCATTCCCAGGTTCTCCTTGCTGAATAGACATCTTCAAGGAAGATACTTCTGTTGCTATCTGAGAAATTTGATATTCAATGTTGTGGATTCAAGCACCTTGGTTTTGCAGATCCCTCTGTGTTTGACCCATAAGTGCATCATTTTGGCTCACAAGATTCCCTAACAAAGTCTCAAAAAATGTCAACTTGCAAGGGCCCCAGTCCTGGTGGTAATGCTAGTGCATGTACATGCAATCCTCTTCTTCACCTACAGACTTTACAACCTTCTGACACAATTTTGTAGCAATGAGATCAAGCTTCTCATTCAATGTCAAGATAACATTAGATTCTTCAACACTTTTAATGGTTGTTGGATGTTATCTTTCTTCACCCCATGACTAGTTCCTAGCCATGTTCTTCAGGATCTCATGACATCTAGAAGACTTGTTGTTCAAGAAAAATCCAGACCCTGCATTGTCCAGAGTGGTCCTCTCACCCTGATGTGGGCCATAGTAGAAGGTTTTTCCATGGCCATGTAGATCTATACCATGGTGAGACACCTTTCGCAGCATCTTGTGAAAGTGCTCCCTAGCCTCATAGTATGACTCTTCAGCATGTTGCTTGAAGTTTTAAATCTTCTGTGTCAATTTGTTCGTCTTTTGTGGCAGAAAATAACACTCAAAAAGCATCTATCATCGGGTCCCATGTCTCTATGGATTCCGGCTGAGGTTATAGAACCAAGACTTAGCACTGTCGGGCAAGGATGATGGAAACAATGTTATGTATATCATAGCAGTAGGAACTTTGTTTATCTTCACCATGTCACAGCTTTCAATGAAATTGCTGATGTGAGTCATTAGGTCTTCAGTACTCTGGCCATGGAAATCTTGTTTCTGAACTAACACCACTATCCCAAAATCAATCTTGTAGCTTCCCACATTTATTGCTTGTCACTTGATTGGCCCAAGCTGAGCTGTTGAATATGACACCTTGATCTTCTCCCATATGGTTTGTTCTTCTTCTGCATCACCCATACCTTCTGATTGTAGATTTTTTGCGGAAAATCAGTGGTTCTTGTTTGAACCATGCACTAGTACTTGAAATTTATAAATATAATGTGAGAACAAGATACTCATTATTGAATTAAGAAAATGTCTACCATTCAACTTTTGAAGAATAAAAAGAAAAATAAAGAGGATGTCCTAGAGCGGTCGATTACAACACTCATAGTGTTTAAATATGTTGTTTCCCTAGAAACGGCACCAAAAACTTGACACGACTAAACTGTTTGTGTAAAATGCAAGCGTATGTGTTGAAGTAATATAGGCCAAAGTGGCCCAGATATTGAACTCGGGGAAATATAATTCAAGAAACTACTACAAACTACTTTTGATAATCTAATACAAAGAAAACTTTGATTTGAGAATTATTAAACTAATTGCAAGTAAGAAAACTAAATTGATGGTTTGTGATCACAATGAGAAGAAATTCTCTAGGACTACGGTTTCACCATCATTGACACTACAATTTTAATCTAAGATTAATATATTTTTCTCCCACTCCTGGACATAGAGTATGTAGCAAGAATTACCCACTTCCGTGGTGTAATTCACTACCTAACCTAACACTGACCCACTCCCGTAGTAGTTTTGAAATTAGTTAGGTGCTTTAGCGAAACCTCTGGGTAATCTCCTCACATTCGTAAGCCATCTTTCCTAAAGGGTGATATAGAATGTGTGTTACTATGGATTTCCAATCCTTAATACTCCTCTTGAAGTTATCAAGGATCTAATTAATCACCTATAGTGCACAACATAGATAATTCAAAATTATTTCATAGCAACATGCCCAATAATAAGGAGAAAACAATATATTAATGCAAAAGATCCATATATAGTGTACGACTGGGCTACTCCTGGGTCCGAAAGAACACGACGGTTAGCCCCTCATGATTTCCATGGATAAGAACATGGTAGGAAGAAGGAAAAATGTGGAGAACATAGAAAAATCGATGAACCCCCTAGAGAAACGTGGTTAGGATGCTCCACGCCAACGAATGGATCCGCAATCTGCAATATCTTACCGCTGAACATGCCTGGAGCCTCCCGAATGTGCAGTTCTCCTTGTCATTCTCCTCTCCCATGCCGTCTACATCTTGCAATGGATTAGAACGTGATAGATTAGGTCTGGCTAAACTTCCCTTAAGTCATAGAAGTAACTTAGGGTGAAGTAAAACCTCAACCGTTGGACTAAAACTTGATTTCCAGACTGCCTGATCGGGCAGACTCAGTAGTACCGACTTTGGAACTTGGTAGTGCCAGTTTAGGAGTCAAATATGATCTGTTTCTGATGCAAAGTCAGTGGTACCGACTTTTGGACTCATTAGTACTGAGTTTGTGCACTTTCTGGAGTCTTTTACTGATGTGGTTTTGGTATTACCGACTTGTGCAGTCGGTAGTACCCACTTGGTGCAGTCGGTATACCCATTGTTCTTGGGATCAGTCAACAACACCTTTGACTGCTGACTTGGCCTCACCCGATTGGGCCAAGTCAGTTGGGCCCCTCTCTCTCGACTATTGTGGATGATTTGGCTTTTCTTTATTTTCTTATTGATTGATTTTACAAAATGCATAACTATTAATCCCTAATCAGAAAAATATGTATAAATAGTCAATAAAATGAGAAAAATGTAAGCTTTATTTTGGCAAAGGTTTTGTCACCTGAATCCAATGTTTTATAATGAGTAATTTTAATAGATCTGATTAATAAGTTAATAATTGTATAATTCGTAACTATTAAACCCTTGGGCCAAAATTAAAAGTAAAATATGTTCTAGACTCAGAAAAGTATGATCTATCTATTAAAAATAAATTGGATGCATGGTTTTGAGTTTTTCTAAAAAGTATTTTTGAGGATGATTTAATTGACGAAAAATCACCAAAACTAATCCTAGAAGTCAATATCTTCAAAATACATCATATTATATGTTATTTTGACCAGAAAATCCTAACTAAGTTGATGGTGATGTTTTAGAGACCTAAATTTGTGGTTTGTAGAAAAAGTCGACAACTTTAGGGTTTTGAGTTCTTAATGAATGCATATAATGGTAATACATGAATATGGTTATTATAATAGGATCTCTGGACTCTAATCTTGCTTAGGATTTTGGAAAGTGTATTAGACTATATGAGAAGTATGTATGATTACATCTCCTATTATTTCTATATTGAGCAATCTCTAATCCAACTCTCATTGTATGTTAGAATCTCCTATTTTTCTTTATTGATCAATAACCTAAATTGTCTTTCTCTTGGTCCTACAGACAACAACCTAAAAACCATATCTTTTCCTTTTGAAAATGATGTTTCATATGAAGTACCCTAGTTGTTGCTAATATTGTGATCATAATATCTTATTGACTTTCTTTTGAAATCTTTATTATACCTTGTGCAACTCAATTTTTTGTTATATGCCCACTTTGAGGTGGTTGATAATGATGATCACTTATGCGGTGATTAATTTGTAAATCCGACTATACTTTTTACTTGCCTCTCTATTAAGCATGTTGTGTGACTCAGTGGCCCTAGAGTAATATAATTTGCATTGGTTTTGGGTTATGTGCCCTTGTTTCTTATTTTGGGATGGTGGTTATGTGCCCCATACCCGGGTTTCAGCTTTATGGGGGTTGGCCCAAATTTTTAAATATATTGGGAGTTTGGTTATGTTCCATTCTCTATCACGTTTCAACTTTATGAGGGTTGGCCGCCAATTGTTATTTATGTTGTTCTAGTGCTATGCTTATCTCACATACATGCAGGTTGTTATGGGTTTTGTGCCCTAACAATATTTTGTGTGCTTTTGTGGCACCAATTTTATTATTTTTTTAATGGCAAGTATCCCTTTTATCATATGTTTGAGATTCTTTCCTTTTATGCCCGATTGGGTAGTTCTTATCTTTTTGCATGGGAAGCCTTCTCTACTTGTTGTACCTTTTCCTTAAAATATAATGCTCAATTTCTTTTTAGCATGCTCATACCATCGTTTTGTTGATATCCTTTTTTCTTTTCCTTTTATGGGGTACGCTTCCAACCCCAAGTGTTGGTCAAGGAGGAGGAGATCTAGGAGGACCTAGACCACAACAAGGATAGCTGACTTCTTGGGAGACCTTGCTTAAAATTGTTAGGTGATCCTCAGCTAGTTCTACATATGTTATTAGTTTTCCTTTATGTGGAAACACATCCCACTATCACACAGACAACGAGGTGTTACGTGAAAACGTGCGGAAAACCCCATAAGACACTATTTACCAAAAACACGGGTTAATTAAAACCGATTGCCAAAAGTAGATAAACTGAAAAACTATTACATTCCGATCCCATCATGTAAGAAAATAGGTTATATAAACATTTACAAGCCTTGATACGTGTCCACAGCTCCGGAGAACAGCTGTCTATCCATCACAATAGTTCATCACATGTTATATATACATAACGGCCCACATCCGGCCAGCATCAGGGTATACAAACCATCAACAGTCATACATCATGAAACAACGTCAAAATGCTCCCAAGGACCTGAGAGTACAGGGATGACTCTAAGACTCTACTACAAAATGACCAAAACAATAGCATGTCCATCTCTTGCCTTCTACTGCTCGTCTTGCTGCTTGGCCGCAACTCCGCGACCACCACCACGTCTAGCTTGAACACCTAAAAAGGTTATAAACCAGCGGGGTGAGACACACAGTCCCAGCTAGAAACATAACTCCCCGCCAAAACTACAAACCTCAGAAAGATTAAAGCAATAGCAGTAGATAACTGATAAAAGGTACAACAAGAGCAGTCTATATAGCAAAGCTTATTCATACCATCATGCTTACCAGATGTACGGAAGGCATATCACCAATTATCTCTTTATGGAACATGATTGACAAGATAAGATTTATAAGATCTTACTACATAACATGAGGGACGTATAAGCATCTACAAGTATAACAGAATTAACTACGCAAGCAAGGCCTCAAACAATGTTTCGTGTTTTTCCTTAAGCAGTAGATACTATTTGGCTGGATTACGTATTCTTATGCCCTGAGGAAGTGATCCGTACCGCTCAAATCCAACTGACGGCTGTGAAATTCGGAGCCGGTGCCATACAAGGTCAATGGAAGATCCGGACTCCATGACCTCCCACCTCGTGGTCAGTGCACAAGTACAACACAAGCAGGACCACAGTCTCATGCTTAAGTGGCCTCAGCCACAGGGTCAGCTCCCGTAGGCTACCCTCTGTCTAGCCTGCCTCGGTACAAGTCTCGGCGCTAGTGAAACTAAGCCACGAGCCTGTTCACCGTGCTCTGAGCCATGAACACATTCATGCTCCCATATCACATATCTTGAGCCATGGGCCTATTCACCATGCTCTATACATATCTCGAGTCTGCAACCACAGCTGCACTCGAATCCTCACTATTTTAGGCTAGGAGAAACCTCCCATATTCAACAATATGCGCTCTGGGTTAACCCGCAGGAGAACCCGTTTCACCATCACCAACTTCTAACAATGATGGATCTATAGCCAGGGCAAACTACATGACATGTTCCACTGTGATTAGTTAGTATATTTTAAGTGGATTATTGAGGCAACCAAATTGTATAGCATGCAGACTGTAACAAGAAGAAACAACGTGAAACTCAACATCATGCTTTTACTGTCATCAACATCATCCTGATCCGTCACAAGGATCCAACATTACATTTCCATGGGATCACAATCCCTCATCACATAGTGTCACTTCCTCTCAAGGCTCACATCATCACCAAGGGATAGCAATCTCGGATCATCATCAGAGAATAACATCTCATCAAGGCACTTCAGCCATCTCAGGTCCTTAGACCATAACACATCATGCATGTTACCTTATTATCAAGAGTAACCATCAAAGCAATGTTACTCAAACATATATACCTCTTAGCCCTTTACCTGGCTATGCATCTGTACCTACATGGTTAGTATGCACAATCCTCATAGACTATCAGCATAGGGTGACATTCATCATTCATGCCTCAACCTGTGATCATAAGCATAGGTCATATCATTAAGAAAGCATCTTATAGGCTTACCATTTACTCAACATCATACAGATAATTCAAGATTAATTATAAACACATGTAATGTCTTGTCAAGATACTTAGATGTGATCTACTATAACGATTACCATCAGGCACATCAGGATCATCAGTGTGACTGCATGTACAAGATCTAACATATCGGTTTCCATACAAGGAACAAGACCTCACTATAAGCGCCCACTACCCTCACCCAAGGTAGTATCGGGCAGGGCACTCTCCCCTATCGTCCAACATTCCCACCACATAACGGTCAAGCAAACCAACCGCATATAAGCCAAGCACTCAGTAAGGGTGTCGACTACCTTAGGGTGTATCGGGTAACCCTAGGTGTCGCGTACCTCAGGTGTATCATGCAACATGTATCGTGCAACCACACGTCGTGCAATGCTGCGTCAGGTATCAAGGGTACAACGGCCACAAAGCCTATCGGGAAACTGAGCCTATGGGCATGTCATTCGTCAGGTACAACGTGCATCCATATGCAACGGCTAGGGATACTAAGTGGCACTTTGTCGGATATCACCACAACGCCATGAAGCCCGACACTAGCTAGCCAGATACTCCATAATGTCCAAGGATAAAATGGGCACTAGACTACCGTCTCAGGTTAGGTGTATCGGGCAGCACCACTCATCAAGAAGCAACGCCCAAAGGTGCAACTCAAACGGGCGGTAAGGAACCTGTCATTCAACCAGCCTATCCATGACGTATCGGCCGACACAAGGCAAGGACAGAGGTGTGACTCCCGTCACAAGGTCAGCCCACAACGCCCCCTATCGTTCAAGGTGTAACAACACTAAGCAACCACCTGAGCTAGGCGTGTCGGGCATGATACTCAATTGGGTGTAACACCTACCCCCAAACAAGGCTAAGCATATCGGGCAGGGTAGTCAGCATAGTGTGACGCCCGACACACAAAAGGTCAAGGACCAGGGTGCATCACCCAACACAGCCACAACAACATGACATCTAAGGCTCTAGGCCAAAGAAGGATATCGGGCAACAAACAACCCCAAGACCATATCGGGCAAGATGCAACCCAACCAGGTCATCACCAACCTCAAGCACAAGGGCACCAAAACCCTAATGGATCGAGAAGAAGGCTCACCTCTCAAAAACCAAGAGAGAGGGGTCTTGCCTAACTTCCTATCACCAATTGGGCAACATAAGGACCAACTCTAACAAAGGTCCACAACCACCACAAAGCTCACCTCTCGAATCCATGGTGAGAGAAGGGTGTTGCTCAAGCCACTAGAACACAAGCTCACCTCTCAACTCAAACGAGACAGGAGTATTTCTCATCTTACTAGAGTTCAAGCTCACTTCTCTAGACCAAGGAGGTAGAGGGGTGTTTCTCAACAAGAAACCCTAGAACAAGGTTCGGCCAACAAGGAGCAACTAAGAAAGAAAACAAACTAGAAGCATACATAGCCGATATGATCATAAAAAACATATAAGAACATAAAAGAAGGTAGTGTAGTTAGGGTTAGGAGTTATGTAACCTTCCTTAGGCAAGCTCCAAGCTCCTAGCACCAAGCTCCAAGCACCACCAAGGAAGAAGAGCAAGGCACTCTATGGTTCGGCCACCACTAGAGGAAGAAGGAGACTCCAAGGCAAGGATCGACCACCAAGCTTGCAAAGGAAGAGGGTGTCGTGCACTAAGGGAGAGGGAGACTAAGGAACTAAAGGGATCCTTAGAAAGAGAAAGGGAACACATATATAGGAAAGGATGGAGGAGAAACTAAGGTAAGACAAGGCAAGGTGTCGCCCACCTAGGGACACTTGTCCATGTGCAAAGCCACCACTCTAACATGCCCTAAACACATGTCCAACACCATTGCCACATGCAAGCATCAAGCACCAAGTGTCCACTAGTGGTGACACAAATGAGGTCAAAGAAGGTCAAAGGGTCCATGGGCGACACACCTCCACACCATGGCCGACACACACGACACAACTCTGGCCGACACACCACATCCCGATACACCTAGGTCGACACAAGCACACTTGCCCGACACAAGGTCCAAAGAGGCAAAGGAAACACACCACAAGGCCCAACAAGCTCAACCAAGCCCAAAGGAACTCAAGAAACGAGCCCAACCCTTCCTCTCAACACTAGAGGAAGCAAGGAGAGGGAGGAACACCTCACAAGGTGACAAACTTGCCCACAAACCCTAAACTTGGGTATATAGCAAGTAGCACCTCCAGCTCCCAACAAAACACCAACAAACCCTAATCACCACTAAAGGTGATTAGCAAGCAACTAAGCATCAGGGTTAAGAAAAGCAAATAGGATAAACCCAAAATGGAGGTCAGGGTCCTTACAAACTAACCCTCTACAAAGGGATTTCATCCTCGAAATTTGAAGAGAAAAGTGAGGGATACTTCCTCCTCATCTCTTCCTCAAGCTCCCACATGGCTTCCTCAATGCCACGATGATGCCAAAGAACCTTCACTAGAATCAGGTCCTTCCTCTTCGACTTCTTAACTCTTCTATCAAGGATCATCACATGACCTTCCTTGTAGGTCACATCTTCATCAAGCTCAACTTCGACTGGCTGTATCACTATTCCTGTATCCGGATGACTTTTCTTCAGCATACTGACATGGAACACGGGGTGTAACCTGTGCAACTCTGGCGGTAGTTCCAACTCGTAAGCTACCTTGCCCATGAGTGCTATGACCGGGTATGGCCCCATATATCTGGGTGCTAGCTTACCCTTCTGGCCAAACCTCAACACACCTTTCCATAGCGAGACTTTAAGATACACTTTGTCTCCTACCTAGAACTTCAAAGGTCATCGTCGATTGTCTGCGTAAGACTTCTTCCTGTCATGCGCAGCTTTCAACTGTTGTTGTATCACTCTGATCTTCTCTGTTGTCCACTGTACTAACTCAGGACCCAGAAGCTGATATTCACCAGACTCATACTAAAATAACGGTGATCTGCACTTCCTGCCATATAAGGCCTCATAAGGAGCCATGTCAATGCTCCGCTGATAACTATTGTTGTAGGAAAACTCTATCAAACTGAGATGTATGTCCCAACTACCTAGGAACTACAAAACACAAGCTCGAAGGAGATCTTCCAAAGTCTGAATAGTCCTCTCAGACTGTCCATCTGTCTGTGGATGGAAAGAGGTGCTGAACCTCAACTGTGTTCCCAATGCTTTGTGCAACTATTCCCAGGAATGACTTGTGAACTGAGGACCTCTGTCAGAGACTATCGTCGCTGGCTCCCCGTGTAAACGCACTATCTCATCCACATATACTCGAGCGAGCTTCTCGACTATATATGTTTTCTTCACAAGTATGAAATGGGCAGACTTCGTCAATCTATCCACTATTACCCAAATGGAATCGTGATTTCTAGTTGTCCTGGACAGACCAACTATGAAATCCATGGTTATATGATCCCATTTCCACTGCGGTATTGGCAGGGGTTGCAACGTACCTTCCGTCTTTTGATGCTCATCCTTAACTTGCTGACATACTACACATCTAGCCAAAAACTCCGCTACATCTTTCTTCAAACTGGGCCACCAATACAAGTCCTTCAGACTATGATACATCTTAGTGACTCTTGGATGCATAGCATACATCAATGTGTGTGCTTCCTCGAGCACTAGCTTCCTTAGATCATCAGCATCAGGGACCACCATCCTATCATGATAGCAAACTAGTCCATCCTCGGACTCATGGAACCCATCATGCTTTTTGCAACCAAACTCTAATATGATCAACTGTACTATATCATCTGCTTGTTGTGCATCTTTGATCTGTTGTCTCAGTGTAGGCTTGACTTGCATATGTGCTAAAAGTCCATCTAACAAGGAAACTTCCATATTCACATTCATCTGCCACAAGGAAACAAACATATCTCTCCTATGGAATACCAAGGAACTCAACTGTGCCTTCTTTGTAGGAAAAGAAGAAGACTTTCGGCTAAGCACATCAGCTACCACATTTTCCTTACCAGGATGATACTCGATGGTACAATTGTAATCATTTATCGGCTCCATCCATCGACGATGTCGCATGTTTAGCTCATTCTGCAAAAAGATGTACTTCATATTCTTATGATATGTAAAGATATGACACACTTCCCCATAGAAATAGTGTCTCCAAATATTTAACGCATGAACCACCCCTGCCAACTCCAAATCATGAGTCAGATAGTTCTCCTCGTGTTTCTTAAGCTGTCGCAAAGCAAAAGAAACCACATGATCTTCCTGCATCAGCACACAACCTAAACATTTCTTGGAAGCATCACAGAAGACAACATAGCCCTTTCCAGGCTCTGGCAGCACTAGCACTGGTGCACTAGTCAACTTTTCCTTCAAACTTTGGAAAGCTTGCTGACAATGATCATCCCAAACAAAAGGTACATCCTTTCTAGTCAACTTTGTCATCGGTAACGCAATCGCACTGAAGTCCTTGATAAACCTTCGATAGTATCCTGCCAAACCTAGGAAACTACGAACTTCTATCGGCGTCTTTGGTTGTTCCCATTCTGCAACAGACTCTACCTTCTTCGGGTCCACCTTGACTCCTTCTACAGATATCACATGACCCAAGAAAGTTACTTCTTCCAACCAGAACTCACACTTACTAAACTTGGCATACAACTGATGTTGGCAAAGAAGAGTCAACGCTAGTCGAAGATGTCGCTCATGCTCTTTCCTATCCCGACTATAGATCAAGATGTCATCTATAAAGACTACAACAAACTGATCTAGAAATGCACGGAACACTCTGTTCATCAAATCCATGAAAGCAGCAGGCGCATTGGTTAGCCCAAACGGCATAACCACAAACTTGTAGTGACCATACCTCGTCCTAAAAGCTGAATTTGGTATGTCATCCACCATAATCCTCAACTGATGATATCTGAACCGTAGATCGATCTTTGAAAATACTGTAGCACCACGCAACTAATCGAACATATCATCTATCCTCGGCAACAGGTACTTGTTCTTAATCGTGACTTTGTTCAACTATTGGTAATCTATACACAACCGCATCGACCCGTCCTTCTTCTTAACAAACAACACTGGAGCACCCCAAGGCGACGTACTTGGTCGGATGAAACTTTTCTCCAACAATTCTTGCAACTGCTTCTTAAGCTCTGTCATCTCTACCGGAGCCATCCTATATGGTGTTTGTGCAACTGGTTATGTTCCTGGGACCAGATTGATCTTGAAATCAGTCTCTTGGGGTGGAGGAACACCGGGGAACTCCTCAGGGAACACATCTGCAAACTCTCGGACAACTGACACCTCCTCAAGGCTAGGACCCTTCGCCTTGGTATCCACCACATGAGCTAAGAACGCCTTACATCCTTGTCGTAGCAACTTTTCTGCCACCATAGCTCACACTAGACATGTCGGAAGAATCTTCCTATCTCCTTGGAAGACCCACTTCTCTTCGATATTAACAAACACAACTTGCTTGGAACCACAGTCCAAAACAACCTTATACCTCTCCAAGGTATCCATCCCAAGGATCACATCGAAACCATGCATATCAAGTGGTATAAGATCCACTTGTATACAGTGTCCCGAAAAAGATATGACACAAGATGGACACTCTTCTCGAAGCATTGAGGAACCATAAAGAGGGGTTTCTAACAGCAAGCTATCTTTCTTACAGCTAACAGGTAAACGACAATTTTCAAGCAGACTATAGGCGATAAAAGAGTGTGTAGCACCCGGGTCAACCAGAACAGATATAAAGCAAGAAGAAGACATATCCGAATGAAATAACTCCATCTGACCTTCCACCACTCGCGGGTTGACTATCGCCTTCGGCTGACTCATAGCATAGAATCGAGTTGTTGCTTGCTGTCCACATCCTCTACTTCCTTGAGCAGACGATCCCACTTGTGACGTTGGACCGCGTCCTCACCCTCTGCTACTACTGGGCTGCTGTCTATCTGACCCTCATTGATTCTGCCTTGGTTGTTGTGTCACTTCAACATTTCTATTCGGGCAGTTGAACCTAAAATGCCCAATCTGACCACAAAGATGGCATGACATATCTTTAAACCGTGGCCTAGATGGCCCTGTCACTGCCACAAAAGCTGTACTATATGCCTTAGATGGTGAAGAAACATAACCTCTTCCCTTACTCGGAGACCATTGTGATGGTACACTGGAACCTCTCATCACGAAAGGTGCTGAAAACCTTGACCTCTTGAAGCCACCAGACCTCTGTCCCTGAAACTGAGCAGACCTCTTCTTAGACATGGATTCTCTTCTCCCTGACTGATCGTTCGATCCTACAGACAGATTCCACAAACGTGGCAAACCGCTCTCGGTTCTCCAACACAGAAGCAGGTGTTGTCAGCTCCGCACTCAGACCCTTCTCAAAATGTCTGATATGCTCCTCATCTGTTGCCGCCATGTGAGGACAAAACCTCAACAGATCCATGAACTTGGCCTCATACTCGGTGATGTTCATCGTTCCTTGGCGCAGGCACTCAAACTGGCTGATCTTCTCATCCAGATATGTCTTCAGAAAGTATATGCTGACGAACTCATGTCGGAAAACCTCCCAACCGATCACCTTACCAGGTCGCTTCTCTTCCTCGATGGTCCACCAGTGACCAACACTACCTTTCAGAAGGTAGAAAATGTGCTTGACTTTGTCTGCTTCAGGGATGTCGAGGATCCGGAAAGCCTTTTCAAGACTTGTCAGCCACAGATCTACATCCGTTGGATCAACCGTTCCAGCATAATCCGAAGCTCCGAATCGGCAAAGCTATTCAAAGGTCTTCCCAATACCCTATGTCTCACCATGGGGAGCATGTGCTCTCGGCGGAGGAACTAGCAATCTTTCTACCATGAGATTCATCGTAGCCATCATCTGCCCCATAAGCTATTGGTAGGCAGGATGTTCAAGATTGGTTGGGTCAGGTTGGGGGACCTCAGGCACCCAATCTTCATGTGCATGCCCTATAGCTCCATCAACTGATGCAGCATCACTGTTCTCGGCAGCATGTTCTTCATGGTTTCTAGACATCTTGACTTTTCTTCCGTTGAGGGCAGAAGATGATTGTAAGAAAATCTGGAAAACTCACAAGAACAGACACAACCTAGTCCTAAATCTCTGTAGACTCAGCGAACCTAGAGCTCTGATACCAAAACTTGTGGCAACACATCCCACTATCACACAGGCAGTGATGTGTTACACGAAAACGTGCAGAAAACCCCATAAGCCACTATTTACCAAAAACACAAGTTAATTAAAACTGATTGCCGAAAGTAGATAAACTAAGAAATTATTACATTTCGATCCCATCCTACAAGAAAACAGGTTATATAAACATTTACAAGCCTTGATACGTGTCCACAGCTCCGGAGAACAGCTGTCTAGCCATCACATGAGTTCATCACCTGTTATATATACATAACGGCCCACATCCGGCCAGCAACAGGATATACAAACCATCAATGGTCATACATCGTGAAACAACATCAAAACGCTCCCAAGGACCTAAGAGTATAGGGATGACTCTAAGACTCTACTACAAAATGACCAAAACAACAACATGTCCATCTCTTGCCTTCTACTGCTCGTGTTGCTGCTCGGCCGCAACTCCGTGACCACCACCACGTCTAGCTCGAACACCTAAAAAGGTTATAAACCAGTGGGGTGAGACATACAGTCCCAGCGAGAAATATAACTCCCCGCCAAAACTACAAACCTCAGAAAGATTAAAGCAATAGCAGTAGATAACTGATAAAAGGTACAACAAGAGTAGTGTATATAGCAAAGCTTATTCATACCATCAAGCTTACCAGATGTACAGAAGGCATATCATCAATTATCTCTTTATGGAACACGATTGACAAGATAAGATTTATAAGATCTTACTACATAACATGAGGGACGTATAAGCAACTGCAAGTATAATAGAATTAACTACGCAAGCAAGGCCTCAAACAATGTTCCGTGTTTTGCCTTAAGTAGTAGATACTATTCGGCTGGATTACATTTTCTTATGCCCTGAGGAAGTGAGTCGTACCGCTCAAATCCAACTGACGGCTGTGAAACCCAGAGCCGGTGCCATACAAGGTCAATGGAAGAGTCAGACTCCATGACCTCCCACCTCGTGGTCAGTGCACGAGTACAACACAAGCAGGACCGCCGTCTCATGCTTAAGTGGCCTCAGCCACAGGGTTAGCTCCTGTAGGCTACCCTCTGCCTAGACCGCCTCGATACAGGTCTCGGCGCTAGTGAAACTAAGCCACGGGCCAGTTCACCGTGCTCTGAGCCATGAACACATTCATGATCCCATATCACATATACTGAGCCATGGGCCTGTTCACCATGCTCTATACATATCCCAAGTCTGCAACCGCAGCTGCACTCTAATCCTCACTATTTTAGGCTAGGAGAAACCTCGCATATTCAACAAAATGCACTCCAGGTTAACCTGCAGGAGAACCCGTTTCACCATCACTAGCTTCTGACGATGATGGATCTATGGCCAGTATATTTTAAGTGGATTATTGAGGCAACCAAGTTGTATAGCATGCAAACTCTAACAAGAAGAAACAACGTGAAACTCAACATCATGCTTTTACTATCATCAACATCATCCTGATCTGTCATAAGGATCCAACATTACATTGCCAGGGGATCTCAATCCCTCATCACATAGTGTTACTGCCTCTCAAGGCTTACATCATCACCAACGGATAACAATCCCAGATCATCATCAGAGAATAACATCTCATCAAGGCACTTCAGCCATCTCAGGTCCTCAGACCATAACACATCATGCATGTTACCTTATCATCAAGAGTAACCATCAGAGCAGTGTTACTCAAACATATATACCTCTTAGCCCTTTACCTGGCTATGCATCTATACCTGCACGGTTAGTATGCACAATTATCATAGATTATCAACATAGGGTGACATTCATCATTCATGCCTCAACCTGTGATCATAAGCATAGGTTATATCATTAAGCAAGCATCTTATAGGCTTACCATTTACTCAGCATTATACGGATAATTCAAGATTAATTATAAACATAGGTAATGTCTTGTCAAGATACTTAGATGTGATCTACTATAATGATTACCATCAGGCACATCAGGATCATCACCGTGACTGCATGTACAAGATCTAACATATCCGTTTCCATACAAGGAACAAGACCCTCACTATAAGCGCCCACTACCCTCACCCAAGGTAGTGCAAGGCACTCTCCCCTATCGCCCAACATTCCCACCACATAATGGTCAAGCAAACCAGCCGCATATCAGCCAAGCACTCAGCAAGGGTGTCGACTACCTTAGGGTGTATCGGGAAACCCTAGGTGTCGCGCACCTCAGGTGTATTGTGCAACATGTGTCATGCAACCACACATCATGCAACGCTGTGTCGGGTATCAAGGGTACAACGGCCACAAAGCCTACCAGGAAACTGAGCCAATGGGTGTGTCGTTCGTCAGGTACAACGGGCATCCATATGCAACGGCTAGGGATACTAAGTGGCACTCTGTCGGATATCACCACAACACCATGACGCCCGACACCAGCTAGCCACATACTCCATAACATCCAAGGATAAAATGGACTCTAGACTACAATCTCAGGTTAGGTGTATCGGGCAGCACCACTCATCAAGAAGCAACGCCCAAAGGTGCAACTCAAACGGGCAGCAAGGAACATGTCGTTCAACCAGCCTATCCATGACCTATTGGTCGACACAAGGCAAGGATAGAGGTGTGATGCCCGTCACAAGGTCATCCCACAACGCCCCCTATCGTTCAAGGTGTAACAACACTAAGCAACCACCTGAGCTAGGTGTGTCAGGCAGTATACTCAACCGGGTGTAACGCCTACCCCCAAACAAGGCTAAGCATATCGGGCAGGGTAGTCAGCATAGTGTGACGCCCGACACACAAAAGGTCAAGGACTAGGGTGCATCGCCCAACACAGCCACAACAACATGACATCTAAGGCTCTAGGCCAAAGAAGGATATCGGACAACAAACAACCCCAAGACCATATCAGGCAAGATGCAACCCAACCAGGTCGTCACCAACCTCAAGCACAAGGGCACCAAAACCCTAATGGATCGAGAAGAAGGCTCACCTCTCAACAACCGAGAGAGGGGTCTTGCCTAACTTCCTATCACCAATCGGGAAACATAAGGACCAACTCTAGCAAAGGTCCACAACCACCACAAAGCTCACCTCTCGAATCCATGGTGAGAGAAGGGTGTTGCTCAAGCCACTAGAACACAAGCTCACCTCTCAACTCAAATGAGAGAGGAGTATTGCTCATCTTATTAGAGTTCAAGCTCACTTCTCTAGACCAAGGAGGGATAGGGGTGTTGCTCAACAAGAAACCCTAGAACAAGGTTCGGCCAATAAGGAGAAACTAAGCAAGAAACCAAACTTGCAACATACATAATTGATATGATCATAAGAAACATATAAGAACATAAAAGAAGGTAGTGTAGTTAGGTTTAGGAGTTATGTAACTCGCCTTAAGCAAGCTCCAAGCTCCTAGCTCCAAGCTCCAAGCACCACCAAGGAAGAAGAGCAAGGAACTCTAGGGTTCGACCACCACTAGAGGAAGAAGGAGACTCCAAGGAAAGGATCGACCACCAAGCTTGCAAAGGAAGAGGGTTTCATGCACCAAGGGAGAGGGAGACTAAGGAACTAAAGGGATCCTTAGCAAGAGAAAGGGAACACATATATAGGAAAGGATGGAGGAGAAACCAAGGTAAGACAAGGAAAGGTGTCACCCACCTAGTGACACTTGTCCATGTGCAAAGCCACCACTCTAACATGCCCTAAACACATGTCCAAGGCCATTGCCACATGCAAGCATCAAGAACCAAGTGTCCACTAGTGGTGACACAAACGAGGTCAAAGAAGGTCAAAGGGTCCATGGGCGACACACCTCCACACCATGGCCGACACACACGACACAACTCAGGCCGACACACCACAGGCCGACACACCTAGGTCGACACAAGCACACTTGCCCGACACAAGGTCCAAAGAGGCAAAGGCAACGCACCACAAGGACCAACAAGCTAAACCAAGCCCAAAGGAACTCAAGCAACGAGCCCAACCCTTCCTCTCAACACTAGAGGAAGCAAGGAGAGGGAGGAACACCTCACAAGGTGACAAACTTGCCCACAAACCCTAAACTTAGGTATATAGCAAGTAGCACATCCAGCTCCCAATGAAACACCAACAAACCCTTCACCACTAAAGGTGATTAGCAAGCAACTAAGCATCAGGGTTAAGCAAAGCAAACAGGATAAACCCAAAACGGAGGTTAGGGCCCTAACACTTTATGTCACCCTACGTGGTGAAAGTTAGTATGTTAAGTTGCCTTGTAATGGTTAGATATGTCTTTCAATTCCACTGCTACTTTGTGTTATGATACAATCATGTTTAAATAAATTTGGTTTCATCCCCTTTTGAGAGAAAAAAATTTGGTGGATGTTGCTCTCTTTATTTTTAGTAGGGAGTGGATCCCTATGGGATCCCATTTCTTACAGCATGGTATCAGAGCCTGTAGCTGTCGGTTATCTAACTATTTCAAACATGTCTCCCTTAGGATGTTTACCCTTATCTTAGGTTCCTTATACCTATTACCTTGCCTTGTGCAGGCAAAACCCTAATGGCGGGAGATAACTTGATTGTTGACAATTAGTTCGGTTATGAGACACCTCAGAACACTAGGATTGGTCAGGGGACCTCAGCTACTTCTGGTTTGGGAGGAGCTATGACTCCAGAGCAAGAGTTGGCCATGTTCCGACAACTCTTTGCTTCTTCCATGGCAAGAAAGGTGAAGGACACATTTGTACCTGAGAAGCCTAAGGAGTTCTCAATCATGGAGTTCATGAAGATGCAACCACCTTCCTTTATGGGTGAAGGTGAGATAGAGATGGTTGACAAAGTTGATGATTGGGTTTTAGCCATGGAGAGAACTTTCGATGGTATGGCCTGTCCTCCACATCAAAAGGTTAGGTTTGCTTCATATGTTTTAGATGGACCTGCCAGAGTTTGGTGGAATGGGATTGCAAGGACTAGAGATATCTCAACCATGGCTTAGGTAGAGTTTTTAACTCTCTTCCATGGAAAGTACATTTGTATTGCTGCCTTAAAGAAGAAAGAAGCAGAATTCTATAGCTTGAAGCAAGGATCTTTATCTGTTTTTGGTTATGTGCACAGGTTTCTGTTGTTAGAGCGTTATGTTGTCAGTTTGGGTGAGGAACGTAGGGATGACCTTTTCCTTCAAGGGATCAACTACAATGTGGGACGTGCTCTTATCCCACAACTGCCCTTGACTTTTCAGTAGATGGTCGATAAAGTGTTAGCTGTGGAGTCATATCCAGGGTTTCAACCTAGGGCGTTCGATAAGAAGAGGAAACCTTCAGGAGATGAGTCGAGAAGAGACAAGTGTGCTAAGTGCAATGGTTACCATCCTCTGGGGAAGTGCTCTCAAGAAAAGAACCAACCTGACTATCGGGTTGTGTGCCATCATTGCAATGAACCTGGACATATTCGCCCTAGGTGCCCTCAGCTTCATAATGGACATGTACCGGCTCAACAACAACAACATCAAGTGCCTCCTCAGAACAATGGTAACAACAATGGAAAGAGACCTGTGGAAAGGCAATCTGGAAGAGTTTTGGCTTTGGATGGGGAAGAAGTCCATAATGATGATCAAGTTGAAGGTAACCCTTAGTAGACTTTCAAGTTGTGTTTCCTTTTGCATGTTATATATGAAAGAAGATACCTTTGTACCTATAGTTTTGTTTGGCTTTTTAAGATGCACCTTTTAAGGAGTGGTAGTGAGTTTAGATTTCGAGGACAAAATCTCTTTAAGGGGTGGTATGTTGTAACATACTAAAACCTAGGAATTTATCTTATTCTAGGGTTAATAGCTTAGAACCCTTAGTTCTTGTAGGTTTAGCCAAACATGGATTAAAATATGCTCTTTGGTGACCTTGAATATAATAATGCATGCATAAGTCACATTAAAACGTAGAACATAAATAAATATTACCCAATACTTTCAAATTAATCATAAAAGCAATAAAAGGAATATAAGATATGTGCTTAAAAGGCAAAATATTCATATTTAAGGATAATGAGTTATAATTTCACAAAATACGAAATATATAATCCTATGTGGGATAATGATTATATAGATTAGTTCTAGATTCTTCCTATTCCTTAGGGTGCAAGGAAGAGAAAAAGGGGATAAAAGATAATGCTTAAAATAGGAATAATGAGATATTGGTTTGTTAATGGGAGAAATAATAGAAATAATGAATAATATGTTAAAAGGAAATTTTTTTGGATAATAATAACCTCAAATTCGTTTTCTTGAGATATGCCTTGGCTTGGAGGCCAAGTTTCACCAATTTAAAATAATAGTAACTATATCTATTCCATTTAGAAAAGAAAAGGGTGTTTTTCCTTACAAATATTAAATAAAATATTTAATGACTCCAAAAATTGAAAATAAATTTATTTTCGAACTCTACATAATAAAATAGGTTTTGTGTGAATTTTCACTCAATTTAGAGAAAGTCTAATTAAAAGATGAAATTAGGAGAGAGAAAGTGTGTAGAACCATCAAAATATTAAATAATTATAAAAATAACTTCAAAATCTAAAATTTATGACAAATTCGTATTCAACATGTTAAAATTGACTTGTGGGTCAAGTTTTATAATTTTTGGATAATCCTAATGTCATTAATGAAGGAAGAAAGAGAAAATAGTAATTAATTTATTTGACATATTAAAAGTTTGTCAAAAGGAAAATCTGATTTTATATTTGGATTCTACATATCAATATTAGCCTCTCTGTAAAATTTTATCCAATTTGGGACTCGTTTGCACCCTCAAATGAGGAGAGAGAAAAGGGAAATACATTTAATGTTCCACTTTATTCAAGTTTGAGTAGGAATCATATATAATGTGTCACATGCCTTTGGACGGTCGAGATTTTTTGTGGACCCATGCTCACTGGATCGATCGGAGAACAAGTCATCTCCTACCTCCCGACCAAATAGGAAACAAGGGGAATTTTGGAATCATAATATCTAGTTTAATTCTTAATCTTTTTCGACGATTCTTTCGCCTATGTTTTCCCCCATACAAATCTGCATCTCCCGACCCCTTGAACATGTTCTCTCATCGCATATTCAAGTTTTTCCCAATTCTTGCGGGCCAAGGCACCCTACACCTAGACTGCCGAAGCCCTAGCTTGAGCCTCATATATATGAACCTTCTGAGGGATTCGCCTCACCCCAATGAGTCATCCTCCAGAGACAATTGCTCCTTGTTCTGTGTTTTCAACCACCACCTAGCTTGCTTTTAGATCTGACCTTGTGGCACCTCTACCTTCCACCATAGAGGCTCTCCAAACAAATTGAAGGTATGGATCCCTTTGTTTTCCTCTTGGCTTTCCATCGATGTCATAGTTTTTGCATTTGGTTGCGTATTGTGAAATACCCCAAAATCAGTCGGGCAATAGTGTTACGTTGCGCTCTATGGCATGCGCAAGCAGAGGTAGAAGAAGTCCTCTGTGGTTTTTACCTTTCTACCCCTCTCTTCGCCTTCTTCTATGTTTTTTCCTACTAAGGGCAATTTAGTCTTTCAGCCTTTATACCCATTGTTCTTGGGACAAGTCAACAACGCCTTTGAATGTAGACTTGGCCTCACCCGATTGGGCCAAGTCAGTTGGGCCCCTCTCTCTCGATTGTTGTGGATGATTTGGCTTTTCTTTATTTTCTTATTGGTTGATTTTACAAAATGCATAACTAATTAATCCCTAATCAGAAAAATATGTATAAATAGTCAATAAAATGAGAAAAATGTAAGATTTCTTTTGGAAAGGGTTTTGTCACCTGAATCCAACATTTTATAATGAGTAATTTTAATAGATCTAATTAATAAGTTAATAATTTGTATAATTCATAACTATTAAACCCTTGGGCCAAAATTAAAAGTAAAATATGTTCTAGAATCAGAAAAGTATGATCTATCTATTAAAAATAAATTGGATGCTTGGTTTTGAGTTGTTCTAAAAAGTATATTTGAGGATGATTTAATTGACTAAAAATCACCAAAACTAATCCTAGAAGTCAATATCTTCAAAATACATCATATTATATGTTATTTTGACCAGAAAATCCTAACTAAGTTGATGGTGATGTTTTAAAGACCTAAATCTGTGGTTTGTAGAAAAAGTCAACAACTTTAGGGTTTTGAGTTCTTAATGAATGCATATAATGCTAATACATGAATATGGTTATTATAATAGAATCAGTGGACTCTAATCTTGCTTAGGATTTTGGAAAGTGTATTAGACTCTGTGAGAGGTATGATTGCATCTCCTATTATTTCTATATTGAGCAATCTCTAATCCAACTCTCATTGTATGTTAGCATCTCCTATTTTTCTTTATTGAGCAATAACCTAAATTGTCTTTGTCTTGTTCCTACGGACAACAACCTAAAAACCATATCTTTTCCTTTTGAAAATGATGTTTCATGTGAAGTACCCTAGTTGTTGCTAATATTGTGATCATAATATCTTATTGACTTTCTTTTGAAATCTTTATTATACCTTGTACAACTCAATTTGTTGTTATATGCCCACTTTGAGGTGGTTGATAATGATGATCACTTATGTGGTGATTAATTTGTAAATCTGACTATACTTTTTACTTGCCTCCCTATTAAGCATGTTGTGTGACTCAGTGGCCCTAGAGTAATATAATTTGCATTGGTTTTGGGTTATGTGCCGTTATTGTTTATTTTGGGATGGTGGTTATGTGCCCCATACCCGGGTTTCAGCTTTATGGGGGTTGGCCCAAATTTTTAAATATATTGGGAGTTTGGTTATGTGCCATTCTCTATCAGGTTTCAACTTTATGAGGGTTGGCCGCCAATTGTTATTTATGTTGTTCTAGTGCTATGCTTATCTCACATACATGCAGGTTGTTATGGGTTTTGTGCCCTAACAATATTTTGTGTGCTTTTGTGGCACCAATTTTATTATTGTTTTAATGGCAAGTATCCCTTTTATCATATGTTTGAGATTCTTTCCTTTTATGCCCAATTGGGTAGTTCTTATCTTTTTGCATGGGAAGCCTTCTCTACTTGTTGTACCTTTTCCTTAAAATATAATGCTCAATTTCTTTTTAGCATGTTCATACCAGCGTTTTGTTGATATCCTCTTTTCTTTTCCTTTTATGGGGCACGCTTCCAACCCCAGGTGTTGGTCAAGGAGGAGGAGATCTAGGAGGACCTGGACCACAACAAGGATAGTTGACTTCTTGGGAGACCTTGCTTGAAATTGTTAGGTGATCCTCAGCTAGTTCTACATATGTTATTAGTTTTCCTTTATGTCACCCTGTGTGGTGAAAGTTAGAATGTTAAGTTGCCTTGTAATGGTTAGATATGTCTTTCAATTCCGCTGCTACTTTGTGTTATAATACAATCATGTTTAAATAAATTTAGTTTCATCCCCTTTTGAGAAAAAAAAATTGGTGGATGTTGCCCTCTTTATTTTTAGTAGGGAGTGGATCCCTATGGGATCCCACTTCTTACATATACAATCTAACTTGCATCCTAAGGTTTTCTACTTTCTTTTAGGGTTTCACTTACAATTAGGGTTTCATTATCACTTTTGCTACTTACAAACCCTAAATCAGTAAAACTACTCATAAACCCTAATTATCTTGTCTTATCTCTCCTAACAGGCTTAGGATCAACAATTATCAACATATTTTCAAATAAGTCAAATTAAACATATTAATCTCTTGTTTTACCCTAAATTAGGGTTTCAATATGTATTATCATGGATTCTTGGTTTTAAAACCTAAAACAAGCAACTTTTCATCTAAATCAGATTCAAAACTCGCTTAATCGTTCAATAGGTTATTAGCACTCAAATTAACCCATTAGGCATCATAGATTTGATCTTTAATCACAATTAGGGTTTCTAACCTAAGCTAAATCACTTTATAATCAACTTAATGTACTTTTGGAATTAGAAACGAAATCAAGCTTACATAACATTTTTAACAGATTCCTTACGATTTCTTGATCAATTTTCATATATTGTTTGTATTAATTAGAGTTACCAGTTATTTTCTACGAATTTGTAAAAAAAATTGTCTCCTGTGTCAATGGGAAGCCGCCACGTCAGCAAGGCGGCTCGCCTCTCTTTTCCACCCGGATCCCGACTAGCCAATCAGCCGAAGCCACCTCCTTGCGTTGTCAGCTCAATTGGCAATGCCAGTCAGGGTGACAGATTCCTTTCTTGCCCTCCACCGACTTCAACTCCCAGCTACACGCTCAGGGGTAAAACAGTCAAAAGCCTCACATCCTTTCTACTTCCTCGCAACGAACTCCACATGCAGCACATGGTCGATGTCGTGGTCAACAACAGCATTGACCTTGAGCTCCTGCTTCTCCAACCACGAAACCACGTGCCGCCCACCGTCGAAAGGCCCCGCCGGACTCACCTCCACCTCCAATTCCTCCGGTCATGAACCGTTTGCTTGGGTCTTGGAGAACCATCTCTGATGATAGTTCTAGCAATTAAGAGGTGAAATTCGAAGGAAGGGTAGCACCTCAAAGATGGGGAAAGGGTGAGGGAAGTCGTACGGAGTCTTTAGAACATGAGGGAGATCTCAGAGCAAGATTCTACCTCGTATATATAGGGATGTCCGTGGAGGGTGGTCGGCGGGAGTCCTAGAGGTTGGGGGATTCTCCCACAGCTTCCCAAAGATAGGCAAACATAGGCTCGTTGAGCTCGGCTTCCCAATCAGAACCTGCTGGGTTGATTTCCGAGAGTCCTCATTATTCAGGGAGAGAGAATCTCAGAGGGAAAGAGGGAACTGGACTATTCCCGTTCACGATATGTCCCAGACCATCTCAATCTAGGAGACAAATGGGAATCCTTGGATCCTGATCCTATGGCCAGGAATGCACATAAAATAAGAGGGAACTGGGTCCCTAATTTCCCAAATCGTGACACATATATCAAAAACCAATTATCCTTCACACTTTAGGATAACTTCAAAATTCCATATCTTGAAAATCATGCATCCTTTTGTAACCAAAATTTGAGGGATTGTTTATCTTGGCTTTATCTACTCGTGTACCCAATTTGAGCCCGAGACTCAAAAGGAAAAGGGCATTTTAATTATATGCAAGTTATCCTTTGATAAATCTTATTTAATTGATATTTTTGCTTTCTTATTGCATTATCTTTGCAACTTGGACTCCTTGGAACTCAAGGAACCCCAATGCTACGAAATCCACCTTTGGATGATATTTCCTAGTATTCTAGAGGCTTCTACCTCTTTCTTTTCTCCTTTTTCTTATTTATTCATTTATTATTTGAATTTCCTTATCTTTCTCATATTATTGGGCCCAATAGACAATAAGGCCCACAAAAAAAACAATCAAGTCTATTTACAAATGAAATTCATGCATTCAATCAAATCACATCATTATTTGTTCATATATATATTTAATACGAGAAATTGCATTTCTCACCAAAAGGACCCAAAAATTGGGGTTGTAACATCCTTCCCCTCTTACAAGAATTTTGCCCTCAAAATTCTACCAAACATACAAACAAAAAGGATCAGACTTTCTTATGTCCATCATGGCTTCCATGTGGCTTCACCCACTCCATGGTGCTTGCCGAGAACCTTCATCATCTTATATTCTTACATCTAATTTCTCTCTCACCTTGGTATCTCATACCCTCATAGGTGACTCAGGACATTTCAGCCTCTCTCGAAGCCTAATAGGTTCATGGCTTAACACATGGATTGGGTACCTCACATAGTGCTCTAGATCAGACTCATGGAACACACCATACCTCATGTTATCCTGAGGGGTAAATATAAACATAAGCAACTCCACCTAATTATCTCAAATGGACCCATGTATCGGGGACTCATCTTTCTCAGCTATAGCTCATAGGGGTCGTGTCTTCATAACACATATTCTCCCACAGTGAACTGCATGTCAGTCTGGTTCACATCAGCTCACGACTCATGTCACCCCTGGGCTCTCTCAGCCATCGCACGATCAAAGGCAACTTCATCTGCACACATTGTGGTCTCTCTAACCTTCACAAGGTCTTTCCACCAACATCATCCTAATGAAGCAGTGACCAACACAACCTCCCTTATAGAGCTTCTTACATCCAAATATTGGCTATGGTGGCTATCATCACAAACTCTCATAGGACTAGAACTGTCCCCATGCATCACCCTGAATGAACACACACACTCTCATTAGACCTTCTAGTCTGGATCATACTAACCATCGGTTAGGGGTAATAATTTGTGCTAAAATTCAAATGGGTGTCGAGTTATACTTGTACCTACTTCCACCGCATGGAAGTGATCTTGAGGTCAAGCCTCAAATATTGAACTCGAATCATGGTGTAGTTGAACTATTTCTCTCTCATATATAGTCTGCCTTGATTTGTCACACAGACAAATCTCTCTCTTAAGAAAGGGATTAGGACAACTTGGTAAGGCGATCTACCATAACCCATATTGCATCATGACCTCTCTCGATCCATGGGAGACTCACCATAACGCCCATGGTGAACCACTCCCATTCCCCCTCAGGGACTCTTCATCTCCATAGCAACTCGCTAGGTTACTAGTGCTTGACCTTCACCTCCTGGCTTGCATGATGACAAGCCACATGCAACCTAATATACTTCTTCATCTCATACATAATCAAAGTACTATTGCAAACCTTAACCATCTCAGTAGTGCCACCGTAAATGATGACCTAATAATTATGATCTCTAGCATGCTATGCTTCCTCAAGGTGACTCCTCAGAAACCCTAAAACACTCTAGTCATGGGTTTCATCACCTTCCTTTCCAACGAGGTGTATCTGAGGTTCTACAACCATCCTTCTATCACATCAAGCTCTAGGCTGGCTAACCAAGCAACCACTAACTTGACCAACGGGTGTGGTTGTATATGGGTGTTAGCCATTCTTGTCTCACAAACTTAGGGTTCTCCTAACAACCTCTTATAGCCTCTCTACTGGATAAACAGATAGCTGGGTCTCAACTAGAGCATCCATTACCAACTTACATCTTCATGTGATGGGTAAAGGCGAAGACATAAACCTTCATATACTCCACTTATCATGCTCATCTCGAATTTAGGTCTAATTGAGTCAAGAAAACTCTAAGCTCATCATCTTGCTTATCAAACAAAAAAACTTATATAACTCATAAATTCCATACTACTCTTGATAAGAACGTCCTCATGATGGCTATCTTAGTCCTCTTCATGTTTGTAAACCATCTGTACTCTCCAAAAGGTACACTACTATCTCTATCCTCATGCATCATAACAATATTTCAACTCACCTTATCTTTATCCTTAGTGTATGGCATGCATATTTCCCTATCTCTCACCCCCATAATGAGAGGAAATAAGCATATGGTTGTAGTCCAAATATAGATTCCATCCCGTTCCAAGAGTAGATATGGTGCATCTCACCTCACCGGTACACTTTCTAAACTAAGCTGAAACATGGATCACTTGTCTCCACATCATGAACATCTTGTTATCAAGTATACATATTTGGAAAACTGGTCCAAAACTCACTTTGTTCATCACACAATCCTTAGTCATCTCCTCTAGGTCTGTAGGGTGCCGATACTTTTGGGATCATCCCTCTTCCCTTATGCAAACAGGGAGTGCCCACCTCAAATGCCCTTTGGGTTCCATGAGCCATGAAGGTGATCAATCTCCTAACCCATGGTCCTCGGGCACGATAGTTGTTACCTCCCGACCCTATGGTCTTGTACAACTAGGGAATTAGGCAACTCCTACTCCCATCGGTCTTATCCCCACCTGTCCTCAGTGTTGACTTAGGATTCTATCATGGTACACCTCAAACTTAAAACCTTACCCAAGTCTCCATCATCTCTCTCGACATACGTGGTCAGACTTACATCCTTTCATACGGATCATGGTGACCTGCCTACCTCAGTCTGGCCCCATATAGATTACATCCATGGCAACATATCCTCTTACCCTTAGAGATGGTCACACATGGGTCTATAGGTTCATCCTCATCCTATGTGCTCTCTATTTTGCCCTCAAGCTCCTAAGAGATACCTCTTTAGGTTATCTAAAACCTAAACCAAAAGCTAATACTCACCCTACAGAAGGGTTCCTCCCCACGATGGGAGAAAATTATCTCTTGATAGCAACAAAGGTCACAAACATCCCTACGTCCAGGGTTTACATCATCATCATCATGCTTAGCCCCAACAAACTACTAAGGCACGTAGCCAACAAGAAGACCACCTACTAAACCATGATAGGTCTCCTTTGTATGTCATACTTGTTCCTATTCCTCAACATTGGATCAAGATCATACATACATATGTCACCCACCTATATGTGAGGGGTTCATCAAACATATACCTTAGTCCAAGGGGTTTCCTTTTCCTCTCAATATGAGGGGTTCTAAACTCAAATCTATAGAAACCCAAACCTCATCATGAGCGTCGGGGGCACCAAGTACTACTGCTTCCCCTCTTAGGTCTAGGAACCCTAGGTTCACTTTTAAGCCTCAACTGTCTAACTGCATGTATAGCTTTTCAACCGCAAACCAAACAGGTACAAGGTATAGCATGCACTTCCTACTATTATTCTACGCGAGAAACACCTAGGAGTCCTACACCAGAACAACCGACTAGGTGCGAGGCCTCACAACTTGATATTATACCTCCTCAGTCTAAGGAACTCTCCTCCTATATCTAAAAGGTAGGCACCTATAACATCTATCCATCGATTCAAGAAGCCTCTTTCTTCCTCTAGGGTTTGGTTCCTCTAGAGGCAACCAAGATACCACAAGCCTCCAAGGATCATGCACGAGGAAACCACAACCATCCACTTAGGTCATCCATACTAGGTCAAAAATTACCAAACTTCTCATGGTTCCTCATGTCTCGGAGTCTAAGCTTCCAACCTTCTTTCTCGGGTCTTGCTCTCTCTCCCCAGAGCTAACCCTACAACTGACCTTACCACTGGAGTTTCTCTCTCTAAAAAGGGTGGTTCAAGCCCAACATGCATGCATCTACATGGGTGAAATGTATGATCAAACCTATGTTCGATCAAGATTATACATAGCTCCACATGTTCATGTCCTCACCTGTCAGGAATGAGCAAACAGACCTAAGTCTCGACCTACTGCCAGCACTATTGACGTCCCATCCTATATAGGTGCATGCTCTTCTATGCTCATATATGCCCATAAGGGTTTCTATATGGTCATCACCAACCTCTTCAATGAAGGAGCTATCCTTCACCCTATCAGGCACGACCCTTCCCAGGTTGGATCGCCCAAAACAGCACTAGGGAAACCAACCAACCATAGCTCATGCTTCTCACGAATATTCCAAACCAAAAAGCATGTCAACCCACATATATGTTCGACCATGATATCTAACTCATCATGTCATCTCTCTATAACAACCTCTTAGGGTTAGGGTTAGCATCATCCTCAGAGGATGTGCCGGGTCTCAACCTCTTCCTGGAGGCCTCTACCTCCAAGGCCAACTCTCTACTCATCTTACTGACAACAAGGTCTAACCTCATGTCTCTCCTGAGGGCATGACAACACACGTCATGCAACCTAAGCATGCAACTAATCTTTAGTTTACGCATAAACGATTAAACTTATGTCCATGACATCTTGTTTACATGCTTTTTATTAACTTTGGTGGAGGATTCCTTAATCTTATCATGCATACCCTAACCTCAAGAGGGTGGGGAAGCGAGAGAGAAAACCCTAAATCCTAGAATCCTTAATTGAATTAGGGTTGAGAAGGGACGAGATAGATGAGAGTCCTAAAGGTATCTTATTTCAAGTCAGAATCTCAGACATTGGTCAGGCAGTCACACTACATCCGAGAGTCCTCATGATCGATGAGCGGAGCAGAGGAAAATCTTACCGGCCCCCAGACCGTGATCCTTTTCTAGACACCTCAGTCTTTGGAAAATCTTATAATAACTCCCTCGGTTCTACTGAGTTTGTAAAATTTAATATTTACTAAGAATTAAATGAGAAACCAAGGCTCTGATACCAAATGTAATGACCCCGCCTCCCGATAACCCCCAATCAAGGGAGACCAAAAGGTCAGAGCCGCTATCCCAATAACTCAGGATCCATGGTTTAACATTTAATCAAAAATAACAATTAAATTCTACTAAAACTATACTGGAAAGTTGGAATAAAATAAATCTTTGCATACCTTTTAAAAATTTCAGATTTCTAGACTTCTATCCACAAATAAAGTCTATCTATCTTATCCTCCTTGGACTGATTATTCGTATCTTCACAATATGTCAATTTACTATTTGTCCTTTTCAATAATTGTACCTAAAACGCCGACAAACAAAACGTCGGTCAATATATTTCCATACCGGTATGTGGGGGACAATCAAAATTTCACAAATATTGCTAACAACCTAATTATCACAAATAAGTTATTAACAATCCAAAATTATGTTTTCAATGTGACATTCTCAACCGATTTTTCCCTAACCCTGGATCACCCTCTCTAGGGTTTTGTCCTTGCAAGGGACAGAAGGCCACCTTCTCCATCCCGATCTTGGTGCCTAGGGTCACCTCTCGGTGCCCAATGGTCTTCCCTCTAGGGCTGGACCAAATAAACCTTCCCTCTGGGGCTTGGTCAAGCATCATATATCAGGATGGCATGTAGGTTCGAGAATACACATATATACTTAAATGTGATAATCGTAGTGACTTTATAGGATTGCATAAATAAACACTTCAACAGTTTAGGTTGCATCCAATTGATAAAACCTTAGACAAAATGTCGTGAAACTTATTCGATTATTCATAAATAACCACATACCTGTTTAGCATAATCAAGCTAGCAATAATCCAAGCAAGTATGAAATCTAGGCAAGCAAGCAATTCACACAACAAGGATCCTAAAATAACCATATAATTTCCTTCACTATGCATGTAATCAATATCTATACAATCTAACTTGCTTCCTAGGGTTTTCTACTTTCATTTAGGGTTTCACTTGCAATTAGGGTTTCATTATCACTTTTTGCTACTTACAAACCCTAAATCAGTAAAACTACTCATAAACCCTAATTATCTTGTCCTATCTCTCCTAACATGCTTAGGATCAACAATTATCAACATATTTTTGAATAATTCAAATTAAACATATTAATCTCTTCTTTTACCCTAAATTAGGGTTTCTATATGCATTATCATGGATTCTTAGGTTAAAATCCTAAAACAAGCAACTTCTCATCTAAATCAAATTTGAATCTCACTTTATCATTCAATAGGTTATTAGCACTCAAATTAACCCATCAGGCATCATAGATTTGATCTTTAATCACAATTAGGGTTTCTAACCTAAGCTAAAGTACTTTATAATCAACTTAAAGTACTTTTTGAATTAGAAACAAAATCAAGCTTAAATAACATTTTTAACAGATTCCTTATGATCTCCTGATCAATTTTCATATATTGTTTGTCTTAATCATAGTTACCAGTTATTTTCTACGAATTTACCTCCTGCGCCAATGGGAAGTTGCCACGTCAGCAAGGTGGCTTGCCTCTCTTTTCCACGCGGATCCTGGCCAGCCAGTCAGCCAAAGCCACCTCCTCACGCGGTCAGCTTAGTTGGCAACACCAGTCAGGGTGATAGATTCCTTTCTTGCCCTCTATCGGCTTCAACTCCCAACTAAACGCTCAGAGGTAAAATGGTTAAAAGCCTTGCATCCTCTCTCCTTCCTCACAATGAACTCCACACACAGCACAGGGTTGATGCCGCGGTCAACACTGGCATTGACCTCGAGCTCCTCCTTCTCCAACCACAAAACTACGCACCGCCCACCGTCGATAGGTCCCGCCGGACTCGCCTCCACCTCCAATTCCTCTGGTCATGCGTCGATTGCTTGGGTCCGGGAGAACCATCTCCAGCGGCAGTTCTAGCGAATAAGAGGTGAAATTCAAAGGAAGGGTAGCACCTCAAAGGTAGGGAAAGGGTGAGGGAAGTCGTGTGGATTCTGTAGAACATGAGGGAGATCTCAGAGCGAGATTCTACCCCGTATATATAGGGATGGCCGCGGAGGGTGGTCGGTGGGTGTCCTGGAGGTTGGGGGATTCTCCCACAGCTTCCCTAAGATAGCCAAACACAGGCTCATTGAGCTCGTCTTCCCAATCCAAACCTGGTGGGCTGATTTCTGAGAGTCCTCGTCGATCAGGGAGAGAGAAATTCAGAGGGAAAGAGGGAACCGGATTGTTCCCGTTCATGGTTTTTCCCAGTCCGTCCCAAGCTAGGAGATGAACGAGAATCCTTGGATCGCTATCCTACGGCTAGGAATGTGTGCAAAATAAGAGGGAACTGGGTCCCTGATTTCCCAAATCGTTACACATATCAAAAACCAATTATCCTTCACAATTTAGGATAACTTCAAAATTCCATATCTTGAAAATCGTACATCCTTTTGAAACTAAAATTTGAGGGATTGTTTATCTTGTCTTTATCTACTTGTGTATCCAATTTGAGTCCCAAACTCAAAAGGAAAAGGGAATTTTCTTTATATGCAAGTTATCCTTTGATAAAGCTTATTTAATTGATATTTTCTCTTTCTTATTGCATTATCTTTGCAACTTTGACTCCTTGGAACTCAAGGAACCTTAAAGCTACGAAATCCACCTTTAGAGGATATGTCCTAGTCTTCTAGAGGCTTCTACCTCTTTCTTTTCTCCATTTCCTTATTTATTCATTTATTATTTGAATTTCATTATCTTTCTCTTGTTATTGGGCCCAATAGCCAATAAGGCCCACAAAACAAACAATCAAGGCTATTTACAAACAAAATTCATGCATTCAATCAAATCACATCATTATTTGTTCATATATCTTTAATAGGAGAAATTGCATTTCTCACCAAAAGAACCCGAAAATTGGGGTTATAACAAGTATCTAGTATGTTTTTTTCCTTATTATCTTTGTTGGAAGGACTTAGTCAGGACAAGCTTTCTTTTTGGGAGAAGGTAAGTTGTTAGTTTCTGGAAAGGCATTAATATGACGCACAACAAGACTTATATTGTCTAATCCTATTCGATATTATGACGAAGGAAATAGGTATGGGCAGGTTTCCTGTATCCTTTCCCCTCCTTCCCCATGAACAATAGGAATCTTAGGGGTTATATATATAGGACATGTGTATACCCTTGAGAAATCATTCTCAACTCTTTGGATCTGGTTGGGGAACCGGCTAGGACTATACACCCAATACTCACAGTCGTCTCTGTCGCGAGTTGCTAGTTGCCATGGTTGGAAGAGCAAGGAAGGGCACATGGAGGAACTCGGCTCCATGCTGCTGACTTCCATAGACACTCCCAGGAGGTACCTTGCAAGCTGTCGATGGCCTAAATGCCAAGGCAGGGTGTCGGGTGGTAGGTTGGAGTAGCGGCTCCCTATCGAGCCAGCAGGCATCTGTGGCAGGGCAGTAGATGGTGTCGCCTGGGCCATAGAGAGGGGCAAAGGCCCTGGAAGGTAGGTGCGAGGATCCGAAGCTTAGGAGGGGTCAACCATAGCTTTGTTCTTCCATAAGAACAGGGGAGCGAAACTGTTTTTGCAGTAGAGCGGGACAAAGACAGAGAGGGGGTGGCGTGATCTGTGTTGTTTGCCAACCTCGCGAGCCAAGAGGAGGACGGAGAAGTGGTCGCCATCGGGGAGGCAAGCTTCCTCTATTCTTCTGCCAAAATAGGGCAGCAAAACCCATCTACGTAGACATTGTGAGAAATAAGACGGGAGCCGACTAGGTTATCAGTTATCCAGATCCAAGGGAGGATCCGCGAGACAAAGGATAAGTTGCATAGAAAAGAAAAGAAAAGGGCACGTGACGCGCTGCCATTGGCCAAGGTAAGATTATTTTGCGTAAATCATAAGTAATACTTGGTGACTCGGATATAGATAAGTTATATATGAAAATTGATCAGAAGAACGCGAAGAGTTCAATAAAAATATTCTTAGAGCTTGAATCTGATTGTAATTCAAAAAATGGTTAAAGTTTCGATCCTTAATGTGTTTATGACTAAGATTAACCTTAATTTGATGATTAATGAATTGAGAGGATTGATTTGGGTGTTTTATGATAATATTAACATGTTATTAATAATAAATATGTTTTTATGTCTAAAGAGATTATCCATATGCTTAATAGCTTAATTTAGGGTTTTGATATGTTAATGAGTATTAATGGGCTTAGAAACCCTAATCTAGGTGTCAATGGGTTTTAATGAGATATAATTAAAGATCCTTTGTATAAGATGTTGACTCAAGGTCAATTAGGTCAATGTTGACTCACGTCTAAATTGACTAAACCCATGTTTTGATGATGATTAACCATTCCACATTTTGGTGTCTAATGTCTCTACTTGAGTAATTTTAGATTATGTATAGACACACTCCAAATGCCCTAACTTGCACATATCAAATTGGAGAAAAGACAAGTCAAAGTCATACAAGTGCACGTTTTTGTAATATGATGTATATCCATTAGAATCATGTTGTAAATCACTTGTAATGATTGTATGACTTGTAATTAATCTTAGAAAAAAAATCAGGAACACTTAGATCGAATATTAGAGCACTTTTAATGCAACTTTGAAAATCAATTACAGGCACTTGTTCGGTCGAGTTTCCCACCCTGAAACTCGACCGATCAACCTTGATCGATTTTCTAAAGATTGCATCGGTCAAGTTGTGCACTCACAGAACTCGACCGATTGGGTAGTAGGCCATTTCCAGTTGAAATGGTCGGTCGAGTTTCCTTAGGACAAACTCGACCGATCCTTTGAACATCGGTTTGCCTGCTACTTGATCGGTCGAGTTACACCCATAGAAACCCGACCGATTGCACTGTACAGAAAAGTGCAGAAAAGTGTTTCTAGACATTGTGGAGTTGCGACAAGTGAAAATAGATCCGTTGCAAGCCACAAAACGGCTAGTTTTCATTCTTAAGTGTTCCCAAAGGCTAAGAGGCATCCCCAGCTATAAATAGGACCCCTTGGGCTTCATTCCAAGGTTGAGAATTCATTGCAAACTCCTTGTGAGGTTCCTATTCTATAGTTGAGTGCTTCCTACAACCTCCTCTCTCTCTAAGCTTAATCACTTGCTACATCCATTAGAGTGAGTAGGAGATTTGTAAGAGATCTAGTCTTATATGTATATCTTGTGAGGCTCTCACTTCCACCACCTCCACTTCTCTCATTTGCTATCATGAAGATGAAGGTTCTCTCTCTTGTCCAAGAGAGGTGAAGAAGAATAAGGGAAGGAGTCCCTTGGTGAAGATCAAGGCCGAAGACTTGGAGCTAGAGTGGGTAAGCTCTTGGAGAAGGCAAAATACTCAAGCTCAAGTAGGTAAGACCTTGGTGGAAAGCTTCTCCGAGTGAAGGTGAAGTCAAAGGCGGAAGATCCAAGAAGAGTGGGCAATTCCTACAAGGCCGAAGACTTGTGCAAGAGTGGGTAAGTCCTTGGAGAAGGCCGAAGACTCTTGCAAAGTGGGTAAGTCCTTGGTAAGGTTGAAGACTCTTTGTATTGGATAGGTAAGTCCTTTGTTGGTCATGTATTGTAAGTCTTATAAGTAAATATAAGAGTGCAATTGTTGGAAGTCCTAGAGGTTGACCTCTCTAGGCAAGTGGACTGACACACTTCTAGTTTGAAGTGTGGAACCACTCTAAATAGCTTGTCTAATTGGTGCATGTTCAATCTCTCTTATCCTTGCTATGCATGATTTAGTTGCACTCAAATTGCCTATTTAGAAACCTTATCTTGTCATATATTTTGAAGGTTTAATGAGTTTTGTTTAAGTGCTTTCAGCTCTATTCACCCCCCCTCTAGAGCATCTAATCACCCATCTAGGATCCAACATAAGATTGATTTTATGTTAATCTAAAGTATAGTAGATGAAAAAAAGGCTCTAATGTGAATATGTGAGTAATTAGGGTTTTAAGCCTAAGATTGCTATTTTAGAATTTTATGGGCATAAAAGAGAAAAGTTGTGAATAGATCTAAAGAAACCCTAATGAAACTCTAATTCAGATTATAAACCCTAGAAAGTGAATCCAAGTCAACAAAGTAGGTTCTTGATAAGTATGTAGTAAATGGGTTACATATGCTTTTCAGGATTCTATGATTGTGTGGTTGAATTGCTTGTTTGGATTATATTGCTTGATTGGAATTGCTTACTGCTTATGAAATATAATGATCAAGTATGTGGTTAAATTATGAATACCCACATTATGCTTCATGACATTTTCCCGATGTTTTATCCATTGCAATGAAAATAAACTACTTGGATGTTTCATTACTGCAATCCTTGAAGTTGATAAGATTATCACAATTTACATATGTGTGTGACTCGCTAGAACCTACATACCCCTCTGGATGTAAGATAAGAGACCAAGCCCTGGAGGGAAGGTCAAGGTGGTCAAGCCCTAGAGGGAAGACCACAGGGCACCCAGAGAGGTGACCCCAGGTACCAAACTCAGGATGGAGAAGGTAGCCTTAAAGTCACTTGCAAGGACTTAACCCTAAAGAGGGTATCCCAGAGGTGGTAAAAGCAGTTGAAGAGTCATAATGAAAATGTAATATTGCATTCTTAACAATTAATTGTTGTGACTATGTTGTTAGAACTTATGTGTAATGTTTTGTTTGTCCCCACATACCAACATATTCATTTATGTTGACCAACGTTTTGTTTGTCGGTGTTTTAGGAAATATCAGAAATTGGACAAATAGTAAAATAGAACTTTAGAATATTAAAGTTAATTCTTAAAGGAGGTAGATAGATAGAGTTCTTCTATGGCTAAAAGTCTCAGTTTCCTAATTTTGAAAGGTATGTCAAAAGTAAATTTTTATTCCAATTTTTAGTTTAGTCTTCCATAGAATTTTATAATTATTTTTTATTATTTGCAAAACCATTGATCATGTTCTTGGGTTAACGCCTCTAACTTCTTGGTCTTCCTTAATCGGGGGTTACCGAGAAGTGGGATCGTTACAGAGCTCATCTAAAAATTTTTAAGATTGAAGCAAACCTGAAGTTAGGAAGCATGCCCACCATTAGGGTTCCAAGCAGCTTTAACATTTGAACCCATATAAAAATAACCTCACAATAGTCAAAAGAGAACCGTATTAAGTGAGGCCATAATTCAAACATCACAAGGAAGTTAGAAGTAAGTCCAGTGCCAAAAACAGAGAAAAGACCACGAAAGTGGCCCTTCAGAAACCTAACAGAAGCATAGCAATAACCAAACATGAGAATATATGCACATAAACTTAGAAGAATATTATACCTCCTCATGTTGAATTTGTAACTCCCAAGAGTCTCTCTCTCACTTCTAGGTTCTAGATAGGTATCTAAAAAAATTCTTAAAAAAGGAACCCTATGATTCGAATTGCCTATGTGTTGAATGGCTTAGGGTAAATGGAAAAAAATTCCATTCAGATCTCTAGTCAATTACGATGACTATGTTTTATACTTGGACTTATTCTAAAGTGTGAGATACTAATATAGAACTTATCCAATAAACGAAAGTTATCTTGTCAACTTATAGAGGCTCCTAGATAATGTGTTGTGTTGTTGACTCTATTCCTGCAACAACTAGTAAACTTGAAGGAGCAGCTTCAATCCAGATAGATTTCCCTTTAAATAGTGTGGACTCTTTGCCATCAGTCCATGTGATGCCTAGAAGAAGTGTTATTACATACATGTCTTTTTAAAGTGACTCGTTTAAGTTTTTTTAGACTCTGCATTATTTTTGAACTATTGTAACCAATATGGGTCAAATAAATTTGTTTAATGTAGGATGCACGGTCATTTTAAGTTTGCAACAACTTATACAAAATGTTTATATACTTTTGGATACTAAAAATGATAATAAAGAAATACCTTGAGTTTTGTTTAACAGTCAATTATTGTAGAATGGTATGTAGTATGTAACTATAAATTATGAAACAACCAAGGCCTCTTTTTTGTATATGATGATAAGTTCATCAGTAGTAGATCCTTACAGATATTTGCTTAGTTGTTGGTGGCACACGACATGCATTGTAGTATAGGTTTTTAGCATATATTCAAATTCAATTTTAATCATTTGTGTGATTTTATTTAAACTTTCTATCTTTTTTCCAAATTTACTCTCTCATGTTTGTCATTATGTTAAGATGCATAATAAACCTCTAGTTGAGCTGAAGAGGAAGGTGCATTGAGCTAAAAAATTAGCACACGCTTAAAGTAGTCATATATTGAGATGCATGTTGGCATGATCAATACTACGTTGAGCTAAAGAGAAAGGTGCATTGAGTTATGTAAACTATCCTCTACAAATGGGACTTCATATATATTTTGTAGGTGTGTGGGTTTTTTGTTTACAGTTCTTGTTATCCATCAAGTAGCTCTATTTTTATTACCTGGATAAGGTTTTATTTATTTTGGTATAATGCATAGTTCTCCAGACTTTTTATCCAAGTAGTTAGCATGAATTTACAACATGACAAGGAATCTTATATAGTGAATGAGTATATATATGTTGAGAATTACCTTTGTTTTCATGTCAACTTAACTTGTGTACATATTGTATACATCTTCTTTATCACCATTTTTTATTATTTTATTAGTCATTTGTGAGTAGTTTATAATTTGTCACATTGAGAACATTGAAAGCACACTCTCACGTCCATATTAGCAAGTGAATATTTCTATCTTGTAGCAGCCAAATTACTCTGGTGTGGATGAGATGTCATACAATGACATACATGTTCCTATGGATTACACGTTGGCCTTACAACTACATCCTTTGGATATATATCCATTAACCAGGAATGTCGTCCAAAGAGAAAATATATGATGTTGCAGTTGGTAATTATCAGGTTCAACATTCTTGGGATGGTTCACCTCAAAGAGTTTTGTCAAAATTCTTACATTTATTCATGGAAAGTAGTTGTGCTGGTATTCCATTTCATCATGTTCCTCTCCCTATTTTAGGACTATCTGAATGAGATAAACTATGCATGCATGATCGTGTTCTATATAATTGCACACCATATCCTTTTGATAGTGCCACTTCTTTATTTATACATTATATATCTTTCTCCAAGTCTCAATTAAATTAGTGATCTTTTAAAAATCATAACAAGACATCCTTGAAGTGTTCCATGTTGGATATATCTACTTCGCTACAGTACAGTATGTGAGAAACTAACCTCTCCCGCGCTCCGCCGCACCTCGACTCTCCAGCAGCCGCACTTTGCCGCAATCCCACAGTCGTGCTCCACTTGTTAGTGATCCCAAAAGTACAATGCACATCTGGATAAGAATCACCTATAAAATGCATCCATAAATATTGTATCCACTTGTTAATTTCAACTTAGTTACTGACGCATAAGTACAATACCTAGCAAATTACAAAATCAAGCATAATTGTATAATTGATTTAGAAGCATAAGCATAGTACCTAAGGAATCCCATAGCAACATTTGTTATTTGGACAGAATATTTTTACAAAATACAGACATAAGTTGGGTACCCACTTGTTAATGATCTCAATAGTACAGTGCACATCAGATAAAAAAATCAGCTATAAAATACATTCATAAGTACGATACCCACGTGTTAATTTCAACTCATTTACTGAAGCATAAGTACCGTACCTAGCAAATTATAAAATCAGGCATAATTGTTTAACTAGTCTAGAAGCATAAGCACAGTATCTACGGAATCTCATAGTAACATTGGCCATCTGGAAAAAATATTTTTACAAAATACAAACATAAATATAGTACCTAGCAAATTACAAAATCAAGCATAATTGTATAATTGGTTTAAAAGCATAAACACAATACCTATAGAATCTCATAGCAACATTGACCATCTGAACATTTTTTTTTACAAAATACAAACATAAGTTTAGTACCCACTTGTTAATGACCTCAAAAGTACAGTGCACATCTGGTGAAGAATCAACTACAAAATATATCCATAAGTATTGTACCCACTTGTTAATTCCAACCCAGTTACTCAAATATAAGTGATGTGCTACCAAATTACAAAATCCGCGATAAAATACAACCATAATTACTATACCCACTTGTTAATTTTAACTCAATTATTAACACATAAGTACGATGCCTAGAAAATTATAAAATCAAGCATAATTGCATAATCGATCTTGAATCATAAGCACAGTATCTACATAATCCCATAGCAATATCTGTCATCTGGACATAATTTTTTTACAAAATACAAACATAAGTTGAGTACCCACTTGTTAATGATCTTAAAAGTACAGTGCACACCAGATCAAGAATCAACTATAAAATGCATCTATAAGTATGATACTCACTTGTTAATTTCAACTCATTTACTCAAGCATAAGTTCAGTAACTAGTAAATTATAAAATCAAACGTAACTGTATAACTGGTCTAGAAGTATAAGCAGAGTACCTACATAATCTTATAGCAACATTAGCCATCTCGACAAATATGTATATAAATACATTTTATAGTTGATTCTATTTAGTAGTATATTTGCGTCCAACAAATAAGGTAGGTAATGCATTCACAATAATCAATAAAATAATATTACGATAGTAAAAACAATATAAATAAGATAATTCAATATAAAGAATAAAAGTACAGTACTCACGTATTTATGAAGGAACACAAAGTGAAGAAGCAGGAAGGCAACACAATTCAATAAAAATTTTGAAAATTGAAAAGATGTACGTAAGAATGAAATTTCAAATAAGAGTGTCTGTCATATTTTATGGGGGCAGTGGGACATCGCAGTTGTACTTTTGAATGATTTTTGTATGAACAAGCATGCAAAATCTGTATTGTATCTTAATACATCTCAGAACGCGCATCAATTCAGTATTCCCGAGAACCGCGTGTGTCAGTGGGGGTGGGTGGCCGGTTATGTTAAGAATTTTTCTTTCCCTTCCATCTCTTCTGATTGAAAGGATAGACTGAGTAGTATCTAAGGGAATATAAGTACTTCTCAAGTAAACAGATACACCGTTTGACAGGTGCTTCCTCTTTGGAGTCTTGCGGATTGAGTAGTGCAAGGGGCAGAGACCCCCCAAAAATAACATGGCGCACTTCCATGAAGAACATGTTGAGGAGACTCGCCGTGTAGCTAATCAGATCTCAAGTTCCGGTGGAGCACCACGACAAGCCAAGTCCAGACTTAGAAGCCCAGTCGAAAAGAAATGAAGAACAAGTAAGGCTACTGGGAAGTATTGAATGCGGCACATCCTCCTCTTCGGGGACATAGGTTCAAAATTTATGCTCTTTTTACTCTCCTCTTACCCTTTGCTCATTACTTTCCTCCCTTTTGCCTCTGTTTAGATGATGTAGCCAGCTCCAATGGTTCGTGGGTTATGAACGTGACTTTCCACATAGCCCGATTTGATCTGGATGTAGCTACTCCGAGTGCACGATATCTTTTCTGCCCTATGGTAATCTGAGGTAGGTTATAAGTAGGCCAAAAACTAAACTGGAATGTTTGGATATTTCAATTACTAAAATGGCATGATTCAAAACGTAATTTTTCAAATGGCAAGTTTCTAAGGCATTATATCTTGTTTGGGTACATATTTCTCCCGATGGGGTCAATATGTCCCATAAGAAAATGTACTGCTATTTTCAAAGAACAATATGTTCCCAGTTGGCACGCATTGCCTCTAGCAGAACAATATGTCTCCAAAGAGAACAAATTGTTTTTTTTACTTTATTTTTTTATTTATGATACCATGTATGTTATATATATATATATATATATAATATATATATGTTAAATTACTAAATGAACATAATCTATATTTACTTATATACAATTAACCATACATTAAAAATAATACCTAAAAATAATGCAATAATAACAAAATATTATATTTCATTAATACATAATATTTATAAAAGTAAAAAATAGTGTGTAAAATTAATAGATTCAATATTAAAGTTGTATAATAAAATTTAAATTAGCAAACTACACAAATGTATATGATAGAATTTAAAATTAACGAACTACACAAATGTATATACACAAATATATATAAAGTTCAATACTAAAGCATATGTTTGCTTTGTCATGCAAAATTGTATATATCGTTTTTTTCTCGAACTTGTAATAGATTATTTGATTTACATTCGCGATTGAAGGTATAGAGTGAGTAATGTCAAGGGAAAACGGGTGCTTTTCCAGGCGTCTTACAACACTAAATAGATTCGCCAGCATTGTTATATTTGTATCGACTGGTGCTTCCTCGGTGGGAGTCCGGCGGATAGAGTGGCGTGGCATTTCATGCTGTACAAACTGATAGAGTAAATTAGGTACTCAAGTTCAGAAACGTGTGCACCATGTTATATGAAACTCTGCTCATGTGTAGGAGAGAAACCAATACAAGGCAAATATGAAATCATTGGACTCGTTTACACAAGAAACATAACAATTAACATCTCTTAACAAAATTAACACAGTTTTATGTTATATATTAGGTTGCTTATATCTTAGTTTGCAACCAATGGCTTACATAATATATGGAATATTCTTCCCAGGACAAATATAGACTAGTATATAATTATAAAAAATAATGAAGAAAATTGCATACAACCTCCTCTAAGAGATTTCTTATATATAATGGATGAGTTACCTAATATAATATATAATTAAAAAAACTAAAGAGAAAAGTGTGGCATACACACATGGATCAATATTTAATTAAAAAAATAATAGAGAAAATTACATCTAACCCTCTATGGGTTTTCTTATATAATATAGATGAGTCTCCTAATATAATATATATTTTAAAAAATTAAAGATAAAAGTGTGGTGTACACACACAAGGACATGTATTTAATTTCCAAAAATAATGGATAACATTGCATCCAACCTCCTTGTCTCCTAATACAATATATAATTAAAGAAATTGAAGACAAAAGCGTGGTGTACCACAAAGGGACCAATATGTAATTTTGAAACGTAATGGGGAAAATTGCATCCAACCCCATATGGGGGCTTTCTTATATAGTATAGATGAGTCTCCTAATATAATATATTAGTTGAAAAATTATAGACAAAAGTATAGTGTACACACACATGGATATGTAATTTCAAAAATCATTGGAGAAAATTGCATCCAACCCCTTCTGCGGGCTTTCTCATATAGTATAGATGAGTCTCATGATATATTATATATTTTTAAAAATTAAAGACAAAAGTGAGGTGTACACACACAGAGACCAGTATGTAATTTAAAAAATGATGGAGAAAATGACATCCAACCCCTCTGTGTTCTTTCTTATATAGTATAGACAAGTATTCTAATATAATATATATATTTAACAAATTAAAAATAGAAGTGTGTTGCACACTATAGGGACCACTATGTAATTTCAAACAATAATGAAGAAAATTTACATCCAAACCGCTCTACAGACTTTCTTATATAGTACAGGCTAGTCTCCTAATAAGATATATAATATAAACAATTAAAGACAAAAGAGTGATGTACACACATAGGCACCAATATCTCATTTTAAAAATAATGGAAAAAATTATATCCACCTTCTTTGTGAGTTTCTTAAATATTATAGATGAGTCTCCAAATATATAATATAAATTAAAAAATTAAAGACTAAAGTGTGATATAGACACACATAGACCAGTATGTAATTTCAAAAAATAATAGAAAAAATTACATTCAACCCCCTCTTTGGGCTTTTTACATAGTACTAGACATATACCCATCCCATGCATTGGTGCTACAGTAAACTACAATGAGTAATTTCTAGGTTAAATTTTTAGAAAAGAAGGGGGAACATACATGTACAATAATATATATATATATATTGTAATATATATAATATATAATATGTATAATGTATAATATAATGTATATATAATATTAAAAGGTAATGGATGAAATTGCATCCAACTTCTTTCGAAGGAGGATGTCTTCTAATCTTTTTGTCTTCATCTCCTCCTCTCCATCGACCTTTTTATTGGTCTCTCTTCTTGATAGCGTTTGTTGTTTTAGTTTGTACTCCTATAGAATGGTGACTGCACTGGCCGTCTTTTCTCTGGCCCTGTTGTCTTCTCTGATCGCAAGCGAAGGTAATTTACCTTCCCTCTCTTCTGATTGAAAGGATAGAGTGAGTAGTGTCAAGGGAATATAGGTGCTTCCCAAGTAAACAGATACACCATTTTTTGACAGGTGCTTCATCTTTGGAATCCCGCAGATTGAGTGATGCAAGGGGCACATGGAAGGTTCTCTTTGCATCGAGCAGTTATGGTTGTCTGCCAGTGCATGCTCAAAGCTTGTAAAGGAACATAGAAGCATTTGAAGTGACTAGTGATTTAAAAATATTTCACATCAGATCTAGTAAGAAAAAGCATCATAAGGAATCAAGCTTTAGTGTAGCTTAGTTATAGAGAAGTAATATGTTCATATAAACATTTATTCATATCTCATTCTTCTAACTCATACTCAACAATCACACTCATTCCATTTGTATTGTAAATTTTATATATTTTCCATTAATTTATATCAAATTAGGGAGGTCCCAGAGAATTTGTCCATTATGGTTTTATCTAAGCCTTGTATTGGTTTCTCTCCTACATATAGGAGAACTAATCTAATATCCCATTTATTTTATTATTTATCATAGTGTGCACGTCTCTGAAATGGTTGTCTAAGCTTCTAGATTTTCAATATGAAATTGAGTACAAGTTTGAACCGGCCAACATGATAGTTGATGCCTTATCAAGGAAGAGCAATAGTGAAGATGTCCAAGAAGGGAGACAAAAATTTACTCCAACTATCTAACTATGCCTCAATGGTTGGATGAAGTCCAAATATTGACTAATGAAGATCCATGGTTGGTCAGTTTGAAGGAAAAATGGGACAAATGTGAGCTGCATAGAGGGAAAGTTTAGTGAAAGAATGGAATTTACTTCGGGAAAGGGAATATTGTCTGTGGTGCTAATTCAGAATTAAGTAAGAAGTTGGTTTTGTATGAAATGCATGATAATACAACAGGTGGACCCTTGGGATATGAAAATACCTTATAAAAAGTTAGGGTTGTTTTATGGTGGAAAGGCCTGCGAGGACAATTACAGGAGTATATAAGGGAGTGCCAAGTGTGTCAAACTAACAAATATTATTTCAGCCATTACCAATTCCCACCAGATAGGGTCCCATATTGCCACAGACTTTATTGATGCTCTACCCATTTCAAAAGGATATTATGTGATCTTGGGAGCAGTTGATACATCATATAAGGCAACTCATTTCTTTCATCAAAAGCACCCCTACACTTCACAAATAGTGTTGGATGTCTTTATCGATGGGGTGTTCAAACACAATGGTATTCCTAAGTCAATCGATTCCATTTATTTCCATGCTTCATCTCAGACCAGATCTCAAAATCTCCCCCTTTCATTCCTTTATTGTCTAGAATATCAACCTTAAATAAGCAAGGCCATGACATGCATATTATAGGGGAAATAAAACAAGATCAAGCTAAGGTGGAGGTAGAATTACTATAGTAATAAATATAAACATGGCATTCACTTTTTTCCAAACTCTATGACTTATTAAATCTAATAATAACTAGTCTTTGGTTGTAACTCGGTTGTTTTCTTGTACTATCGTGTAACTTAACATACTGTTTGCAAAAGTATAAAATTTGTGTTTGATTACTTCAAAAAGGTTCAAGTACCTAGACCTAATGCTTCACTTGTAATAATGTCCGAACTTCAAGATACGTTCTTACATGAATCAATATCCAAAAAGATATGATACAACTTTGATTGGGTTCAACTGAACCCTACTCATCCTAGGAAGAATATTCCATATATTCCATAAGCCATTGGTTGCAAACTAAGATATAAGCAACCTAGGATCATGTTGTTTTCTCCACCCGTCTATGAACATGCTTAATTTATAGATTCTCAACAGTTATATTGTGTCATCAACCTAATATAACAGAAAATTGTGTTAATTTTTTAAGAGATGTTAATTGTTATGTTTCTTGTGTAAACGAGTCCAATGATTTCATCTTTTCCTTGTATTGGTTTCTCTCCTATATATATGAACAATGTTTTATCCTAAATTTAAATGTTAGTATATAACTTTAATATTGAATCTATTAATTTTACACACTATTTTTTACTTTTATAAATATTATTTATTAATGAAATATAATATTCTATTATTATTTTATTATTTTTAGGTATTATTTTTATTGTATGGTTAATTGTATATAAGTAAATGTAAATTATGTTCATTTAGTAATTTAACACATATATATATTTATATATAACATACATGGTATCATAATTAAAAAATAATGCAAAAAATTATAATTCATCCTCTTTGATGACGTATTGCTCTTCTGGGGGTAATGTGTGCCAACTAGGGATGTATTATTTTTTTAAAATAGCAATACATCTCCTGAGGGGATGTATTGACCCCATCAAGAGCAATACGTCCCCAAAAAAGATATATTGCCTTAGAAACATGTCATTTAGAAAATTAAGTTTTGAATCATACCATTTTGATAATAGAAATATTCAAACATGCCATTTTGGTTTTTGACCTACAACCTACCTCAGATTACCATAGGGAAGAAAAGATATTGTAGTGCACTCAGAGTAGCTATATCCAGGTCAAATCGGCCTATGTGGAAAGTCGCGTTCATAACCCACAAACCATTGGAGATGGCTACATCATCTAAAAGAAGGCAAAAGGGGGGAAAGTGATGAGTAAAGGGTAAGAGGAGAGTAAAAAGAGCACAAATTTCAAACCTTCAATGGGTTGTGAATTCCCAAAGAGGAGGATTTGCCTCGTTCAATACTTCCCAGCAGCCTTGCCTATTCTTCATTTCTTTCGACTGGGCTTCTGAGTATGGACTTGGCTTCTCGTAGTGCTCCACCGAAACTTGAGATTTGATTATCTACGTCGTGAGTCTCCTCAACCTATTCTTCATCGAAGTGTGCCATGTTGTTTTTGCGGGGTCTCACACTGCGACGCCCTATCTGTAACATACTAGATCTCAGACCCTACCCTGGAAGTTGACATTTTGAACTTAGCCAAACAAGGTTGAAGGTTAGACCTACATAGATGTTTAGTATAACCCCAATGAGCTAAGTCATGTATAGTTCACCTAAATGTAACCTAATGTTGTAACATTAATCTTGGGTTTATAATGGATACATAAAATATGACACATAACTCATTTTGGTGGTAATATGAAGATAAGAAAGAAACTTAATTGGATGAATAATTTAGATAATGGACTGTTAATGGGCCATATGACATATCTCATAAAAATAAGTCTCAAAATTGGAAACAACCCTCAAATTCGAAATCTACATATCAAAATTAGCCTACATGTCAAATTTCATCTAATTTAGACAACCTTAAAATATTAGGATAAGTTTAAGAGAGAGAAAATCAGTAATATGCATAAGTAATAAATAATGTGATTATATAAATTCAAAATATGGAAATAATGGAAAATTCATATTCAACACATCAATGATAACTTGTGGATGAAGTTTGGTCCAATTTGGATGTTGTTAGTACAAGTTATGCAATTTTAGGTACATTATGGACTTTTATGCAATTTACCCAATTGGGAGGTTTTCTTTGTAAATTATCACATGTATTATAATACTTATATATTCCCTTACCATTATCAAGTTTTTTAACCATAGGGTGCCTAGTTGCACCTTGGTTTGAATTTGTTTCTTTCCAAGAGCATTTTAGGGATTGCTCTCTTTATAAATGAGCTTATCTTTAGTAGCTATCAACCAATGGGGTTATTTCTTTGATTGGAGATCGGTTGGGATGGCCTATAAGTGTCCATGAACTGACATTTGATATTCAATAATCCTCTATGAGTTGTCCTCTTGCATGGCCATGAAATCCCTAGGCTAAGGACACATGGAAAGCTCCATGGACACCTCATGCTTGACTTCTTCCTTATCCATAAAGGCTTGCATGTCCATGGGCACCCTTAGCATTGGACACATGGAAAGTAACTTGAAACCTCATTCTTGAATTCTTCCTTATCCATAAAGGCTTGCATGTGCATGGACACCCTTATACATGACACAGGGAAAGTCTCATAGACACCTCATACTTAACCTGTTTCTTTAAATAGCCATATCTACCCCTTCCCAACTCCGAATTCAAAAACTCTTGCTCTCCTTTATTTCCTCTAGCTTATAGCATCATTCCTACTCTATTTCTAAAGATCCTACTTGGTTATTTCGACCAAAACTAGTAAGTTTTCTCCCTTCCTTCCCTATTTTCATGTTGTTAGTCTTCCTTCCACCTTCCTCCAGGTCGGAACCATGGCCTTCCATGGTGAAACCCCACATAGAACCCATAAACACCTCATCTCCATGTTTTTTGTTAGGGTTTTTCACCTCTAAAGTGGAGAAGGTGCTTATTTCTCGAGATAGGAGCTTTGTTGGAGAAACCAGCCTCTCTAAGCTTGGGAATCTTACTTATTGGACCTGTCCACCTTCCCTAGAGGTTCTTTGGCGGCCTAGGCTTGGATCTAGGATTGACTTGGACTATTTAGACTCTGAAGTTGAGGTATGATGTATCTCGTATTCTTCTATATTTAGCAATTCACCTATTCTTATTCATTCTCTTTGTCCTATGGACATTAGCCTATACACAATGTCTTTTGTTTTGAAAATCATGGTTCATGTGAACTACCTTATTTGATATTGATCATGTGATCATGGATATTCTTTTGAACTCTTATCTTATGCTTTGTTCATGATGGAACTCTAAAAGATGACATGTGATGTCTTTTGCCCACTTATAAGGTGGATGTATATGTTGGTTACTTATGTGGTGACTAGTTTATATATTCTGACTATACTCTCTACTTGCCTCTACATTTAACATGCTATGTGATTCAGTAGAACTAGAGCAGTGTAATTGCATTGGTATTAATGGAAGATGTGTTATTTCCGGCTGAGAAGATGTGACATTTTCTGCTCTTTTGGGATGGAAAGGAACCTCATACCCATGGAAAGATGTGTGATTCTTGGCCGATGTTTTACATATTTGGAAGATTGGTAGTTTTCCTTTCTCTATCAGGTTTCAAGTTTATGAGACTTGGCCACCTTTGCGTTTATATTGTTCTAGGTCTATGCTTATCTCACATGAATGCAGGTTGATGATATGGGGTGTGTGCCCTAATTCTTTACATGTGCTTGTGTGGCACAATCTTTATGTTTTATTAATGGCAAGTATTATTTTGTTATTATAAAATCTCAATTCCTTTTCTCTTGATACCCATTTGGGTGGTCCTTATCCTTTCTATGGGAAGCCTTTTATATTTGTTTTCTTTTATTCCATATATTGCTCAATTTCCTATTTAGTATGCACATACCAGCCTTTGTTGATGTGATCTATTTTCTCTTCTTGCTGGGGTATACTTCCAGCCCTAGGTGAAGGACTTGGATGATAAGGAATGAAGTTTTGGATTATCTTAAGGAGTTAAAGCTTGGAGACAAAGTTGTTATGGTTTATATTTCCCTCTACTAGATCCTTATGTTGTATCATACATGTAAACCCTTATGGGATATTATGATGTACTTTTATAATCTTTTGTAAAAATTGAATATAGTCATTATTTTCATTCCACTGCTACACTTTGGTTGTTTTGAATACCATTTATTGAAGTTTGAAAATTTTGCACCTATTCCAGCATACCTTCGAGTGTGTTTGGAATGGATGATTTATTCTTCAAAATTTTAGTAAGGGGGTGATCCCGCCTCCTTATAGCACGGTATCAGAGCCCATGGTAGTCGGAATTTGACTATTTCAATTTTGTCTCCCTAGTTAGAATTCTTGCCTTACCTTTAAGTGACATGTTTGTCCTAGAGTTGATCAATAGATGATGAAGGGTTGATTTAGGATCCTATAGTATCACATTAGAATAATGATGAATAGATCCCTAAAATACTTACAACTAAAGATGCATAAGTAACCGTAGTAACTTGAGGTTGTTTAGCTTGGCCTTTAGGCAGCTACTAGGACATGAAGTTGAAAGCAAAGGTGTCTAGAAAAGATCAGGGATTAGGGACTGGCAAGATTTTCCTCTGCACCACTAGCTTGGCTTACGGGAACTCTTGAATCCATATGATACTGGTCTAGCCTGAGCTGATATGGATTATCCAAAATAGCATGCTTTTAGGCAATAGTAGCCTTGTACATCTATATAATTTTATCTTTAGGGACCATAATATGTTGAACTAGTCTGCCAGGTGTAAAGACTTGTTTGAGTATGGACAAGAGCAAGTTAACCAATAGTTCATAGTTAGTCTTTACACATTATGTTATTTTTTTCCGCATGATGCTTATGTAGTTGGATGTAAGGAAGTGTAGTTGAACCTTTTATACCGAAAGAATAGTTTTGACTTAATAAGATGAATCCTTTAAGGGGTGGTGAATAGGTTGTTTTCTTATATGTGGATGTTTTGATTTTGAGGATGAAATCCCTTTAAGAGGTGGTGTGCTGTAACATACTAGATCTCGGACCCTTCCCTGGAAGTTGACATTTTGGACTTAGCCAAACAAGGTTGAAGGTTAGACCTAAATAGATGTTTATTATAACCCCAATGAGCTATTGTATGTATATATCACCTTAATGTAACCTAATGTTCTAACATAAATCTTATGTTTATAATGGATACATAAAATATGCCACATAACTCATTTTGGTGTTAATATGAAGATAAGAAGCTTAATTTGATGAATAATTTAGATAATGGGCCATTAATGGGCCATATGACATATCTCATAAAAATAAGGCTCAAAAGTGGAAAAAAATATCAGATTCAAAATCTACATATCAAAATTAGCCTACATGTCAAATTTCATCTAATTTGGACAACCTTGAAATATTATGATAAGTTTAGGAGAGAGAAAATTAGTATAAGGCATAAGTAATAATGTGATTATATTACTCCAAAATATGGAAATCATGGCAAATTCATATTCAACACATCAAAGATAACTTGTGGATGAAGTTTGGTCCAATTTGGATGTTGTTTGTGCAAGTTATGCAATTTTAGGTACATTCTAGACTTTTCTGCAATTTACCCAATTGGAGGTTTTGTTTGAAAATTGTCACATTCATTATCATACTTATATATTCCCCTACCATTCTTGATTTTTGAACCATAGGGAACCTAGTTGCACCTTGGTTTGAGGGTGTCTCTTTCCAAGGGCATTTTAGGGATTACTGTCTTTATAAATGAGTTTATCTTTAGAAGCTATCAACCAATGGGGTTATTTATTTAATTGGAAGCTGGTTGGTATGGCCTATAAGTGTCCATAAACTGACATTTGATATTCAAGAAGCCTCTATGAGCTGTCCACTTCCATGGCCATGAAATCCCTAGGCTAAGGACACATGGAAAGCTCCACGGACACCTCATGCTTGACTTCTTCCTTATCCATAAAGGCTTGCATGTCCATGGGCACCCTTCGCATTGGACACATGGAAAGTAACTTAAAACCTCGTTCTTGACTTCTTCCTTATCCATTAAGTCTTTCATGTCCATGGACACCCTTATACATGACACATGGAATGTCGCATAGATACCTCATACTGGACCTCTTTCTTTATATAGCCATATCTACCCCTTCCCAACTCCCAATTCAAAAACTCTTACTCTCCATTATTTCTTCTATCTTAGAGTATCATTCCTACTCTATTTTTCCACTAAGTTTTGTCCCAAGGTAAAAGGAGGTACCTACCTTGGTGAAGAAGGCTCCTAGGGTTCCCGATTTCTCTATTTAGGGTTTCTAAAGCTCCTCCTTGGTTATTTCGACCAAAACTAGTAAGTTTTCTCCTTTCCTTCCCTATTTTCATGTTTTTAGTCTTCCTTCCACCTTCCTCTAGTTCATAACCATGGCCTTCCATGGTGAAACCCCACCTAGAACCCATAAACACCTCATCTCCATGTTCTTTTGTTAGGGTTTTTCACCTCAAAAGTGGAGAAGGTGCTTCTTGCTCGAGATAGGAGCTTTGTTGGAGAAACTAGCATCTCTAAGCTTGGTAACCTTACTTATTGGACCTATGCACCTTCCCTAGAGGTTCTTTGGAGGCGTAGTCTTGGATATAGGACTGACATGGACTATTTAGAGTTTGAAGTTGAGGTATGATGTATCTGCTATTCTTCTATGTTGAGCAATTCACCAATGCTTATTCATTCTCTTTGTCCTATGGACATTAGCCTGTACATAATGTATTTCCTTTTGAAAATCATGGTTCATGTGAACTAACTTATTTGATATTGATCATGTGATCATGGATATTCTTTTGAACTCTTATCTTATGCTTTGTTCATGATGGAACTCTAAAAGATGACATGTGATGTCTTTTGCCCACTTACGAGTTGGATGTATGTGTTGTCACTTATGTGGTGACTAGTTTATATATTCTAACTATACTTTCTACTTGCCGCTACATTTAACATGCTATGTGATTCAGTAGGACTAGAGTAGTGTAATTGCATTGTTTTTTATGGCAGATGTGTTATTTCTTGCCAAGTAAATGTGATATTTCCTGCCCTTTTGGGATGGAAAGGAACCTCATATCTAGGGAAAGATGTGTGATTCTTGGCCCATGTTTTATATATTTGGGAGATTGGAATAATCCTTTCTCTATTAGGTTTCAAGTTTATGAGACTTGGCCGCCTTTGTGTTTATATTTTTCTACGACTATGCTTATATCACATGCATGCAGGTTGATGATATGGGGTGTGTGCCCTAATTCTTTACATGTTCATGTGTGGCGCAATATTTATGTTTTATTAATGGCAAGTATTCTTTTGTTATCATATGATTTCAATTCCTTTTATCTTGATACCCATTTGGGTGTTCCTTGTCCTTTCTATGGGAAGCCTTTTATATTTGTTGTCTTTTATTCCATATATTTCTCAATTTCCTATTTAGTATGCACATACCAGCCTTTGTTGATGTCATCTATTTTCTCTTCTTGCTGGGGTATGCTTCCAACCCTAGGTGAAGGACTTGGATGATAAGACATGAAGTTTTGAACTAGCTTAAGGAGTTAAAGCTTGGAGACAAATTTGTTATGGATTATATTTCCCTCTACTAGATCCTTATGTTGTATCATACATGTAAACTCTTACGGCATATTATGATGTACTTTTGTAATCTTTTGTAAAAATTGAATATAGTCATTATTTTTATTCTGTTGCTACACTTTGGTTTATTTGAATACCATTTATTGAAGTTTGAACATTTTTCACCTATTCCAGCATACCTTTGAGTGTGTTTGGAATGGATGTTTTATTCTTCAAAATGTTAGTAAGGGGGTGATCCCACCTCCTTACAGTGTCTCTTGTCAATTTTTATGTTATGTTGTACTTAATATGGTTGAAGCCGAATAGGTGTCATGCCATTCACTTTCCAGTGTTGGTTTGTGTTTTTGTGTTTCCAATGTGTGTCGACAACATATTAGTTTTTTTTTTGCTACTATGAGATGTAAAAGAGGTAGTCTGTTGCATCCTATTATGCATTATTATTCCTATATTATATGCCCATGCAGTGGGTTTATAGAAAATGCTTCTATATTATTTTCAAGTGATTATTGAAAACCACAACTCCTTAGGTTCCTGGGATGCAATGTATTTGTAAATAAATCCTCTGATCTAACACTTGTAACTGGTGAAATGCTCCAATTAATTGGCTACTAAAAATATATTATTGTCAAGGTTTTTAAGTTTCATGCTCCATTCTTTCTGTATCTGCCTTGGGCATTTGCAGTTTCAAGTAAGAAAAGTATTGTCTACTTTAAGGAAGTTATTTATGTGGATTTGTGTATTTGAGACCATTCTTTAAAGGTACAGATTTGGTCATTTTCTATGTTGGTTCTCAAGTTTTACGCTGGATGGTCTCTGTCGGTGGGTGGCCCATCGAGTTGTGCCTAGTCCAAACTCCCTCTCGTCCTCAGCCTTGCGAGTCCCCCCAACTATATTGTGTTGTGCAGGGTTCGTAGTTCTCTTGTTTCTCATCGGAGAATAAGACAACGATGACTATTGTCTCCTATATTCATTGGGGATCACATCAGACCAGACATGAAGGGAAAATAAGTTGTGGTAGTAAGGAAGTTGTTACATCCACATCCCATGATTACCACTAATCATGAGATTAGGGGATAAGTTTGATGATTCATACCTAATATGAAGTTCACTAACAACTTTCTTTTGATTTAAACTCTTTGTTTTCTCACATTCAATCACATAAACAAACTTTACATGGGAAATTAAAAGTTGATTACACTAATCTGATGCCAATAATAAAGATACATATATAAACATTCATTTTGTTGCTCACATTTTCCTTTACATATGATATTATAATTGGATACATACTCTATAATTAAGGAATCAAAGTTACATATCATCATTAACAACTCTCTCACTACTCTACAAGGACCTTGAGTGATATTTACCAACTAAACTTAACTTAACTAATCTCATACTCAACTCTACTCTGATGCATTGACATCTTCAATCCATGTGTTTCCCTAAAAATTTTGAGTAGAGGGGTGAGCCTACTCGCTCAGTGAATGAGTACTTTAAAGAAACAATTTAAATCACTTATATAATTACAAATATATTGTTGAGCAACTGATATCACTTAGAACAGAAGTAATCTTTATTGAGACTAATCATTCACAAACATAAATATGGCAGGATACTCAAGATATATACAAGCGTCAATCAATATCTGAACATGCTTGATCAATCACAAAGATAACTAATACTTAAAAAACATATAAAGAATAATTGAATAACTACACACACTTGATTAACCTCTCATTCATCTTATTATGCATCACTAGCAATATAAAAATATCTTAACATTTTCCTCATTATTCTCTTTGTAATCTTTCATTAACTTTCACTTGACTTGACTATTGAATTGACTACTACTATGTTGTAGCAAAACCAACTGATTTGACTAGCATATTCTTTATCGGTACTCACTTGGATTCAATTAACTTTTCTTTTACTTTTCCCCTGAACTCACTTGGATCGTACCATCTAAGTAAAAACCACTACTGTGTGACTTACCATACAAGTCTTAAGGTAAACTCGGGACCTTAAGAATGCTACTAACTACCTCATTCTACAGTGAGGTTGCCAATGTCTGGCCTAATGGTGGCTAGCATCTGTAAACTGTGTCCCCTTGTCCTGGGTACTCAGGAGGGGTGCCTCTAGGTTAAAAAGCCTCTATCTCATGTAATGTGGTTCCTCAAGGGTTGACACACAATACAGAGTAACTTCCAGAAGAAGTAGGTCCACAAGGATTGTATACTCCAATTGGTGGGTACCACTGAATCTCCAATTATTATTGGATATCCCTACTACAAAATTAGTACCACCAGGATCTCCATTTATTATTGGGTACTATGCTACTCAACTGAAGTACCACTGATACCCAACCAGTTGGTGTTAGATACTCTATTTTGGGCTACTTCTTCCTATATCTGATAGTCCATAACCCATTTCACCCATTTCGGTACAGACCTCCAGGGAGGGTTCTTTGGTGTCTAGGGCATCTACTACTACTACTGTAATTTTACTACTACTTGAACTATTGTACTAAATTTAATGATGATACTTAGTTGAATGCATAATATATTGATTACCCTTATCTCAGGGTTTCTCATTTCTTATATGCTTAACATATTGATTATCCTTCTCTCAGGGTTTCTCATTTCTCATGCATATTTAAAAATTCTCATATTTTCGAACAGATATCATGTCTAATGATATAAACATTCACATTCAAAAATTCTCGTATTTATGCATGGCATCAATGGCATCCCTCTCTAGGGAAATGCCATTTTTGTTTCCTTAAAATACCATAACAACATATGTGTTTCATGTCAATAAACTCATCTAGTTATATTTACATCACAAATCAAAATGTTAATGCATATAAAATGATATTCAACTATAACCTTAAATTATCACATAACTAATTTCAATCAGTCACGGATATGAAATCCTGGTATGAATTAAACTAGGATTTCCAAGCTATTCATTGAAATATCATTCATCAACAATAACCTTAAATAAATGAATTTGCCATTATAAAATAATCACATCAGTTGAATTTCATGAATCTATTTGCAAACTTCCAACTTTACATTCATCTAGTGTTTCACTCTCTTTACTGAGACATTAAGAAAGAACTAATAACATGAAATGTAATTCAAGATATTACCTGACATATTTGTACTATGAATTTAGAATAAAAAATCATTCATAATTAAGGATATTCAAATAGAGATTTTTTTATTCAGTTATATAGCAATTTCAGTCATAGCCAAAAACCCTAGTTTTTAGTATATTTTTAAAACCTTTGAAATTACTTTAGGAATTCTCATTTAGATGGATTGTATCCATTTATAATACTATTTCATCATCTAAAATTCATCATAATAGAAAAATAACCTATTTCATATCATCTTACAAAAGCTAGATCAAAAAGCAGTATAGGGTTTGTACTTGTATACTAAGAAATTGAACATTTTTGATGATTTAACTCATTTTTGTGCAATTCACTGTTTAAAGGAAGCACCCACTCACCCTAAGGTGTAAAACACCTTAAAATGTAGCCCATCCCTTAAATTCTAAAATCCATATCAAAACCCTAGCAAATCGCCAGTTTCATCTTCATTTCAATAGGAAACCCTAGGAATGGGGAATTATGGCGAAATAGTGAGAAAGGGGGAAGATTTGATATCATTTTGAATCAAACCAGAGGAGGGGTTGAATCTTGACATGTGAGAGAAGGTTCATCATGAAAGTCTATCCAAAGAAGCTAAACTTATTTGATTTCATCATATCTCGAATAGTGAAACCCTAGGTCAGCATATTCACTACTTTCTCATTTCAAAACTCTAGCTTTCCTCTCTCTCTAGAATTGTATTTATATAGAATGGATCACGAAATATAAGAGCTCCTGGGGTTCTAGCTTGCTCATATAGAGAAATTGATGTGCTTGGGTAATTCCCCTAACTATACTTTATCTTATTTCAGCATATTTTTCTGTCATAAAAATGTTACTCTAATTCATTTATTTCATAGGTTAAACATCCTCCAAAAATTATTAAAATTTAGCATTATGTCTTATTTATAATTAAAGAGATCTACTAAAATTTTTGATTATTCTGAGAAACCAATAAATAAATAAAATCAAACACTACACTTCTAAACAACACTTTGTCAGCATGGCCGGTCGAGGTATAGTTTGATCGAGAACCACATTCAAAGAACATTAAAATATTCCTAAATTTTTCACTAGAATGTATGATTGAGTTATCTATATGATATCCAAATTTTCATTAAATACATGTTATATAGAAAATATGAAAAATCATATACCACATTTCTATCCTGATCAAATTCTATATTCATGTACTATCAAAATCCTAATTTTTGCCAAATAAGGTCTACATTTCTCAAACATCAATTCTCAAAATTATAAACATGCTTAGAGTTCCTTGTTAGGTTTGAAACACCAAAATTTATCTAACATCATTAGTCAAGTTTGAACGATGTTCAATCTTTAAACATGGAATCATTCTGGTAAACCCTAGTTTTCCAATTAAGCACAAATGCGGTCATAACAATTCTTACCCTCTTAAAAAGATTTCATCCCCGAAACATAAATATATAAGAGAAGTACATTCAAGGTTTCTGTGATGTCGCAAGATTTTCTAAAACTTTATCTGATGTGTGACATCCAAATTGAAACCCTCACCTCAGCGAGCATCCCAATTTAAACACCACACGCTAGGCTAAGAAGACGAAAATCAAGGCAGGCAGAAGGAAAATAATCAGTAGCACATGCACATGAACAATAATAACACCATACACACATGTTCACCAGTCAACATAAAATTACAACACAAATTGTTAAAACATTTGATATTACATATTGAACAACAAACTTACACATATACATGTACTACCACTAAACTACAAGATCTTAAGACAACAAGTCCGCATGTACATCAGCTCACCACACAACTCACAACTATCCAGGTCCTGATATGATAACATGTCCACATACCTAAAACAAAAGATTACATGTGGTACATGTAAACACAATATTCAAGAATATTGTACTGAGTACGCCTACATGTCTTTTATATACCTCTCATCATATCTTGGAAATAAGATAAAACTAATACTTGGCAGTAACAGAAGAATATAAGAAAAGCATACTTGAATAAGAATGTTTATTAACAAAAGAGACACATGTCTTTTAGGCATATTTTCCATTATATCATCCATGCATTTACTACCTGAGAGTTGAATGCGTTAAGGCCTTTATGATCTACTACCAAAGAGTTGGATCATTTCCAAGTACTTTACTACCAAAGAGTTGAAGTACTTCTTTTCCAGCACTTTACTACCAAAGAGTTGAAGTACTTGGATATAATGGAATCGATATATTATGTTTCATGTGTTCATAGCAATAAGTATGGAAAATCAAGCAACATATCATACAAGAGCAATCATTTCATCCAATACCATATGCCAAGTATTTTACTACACATATAACACAAGCATATTGTATAATAAGCCAAGTAAGAGGTAATAGCGTACCTTCCAAAGAGATATTCCTAATCACATATTCTTCATGTCATCTATATCTTTGGTCAACCCTGATTAAGACAAGATCATATATGCCATGAGGTTCTCATCATCGTAACCCTACTTATGTCCATTTTAGGATTTAGCTTTGTCATTAGGATATGTGCATCATTACTTGTATTCTTTTCTTCTTGTAATTAGGTTATTGATCTTATATTCTAGATTAGGATACATAATCTGATTACTTGGTTACATATGATTATGTGCACATGTTAACCCTATGTTACATCATTAACCTATATTAGGGTTTCATGACATGTATTAAGGTTCATCTTCATATAACATGGATTCCATGCATCATCATGATCTCATAATTAAATCTGAGGTTCCACATAATGATATGAGCTTACTCCGTAAATTTCATCATTTATGAACCATGTATGTATTTATTGCATTTTATTTAGAGTTATTAGCCCTAGATAGGTATTCTAAGCAAATTATATGATTATGTATCATAACATGATCATATCTGATATCAAATGGATTATGTATCATATTTTTGAGTTACTGATCTTATAATTTTAGGCCAACGTTTGATATTTATTATCCCTAAATCAAGTATTACACATCTTACATGATATCACTGATAGTATTGCATCAAAATCCTGATATTATAATTCGACTGTGCTCTACTCATTTTTCTGAGAAGTTTGGTATATTATATGTATTTTTCTGATCATCGAGCTATTTATTGCGATTTATAGAAGATCTGAGCAATATTACCTCTCCGTGCCAATGAGAATCGGCCATGTGGCTCCAGGGTGCGCCAGTTCCTCCACTCAGCCTTGGACTGATGGATCCAGGGTTGGATCCGTGGATCATAGGATCTATTAACCCACTTGCCTCACTCTTTCTTATTCTTGCATGAATGCCCGATGCAAGGCACCTGTCGCCCGTGCACCACCGACACGAGCGCTACTACACTGCTCTGGCCCCACTCCGCCTCTGCACAGATCAATGTCGACAAAAATCCTAACACCACTGCCACATGGCTCTACGCTGCCGTAGACATCCTCTCACATCCTCGTATTCGTTTCAAGCAGAGTCCGCAGTGGGACTCTGGTCTGCCGTGCGGCAGCCGACAACATGGTGATGGTCCCTGGAGCCTCCGTGGTGTGTCGCCGTGTGATCTTGTGCAAACTGAGGAAGACCTTCGACTGCTTCTGCAGCTGCGTCACCTCCCGAACCACTCATCCCCAGCTGTTTGAAACTACTTCTCACCCTCATCGCTGCTTCTCATCACCACGTACTCCGACGAGCAATCTGCTTCGGTGTCCGGGAACTAAATTCCTCAAATAGGCATAAACTTATGGATCCTAATCATTATATAAACCACAATCAACACTCCAAAATTACCAATACACTTGGGATTCTCAAAACAACTCAACATGCATGACTTCACTTGTGTCATTGGACATTTTAGGATTCTAAAAGTCCACTCCATCACATCCTACACACCTTAAAAGAAATTTTGTCCTCAGAATTAAGCTAGAAACCACTTTGTCACATCATATACATCTTAATAGAACTTTTGTCCTTAAAAGTAAACCATAATCATACTCTAAGGAAAAACTAAGGATCTTCTTCCATATGTAGGGCAATAATCTATGTGCAACATATCCAAAAGTATAAGCTCCATACTCATAACCAAACCACTCTTAGGAGGTTTCGAAAGCATCTAGGGTGAAACCTCACTTCATAGAAGGCTCAAATAAGGGTTTAGAAGCTTAGGTTATGTCATTACATAATTCATATATTAGGGTAGCTCCCTTATCTTAACTCATGCATTATTATTCAACATCATACTATCATGTTCCACATAAGTTAAATAAAGTTAACCGATTATATCAAGGTGTCATCAACATATTATTGAGCTAATTTTAGAACATGTTCAAAATTAACATATGTCTTTTAGGAGGGAGTTAATTATCATTAACTCTCTTTGTCCATCTAGATCATATCAAGGTGTCAAAAGCATTATGTTGTGCTAATTATAAATTATATTTTTCATCTTTATTAAGCACTAAGATTAACATCTCATGTAACATGTTTCATTCATATGATCTTATTTCATTGCTCATAACAAGTTGTAACATTTACAAGTGATTTCATCACAAGATTAACCAACATTTTCACATTATCATCATTATTTATTATATGGTTAACCATTTATGCATTGATATATATTGAACCATTTCTAGGTTTCCATTATATCATGTCTATATATCACATCTCAAGATTAGATCACATCCTTACATATATTTTATCATGATTGTGATAAACAAACTTATGTGAGTGGCAAATAAAACATATATCAAAACTTAATCCAGTCTAATTGAGGTTCTATCGACCCATATCATGACGGTAGTGAAATGCTCAATTTCTCTGAGCTAACTCAACTCAATGAGTATCTCACATGCATATACTTTATCTTTCCTCTCTTAGTCCAGGGTTCTCAGATTACCCCATTGACACTAGTGATATCTTTACAAAATCTAGCCATATAATCACAAACCAAAACATGCTAAGACATTCTTTTTATAGGTTTTTACCCATGAGACACTATATCTCATCTCTCTCTTATGTACACCACAAGATTCCTAAATGGTAAACCACCAACCCGAGCATGAGGCTTCACAGAAACTAACATAGCAAACTCCTCCAGGGTCCTGGGCTCTTTCCCTCACCCAGATGGCAGGCACTCATATTCATGTTCGCATGCACATATATAACAAACCTCTCTCTATCTCTAGGGTTTGATCTCCCAAGGACATATAGGGTTCAAGAAGATAATAGGAATCATGCATGAAGTGACTCAACTCAATCACTCAGGATTATTCTAGTTTAGGAAATATCATATCACATATCTCATAAATCTCATTGCTTGGAGTTTAGGTTCTCTGACCTTCTCCCAATGGGTCTCACTCTCTCTGGAGTTAACCCCGAAATTGGTCCTAACACTAGAGGCCCTCCTTCGTAAAAGAGACCGAGGCTCTTGCTGATTCACATCATTGTCTTAACTTAACATATCTTATCTCATAAAAGCCTAGTTACTTGCATCATATCATATCTCAAATCCTCAAAATTGAACTTAAGTCCTCAAAGACAAACATATATCCTTATAGACTATCTTATATCATCTACATAAGACTTACATCATATCATCAAAACTTATTTCATCTACTCCATCGGTCTTATATTCCAACAAGGCTCTAGACATCTAATCTAGAACTACTCTCTCTTCTAGTCTGATGTCATACACTTTCACTTAGGTTGCATGGTTACCTCCTACTCGTACATGTATGGGGACACATTTTTGTAATACATATATATAATAAAATATTATATAGTTTTTCTCTAATAAAACAAGCGTCAGATAAAACTATGAAGGTTCGATCGATTTGGAATCAAAAACCAAATCCAGAAAATGAGCATCCCATGCATAGTAGAGAGTATAGTGTCATGAAAACTAGTGAAAAGGGTGAGAACATGGTGTAGGCTGGTGTAGTTACCCAAAACATAGATGCATCATATGTCAAAGGTTTCTCTTCCCATGATGTACGTCATTTCCAAATAATACAACGTCCCATACCACTGTACTATAATGAAAGAATGACATCTAAGGACTTTCTATACAACAAGCACCGGTCTAAACCTAGTTCTTAGACATCTAGGTGCTAACCTAGAGGTTAGGTCAGATCTAGTCTCTAAAAGATGACTTATCTAACCCTAAGGATTTTTATAGTTCAAGATTCTTTAGTTTCAAGTTGCATAATGAGCAAATGTCAGGCTTTGCTATTTTTCATTCTTTGATACCACCTCTGACGTCCCTAGATTTTCTAAAACTTAATTTGATGTGTGACATCCAAATTGAAACCCTCACCTCAGTGAGCATCCCAATTTAAACACCACACACTAGGCTAAGAAGAACAAAATCAAGGGAGTCAGAAGGAAAACATTCATTAGCACATGCAGATGAACAATAATAAAATCATACACACATGTTCACCATTCAACATATAATTACAACATGAATTGTTACAATATTTGATATTACATATTTAACAACAAACTTATACATATACATTTACTACCACTAAACTACATGATCTTAAGACAACAGGTCCACATGTACATCAGCTCGCCACATAACTCACAACTATCCAGGTCCTGGTATGATCACATGTCCACATACCTAAAACAAAAGATTACATGTGGTATACATCAACACAATATTCAAGAATATTGTACTGAGTACGCCTACATGTCTTTTATATACCTCTCATCATATCTTGGTAATAAGATAAAACTAATACTTGGCAGTAACAGAAGAATATAAGAAAATCATACTTGAACAAGAATGTTTATTAACAAAAGAGACACATGTCTTTTAGGAATATTTTTCATTATACCATCCATGCATTTACTACCTGAGATTCGAATGCATTAAGGTCTTTACGATCTACTACCAAAGAGTTGGATCATTTCCAAGTACTTTACTACCAAAGAGTTGAAGCACTTCTTTTCCAACACTTTAATACCAAAGAGTTGAAGTACTGCTTGGATATAATGGAACAAATATATTATGTTTCATGTGTTCATAGCAATAAGTATAGAAAGTCAAGCAACATATCATACAAGAGCAATCATTTCATCCAATACCATATTCCAAGTATTTTACTACACATATAACACAAGCATATTGTATAATAAGCCAAGTAAGAGGTAATGGCGTACCTTCCAAAGAGATATTCCTAATGTCATCTATATATTTGGTCAACCCTAATTAAGACAAGATCATATATCCCATTAGGTTCTCATCATCTTAACCCTACTTATGTCCATTTTAGGATTTAGCTTTGTCATTAGGATATGTGCACCATTAATTGTATTCTTATCTTCTTGTAATTAGGTTACTGATCTTCTATTCTAGTTTAGGATACATAATCTTATTACTTGGTCAAATATGATTATGTGCACATGTTAACCCTATGTGCACAGTAATTTCAAAAATCATTGGAGAAAATTGCATCCAACCCCGTCTGCGGGCTTTCTCATATAGTATAGATGAGTCTCATGATATACTCTATATTTTTAAAAATTAAAGAAAAAAGTGAGGTGTACACACACACAGACCATTATGTAATTTAAAAAATGATGGAGAAAATTACATCCAACCCCCTCTGTGTGCTTTCTTATATAGTATAGACGAGTATCCTAATATAATATATATGTTTAACAAATTAAAAACAGTTGTGTGTTGCACACTACATGGACCAGTATGTAATTTCAAACAATAATGAAGAAATTTACATCCAAACTACTCTACATGCTTTCTTATATGGTACAGGCTAGTCTCCTAATAAGATATATAATATAAACAATTAAAGACAAAAGTGTGATGTACACACATAGGGACTAATATCTCATTTTAAAAATAATGGAAAAAATTAGATCCACCTTCTTTGTGAGTTTCTTAAATATTATACATGGGTCTCCATATATATTATACAATTTAAAAAATTAAAGACTAAAGTGTGATATAGACACACATAGACCAGTATGTAATTTCAAAAGATAATAGAAAAAATTACATTCAACCCCCTCTGTGGGCTTTTTATATAGTACTAGACATATAACCATCCCATACATTGGTGCTATAGTAAACTACAATGAGAAATTTCTAGGTTAAATTTTCAGAAAAGAAGAGGCAACATACATGTACAATATAATATATATATATATATATATACATTGTAATATATATAATATATAATATATAATATGAATAATGTATAATATAATATATATAATAGTAAAAGGTAATGGATAAAATTGCATCCAACTTCTTTCGAAGGAGGATGTCTTTGAATCTTTTTGTCTTCATCTCCTCCTCTCCATTGACCTTTTTATTGGTCTCTCTTCTTAATAGCATTTGTTGTTTCAATTTGTACTCCTATAGAATGGTGACCGCAGTGGCTGTCTTTTCTCTGGCCCTGTTGTCATCTCCGGTCGCAAGCAAAGGTAATTTACCTTCCCTCTCTTTTGATTGAAAGGATAGAGTGAGTAGTGTCAAGGGAATATAGGTGCTTCCCAAGTAAACAGATACACCATTTGTTGACAGGTGCTTCATCTTTGGAGTTCCGCGGATTGAGTGATGCAAGGGGCACATGGAAGGTCCGCTTTGCATCGAGCAGTTGTGGTTGTCTGCCAGTGCATGCTCAAATATTGTAAAGGAACGTAGAAACATTTGAAGTGACTAGTGATTTAAAAATATTTCACATCAGATCTAGTAAGAAAAAGCATCATAAGGAATCAAGCTTTAGTGTGATTTAGTTATAGAGAAGTAATATGTTCATAGAAACATTTATTCATATCTCATTCTTTTAACTCATACTCAACAATCACACTCATTTCTATTTGTATTGTAAATTTTATATATTTTCCATTAATTTACATCAAATTAGGGAGGTCCTAGAGAATTTGTCCATTATGGTTTTATCGAAGCCTTGTATTGGTTTCTATCCTACATATAGGAGAACTAATCTAATCTCCCTTTTATTTTATTATTTATCATAGTGTGCACGTCTCTGAAATGGTTGTCTAAGCTTCTAGATTTTCAATATGAAATTGAGTACAAGTTGGAACCGTCCAACATGACAGTTGATGCCTTATCAAGGAAGAGCAATAGTGAAGATGTCCAAGAATATAAGGAGACAAAACTTTACTCCAACTATCTAACTATGCCTCAATGGTTGGATGAAGTCCAAATATTGACTAATGAAGATCAATGGTTGGTTAGTTTGAACGAAAATTGGGACAAATGTAAGCTGGATAGAGGAACATTTCAGTGCAAGAATGGAATTTACTTCGGGAATGGGAATATTGTCCTTGGTGCTAATTCAGAATTAAGTAAGAAGGTGGTTTTGTATGAAATGCATGATAATACAGCAGGTGGACCCTTGGGATATGAAAACACCTTATAAAAAGTTAGGTTTGTTTTATGGTGGAAAGGCCTGCGAGGACAATTATGGGAGTATATAAGGGAGTGCCAAGTGTGTTAAACTAAAAAATATTATTTCAGCAATTACCAATTCCCACCAGACAGGGTCCCATATTGCCACAGACTTTATTAATGCTCTACCCATTTAAAAAGGATATTTTGTGATCTTGGGAGTAGTTGATACATCATTTAAGGCAACTCATTTCTTTCATCAAAAGCACCCCTACACTTCACAAATAGTGTTGGATGTCTTTATTGATGGGGTGTTCAAAGACAATGGTATTCCTAAGTCAATTGGTTCCATTTATTTCCATGCTTCATCTTAAACCTGATCTCAAAATCTCCCCCTTTCATTCCTTTATTGTCTAGAATAGCAACCTTAAATAAGCAAGGCCATGACATGCATATTATAGGGGAAATAAAACAAGATCAAGCTAAGGTGGAGGTAGAATTACTATACTAATAAATATAAACATGGCATTCACTTTTTGCCAAACTCTATGACTTATTAAATCTAATAATAACTAGTCTTTGGTTGTAACTCGGTTGTTTTCTTGTACTATCGTGCAACATAACATACTGTTTGCAAAAGTATAAAGTTTGTGTTTGATTACTTCAAAAAGGTTCAAGTATTCAGACCTAATGCTTCACTTGTAACAATGTCCTAACTTTAAGATACGTTCTGACATGAATCAATATCCAAAAAGATATGATACAACTTTGATTGGGTTTAACTAAACCCTACTCATCCTAGGAATAATATTCCATATATTCCATAAGACATTGGTTGCAAACTAAGATATAAGCAACCTAGGATCATGTTGTTTTCTCCACCTATCTATGAACATGCTTAATTTATAGATTCGCAACAATTGTATTGTGTCATCAACCTAATATATATTAGAAAACTATGTTAATTTTGTTAAGAGATGTTAATTGTTATGTTTTTTGTGTAAACGAGTCCAATGATTTCATCTTTGCATTGTATTGGTTTCTCTCCTACATATATGAGAAGAGTTTTATCCTAAATTTTAAATTTTAGTATATAACTTTAATATTGAATGTATTAATTTTACACACTATTTTTACTTTCATAAATATTATTTATTAATGAAATATAATATTCTATTATTATTTTATTATTTTTAGGTATGTATTTTTTTTCAATGTATGGTTAATTGTATATAAGTAAATGTAAATTATGTTCATTTAGTAATTTAACATATATATATATTTATATATATAACATACATGGTATCATAATTAAAAAATAAAGCAAAAAATAATAATTCATCCTCCTTGAAGACATATTGCTCTTCTAGGGGTAATGTGTGCCAATTGGGGATGTATTGTTTTTTAAAAATAGAAATACATCTCCTGAGGGGATGTATTGACCCCATCATGAGCAATACATCCCCAAAAAAGATATATTGCCTCAGAAACATGTCATTTGGAAAATTAAGTTTTGAATCATGCCATTTTGATAATAGAAATATTCAAACATGCCAGTTTGGTTTTTGGCCTACAACCTACCTCAGATTACCATAGGGAAGAAAAGATATTGCAGTGCACTCGGAGTAGCTATATCCAGGTCAAATCAGGCTATGTGGAAAGTCACGTTCATAACCTACAAACCATTGGAGATGGCTACATCATCTAAACAAAGGCAAACGGGGGGAAAGTGATGAGCAAAGGGTAAGAGGAGAGTAAAAAGAGCACAGATTTCAAACCTTCAACAGGTTGTGATGTCCCCAAAGAGGAGGATGTGCCGCATTCAATACTTCCTAGAATCCTTGCCTATTCTTCATTTCATTCGACTGGGCTTCTGTGTCTGGACTTGGCTTCTCATAGTGCTCCATCAGAACATGAGATCTGATTAGCTATGTCGTGAGTCTCCTCAACCTATTCTTCATCGAAGTGCACCATGCTATTTTTGGGGGGTCTCACCCTGGTATGCCCTATCTGTAACATACTAGATCTCAGACCCTACCCTGGAAGTTGACATTTTGGACTTAGCCAAACAAGGTTGAAGGTTAGACCTACATAAATGTTTAGTATAATCCCAATGAGCTAATGCATGTATAGATCACCTTAATGTAACCTAATGTTGTAACATTAATCTTGGGTTTATAATGGATACATAAAATATGACACATAACTCATTTTGGTGGTAATATGAAGATAAGAAACTTAATTGGATGAATAATTTAGATAATGGGCCGTTAATGGGCCATATGACATATCTCATAAAAATAAGTCTAAAAAGTGGAAAAAAACTTCAAATTCGAAATATACATATCAAAATTAGCCTACATGTCAAATTTCATCTAATTTAGACAACTTTAAAATATTAGGATAAGTTTAGGAGAGAGAAAATAAGTAAAAGGCATAAGTAATGAATAATGTGATTATATAACTTCAAAATATTTAAATAATGGAAAATTCATATTCAACACATTAAAGATAACTTGTGGGTGAAGTTTGGTCCAATTTGGATGTTGTTTCTGCAAGTTATGCAATTTTAGGTACATTTTGGACTTTTCTGCAATTTACCCAATTGGGAGGTTTTCTTTGCAAATTGTCATAAGTATTATAATCCTTGAATATTCCATTACCATTATCGAGTTTTTGAACCATAGGGCGCCTAGTTGCACCTTGGTTTGAAGGTGTTTCTTTCCAAGGGCATTTTAGGGATTACGCTCTTTATAAATGAGCTTATCTTTAGTAGCTATCAACCAATAGGGTTATTTATTTGATTGGAGGTCGGTTGGGATGACCTATAAGTGTACATGAACTGACATTTGATATTCAAGAATCCTCTGTGAGTTGTCCTATTGCATGGCCATGAAATCCCTAGGCTAAGGACACATGGAAAGCTCCATGGACACCTCATGCTTGACTTCTTCCTTATCCATAAAGGCTTGCATGCCCATGGGCACCCATAGCATTGGACACATGGAAAGTAACTTGAAACCTCATTCTTTACTTCTTCCTTATCCATAAACTGACACATGGAAAGTCTCATAGACACCTCATACTTGACCTCTTTCTTTATATAGCCATATCTACCCCTTCCCAACTCTGAATTCAAAAACTCTTGCTCTCCTTTATTTCCTCTAGCTTAGATCATCATTCCTACTCTATTTCTAAAGCTCCTCCTTGGTTATTTTGACCAAAACTAGTAAGTTTTCTCCCTTCCTTCCCTATTTTCATGTTGTTAGTCTTCCTTCCACCTTCCTCCAGGTCAGAACCATGGCCTTCCATGGTGAAACCCCACCTAGAACCCATAAACACCTCATCTCTATGTTTTTTGTTAGAGTTTTTCACCTCTAAAGTGGAGAAGGTGCTTCTTGATCGAGATAGGAGCTTTCTTGGAGAAACCAACCTCTCTGATCTTGGGAACCTTACTTATTGGACCTGTCCACCTTCCCTAGAGGTTCTTTGGAGGCCTAGGCTTGGATCTAGGATTGACTTGGATTGTTTAGACTCTGAAGTTGAGGTATGATGTATCCCCTATTCTTCTATGTTGAGAAATTCACCTATGCTTATTCTTTCTCTTTGTCCTATGGAAATTAGCCTATACACCATGTCTTTTGTTTTAAAAATCATGGTTCATGTGAACTACCTTATTTGATATTGATCATGTGATCATGGCTATTCTTTTGAACTCTTATCTTATGCTTTGTTCATGATGGAACTCTAAAAGATGGCATGTGATATCTTTTTCCCACTTATAAGGTGGATGTATATGTTGGTCACTTATGTGGTGACTAGTTTATATATTCTGACTATACTCTCTACTTGCCTCTACATTTAACATGCTATGTGATTCAGTAGCACTAGAGTAGTGTAATTGCATTGGTTTTAATGGAAGATGTGTTATTTCCTGCTGAGAAGATGTGACATTTCCTACTCTTTTGGGATGGAAAGGAACCTCATACCCATGGCAATATGTGTGATTCTTGGCTGATGTTTTATATATTTGGGAGATTGGTAGTATTCCTTTCTCTATCAGGTATTAAGTTTATGAGACTTGGTTTCCTTTGTGTTTATATTGTTCCAAGGCTATGCTTATCTCAGATGCATGCAGGTTGATGATATGGGGTGTGTGCCCTAATTCTTTACATGTGCTTGTGTGGAAAAATCTTTATGTTTTATTAATGGCAAGTATTATTTTGTTATCATATGATCTCAATTCCTTTTCTCTTGATACCCATTTGGGTGGTCCTTATCCTTTCTATGGGAAGCCTTTTATATTTGTTTTCTTTTATTCCATATATTGCTCAATTTCCTATTTAGTATGCACATACCAGCCTTTGTTGATGTGATCTATTTTTTCTTCTTGCTGGGTATACTTCCAACCCTAGGTGAAGGACTTGGATGATAAGGAATGAAGTTTTGAACTATCTTAAGGAGTTAAAGCTTGGAGACAAAGTTATTGTGGTTTATATTTCCTTCTAGTAGATCCTTATGTTGTATCGAACAGGTAAACCCTTACAGGATATTATGATGTACTTTTGTAATATTTTGTAAAAATTGAATATAGTCATTATTTTGATTCCACTTCTACACTTTGGTTGTGTTGAATACCATTTATTGAAGTTTGAAAATTTTGCACCTATTCTAGCATACCTTTGAGTGTGTTTGGAATGGATGTTTTATTATTCAAAATTTTAGTAAGGGGGTGATCCCACCTCCTTATAGCATGGTATTAGAGCCCATGGTAGTTAGAATTAGACTATTTTAATTTTGTCTCCCTAGTTAGAATCCTTTCATTACCTTTAAGTGACATGTTTGTCCTAGAGTTGATCAATATATGATGAAGGGTTGATTTAGGATCCTATAGTTTCACATTAGAATAATGATGAATAGATCCCTAAAATACTTATAACTAAAGGATTCATAAGTAACCATAGTAACTTGAGGTTTTTTAGCTTGGCCTTTAGGAAGCTACTAGGATATGAAGTTGAAAGCAAAGGTGTCTAGAAAAGATCAGGGTTTGGGGGCTGGCAAGATTTTTCTCTGCACCATTAGCTTGGATTACGAGGACTCTTGAATCCATATGATACTGGCCTGGCCAGAGCTGATATGGATTATCCAAAATAGCATGCTTTTAGGCAATAGTAGCCTTATAAATCTATATAATTTTATCTTTAGGGACCCTAATATATTTAACTAGTCTGCTAGGTGTAAAGACTTGTTTGAGTATGGACAAGAGCAAGTTAACCCATAGTTCATAGTTAGTCTTTACAAGTTATGTTATTTTTTTCCGCATGATGCTTATGTAGTTGGATGTAAGGAAGTGTAGTTGAACCTTTTGTACCTAAAGAATAGTTTTGACTTTATAAGATGAATCCTTTAAGGGGTGGTGAATAGGTTGTTTTCTTATATGTGGATATTTTGATTTTAAGGATGAAATCCCTTTAAGTGGTGGTGTGTTGTAACATACTAGATCTCAGACCCTACCCTGGAAGTTGACATTTTGGACTTAGCCAAACAAGGTTGAAGATTAGACCTAAATAGATGTTTATTATAACCCTAATGAGCTATTGCATGTAATATGCCACATAACTCATTTTGGTGGTAATACAAAGATAAGAAGATTAATTTGAAGAATAATTTAGATAATGGGTCGTAAATGGGCCATATGACATATCTCATAAAAATAACTCTCAAAATTGGAAAAAAACTTCAAATTCAAAATCTACATATCAAAATTTTCCTATATGTCAAATTTCATCTAATTTGGACCACCTTGAAATATTTTGATAAGTTTAGGAGAGAGAAAATGAGTAAAAGGAATAAGTAATGAATAATGTGATTATATTACTTCAAAATATGGAAATCATGGCAAATTCATATTCAACTCATCAAAGATAACTTGTGGATGAAGTTTGGTCCAATTTGGATGTTGTTTGTGCAAGTTATGCAATATTAGGTACATTCTGGACTTTTCTACAATTTACCCAGTTGGAGGTTTTCTTTGCAAATTATCATATTCATTATCATACTTATATATTCCCCTACCATTCTTGAGTTTTTGAACCATAGGGAGCCTAGTTGCACCTTGGTTTGAAGGTGTTTCTTTCCAAGGGCATTTTAGTGATTACTCTCTTTATAAATGAGCTTATCTTTAGAAGCTATCAGCCAATGGGGTTATTTTTTTTATTGGAGGCTGGTTGGGATGTCCTATAAGTTTCCATAAACTGACATTTGATATTCAAGAAGCCTCTATGAGTTGTCTACTTGCATGGCCATGAAATCCCAAGGCTAAGGACACATGGAAAGCTCCATGGACTCCTCATGCTTGACTTCTTCCTTATCCATAAAGGCTTGCATGTACATGGGCACCCTTAGCATTGGACACATGGAAAGTAACTTAAAACCTCTTTCTTGACTTATTCGTTATCCATAAAGTCTTGCATGTCCATGGACACCCTTATACATGACACATGGAAAGTCGCATAGACACCTCATACTTGACCTCTTTCTTTATATAGCCATATCTACCCCTTCCCAACTCCCAATTCAAAAACCCTTGCTCTCCATTATTTCTTCTAGCTTAGGGAATCATTCCTACTCTATTTTTCCACTAAGTTCTGTCCCAAGGTAAAGTAGGTTCCTACCTTGGTGAAGAAGGCTCCTAGGGTTCCAGATTTCTCCATTTAGGGTTTCTAAAGCTCCTCCTTGGTTATTTCGACCAAAACTAGTAAGTTTTCTCCTTTTCTTCCCTATTTTCATGTTTTTTAGTCTTCCTTACACCTTCATCCAGGTCAAAACCATGGCCTTCCAGGGTAAATCCCCACCTAGAACCCATAAACACCTCATCTCCATGTTCTTTTGTTAGGGTTTTTCACCTCTAAAGTGGAGAAGGTGCTTCTTGCTCGAGATAGGAACTTTTTTGGAGAAACAAACATCTCTAAGCTTGGGAACCTTACTTATTGGACCTATCCACCTTCCCTAGAGGTTCTTTGGAGGCCTAGGCTTGGATCTAGGACTGACTTGGACTATTTAGACTCTGAAGTTGAGGTATGATGTATCCGCTATTCTTCTATGTTGAGCAATTCACCAATGCTTATTCATTCTCTTTGTCCTATGGACATTAGCCTATTCATAATGTCTTTTCTTTTGAAAATCATGGTTCATGTGAACTAACTTATTTGATATTGATCATGTGATTATGGATATTGTTTTGAACTCTTATCTTATGCTTTGTTCATGATGGAACTCTAGAAGATGACATGTGATGTCTTTTGCCCACTTACGAGGTGGATGTATGTGTTGGTCACTTATGTGGTGACTAGTTTATATATTCTAACTATACTTTCTAGCCACTACATTTAACATGCTATGTGATTCAGTAGGACTAGAGTAGTGTAATTGCATTGGTTTTTATGGCAGAAGTGTTATTTCCTACGGAGGAGATGTGATATTTCCTGCCCTTTTGGGATGGAAAGTAATCTCATACCTAGGGCAAGATGTGTGATTCTTGGCCCATGTTTTATATATTTGGGAGATTGGAATAATCCTTTCTCTATTAGGTTTCAAGTTTATGATACTTGGCTGCCTTTGTGTTTATATTGTTCTACGACTATGCTTATCTCACATGCATGCATGTTGATGATATGGGGTGTGTGTCCTAATTCTTTACATGCTCTTGTGTGGCATAATATTTATGCTTTATTAATGGCAATTATTCTTTTGTTATCATATGATTTCAATTCTTTTTCTCTTGATACCCATTTGGGTGCTCCTTGTCCTTTCTATGTGAAGCCTTTTTTATTTGTTGTCCTTTATTCCATATATTTCTCAATTTCCTATTTAGTATGCACATACCAATCTTTGTTGATGTCATCTATTTTCTCTTCTTTCTGGGGTATGCTTCCAACCCTAGGTGAAGGACTTGGATGATAAGGCATGAAGTTTTGGACTAGCTTAAGGAGTTAAAGCTTGGAGACAAATTTGTTATGGTTTAAATTTCCCTCTATTAGATCCTTATGTTGTATCATACATGTAAACTCTTATGGCATATTATGATGTACTTTTGTAATCTTTTGTAAAAAATGAATATAGTCATTATTTTCATTCCGTTGCTACACTTTGGTTTATTTGAATACCATTTATTGAAGTTTGAACATTTTGCACCTATTCTAGCATACCTTTGAGTGTGATTGGAATGGATGTTTTATTCTTCAAAATTTTAGTAAGGGGGTGATCCCGCCTCCTTACACTGTCCCTTGTCGATTTTTATGTTATGTTGTACTTAATATGGTTGAAGCCGAATAGGTGTCGTGCCATTCACTTTCCAGTGTTGGTTTGTGTTTTTGTGTTTCCAATGTGTCTCGGAAACATATTAGTTTTTTTTGCCACTATGAGATGTAAAAGAGGTAGTCTATTGCATCCTACTATGAAATATTATTCCTATATTATATGCCCATGCAGTGGGTTTATAGAAAATGCTTCTATATTATTGCCAAGTGAGTATTGAAAACCTCAACTCCTTAGATTCATGGGATGCAATGTATTTGTAAATAAGCTCTCTGATCTAACACTTGTAACTGGTGAAATGCTCCAATTAATTGGTTACTAAAATATATTATTGTCAAGGTTTTTAAGCTTCATGCTCCATTGTTTCTGTATCTTCCATGGGCATTTGCAGTTTAAAGTAAGAAAAGTATGGTCTACTTTAAGGAACATATTTATGTTAATTTGTGTGTTTGAGACCATTCTTTAAAGGTATGGATTTGGTCATTGTCTATGTTGGTTCTCAGGTTTGGTGTTGGCTGGTCTTTGTCGGGGGGTGGCCCATCAAGTTGTGCCTAGTCCAAACTCCCTCTCGTCCTTAGCCTTGCGAGTCCCCCCAACTGTATTATGCTGTGCAGGGTTCTCAGTTCCCTTGTTTCTCACGGGAGAATAAGGAAACGACGACTATTGTCTCATATATTCATTGAGGATCACAACTGACCAGACATGAAGGGAAAATAAGTGGTGGTAGTAAGGAAGTTGTTACATCCACATCCCACGATTACCACTAATCATGAGATTAGGGGATAAGTTTGAGGATTTATACCTAATATGAAGTTCACTCCAATCTTTCTTTTGATTTCAAACTCTTTGTTTTCTCACATTCAATCACATAAACAAACTTTACATGGGAGATTAAAAGTTGATTACTCTAATTTGATGCCAATAATAAAGATACATATCTAAACATTCATTTTGTTTCTCACATTTTCCTTTACATACAAAATTATAATTGGATACATACTCTATAATTAAGGAATCAAAGTTACAGATCATCATTAACAACTCTCTCACTACTCTACAAGGACCTATAGTGATATTGACCAACTAAACTTACTCCGATGCATTGACATCTTTCGTCCATGTGTTTCCCTAAAAATTGTGAGTAGAGGGGTGAGCCTACTCGCTCAGTGAATGAGTACTTTAAAGAAACAATTTAAATCACTTATATAATTACAAATATATTGCTGAGCAACTGATATCAATTAGAAAAAAAGTAAGCTTTAAAGAGACTAATCATTCACAAACATAAATATGGAAAGATACTCAAGATATCTACAAGTGCCAATCAATATCTGAACATGATTGATCAATCGCAAAGATAACTAATACATAACAAACATATAAAGAATAATTGAATAACTACACACACTTGATTAACCTCTCACTCATCTTATTATGCATCACTAGAAATATACAAATATCTTAACATTTTCCACATTATTCTCTTAGTAATCTTTCATTAACTTTCACTTGACTTGACTACTGAACTGACTACTACTATGTTGTAGCAAAACCAACTGATTTGACTAGCATACTCTTTATCTGTACTCAATTGGATTCAATTAACTTTTCTTTTACTTTTCCCCTGAACTCACTTGGATTGTACCATCCAAGCAAAAACCACTACTGTGTGTCTTACCATACAAGTCTTAAGGTAAACCCGGGACCTTAAGAATGCTACTAACTACCTCATTCTATAGTGAGGTTGCCAATGTCTGGCCTAATGGTGGCTAGCATCTGTAAACTGTGTCCCCTTGTCCTGGGTACTCAGGAGGGGTGCCTCTAGGCTAAAAAGCCTCTATCTCATGTAATGTGGTTCCTCAAGGGTTGACACACAATATAGAGTAACTTCCAGAAGAAGTAGGTCCACAGGGATTGTATACTCCAATTGGTGGGTACCACTGAATCTCCAGTTATTATTGGATATCCCTACTACAAAATTAGTACCTCCAGGATCTCCAGTTATTATTGGGTACTATGCTACTCAACTGAAGTACCACTGATACCCAACCAGTTGGTGTTAGAAACTCAATTTTGGGCTACTTCTTCCTATATATGATAGTTCATATCCCATTTCACCCATCTCGGTACAGACCTCCAAGGAGGGTTCTTCAGTGTCTAGGGCATCTACTACTACTACTGTAATTTTACTACTACTTGAACTATTGTACTAAATTTAATGATGATACTTAGTTGAATGCATAATATACTGATTACCCTTATCTCAGGGTTTCTCATTTCTTATATGCTTAACATATTGATTATCCTTCTCTCAGGGTTTCTCATATTTTTGAACAAATATCATGTCTAATGATATAAACATTCACATTCAACAATTCTTGTATTTATGCATGGCATCAATGGCATCCCTATCTAGGGAAAAGCCATTTTTCTTTCCTTAAAATACCATATCAATATATGTGTTTCATGTCAATAAACTCATGTAGTTATATTTACATCACAAATCAAAATGTTAATGCATATAAAATGATATTCATCTTAACCTTAAATTATCACATAACTAATTTCAATCAGTCATGGATATGAAATCCTAGTATGAATTAAACTAGGATTGCCAAGCTATTCATTGAAATATCATTCATCAACAATAACCTTAAATAAATGAATTTACCATTATAAAAGAATCACATCAGTTGAATTTCATGAATCTATTTGCAAACTTCCAACTTTACATTCATCTAGTGTTTCACTCTCTTTACTGAGACATTAAGAAAGAACTAATAACATGAAATGTAATTCAAGATATTATATGACATATATGTACTATGCATTCAGAATAAAAAATCATTCATAATTAAGGATATTCAAATAGAGATTTTTTATTCAGTTATATAGCAATTTCAGTCATAGCCAAAAACCCTAGTTTTCAGTATATTTTTAAAACCTTTGAAATTACTTTAGGAATTCTCATTTAGATGGATTGTATCCATTTATAATATGATTTCATCATATAGAATTCATCATAATAGAAAAATAACCTATTTCATGTCATCTTGCAAAAGATATATCAAAAAGCAGTATAGGGTTTGTACTCGTATACTAAGAAATTGAAGATTTTTTATGATTTAACTCATTTTGTGCAATTCACTATTTAAAGGAAGTACTCACTCACCCTAAGGTGTGAAACACCTTAAAATGTAGCCCATCCCTTAAATTCTGAAATCCATATCAAACCCCTAGCAAATCACCAGTTTCATCTTCATTTCAATAGGAAACCCTAGGAATGGGTAATTATGGAGAAACAATGAGAAAGGGGAAGATTTGATATCATTATGAATCAAACTAGAGGAGGGGTTGAATCTTGACATGTGAGAGAAGATTCATCATGAAAGGCTATCCAAAGAAGCTAAACTTACTTGATTTCATCATATCTCGAATAGTGAAACCCTAGGTGAACATATTCACTACTTTCTCATTTCAAAACTCTAGCTACCCTCTCTCTCTAGAATTTTATTTATATAGAATGGATCACGAAATATAAGAGCTCCTGGGGTTCTAGCTTGCTGATATAGAGCAATTGAGGTGCTTGGGTAATTCCCCTAACTATACTTTCTCTTATGTCAACATATTTTTCTATCATAAAAATGTTACTCTAATTCATTTATTCCAGAGGTTAAACATCCTCCAAAAATTATTAAAATTTAGCATTATGTCTTATTTATAATTAAATAGATATACTAAAATTTTAGATTATTCTGAGAAACCAATAAATAAATAAAATCAAACACTACACTTCTGAACAACACTCTGTCAACATGGTCAATCGAGGTATAGTTTGATCGAGAACCACATGCAAAGAACATTAAAATATTCCTAAATTTTTCACTAGAATGTATGATTGAGTTATCTATATCATATCTAAATTTTGATTAAATACATGTTATAGAAAATATGAAAAATCAAATACCACATTTCTATCCTGATCAAATTCCATATTTATGTACTATTAAAATCCTATTTTTTTCCAAATAAGGTCTACATTTCTCAAACACCGATTCTCATAATTATAAACATGCTTAAAGTTCCTTGTTAGTTTTGAAACACCAAAATTTATCTAACATCATTAGTCAAGTTTGAACGATGTTCAATCTTTAAACATGGAATCATTCTGGTAAACCCTAGTTTTCCAATTAAGCACAAATGCGGTCATAACAATTCTTACCCTCTTAAAAAGATTTCATCCCCGAAACATAAATATACAAGAGAAGTACATTCAAGGTTTCTGTGATGTCCCCAGATTTTCTAAAACTTTATCTGATGTGTGACATCCAAATTGAAACCCTCACCTCAGCGAGCATCCCAATTTAAACACCACACACTAGGCTAAGAAGACGAAAATCAAGGCAGGCAGAAGGAATATAATCAGTAGCACATGCACATGAACAATAATAACACCATACACACATGTTCACCAGTCAACATAAAATTACAACACAAATTGTTAAAACATTTGATATTACATATTGAACAACAAACTTACACATATACATGTACTGCCACTAAACTACAAGATCTTAAGACAACAGGTCCGCATGTACATCATCTCACCACACAACTCACAACTATCCAGGTCCTGATATGATCACATGTCCACATACCTAAAACAAAAGATTACATGTGGTACACATAAACACAATATTCAAGAATATTGTACTGAGTACGCCTACATGTCTTTTATATACCTCTCATCAAATCTTGGAAATAAGATAAAACTAATACTTGGCAGTAACAGAAGAATATAAGAAAAGCATACTTGAATAAGAATGTTTATTAACAAAAGAGACACATGTCATTTAGGCATATTTTCCATTATATCATCCATGCATTTACTACCTGAGAGTTGAATGCATTAAGGCCTTTATGATCTACTAACAAAGAGTTGGATCATTTCCAAGTACTTTACTACCGAAGAGTTGAAGTACTTCTTTTCCAGCACTTTAATACCAAAGAGTTGAAGTGCTTGGATATAATAGAACATATATATTATGTTTTATTTGTTCATAGCAATAAGTACGGAAAATCAAGAAACATATCATACAAGAGCAATCATTTCATCTAATACCATATGCCAAGTATTTTACTACACATATAACACAAGCATATTGTATAATAATCCAAGTAAGAGGTAATGGCGTACCTTCCAAAGAGATATTCCTAATCACGTATTCATCATGTCATCTATATCTTTGGTCAACCCTGATTACGACAAGATCATATATCCCATGAGGTTCTCATCATCTTAACCCTACTTATGTCCATTTTAGGATTTAGCTTTGTCATTAGGATATGTGCATTATTACTTGTATTCTTGTCTTCTTATAATTAGGTTACTGATCTTATATTCTAGATTAGGATACATAATCTGATTACTTGGTTACATATGATTATGTGCACACGTTAACCCTATGTTACATCATTAACCTAAATTAGGGTTTCATGACATGTATTAAGGTTCATGTTCATATAACATATATTCTATGCATCATCATGATCTCATAATTAAATCTGAGGTTCCAAATAATGATATGAGCTTACTCCATAAATTTCATCATTTATTAACCATGTATGTATTTATTGCATTTTAGTTAGAGTTATTAGCCCTAGATAGGTATTCTAAGCAAATTATATGATTATATGTCATAACAGGATCATATCTGATATCAAATGGATTATGTATCATATTTTTGAGTTATTGATGCATTCTCATAATTTTAGGCCAACGTTTGATATTTATTATCCATAAATCAAGTATTACACATCTTACATGATATCACTGATATTATTGCATCAAAATCCTGATATTATAATTCTAATGTGTTCTACTCATTTTTCTGAGAAGTTTGGTATATTATATGTATTTTTTCTGATCATCGAGCTATTTATTGTGATTTATAGAAGATCTGAACAATATTACCTCTCCGTGCCAATGAGAATCGGCCACGTGGCTCCAGGGTGCGCCAGTTCCTCCACTCAGCCTTGGGCCGATCGGATCCAGGGTTGGATCCGTGGATCATAGGATCTGTTAACCCGCTGGCCTCACTCTTTCTTATACTTGCATGAACGCCCGATGCAAGGCGCCTGTCGCTCGTGCACCGCCGATGCGAGCGCTACTGCTCTCCTCTAGCCCCACACCGCCTCCGCATAGATCAATGCCGACGAAACTCCTAACACCGCCGCCAAATGGCTCTATGCTGTCACAGACATCCTCTCACATCCTCATATTCACTTCAAGTAGAGTCCGCAGCTAGAATCTGGTCTGCCGTGCGTGAGGCGGCAACGCAGTGATGGTCCCTGGAGCCGCCGTGGTGTGCCGCCGTGCGATCTTGTGCAAACTGAGGAAGACCTTCGGCTGCTTCTGCAGTTGCGACGCCTAGAGCGTCGCCTCCCGGACCACTCATCCCTGGATATTCGGCACTGCTTCTCGACCTCATAGCTGCTTCTCGTCACCACATACTCTGACAAGCAGTCTGCTTCGGTGTCCGGGAACTACTTCCGCGATGGGCTTGTTCCAGATCTTCTTCTCCGAAAGCACGATGCCGCCAGTGGTGTCGTGATGGGGCAGAAGGGGTTGGGAGAAACCCTTCTTGGTGCTACTCTATCGGATCATCCTATTGGATGGATGGGTCAGGCCCTCACTATTGATATGTGGCTCTCTACTCAACATACTATCATCCAATCGCATGCCAAAACAAACAAAGGCCACACTGCTTATCCAACATAAGATTTGCATGACACTAAGATATTGATCAAAGCCTAGCTAAATAATCAAAACTTGTAAAGACATACACCAAAAACCATATTATTACATGGTATTCAAACCTAAATAACTCCATATAGAAAACTCCAATTGCCACCAAATGTTAAGCATAACTTCCTCACAACTCAAGCTACCTCGTACACAAATTTGGTGTCAAAATTCAACTGTTTGACAATCCAACTAAATTCCTCAAATAGGCATAAACTTATCAATCCTAATCATTATATAAACCTCAATCAACACTCCAACATTACCAATACACTTGGAATTCTCATAACATTCAACATGCATGACTTTACTTTGGACATTTTAGGATTACAAAAGTCCACTCCATCACATCCTACACACCTTAAAATAAATTCCGTCCTCAGAATTAAGCCATAAACCACTTTGTGACAGTTTCTTTTAAACTTCTGTAATGTTATGTATCATTATAATCTTCTACTTCACATTTGAATACACTTGGGATGCTCCAGATATTCTTCTCTGAAAGCACGATGCCGCTAGTGGTGTCGTGATGGAGCAAAGGGGTTGGGAGAAACCCATCTTGGTGTTCCTCAGCCATGGTCATCCTCCCTGACACCGACCTACATGAGGTTGTTGCGGGCATAAAAAGCCTCCTCTGAACTGCTCTATTCTCCAGCTTAGCCCACGTCTACTACTTGACTTGGCGCGAAGGCGAGAGACATGCTACTCTATCGGATCATCCTATTGGATGGATGGGTCAGGCCCTCACTGCTAATCTGTGGCTCTCTACTCAACATACTATCATCCAATCACATGCCAAAACAAGTAAAGGCCACACTGCTTATCCAACACAAGATTTGCTTGACACTAAGATATTGATCAAAGCCTAGCTAAATAATCAAAACTTGGTAAAGACATACACCAAAAATCATATTATTACATGGTATTCAAACCTAAATAACTCCATATAGAAAACTCCAATTGCCACCAAATTTTAACGATAACTACCTCACAACTCAAGCTACCTCATACATGAATTTGGCATCAAAACTCAACTGTTTGACAATCCAACTAAATTCCTCAAATAGGCATAAACTTATGGATCCTAATCATTATAAAAACCTCAATCAACACTCTAACATTACCAATACACTTGGGATTCTCAAAACAACTCAACATGCATGACTTCACTTGTGTCATTGGACATTTTAGGATTCCAAAAGTCCACTCCATCACATCCTACACACCTTAAAAGAAATTCCATCCTCAGAATTAAGCCAGAAACCACTTTGTCACATCATATACATCTTAATAGAACTTTCATCCTTAAAAGTAAACCATAATCATACTCCAAGGAAAAACTAAGGATCTTCTTCCAAATGTAGGGCAATAATCTATGTGCAACATATCCAAAAGCATAAGCTCCATACTCATATCCAAACCACTCTTAGGAGGTTTCGAAAGCATCTAGGGTGAAACCTCACTTCATAGAAGGCTCAAACAAGGGTTTAGAAGCTTAGGTTATGTCATTACATAATTCATATATTAGGGTTGCTCCCTTATCTTAACTCATGCATTATTATTCAACATCATACTAACATGTTCAACATAAGTTAACTAAAGTTAACCGATTATATCAAGGTGTCAACAACATATTATTGAGCTAATTTTAGAACATGTTCAAAATTAACATATGTCTTTTAGGAGGGAGTTAATTATCATTAACTCTCTTTGTCCATCCAGATCATATCAAGGTGTCAAAAGCATTATGTTGTGCTAATTATCAAATTATATTTTTCGTCTTTATTAAGCACTAAGATTAACATCTCATGTAACATGTTTAATTCATATGATCATATTTCATTGCTCATAATAAGTTGTAACATTTACAAGTGATTTCATCGCAAGATTAACCAACATTTTCACATTATCATCATTATTCATGTATATGGTTAACCATTTATGCATTGATATCTATTAAACCATTTCTAGGTTTCCATTATATCATGTCTATATATCACATCTCAAGATTAGATCACATCCTTACATATATTTTATCATGATTGTGATAAACAAACTTATGTGAGTGGCTAATCAAACATATATCAAAATTTAATCCAGTCCAATTGAGGTTCTCCCGACCCATTTCATGAAGGTAGTGAAATGTTCAGTTTCTCTGAGCTAACTCAACTCAATGAGTATCTCACATGCATATACTTTATCTTTCCTCTCTTAGTCCAGGGTTCTCAGATTACCTCATTGGCACTAGTGATACCTTTACAAACTCTAGCCACATAAGCACAAACCAAAACATGCTAAGACATTCTCTTTATAGGTCTTTACCCATGAGACATTATATATCATCTCTCTCTTATGTACACCACAAGATTCCTATATGGGAAACCACCAACCCGATCATGAGGCTTCACAGAAACTAACATAGCTACCTCCTCCAGGGTCCTGGGCTCTTTCCCTCACCCAGATGGCAGGCACTCATATTCATGTTTGCATGCACATATATAACCAACCTCTCTCTGTCTCTAGGGTTTGGTTCTCCCAAGGACATATAGGGTTCAAGAAGACTATAGGAATCATGCATAAAGAGACTCAACTTAATCAGTCAGGAGTATTCTAGTTTAGGAAATATCATATCACATATGTCATAATTCTCATTGCTTGGAGTTTAGGTTCTCTGACCTTCTCCCAATGGGTCTCACTCTCTCTAGAGTTAACCCCAAAACTGGTCCTAACACTAGAGGTCCTCCTTCGTAAAAGAGACTGAGTCTCTTGTTGATTCACATAATTGTCTTAACTTAACATATCTTATCTCGTAAAAGCCTAGTTACTTACATCATATCATAAAAACATACCTCAAATCTTCAAAATTGAACTTAATTCCTCAAAGACAAACATATATCCTTATAAATTATCATATATCATCTACATAAGACTTACATCATATCATCAAAACTTATTTCATCTACTCCATCTGTCTTATATTCCAACAAGGCTCTGGACATCTAATCTAGAACTACTCTCTCTTCTATACTGATGTCATACACTTTCACTTAGGTTGCATGGTCACCTCCTACTCGTACATGTGTGGGGACACATTTTTGTAATACATATATATAATAAAATATTATATAGTTTTTCTCTAATAAAACAAGTGTCAGATAAAACTATGAAGGTTTGATCCGGTTGGAATCAAAAACCAAATCTAGAAAATGAGCGTCCCATGCATAGTAGAGAGTACAATGTCTTGAAAACTAGTGAAAAGGGTGAGAACATGGTGTAGGCTGGTGTAGTTACCCAAAACATAGATGCATCATATGTCAAATGTTTCTCTTCCCGTGATGTATGTCATTTCCAACTAATACAACATCCCATACCACTGTACTATAAGGAAAGAACGACATATAAGGACTTGCTATACAACAAGCATCGGTCTAAACCTAGTTCTTAGACATCTAGGTGGTAACCTAGAGGTTAGGTCAGATCTAGTCTCTAAAAGATGACTTATCTAACCCTAAGGATTTTTATAGTTCAAGGTTCTTTAGTTTTAAGTTTCATAATGAGCAAATGTCAGGCTTTGCTATTGTTCATTCTCTGATACCACCTCTGACATCCCCAGATTTTCTAAAACTTAATCTGATGTGTGACATCCAAATTGAAACCCTCACCTCAGCGAGCATCCCAATTTTAACACCACACACTAGGATAAGAAGAAGAAAATCAAGGGAGTCAGAAGGAAAACAATCAGTAGCACATGCACATGAACAATAATAAAACCATACACACATGTTCACCATTCAACATATAATTACAACATGAATTGTTACAATATTTGATATTACATATTTAACAACAAACTTATACATATGCATGTGCTACCACTAAAGTACATGATCTTAAGACAACAAGTCCACCTGTACATCAACTCGCCACATAACTCACAACTATCCAGGTCCTGATATGATCACATATCCACATACCTAAAACAAAAGATTAAATGTGGTATACATTAGCACAATATTCAAGAATATTGTACTGAGTACGCATACGTGTCTTTTATATACCTCTCATCATATCTTGGTAATAAGATAAAACTAATACTTGGCAGTAACAGAAGAATATAAGAAAATCATACTTGAACAAGAATGTTTATTAACAAAAGAGACACATGTCTTTTAGGCATATTTTTCATTATATCATCCATGCATTTACTACCTGAGAGTTGAATGCATCAAGGTCTTTATGATATACTACCAAAGAGTTGGATCATTTCCAAGTACTTTACAACCAAAGAGTTGAAGTACTTCTTTTCCAACACTTTACTACCAAAGAGTGGAAGTTCTTGGATATAATGGAATAGATATATTATGTTTCATGTGTTCATAGAAATAAGTACAGAAAATCAAGCAACATATCATACAAGAGCAATCATTTCATCCAATACCATATTCCAAGTATTTTACTACACATATAACACAAGCATATTGTATAATAAGCCAAGAAATAGGTAATGGTGTACCTTCCAAAGAGATATTCCTAATGACATATTCCTCATTTCATCTATATCTTTGGTCAACCCTGATTAAGACAAGATCATATATCCCATTAGGTTCTAATCATCTTAACCCTACTTATGTCCATTTTAGGATTTAGCTTTGTCATTAGGATATGTGCATCATTACTTGTATTCTTATCTTCTTGTAATTAGGTTACTGATCTTATATTCTAGATTAGGATACATAATCTGATTACTTGGTTACATATGATTATGTGCACATGTTAACCCTATGGTACATCATTAACCTAAATTTGGGTTTCATGACATGTATTAAGGTTCATCTTCATATAACATGGATTACATGCATCATCATGATCTCATAATTAAATCTGAGGTTCCACATAATGATATGAGCTTACTCTATAAATTTCATCATTTATTAACCATGTATGTATTTATTGCATCTTATTTAGAGTTATTAGCCCTAGATAGGTATTCTAAGAAAATTATATGATTATGTGTCATAACATTATCATATCTAATATCACATGGATTATGTATCCTATTTTTTAGTTACTGATGCATTCTCATAATTTTAGGCCAACGTTTGATATTTTTTTATCCATAAATCAAGTATTACACATCATACATGATACCACTAATATTATTGCATCAAAATCCTGATATTATAATTCTACTGTGTTCAACTCATTTTTTTGAGAAGTTTGGTATATTATATGTATTTTTTATCATCGAGTTATTTATTGTGATTTATAGAAGATCTAAGCAATATTACCTCTCTGTGGCAATTAGAATCGGCCACGTGGCTCCAGGGTGTGCCAGTTCCTCCACTCAGCCTTGGGCCAGCTGGATCCAGGGTTGGATCTGTGGATCATAGGATCTGCTAACCTGCTGGCCTCACTCTTTCTCATTCTCGCGTGAACGCCTGATGCAAGGCATACACACATAGATCAATATTTAATTAAAAAATAATGGAGAAAATTGCATCTAACCCTCTGCAGGTTTTCTTATATAATATAGATGAGTCTCCTAATATAATATATATTTCCAAAAATTAAAGACAAAAGTGTGGTGTACATACACAAGGACATGTATGTAATTTCAAAAAATAATGGGTAAAATTGCATCCAACCTCCTTGTCTCCTAATACAACATATAATTAAAGAAATTGAAGACAAAAGTGTGGTGTACACACAAAGGGACCAATATGTAATTTTGAATTGTAATGGGGAAATTGCATCCAACCCCCTATGGGGGCTTTCTTATATAGTATAGATGAGTCTCCTAATATAATATATAAGTTGAAAAATTAAAGACAAAAGTGTAGTGTACACACACAGGGATTTGTAATTTCAAAATCATTGGAGAAAATTGCATCCAACCCCATCTGTGGGCTTTCTCATATAGTATAGATGAGTGTCATGGTATACTATATATTTTTAAAAATTATAGAAAAAAGTGAGGTGTACACACACAGAGACCAATATGTAATTTAAAAAAATGATGGAGAAAATTACATCCAACCCCCTTATTGTGCTTTCTTATATAGTATAGATGAGTATCCTAATATAATATATATGTTTAATAAATTAAAAATAGAAGCGTGTTGCACACTACAAGGACCAATATGTAATTTCAAACAATAATGAAGAAATTTACATCCAAACCGATCTACATGCTTTCTTATATGGTACATGCTAGTCTCCTAATAAGATATATAATATAAACAATTAAAGACAAAAGAGTGATGTACACACATAGGGACCAATATCTCATTTTAAAAATAATGGAAAAAATTGGATCCACCTTCTTTGTGAGTTTCTGAAATATTATACATGAGTCTCCATATATATTATACAATTTAAAAATTAAAGACTAAGGTGTGATATAGGCACACATAGACCAGTATGTAATTTCAAAAGATAATAGAAAACATTACATTCAACCCCCTCTGTGGGCTTTTTATATAGTACTAGACATATACCCATTCGATGCATTGGTGCTACAGTAAACTACAATGAGTAATTTCTAGGTTAAATTTTCAGAAAAGAAGAGGCAACATACATGTACAATAATATATATATATATATTTTAATATATATAATATATAATATATAATATATAATATGAATAATGTATAATATATAATATATATATATAATATTAAAAGGTAATGGATAAATTTGCATCCAACTTCTTTTGAAGGAGGATGTCTTCGAATCTTTTTGTCTTCATCTCCTCCTCTCCATCGACCTTTTTATTGGTCTCTCTTCTTGATAGCGTTTGTTGTTTCAGTTTGTACTCATGTAGAATGGTGACCGTTGTGGCCGTCTTTTCTATGGCCTTGTTGTCATCTCCGGTCACAAGAGAAGGTAATTTACCTTCCCTCTCTTCTGATTGAAAGGATAGAGTCAGTAGTGTCAAGGGAATATAGGTGCTTCCCAAGTAAACAGATACACCATTTGTTGACATGTGCTTCATCTTTGGAGTCCCGCAGATTGAGTGATGCAAGGGGCACATGGAAGATCCGCTTTGCATCAAGCAGTTGTTGTTATCTGGCAGTGCATGCTCAAAGCTTGTAAAGGAACATAGAAACATTTGAAGTGACTAGTGATTTAAAAATATTTCACATCAGATCTAGTAAGAAAAAGCATCATAAGGAATCGAGCTTTAGTGTGATTTAGTTATAGAAAAGTAATATGTTCATAGAAACATTTATTCATATCTCATTCTTCTAACTCATACTCAACAATCACACTCATTTCTATTTGTATTGTAAATTTTATATATTTTCCATTAATTTACATCAAATTAGGGAGTTCCTAGAGAATTTGTCCATTATGGTTTTATCTAAGCCTCGTATTGGTTTCTCTCCTACATATAGGAGAACTAATCTAATATCCAATTTATTTTATTATTTATCATAGTGCGCACATTTTTGAAATGGTTGTCTAAGCTTCTAGATTTTCAATATGAATTTGAGTACAAGTTGGAACCGGCCAACATGATTGTTGATGCCTTATCAAGGAAGAGCAATAGTGAAGATGTCCAAGAAGATAAGGAGACAAAAAATTACTCCAACTATCTAACTATGCCTCAATGGTTGGATGAAGTCCAAATATTGACTAATGAAGATCAATGGTTGGTCAGTTTGAAGGAAAAATGGGACAAATGTAAGATGGATAGAGGGAAATTTCAGTGCAAGAATGGAATTTACTTTGGGAAAGGGAATATTGTCCTTGATGCTAATTCAAAATTAAGTAAGAAGGTGGTTTTGTATGAAATGCATGATAATACAAAAGATGGACCCTTGGGATATGAAAATACCTTATAAAAAGTTAGGGTTGTTTTATGGTGGAAAGGCCTGTGAGGACAATTACGGGAGTATATAAGGGAGTGACAAGTGTGTTAAACTAACAAATATTATTTCATCCATTACCAATTCCTACCAGATAGGGTCCCATATTGCCACAAACTTTATTGATGCTCTACCCATTTCAAAAGGATATTCTGTGATCTTTGGAGTAGTTGATACATCATTTAAGGCAACTCATTTCTTTCATCAAAAGCACCCCTACACTGCAAAAACAGTGTTGGATGTCTTTATTGATGGGGTGTTCAAACACAATGGTATTCCTAAGTCAATTGGTTCCATTTATTTCCATGCTTCATCTCAGACCAGATCTCAAAATCTCCCCCCTTCATTCCTTTATTGTCTAGAATAGCAACCTTAAATAAGCAAGACCATGACATGCATATTATAGGGGAAATAAAACAAGATCAAGCTAAGGAGGAGGTAGAATTACTATAGTAATAAATATAAACATGGCATTCACTTTTTTCCATACTCTATGACTTATTAAATTTAATAATAACTAGTCTTTGGTTGTAACTTGGTTGTTTTGTTTTACTATCGTGTAACTTAACATACTGTTTGCAAAAGTATAAAATTTGTGTTTGATTACTTCAAAAAGGTTCAAGTACTCGGACCTAATGCTTCGCTTGTAACAATGTCCGAACTTCAAGATACGTTCTGATATGAATCAATATCCAAAAAGATATGATACGACTTTGATTGGGTTCAACTAAACCCTACTCATCCTAGGAAGAATATTCCATAAGCCATTGGTTGCAAACTAAGATATAAGCAACCTAGGATCATGATGTTTTCTCCACCTGTTTACGAACATGCTTAATTTATAGATTCAGAACAGTAGTATTGTGTCATCAACCTAATATATAATAGAAAACTATGTTAATTTTGTTAAGAGATGTTAATTGTTATGCTTTTTGTGTAAACGAGTCCAATGATTTCATCTTTGCCTTGTATTGGTTCTCTCCTACATATATGAGCAGAGTTTTATCCTAAATTTTAAATTTTAGTATATAACTTTAATATTGAATCTATTAATTTTACACACTATTTTTACTTTCATAAATATTATTTATTAATGAAATATAATATTCTATTATTATTTTATTATTTTTAGGTATTATTTTTTGTATATAAGTAAATGTAAATTATGTTCATTTAGTAATTTAACATATATATATTTATATATATAACATACATGGTATCATTAAAAAATAAAGCAAAAAACAATAATTCATCCTCTTTGAAAACATATTGCTCTTCTGGGGGTAATGTGTGCCAATTGGGGATGTATTATTTTTTAAAAATAGCAATACATCTCCTGAGAGGATGTATTGACCCCATCACGAGAAACACATCCCCAAAAAAAATATATTGCCTTAGAAACATGTCATTTGGAAAATTAAGTTTTGAATCATGCCATTTTGATAATAGAAATATTCAAGCATGCCAGTTTGTTTTTGGCCTACAACCTACCTTAGATTACCATAGGGAAGAAAAGATATTGTAGTGCACTTAGAGTAGCTATATCCAGGTCAAATTGGGCTATGTGGAAAGTCACGTTCATAACCTACAAACCATTGGAGATGGCTACATCATCTAAATAAAGTCAAAAGGGGGGAAAGTGATGAGCAAAGGGTAAGAGGAGAGTAAAAAGTGCACAAATTTCAAACCTTCAGTAGGTTGTGATGTCCCCAAAGAGGAGGATGTGCCGCGTTCAATACTTCCTAGCAGCCTTGCCTATTCTTCATTTCATTTGACTGGGCTTCTGAGTCTGGACTTGGCTTCTCGTAGTTCTCCACAGGAACATGAGATCTGATTAGCTATGTCGTGAGTCTCCTCAACCTATTTTTCATTGAAGTGTGCCATGTTGTTTTTGGGTGGTCTCACACTGGCACACCCTGTCTGTAACATACTAGATCTCAGACCCTACCCTGGAAGTTGACATTTTGGACTTAGCCAAACAAGGTTGAAGGTTAGACCTACATAGATGTTTAGTATAACCCCAATGAGCTAATGCATGTATAGATCACCTTAATGTAACCTAATGTTGTAACATTAATCTTGGATTTATAATGGATACATAAAATATGATACATAACTCATTTTGGTGGTAATATGAAGATAAGAAACTTAATTGGATGAATAATTTAGATAATGGGCAGTTAATGGGCAATATGACATATCTCATAAAAATAAGTATAAAAAGTGGAAAAAAACTTCAAATTCGAAATATACATATCAAAATTAGCCTACATGTCAAATTTTAGCTAATTTAGACTACCTTAAAATATTAGGATAAGTTTAGGAGAGAGAAAATAAGTAAAAGGCATATGTAATGAATAATGTGATTATATAACTTCAAAATATTGAAATAATAGAAAATTCATATTCAACACATTAAAGATAACTTGTGGATGAAGTTTGGTCCAATTTGGATGTTGTTTGTGCAAGTTATGCAATTTTATGTACATTCTGGACTTTTCTGCAATTTACCCAATTGGGAGGTTTTTCTTTGCAAATTGTCACAAGTATTATAATCCTTATATATTCCCTTACCATTATTGAGTTTTTTAACCATAGGGCGCCTAGTTGCACCTTGGTTTGAAGGTGTTTCTTTCCAAGGGCATTTTAGGGATTACTCTCTTTATAAATGAGCTTATCCTTAGTAGCTATCAACCAATAGGGTTATTTATTTGATTGGAGGTCGGTTGGTGTAAAGACCCACACTTTTTAGTGTCTAAAAGAACTTAAAGTCGCAAATCATTAAACATATACACCAGGATCAAATTCATGAAATTTTACAAAATAGTAAACAATTTCCACTAATGATCAAATATTTACATGTTTAGATAAAAAGCTCCTATAAGGAGTTACATCACTTTTAAATAGAATTAAATTTTACATTTTTGAAGATAAACCATTAATAATAAACCTTCATGATTAAACTATAGTATCTTCAACATCTTTAACTATACCCTCATGTCCACGAATTAAGTATGTCTGATACCTAAAACGCCGACAAACAAATATGCGGTCAGTATATTACTATACTGGTACGTGGGTTCAAACAATAATCACAAGTACAGATATAAGCGAACATCTTTATCTTGCATGTAAGAATATAAACTTATTTTCATATTCTAACCCTTATCTGCTCTACTATCTCAGGTGTAATCACTGTCCCTCCGGGGCTCGTGTGCATTACCCTTAAGATCAGTCTAACCCAGGGTTCAAAATATTGTTATTTATTTTACATGATACTCATAAGAACTTTATAGTTTGCAAGAACTAAATAAACAAGCAAGTAGTTTATTTGTCGTTCAATCTCATCGAGAAAGATCGGAAACCTCGGAATTCGATACATGTATTCATAAGTGTAACCACGTAACTTATGCCATTGCAGAAACCATGCAGAATATATCACATGTACTTTAAGAGTGTTTCCAAATATCCAAGCACCAAGAATTCAACCAACATAATCTAAAACAAGCATACTACATATGTGTCACCATGTATTCACATTACATTATTCAGATCTAGATGTGCTCCTAAACTAGGGTTTAGGACAATCTTGTGTTTGGACTACATATTAGGGTTACAAACCCTATTTCCATCATATCATGGTTTATGAGATTACAACATTTAGTTATGCATATTAGGTGAAACCCTAATTATCATCTTAAACATATCAGATTACCCATGACACCTAAATCATATTACTAACATTATGATCATAGAAAGACGTCTATATTGGTTTCACAACCCTCAACATGTATAAGATTATTAATCTAGCATCATCAAACATTCATCATTATCAGGGATTTACTCATTATACATGTCTAGCTCAGGTATTAACTCAACATAACCAAATCTAATTAATTAAGCATCATATAAAAGCAAACCTAGATTTTCCTTTCTATTAAACACACTAACACATGTAATGCCTATACTTTTAGAACAGGAAGCATAATCATGTTATTAGAGTATTTTATTTGGATTCCTCTCATTCTCTTGATCAATTTTCATGTATAATATATCTCCATCTAAGTTACTGATTATTTTCTATGATTTTGGCAAGCTAAACTGATATGAACCAATCACACGCTAACACATCAGCATCTCTACAAACTAATTCACCATGCGGATGGCTACTTAAAAACATATTTAAATGATGTATTTGCCCTTACCATGATTTCTCGGGTTGCTATGCATCCAGGGGCATAATTGTCCAAAGGGCCATAACTTGCCCTCAACCTCGTGAGCGTCCTGCATCCCTCGACGGAGGTCGGCTTGCAGTCGCAGCCACGCACCCCACCTCCGGTGTCACACCCCGACACCTCCTGCGCATAGACTGTCGGCACTGAGGTCCCACGATCACCCCCTTCACTCTTCTCTCTTGTGCCTCAGTGCTTCTGTCAGCCTGACGCTGTGGGTCTCTCGTGAGTCCACCAGACTCCAACTCCGGCTCTTTCAGTTCACATGATTTCCAGGATACGTAGCAACGTCGTCTGTCATTTCCACTGACTAGAGGGTAACCTCCCCTCTCACCTTCATGTGCTGCCACCTCCCTAGATTCTTCGGCCGATGCCTCTCATCCTCGTGCATCGCCTACACCTTCTTGCCACCGCTCCCACATCAGGTGAATCTTGCCAACGCTAGGAACGACCGCGGCCCATGGAGGCCAGTCGCAGAGCAGGCCCAAAGTGTCAGGGTTTCGCTTGCCTAATGTCACTGCAGCATCTCATCCTCGAGGCATACCTCTCACCCTCCATCTCCCTACCTTCTCCTACCCATGGCTTGAGCCCTGGTCATGGCAGCGCCGCCCAGGTTCTGCCCTGGACCTGCTTGTCCTCCCTCCCTTGTGGTGGCCACAGTGGCCCCCCTGCTCATCCGCAGCACTGAGCAGCCTTCTCTACTACTTGCACGGCGGGGTGAAGGAGGAGAGTAGGAAGGCTTTTGACACCTACCAGTCAACGCAACACCAATACTGGTAAGGGTGGCAGTTAGGAGTTTCTCTAGAACCCAATAGCTCAGACACTGCTACTGGTTGCGAGGGTTTATGATGGCTGTACCCTTGCAGGGTTAGCGACGGTGGTCTTGTGTATGTGTCTTATGAAACACACTAGGGTTAGGAAGAAGAAGGACAACGGAAGAAAGGAGCATGGGGACGGGTTGGATGTCAAGAGAGAGAGTAGGGTTGGCTGTGCGTGGGACTTCTTACCCATATATATACACTCTTCTTCACAAGTCACCCGAATATACAAAATACATACCCTCTTTCCTTTTTTCCAAACTCTTCCTTTGCGTACAAGAAATATATGAAGAGGCAAGGCACCTCAAGACTCTCATCCCCATTATCCTCTTATTATCTAATATTGTAATTATCCTTCAACATACCAAAAAGGAAACCCAAGGTAACACTATTTGGTGTCCCAACCATTGTGTTTCCAATAATGGAAAGATAAGTATTCTTTTAACTATCTAACACATTATAAACTTTATTCTCCTTTGGAAAACATTTATCAATATCAAAAGTCATTACTATTTATTAATGCATGAATTTCTTTTATCTATTTGTCTTGTGCTAAAAGCACTTGTGTGACAAGGGCAATTATCATTACTATTCCATCAATAAAATCATTGAGGAATTATCAAATGAATTAATGCATCATATTTTATAGTTCAATTTTACCCAAATTTGAGGATATTATAGGATCGTCCGGTGTTGCTCTTCATTTCCATCACACATGTCAAGAAAAATGCACCCCAGTTAAGCTTTTCCCTCTTCAACAGCTTGTAGAGGAAAAATAGGTCTGTCTCCTGGAACTTGCTCAGTGACAATTTGCCACGAGCAAAGAAAGTAATACACAACATACGATGAAGAATCCACACGAATGGGTGCTCAAAGTTGGCGATGACTGCATTGTGGTAGCTAAGTGTCTTGCCTACCGACGTAGTCACCAACTGTGAGAACATCTCGTCATAGTTGACCCTATTGTCCGGCCGTCGGTACTGCTCGACTGAATGCCACCAGTTGTAGACTGAGTTGAACTGTTCGAATGTGATGGTATAATTGCGGTTGAAAAGCTGGAAGGAGACTCAACCCTTTATCCATTCACGGTCGGTGGTGATAATGTCATTGGGCACGACACAAATGTCAAGATATGCCATGAACTCTACCATGAGTTCCTTGTATGTCAGCCACTCGCCAAAGAAAGGATGGCCCTCAACATGATAGGGAACTCGTTCCCCCGTATATGTCAACCTACCAACTTGGCCACAGAGGACATAGTTGAGTTTTTCCTCAAAGCCAAGGTCTTGAATCAGGGCCCAATCAACGTAACGGGTTGGCTCGATTGACCACTTCATTAACTCATTAAAGATCTTCTTCATGTCCGTCAAGGGATGTGCAATTCTCAGACGGGGAATGGAGCCTGGCGATGGTGGTACGAATGTCTCGATCTCCATTGGAGTAGCGTGTGAGGAAGATGACGCTCCATCCCTCACCATGATGAACAGAGAAAAGATAGAGAGAAGGAGCTCGGTGAAAGTCAGAGAACAAGATCTCTACAGTCAATGACAAACTCGGGAAGATGTGTAGCTCACTAGATGCTCGATGAAGGTCTCCATCTTCTCGTCAATGCTAAATGTCGAGGTTGAGGAAGAATACTCTCAAGGTGTGAAGATAATTGAAATACAACCCTTCCTTTTATAGCTGAGGTCGGCGCCCCTGGTACCCCGTCGATACCATCCACAGGTTGTCGATGGTATCGACACCTGTAGCACAATTCGTTCCTTCACTGGCATCAACGGTCATTGATTGCTGGATGTGGGGGCCCAGATCGGTGACGCGTCGATACTATCAACAAGGGTCGATGGTATCAACCCGTCCCACAGATCGATCTCCAGATTTGGCGTGCTTCTTTGATGGCGTCTCAAGGATTGCTGACCTGTCACGTGGATACCATCGACATAGCTTCAATGGCATCGACTTTTGTATGCATCCATTACCCTCGTGAGGCCTTGGCGGTAGATTCCCCTGAAGCTGTATCAATACCATCGACATAGGGGTTGATGGCATCGACTTCACTGGCAAAGATTCATCTGAATATCTCCAAAGATACCACGAGCATCGACCAGGGGGTCGATACTATCGACTTGCTCAAGAATTTGAGTCGATTCTCCTGTTGGGTGGTCGATACTATCGACGAGGCCGTCGATAGTATCGAAAGAGAAAATTTTCTGTAGTTGTCACTCTGCACCCTCGTCACTACCATAGACATAAGGGTCGATGGTATCAACACCCAAGCAGTCCTGCACACTTAATACACATATCAGGGCATCATCTTTACACTAAAAATGAAATTAACCAAAACTACTGAGGTAAATGGAAATGAAATCTTCCAATGGTTGGGTTGCCTCCCAACAAGCGCCCTACTTTAACATCTTAGGCTGGACACAATAATGTTGTTCATTCTTCCTTAAGTGCCATGAGTTTAACCTCATGCACCTTCCTTGTGTAGTCCTCCCCATAATAGTGCTTCAATCTTTGACCATTTACTAAGAATGTTCTATCACCATCTTTAATCATGATAATACCATGGGGTTGCACCTCCTCTACTACAAATGGTCCACTCCAACAGGATCACAATTTTCTAGGATGCAACTTTAACCTTGAATTAAACAAAAGCACCCTCTCACCCTTTTTGAACACTTGTAGCTGAATGTGGCGATCATGGATTTGCTTTGTCTGCTCCTTATATATCCTTGAGTTCTCCTAGGCATCCATCCTTAGCTCGTATAGCTCATTGAGCTCTAAAATTCACTTTCTCCCTACCTCATCCATGCTCAAATTCAATTTCCTTACTGCCCAGTGCGCTTTGTGCTCCAATTCTACCGGCAAATGGCAGGCACGGCCGTAAACCAACCTAAAAGACGTAGTGCCTATAGGTGTTTTAAATACGGTCATGTATGCCCATAGTGCATCCGGTAGCAACACACTCCAATTCTTCCTTGACGAGTTCACTCTACGCTCTAGGGTTTTCTTAATCTCTTTGTTCGACACTTCCACTTGACCTTGTGTTTGTGGGTGATACGAGGTACCTACATTGTGCTTGACCCCATATTTTCTCAATAATGCAGTGAATTTCAGATTTGTGAAGTGTATGCCCCCATCGCTAATGATCATCTGTGGCACACCAAACCTGTAGAAAATATATTCCTTCACAAACCTGCACACTAATGTAGTGTCATTAGTCCTTGTGGGTATTGCCTCTACCCACTTGGATACATAATCGACAACAACCAAGATATATAAATTAGAATTAGAGGATACAAAGGGTCCCATGAAGTCAATACCCCACAAATCAAATACCTCAACTTCTTGAAATACATTGAGGGGCATCTCTTGCCATTTTGAGATATTACCTGCCCTTTGACAGGAATCAAACCACCTCACATAGTCATAGGCATCTCTGCAAAGTGTAGGCCAGTAAAGGCCACTCTCTAGCACCTTGGCCTCCGTCCTTGCACTCGCATGATGACCGTCGGTGGGTAGTGTATGACAATGACTAATCACACTATCATATTCATTTTCCAGTACACACCTGCGTAAGATTCCATCCCTGCATTGTCTCAAAAAAATAGGGTCATCAAAAAAATAATATCTCAAAGAATGGAAAACCTTTTTTTCTCTTGATAAGTTCAATCATCTGGGATTTCCTTACATGCAAGGTAATTGACAATATGCAAGAACCAAGTATCTGTAGATTGAATTGAAAGAATTTGCTCATCCAGAATTGTCTCGGCAATGGGTATGTTAATATCCCTCTCGTTAACCCGCTCTAACCGAGATAAGTGGTCCACAACCACATTCTCAATGCCCGCCTTATCCTAGATTTTAATGTCAAAATCTTGTAATAATAAGATCCACCTAATCAATCTAGGTTTAGCATCTTTCTTCTCCATTAAGTATTTTATGGCGGCATGATCAGTTCACACCACAACCTTAGAACCCACTAAATATTGCCTAAATTTTTCGAAAGCGAAAACCACGGCAAGCAATTCTCTCTATAGTGGTGTAATTTGGTTGGGCATCATTTAAAGTTTTAGATGCATAAAAAATCATTGTAGGTTTGTTCTCAAGATGCTGCCCAAGAACAACTCCTACTGCAAAATCTAACACATCACACATAAGTTCGAAGGGCTTAGTCCCATCCAGCATTTGAACAACTGGTGCAGAAATCATTTTTTCCTTAAGTACCTCAAAAGCATGCATACATTTATCGTTAAAGTTAAAAACTGCATCTTTCTCAAGCAATTCTGATAGTGGCTTAGCTATTTTCAAAAAGTCCTTGATAAACCGATGATAAAACCCCGCGTGACCAAGGAAACTCCACACCCCTTTCACCGTATTCGGTGGAGGTAGGTTGGAAATAACCTCAATCTTTACTGGATCCACCTCCAGCCCCTTGTAGGACACCTTTTTTCCTAGAACTATGCCTTCATTTACCATCATATGAAACTTTTCCCAATTGAGGACTAAATGTGTGTCCTCACATCTCTGCAACATCTTATCAAGATTTTGCAAACATTCGTCAAATGATGCACCGTAGACGGAAAAGTCATCCATAAAAACCTCTAAACAGTGCTCCACCATATCAGAGAAAATAGCAAGCATGCAGTGCTAAAAAGTGGTAGGTGCATTGCACAAACCAAAAGGCATGTGGCAGTAAGCGAAAGTTCCATAAGGACAACTGAAGGTCGACTTCTCTTGATCCTTAGGATCAATGGAAATCTGATTATAGCCAGAATAGCCGTATGAAATGCAAAAATGAGAGCGGCCAGCCAATCGCTCTAAAATTTGACCAATAAATGGGAGAGGAAAATGATCTTTCAAATTAGCGGAGTTCAGACGGTGGTAATCAATACAAACACGCCACCCAATTACCAATCAGGTGGTGACTGGTTCATTCAACATATTTTGAGTGACAGTGATTCCCCCATTTTTAGGGACTACCTGTATGGGGCTTACCCATGTCAAATCTGAAATAGCATAAATGATGCCCACCGAAAGAAGCTTGATCACCTCCTTCTTGACGACCTCCATCATGCTAGGATTGAGTCAACATTGCAGCTGAATCACTGGCTTGGCTCTTTCCACAAGCCGGATCTTGTACTGGCATAGAGTAGGGGAGATCCCCTTGATGTCAGAAACGGACCATCCAAATGCACCACGGTGGTTCTTCAACACAATCATCAACTGTGCTTCCTCATCGGCACTCAGATATGCCGATATGATCACCGAAAGCTTCTCATTATCTTCCAAGAAGACATACTTTAAGTGGGGGGGAGGGGCAGCAGCTTAAGTTCCAACTCTGGTAGGCTGACCAAAGAAGATTGAATCGGTGGTAGCAGTGGTCCCAGATTTTCATAGTGCTTGGCGTAATAGCAAGGAAGCACTTGAAGCATCTTTACACACTCTTGTAATGAGGTTCTTCTAATCCAATCTTCCATTAAGTTGAAAAGACATGCCTTAAGGGGCAGTTGTGAGTATGAGTCAAACATGGAGACTACTATAGCCTCATCCTCAATAGATGGTGAAATGTATTCTTCGTTATCGTCGGGATAACCCACTGCTTTCACAAGAGAAATTACCTTCATCTTCTCCATGATGTCCACAACAATTATTCCCTTACCTAACTTCGTCATGACGTGAGCCATATCAAGAAATGGCTTCCCTAGGCAAAGAGAGATGTGGTGCTCAAAGTGCTTTATTTTATGACAGTGTTCATTTGCTTATGACTGCTTTGGATTTGGTGGCATGAGTATTTCAAATCTATCATCGGCTATACCCATTGTCAACCGGCCTCTACCATCTCCAGTATCATGTCGGCAATGGCTTGAAAGGGTCTTCCAAAAAGTAGCTCATTCCCTAGTTCATCTTAAATCTCCATAACAACAAAATCAGTCGGGAACACAAACCTGTCAACCTTTACTAAGACATCCTCACAAATACCATACGACCTCACCATAGAATTGGCTACCAGTTGAATTATCATATTGCTCTGTCGAGATTCTTTTAGCCCAAGCTTTTTGAATGTAGAGAGGGGCATCAAGTTGATACTTTCCCCGGAATCACATAGTGCCTCACCAAATTTTACTTTTCCAATATAGCAGGAGATGTTGAAGTAGCCTGGATCTTGTTTCTTTGGTAGCAGTTTACCCAGAATGAAGGTGTTGACCTTCTCCTTAAGAATTACCACCTCTGTATCAGGTATCTTACTCTTTCTGGTAATTATGTCTTTTAAGAATTTACCATACGAGGGTATCTGCTCAATCGCCTCCAACAAAGGAATATTAACAGAAAGTTTTCTAAAACTGTCCAAAAATTTCTTGAACTGTGCATCCACTTTCTTGGCCTTGAGACTGTCGGGGTAGGGGATGCGTACGATCTGTGCCCTCTGATGTGGTGGCACATATGACATCATATTATCCTTCTCTTTTTCTACAATAGGCTCCTTTGTAGCCTTCCCTCCTTCATCTTCAATTGTCTCTACCACTTCAGTATCCTCTACGGTCTCACCTTGATCTTTTGGATGTGGGGTGCTCAGTTCATCGACCCTAGGGTTTAAAAGTTTCTTTCCACTCCTCGGTAAAATGGCTTTAGCCTGTTTCATTGGCCCTAGGGTTTAAAAGTTTCTTTCCACCCCTCCTGGAACATTTGTATTTCCTGGAAAACCTTGCACTGTGGGCTTCTTCAGACTTGCTAATTCAGCTGCCATCTGTGCTATAGATGTCTCAAGAGTTCTCATCTAAGCCCCATGACTTTGTAGAGTATGCCCAAACTGATTCATAAATTCTCCTTGTTGCTTGATTTGTTGGCCAAACATGCTCATTAGCTCTTGATTCTTCTTTATCACCTGATTGAGAAACTCATTGCTCTTTTCCTCTGTCGTGGGCTATGTCTTAGCATCAAGATCCTGTAGGAAATTATTTGGATCCTTCAATTAAAACTTTTTGTCCTTCCTCTAAGAATAGTCATTATTTTTGTACCTCTGTTGTTGGTGCATGAATTTCACATCTGCCTCATCATCAGATCCTCCGTCTTCTTTTGCTAGAAGTCTCTTCGCAATCAAGTCCATCTTGTCATTCAGTTCTTTGATAGCTTTTGCATCCCCTACAACTCTAACTTGTTCTGATGCATCTTTATCACCCCATGACTATTTCTTAGTCATATTCTTCAAGATCTCCCAATACTTAGTGTCTGTGTTGTACAAGAAGAAACTTGAGCCTGCTGAATCTAAATTACTACTGTCATGCTCATTGAGAGTAAAGAGAAAAATTTTACTTGTTTTTCCTTGTCCAGCCCATGATTTGGGCACCTCCTCAGCATGATCTGGAAGCGTTCCCACATCTCATAATAGGTTTCTCCCGCCTTTTGGCTGAAATTGTGAATTTTTCTCACTAGGTCATTGACCGGCCTAAATCGCACGTCCAAAGGAAGCAGATTAAAGTAGTCGGACTTTTAAATAGATAACCCGACACTCAGGCCCCCGCAACGATAACGGGGTCTGATGTAGCAATCGGGGTCGAACACAGGGACAAGGTTGGTCGTGTTAAGAATGCAGAATCAACACTCTATACTCCATCATAAAAGAGGATTAAAATGTGTTCCCAAGGGAATGGAATCTCGAAAACAAGAATAATAAAACAAAAGAAATAAAAGAAAGAAACTGTAACAAGGTATATGGGATAAATTGGCTTGAGGTTCACCAACCAATGCATATCTCCAACATGCATACTATCTCTCTCTCCTGCTTACTCATATCAAGATTACAAGCAACCATAAAATGTCTATTCCACTATCTCTCGAGATGAGGATAGATCTAGGCCTGAAAGAAGCCTCTCTCTCGAGATGACAACTCATAAACCTCACAGTAAAACATATGGTTTAAAGCATTTAGCATTCCAACACTCTCATGCATTCATACTACTCCATAACACGAGTAAAAGCGATATTACTCTCTCGAGATATCAACAATCCAACATCACAAGATCGTAGCTAAACATACAAGTGAAGCATTAAAACATGTGCATGGAGATAATCTTGATAAGGGTAATATATTCAAAAGAAAGAGACAATATACATGTTGGGAGAGCCTTAGTGGCTACTCCCAACCCAAGTTACAGTGTTTAGCCTCTCATGCTTGCAGATAACATGGTGGCGCTACAGAGAGATAGATTCATGAGATACACAAAGAATGGAGGTGAGTACATCGAGAGGAAATGATAGATCTAGAGGAGGAGAAATATGATACTACACACTACTTCTTCAGATCTGGATCTACCACGGGGACATCTCCTTCTCTCGAAGAAGCGGCGGGTATGGGCGGTCATCTTCTCTCTCCTTGGATTTCGCTCCAGAGATCCAAGACTGATGGACCCTCATCTATGGGGTTGGGATGCGATAACACTTCGTGGTATCAGGATCGGATCTCTCTGATATGATATCTTGACAAGACAGGTGGGGGCACTATTTATAGGTGCCTTCCACCGACCTAAGACCACGGTCGCGATCTTTGGATAGACTGCGGTCACAATCTTTGGTGAAGTCGCGGTCACGATCTATGGAGGAGTCACAGTCGCGATCTTTAGAGGAGTCGCATTCGCGATCTTTGGAGGAGTCACAGTCCCAACCTTTGGAGGAGTCACAGTCGTGATCGTTGGAGGATTCATGGTCGCAATCCTTACTGAATAAATGCGGTCACGATTCTACCTCAGTCGCGATCCTTGGGGAGACCACAGTCGCGATCTTTGTTGAATAACTACGGTCACGATTATAAGATCGCGGTCGTGGTTGGGATGACTCCTGAAATCACCAAAACAAGGCTTTAGTCAAGAAGATAGATAAAATATCTGCAAAGTTGACTAAAGTTATTCTAAAAATGGTGTAAAATATATATAGAAAATACGTAAATTGCGGTGTTATAAACTCCCCCAAACTTAGAATAAAGCCTATCCTCAGGCTAAATGCAGGTTCAAGCACCCAGAGAGAGAAAGGATGAACAAGATTAACATAATAGCACGACTGAAATATCTCATTCTTGCATCAAGACTGTTGTTGCATGTATTCAATCCCTTAGGTCTCAATCTCTCCCTTTAGACTAAGGGTTGCATAACCTCGTATTATTTGTCATAACCTTCTATTGTAAAAGGTTTCTCCTTCTCAACTCATAACCCTCCCTTAGCTAGCATGCATACTAGTGCCACATCTTTTCGAAATGTAGCCTTCTCACCTATTCTTTATTCTTAGAGGGCCCTATGCTAATGTGTGTGGGTAGGCTTGAAGCTTTAAGGTGTTTCCTCTTCCTCTTGAATCCCTCACCCACAACTATCGTAAGAACAGTGTTCCCTATTTTTGGGGATTCTGACTTTAAGTCAGGTGGTATATGAGGTTCCATTTAGGATTGGAGGTGTGTGAGCTTGGCTTTAAGTTTCCACTTACGTATATTTTTTTTAATTTGATTTTTGGCTTTTTATACCGGTCGGGCAGAAACTTTTGGCTTCTTTTAGGGCACATCTCTCGTATATTTTTTTAATTTGATTTTTGGCTTTTTATCTCTCCTTTTAGGCTTGGGTTGAGGGTTTGGTTGGTTTTCTGGGCGGCCAAGCCTCTTTTGGATATTTTCCTTGAATTAGGGCAGCTTTTTCCTATCTATAGAGACTAGGATTTTGTGGATGCGAACATCAGGTGGGGGTAGTTGTTTAGGAGTATGACTAAGGTTTTCTTAGTTTGCAGGGGTTCATGAGTTAAGGTTGTTACATTTACAACGTCTTATTGCAAGAATGAGATATAGTAGTGTTTCTATGACTATTATTTTACTCATGCTTTCCTATATGTTGCTCATATTTTTCTCTCTCTGGGGCTGGAGCACTACTTTTGAAAATTTTAGCGAGAGGGAGAGAGCTTCTAAGAGGTTAGTTGTAATGAAAATTTCAAGATTTCAACGCCAGCGTAAGAAACATAAGAAAAAGGAAAGTGAAATTTAAAAGGGGAGTAATAGAAAGAGGGAAGCTCTAGTACCTCTGCGGCCCATTTATGACTCCTCCCCCCAAACTTATCATGAGCCCCGTCTCGGGGTGTCAAAATTTGAGAAGAAGTATAAACAGGCCTTCTTTATTTATTTACTTGGCAGGGAAATCCCACTTGGACTCTAGGACCATGCTGGCGTAGATACCCCTAAGTTCGTGATACTGATCGTACTGCATGTTCTCCACCTTGAGGTCGGTAGTTGCAATAGCTACCATCCATGATAGGCAGAAGAACACACAGTCATTTGATAGGGGTATATGCTGAGGCTTCTATGGTAGTATTGGGTCTTCCTGAAGTCTTTGCCTTGTATCATAGTGAACCCTCTGCAATGTTGTCGTATCATTTGGATGATGGCTTCAACGTAGGTTTTAGCCTTTTCTTCGGTGGGAGTTTTAGCTATCGTCATATTAGTCGTTTTCTTTTGCGAAAAGGCTGCATCAGAGCTATTATACAAGATGGGAGTCTTTTTTAACAAGTTGATGTACAACAAAGTCCAATGGTTGTTTTGAAGAATCGGCAAAAAGATGTGTTCAGGTGTGCCTGCTTTAAGCCGTCGCTGGAGTCGCTCTGTTTCTCCAGTCTTCTTGTCCTTGAGGATGTCGTCTACCAGTAGGAAATATGCCATGTGATAGTTTGGCATTGAATCTCCTAACAGCTCCTGGTAGGCTGACATCATACTCACTAAGAGGTACCCTCCTGTTATCAACATTTCTCGGAGGTCATCTTTGAGCACGCAGATGCCATCTCATTTGAAAATGACATCTCCCGGTGAATCATCTTCTTTCAGAGAACTCATGATTATTGTCAGTTTTCCATCAACAGACTGAAGCAGATCCATCTGTCGATGTTCTCGAAAGAAGGTACTATATCTCCTGTCGGGCCTTCTAGTCCTTTGTTCCCCTAATCTTCTTCTGCTTCTATTTCTATGGGCTAACCTTCTGCAGAAGGAGCTTCAGGAATGTTGAATGTTGAAGGTTGTTGTTCATCTTCTGCTTGCTCTACAACCTCTTCAATCTCAACACCCCATCCCGCTTTCCATGTTTTAGCTCTAGCTAGTTCTGTTGGGTCAACCCACATGCTTTTGAGTTGTTCCATCCAAGGCATTTTCTCAGGGAGAGGGATGTCCGCATGTAACCTGTGGGGCACGACATCAGCATCCATCGCCGGATCCTTGAAGAATCGGCGATCGTAGATGACCTCCATTACGTACATGCCCCCACAATCCATGTAGGTATTCCTCGTGTAGGTCTTCCAGGGGAATGCCCTTATTGATTTCTTCCATCATAAGTAGGATGATGAAGGCGCAATCCCCTGAACCAGCTCCTTCCTGGGGAACGTTCTTGTTTATGGAGAAGAGTTTCCAGGACCCTTGGAACCTTGGACTCACTTCTTTAATAGCCCGATGTAGGCATATAGGAATTTTCAAGGCGTCCCTGGCATCCTTCCTCTTGTAGATAAGTGAAGTGTTGTCCATCTCTACCGCGCATCAGTTGAGCACCATCTTCTTCCGCTTCATAAGGTCGATGACAATTAGGCCCCAGTGCTTTGCGTTATGGATGGGTAGCACCACTGTCTTGTTCTCCCTTCTCCTGACTGCCACTTGAAGTTCCAACAATTTTGCCACTCTATAAGCTTCTTTGTACAACAGGCTGGCTAGATGTGTGGTGCCATTGAAGACTGGATGCGGCTTATCATGATGAAGGAATTCTTCCAAGAGGGTGGTGCAAAGTACCTTGAACATCCTTTTGTGTACTTGCGCCTTCTTCCGAAAAACCCTTCGCAAATCCTCCCTGGTCATACGTCTACCCTTATTGATATGCAAGGTGTCTGACCTGGGTAGATCATCATTGAGGACATCTGCCAGGACATGGACATCTCTGCAAGAGATGCATGACACGGTCTTCATGTCCATGTCCTTCATTTTGCATGGCAGAGTGGGAGTTGTTGGATGTTGTAATGCTCATTCTTTAGCTTGCCTCTCCTTGGCGGGCTCTTCCGTAAAGAAGGTTGTTGGCCCACCCTCCTCATCTTCCAACGTGGCTTCCTGCACCATCGGTACTGGGCTTTCTCTGATGGTGGGCATAGCCTCAACCGCTTTTTCAGCACTCTTTGTCAGAGGTTTTGAAGTGGCCCCTTGTCTAGCTTCTGAGGAGGCTTCTGTGGCGACGTCTTTTGCATGATGTTTTTCCGACGTCTGCCCCAGCTTGGCCTCGGAAATAATCTTTGACATGACCTCCATCTTCCCATCATAGATGTATTCATTGTGCCACTCATGCTATGGGAAAAGGAGGAAGTCATTGGATTCTTCCATCCCAGCTCCTAGCTCGTCAATCAATCTAACGATATCTGCTGCGTCGGCCGAGCTAAGTGTTGCGACCATCTCCTCCCAGTGAGTTGTTGCTACCTACTCTACTTATTTCGGAGTGAGTGTGGGAGGGGTGAGGTGACGTCCTACCTGCTTCTCATTCTCATGGGAGGATTCAACCATTGCCTCCTCCGGGTTGCAGTTGAGGTCAAACCCCCTTGATTGGGCTGTATGCTTTTCATACCAGGGGCTTGATCTTCCTGTTGGTTGGTTGCTTTGTTGTTCAGCGATGGGAGATTGTCTTCGTGTTGTACTCCATTTCTTTTCTGTGCCAGCTCCTTCCCTAGGCCCTCCTTCATTATCATCATGGCTGGAAGGGTTGTCCAGGGAGCATTCTGGGCTAGTAGGGTGCTTTGCCTTTTTCTTTGCCCACTTGGCTTCGAGCTCTGCACGCTTCTGCTCGAGCTTCCTGCGGTCTTCTTTCACTCCTTATTGTTCTTCTTCTAGGGCAACCATTGCCTATTCGTATTCTTGGCACATTTGCTCATTGTCTGCGCATATGGCCTACCCTTCTTTTTGCAGGATTGTCATTTCCTCCTGCATTTTTGTCAGCATCCCCAACATCCTCCATTAATTGCTGAAGACTTCTTGCATGAATTCTGGGAGTGCTGACGTCCTCTCATCTATCTCCTTCACCTGCACTATTAGTGAAGATAAAGAAGTAGAAATTTTCTCTTTTATTGTATTGGTTTGATGCATGTGTTCCCACATTGCATCAAACCTATTACCTAGGGCACCCCCAAAAGAGGATGCATGTTGTTGTTGGTGGTGCAGTTGTTGTCCCGTGTGTGTTGTAGGCACGCTCGGCACAGTCAGCTGCTTAGGTGGTGGAGGTGGGGGCATCTCCCCAGGTTGACTCTTCTTCAGATCCTCCACTGGTGTTCCTTGAGAGGCTTGTCTTTCTGCCTCTGCCCCCGGTACATTGGTGCCTCGATGGGTTTCTTCTTTTGGTTGGTCCCCCTCTTACTCTGACTCCGGTATGGTTTGGGAGTCTTGTCTTTCTGACTCTGCCTCTAGTTGGCTGGTGCATTGTGGTGAAACGTTTGTGTTTGTAGTCTTTCCTACTTCTCCCTCCATGGCAGTAGATTCCTCTTACGGTCTCGGGGAAGCGGGGTCCGCAATTTGTACGTCCACTTGTTGTTCTGCGACCTTCTCAATTTCAGTCGGCTTACTGGTGGCTTCTGGTTTCTTTTTCTCCACCGTTAGTTTCTTTCGTGGCTCCGGGGTTTTCTTCAGTACTCTTGTTGGGACACTGCTTCCTTCTGGTACGAGTGCTGGTTCTGCAAGCAGTGTCCCGGAGCTCATCATCTCGATGTCCTCGAGAGTCGGCCGTAGCTTGTGGGCGTCATAGAATGCCATTTCTGGAAGGGGAAGTGGCTTCTTAAGTTCTGGGTGCTTGAAATATGCTTTCTCCCCCTTCACTTCTAGAATTCCTATGCTGGCGAGGGACTTTGTATCAATACTTTGTTGTCCCTCCATTTTTTCATATTTTTACAATTTGCCTTCTTCCAACAGGTAGTCAGCGATCCTTGTTATTTGACCACCCATACAGAAGGCGGACTTCCTCTTTGCCTCACCGCCCACAGCCATAGATAACCTTTTGATAAGGATCCTTCCTATGTTCACTGGTCACTTATTTATCATAGACCATATAAGGAAGAGATCCCCCTTGTTGACTGTCCCAGTCTCTGACCTTGCATCTAAAGAGAAGGCAGTGATCTTTTGTATGATCTTGACGATGCAGGAGGTTATTTTGGAGGCCTTGGAAGTTTTTGGGTTATGCCTTTTTTCTCCAGTCATCTCCTCCCACATCTTGTTGCTGTCATACACAGCAATCTCCCTCTCTCCCAGTGCACCTGAATAGGCTTTAGCCTCTTCTTCAGATGCAGTAAAGATCCTGTTCAGATCGGTCTCTGTTATCAGATGGCTTTCGCCCCCCAGCCGTACTTGGAGCTGGTAGTCTCCTCCTCCTGCTGCTCGCGTCCCATCGCCAGTGGTGACCTTTGTCAGAGAGGACATAAATTCTAGGATCAACCTCCGGTACGACCTTACTTCGGGCATGCAGATATTACGTAGGTTTGTGCCCTCCAAAAAATTCACTATTATGTCGTACAACCCCAACTTTTTGAAGTCCTCCACGTCGAAGTAACGTGTCGGTATGCAATCCTTATTAGTGGACATCCAGTCGTAGGAGGACCGGTGCATGATGTCTCGGGGTACGAACTCTGGCTCCCCTTGAGGCACATAAACTTCTTCCATTGCCTTTTCAGTTTTTGCCTTCTTACTTGGCCTGGGTTCCTTAAATGTGGCCTTCCGCTTCTTCCCATACACTGGGCTTCCTGACTCTTCAGGTCGATACTCGAAGATCTCAGTTTCTTCTGTCTGCTCGGTTTCTTCTGTGGACTGTTCTTGTGGCACCCATGCCAATATCTTCTGGTATTGATCCAGTCTTAGTTGTATCTCCAGGTGTTTGGGGACTGGCAGGGTTGTTCTCTTTTTTAGCTTCTCATTCAGGTCCTTGACTATCATCTCTACCTCCTTAAGGGAGGTATCCCTCTGGTATATGGGGTTCCTAGAGGTTGGAGAAGACATTCTATAGGTAAAAGTGAATTAGTCCAAAAAGATATTCTATTGTCTTCCTAGACATAATTATCATCAAGTTGGTGTTGATTATCATGTTATAGGTTATCATTTTTAACTTTTTGGTTTCAAATTTTATTTAACAAACAGTGAGGATCGCGATCGCAGGTTTAATCGCAGTCGTGGTCATCTCTTGAAAAGATCGCAGTCGCGATTCGATTCTTTTCTGAGGATGAAACTGCGGTCACGATGTTAATCGCGGTCGCGATCATTATTGTTCAGAGGGATATGTGGTCGCAAAATTTTTGAAGAGACCGCGGTCTCAGATGCGGTTTTTAATCACGGTCATGGTTACCACTTGAAAAGATCGCGGTCGTGATTCTTTTCTTTCGATAAAACTGTGGTCACGATTCTTTCTACAGAAAAGCCAAAATTAGAGTTTTTAGGGTTTTTAGTTCTTAGGGTTCAACACTTCGCGGTGGATTGTGATGACCAAACTGTTGGTCCTGTCTGCTTCTTTCAGTTCCTTAGATAGTTGTTCAACACTTAGGGTTTTAAAGACCTTCTTCTTGGCTGAGAAAGGGGACGGGGCTAAGCACCCAGACACAAGGCGTTGGTGAGGCAAATATCAGCTAAACGGCAAGAGCGGCTCGCTGTAGCGATGAAGGGAGGTCTCGAGATTGAAAATAAAGCACGTCGGCACGAGCGTGTTACCTGATTGAAGGGAGAGGATGAAACGACGGTGAAGGCTATGAGCGGCAAGGTGAACGATCCCAGCGTCCATGCGGCGGTGAGAAGCTCGAGTGTCGGATGGTGAAATCATGGCTGCAGCTGTGGTTCTTGAGTCGAACAGACGAGGGAAATCTAGGGATTTTTTCACAAAAGAGAAGGGAGCGTAAAGAGTCTGTCGTTCGGCGATCAGGTCTATTTATAAGCATACATATCACTTCTGACTTAACCGAGCAAAATACCATGGTTGCAATTTTTATCGTGGTCGCAACTATATTTGCGATCGCGATGTCTTAGAAAGGAATTGCAGTCGCGATTATATTCGCGGTCGCGATCCTTCTAAGAAAACCGCGGTCGTGAAAATCCAACAAGCATTGGCAAAGCTGTGGTCGTGATTACTTTTGTGGTCATAGTTATTATTAAGGCAAACCACCAACTTAAAGAAAACAAGAATGTTTTGAAAAGGAAGAAAAACTTAGACTAGAAGAAAGAAAGAAGTATAAACAAAAATTAAAGCGAAGAGAGATCAAAGACTTGGGTTGCCTCCTAAGAAGTGCTTTCTTTAAAGTCTCTTAGCTAGACTGCATAAATTCTTCACTCCTCTACTACTCCAGTCAGATGAGGCAACTCTCGATCCCCCTCCTTGTCGAGTCGGGTTGGTTCATCTAGGTTGATTTCTAATCTTTTGAAAGAGGTTTCATCCTCATATAATCTTTTCAACCTGTGGCCATTAACCTTGAAGATCCCAATCTTTTCTCCTTGAATCTCCATCATTCCTGATGGATAAATCTTTTCCATAGAGAAACGGCCTGACCATCTTGTTCTGAGCTTCCCAGGAAAAAGCCTGATGCTAGAATTGAAGAGAAGAACTTTGTCTCCTTCATGAATGTCCTTGTTCCTTAGGTGAGCATCATGCCACACCTTGGTCCTCTGCTTGTATATCTTTGTGTTTTCGTAAGCATGTAATCTCAGCTCTTCGAGCTCTTGTAGCTATAGATATCTCTTTTGTCCCGCCTTTTCCAAATCCATATTTAGGAACTTAATCGCCCAAAGGGATTTGTGCTCTAACTCTAAGGGTAAATGATAAGACTTTCCATAGATTAGTATGTAAGGTGTGGTGCCTATGGGTTCCTTGTAAGATGTTCTATAGGCCCAAAGAGCAACGTCGAGCTTCATAGACCAGTCTTTCCGAGTACAGTTGACAGTCTTTTCCAAGACTTGCTTATTCTGCCTATTGGATACCTCCACCTGTCTAGAGGTTTGAGGGTGATAGGGTGTTGCAACCTTGTGCTTGACCCCGTACTTCTTCAATAGCGCCTCAAATTATTTCTCCCCAAAATATGATCTGCCATCGCTTATCATGGTGCGGGGTACTCCAAAGTGCGGGAAGATAGTTTTCTCGAAAAGCTTAATCACAGATTTAAAGTCACAAGTTTGGGTAGCAACAACCTCCACCCATTTCGACACATAGTCCACAACCACTAATATGTATTGATACCTTTTGACTAGGGGAAGGGACCCATGTAGTCTACTCCCCAAACGTCAAAGATCTCAACTTCTACCCAGTCTGTCATAGGCATTTCGTTCCTTTTTCCTATATTTCCGGTTGATTGGCACTCTTTACATACCCTCACATAAGCAGCAGCATCTTTGAATAATGAAGGCCAGTAAAATCCTAATTGAAGCACCTTAGCGGTAGTTCTGTCCCCACCATGATGCCCTCCATATGGTGAAGAGTGGCATTCCTTTAATATCAGTGGGGCTTCTTCTTCTAGTATGCATCTTCTGTACAAATTGTCTGAACATTTCTTGAATAGTAATGGGCCATCCCAATAGTAGTTCCTCACATCAGACAAGAGTTTTTTCTTCTGGTTGTATGTGATGTCTGGCGGTAACTCCCCACAAGCAAGGTAGTTGCAAATGTCCATGAACCATGGCAAGTTTTGTTCTTCAGCTCCTATCATGAGCAAATCCTCATCTGCGTAGTTATCATTAATAGGTGGCTCATTTTTGTCTTCGACAATGATCCACGACAAATGGTCGACCACTACATTTTTTGCCCCTTTCTTGGAAATGATCTCATGATCGAATTCTTGGAGTAATAGGTCCCACCTCTGTAACCTAGGTTTTGTGTCCTTCTTCTGCATTAGGTATCTGATAGCTCTGTGGTCAGTATAAACCTTTACCTTTGCTCCAATTAGATAGGACCTGAATTTGTCAAAAGAAAAAACAATATCTAGCAATTCTTTCTCTGTGGTTGTGTAATTTACTTGCGCCTCATCCAGGATGCGGCTAGCGTAGTAGATAACATGATGTTTTCTATCCTTCTTCTGCCCTAGGACTTCCCCTACGGCATAGTCACTAGCATCACACATTATCTCAAAGGGTAACTCCCAATCCGGAGCTCGGAGAATAGGTGAGGTTACTAGGGCTTCCTTCAGGGTCTAAAAAGCCTTTAGGCAATCATCCGTAAAGTCAAATTCTGCGTCTTTAACCAATAGGTTTGAAAGGGGTTTCGATATCCTCGAAAATTCCTTGATGAATGATGTGATGATTTTGAGTCACATTTATAGACCTGTTTCATATGTGTTTTATGCTTTTATTAGTCATTTTTATGGTTAATGTTGCATAATTCATCCACTTTGGTCTTTGCTACTATTTTATGTCAAATTCCCTTTATTTCATCATTTTGAGCATCAATTGTTAAAATATTATTATTTGTGTGAATTTATGTGATCTTGTGTTTGAATTTCAGGACAAACGAGTATTTGCTTCTGTCGATACCATCGACGGAAGTCGATACCATCGACATGATCACAGGTTGCCAGTCGAAAGGAGCAGCAAAGTGTTGATACTATCGACAGGGATGTCGATGGTATCAAGATACCATCAGGTTGCTGGTGAGGAAGCAGTCGATAGTATCGACACCAAGTCGATACCATTGACGCAAGGAGGCTACAGCGACACAAAACTACAAAACCATCACTACAGAGCTGTCGATACCATCGACCCGCGTCGATGGTATCGAGATGATGTCAGGCGCGACAAAGGAAGGGTTTGCAGCCGGTCGCAACTACAGAGGGTCGGTACCATCGACTCGCGTCGATGGTATCGACATCGTAGGATATGAGTTGGCTTTCTAATGATCTCAATCGGACGGCTACGGTGAATTAGCGACTTAATGACTGAGATATACCTAATGACGGCCGCCCAGACGTGGGGGGGTCTCATTAGCCATTGCATGAGTACCGAGGAGTAAGAGAGAGGAGAACGGAGGCCAGAAGCTCATACCAGTTGATTCGGACGCCGCAGAAGATGGATTTTACCACCGAAAGGCGGGAGAGCACGTGTTCTACGCAAAGGATCAACCGGTTCTTCTCTGTTCAGGGGTTTCATCTCTCAATTCACGTTTTTCTCATGATTTCCCCAATCTCTACCTTGTACTTGTTTGAGATGAACATGCGGGGCTAATCCCCTTCGTCTTTAGGACCGGGAGTAGCCCGGGAATTCATTGTATGATAGTTTTATAATAGTAAATCATATTTTATCTCTTAAATCCGTGGTATAGTTTCGTTTTCTCAATATATTGTTATGCTTGATCACCATAATAATAACCTAATGCCCTTAATCACTTTGAAAGAAGGATTAACGGCTGAAAAGAGACGAAATCTACATTAATCGATAAATCCCTTGACCAAGGCGGTGTAAAATTAATGGTGGATACTGAGAGATCGTTCATAATGCATCTAATTTAGGGTATAGGTTACTACGACGGTGGAACCGACCTAAACCTAGATAGTGAATTATACCACGACAGTGGGTAATTCTGTTTTCAGGCCACTACCCGGATAGAGAGATAAAATTGAGGCATTATATAAAATCTAATACAATGAAAACCCGCGGTGAAACCGCAATCCTAAAGATACCCTTTTGAATTGATTAAATTAACATATTAATCAATCGTTTGTTTTATTTTGTTTTTGTTTTTTTTTATTTTTAACAACAACCCTAAATTTGTTATTTGGCTTAGCTGATCGCAAATAGTTAGTAGGAGTCTCCAAAAATTCCGAGTATCCCTGTGTTCGACTCGGGCCTCACAAAGGCCTGTACTACTCAACGCGTTCACTTGCGTTCTAACACACAGTAAAAATTGCGTCAAGTTTTTGGCGTCGTTGTCGGGGATACGGTGAATTGTTGGCACTTTGAGTGCTACGAGTGGCCACTCTAGGCCACAAATTTTTTTTTATTTTGAAATAACTTCAAATATTTTCTTTTTATTGTTCGTTAATTTTGATACTCGTCAAAGCACTGTACTGAACTTAAACTTTCCTATTTCAGGTACGTTGCATGGTGCAGACGCGTAGTACGAACTACGTGAATCGTGCACCTGAGGTTCCGCTTCCGAGACCTGAGGACGAGGAGTATTACGAGCAAGAGCACCAAGAAGAAGTTGATTCCGAACTTGAACAGGAAGAGATGGCCGAGCCACAGACTATATGGGAGAAGATCAAGGCTTCTTCCTCATCAGCTTCCAAAGGGCCTATAAAGAAGCAGGCAATAAACATACCTACATATAAGATTGATCCGACGTTGATAAATCTGTTGAAGTCGAATGCTTTTCATGAGCTTAAGAATGAGGATCCCGTCGCTCACATCAGCCAGTTTGTTGAGAACTGTGACATGGTAAAAATTGATAGGTTTCCACAAGATGCACTGTATCTCAAGCTTTTCCCGAGTTCATTTGAGGGAGCGGCACGAGAGTGGTTACACAACTTAGATGATGAGTTTGTGGAATCCTGGGACCATATTGTGGAGGTCTTCTTTGAGAGGTTCTTCCCTCCTAAGAAGACTAACGACATGATCCGGAAGATTCATAATTTTACCCAACAGGCCGGGGAAACATATTCTGATACCTGGGCGAGATTTCAGGTCATGCTGAGGAGATGCCCACATCATGGGCTGGATAAGGAGACGCAGGTGAAGATCTTCTATTTTGCTCTCTTTGAGCACGATAGGAGTAATTTGGATTCAGCTGGGTCAGGATTCTTTCTGAACAATACAGACACCAGATGCTGGGAAATACTCAAGAATATGGCTAGAAAGCAGTCATGGGGTGAGAGAGAGAGAGGCCCGGTAGAACAAGCTCGAGTAGCAGGCGAGTCCAAGGTGGTGAAAGAGCTTAATGAGAAGATGGATCTTCTCGCAAAGAAGCTACTGGAAAAGGAGGATAATGAGTCCGGGGATGAGGCTCAAGTCAAATACATGAGACAACAACAAGGGTATAGGAACAATGATTATTCATGGAGAAAAGACAAAAAGTTCTCGTGGAAGGATCCGAACAATTTTCTGCAGGATTCGGATGCCAAGCCCTCGCCGGTCACAGAAGACAAGAGCACGGAGTTGCTCAATCAGGTTATAAAGCAAAATTAAGAGCTAATGAATACATTTGTCCAGCAAATCAAGCAGCAAGGAGAGTATATGAATCAATTTGGGCAAACATTGCAGAGCCATGGGGCTCAAATGAGGAGCATTGAGACATCCATGGCACATATGGAAGCCGAGATCGCTAGTTTGAAGAAACCGACACATCCATGTTTTCTGGGGAATACCAATGTTCCCGGGGGAAACCAGCAAGCAAAGGCTATTCTACTTAGAAGTGGCAAGAAAGTGTTGAATCCAAGAGCTGAGGAAACAAGCACACCACAAGCTGAAGTAGAAGGTGAAACCAATGAGGAGCAGCCCGCACAAGTCACATGGCAGGTTGAGGATACAGCTGTGGATGATATTGAAGAACAAGTTGTAGAGGAGGAACCCCTGAAAAAGACACACAATGTGCCACCTCATCAAAGGGCACAAGTTGTTCCTGTTCCGTATCCAAACAGTGTCAAGGCAAGGAAGGTAGATGCTCAGTTCAAGAAGTTCTTAGATAGTTTTTGGAATCTTTCTGTCAATATCCCTTTACTGGAAGCCATTGAGCAAATTCCGTCATACGGGAAGTTTCTAAAGGACGTTATCACCAAAAAGAGGAAATTTCCGGATACAGAGGTCATCGTGCTAAAGGAGCAAGTGAGTGCCTTCATCATGGGCACTTTGCCGCCAAAGAGGCAAGATCCAGGGTGCTTTAACATTTCTTGCTATATTGGGAAGGTTAAATTTGGTGAAGCGCTATGTGACTCAGGGGCAAGCATCAACTTGATGCCCCTTTCGACATTCAAAAAGCTGGGATTGAAGGAGTCACGGCCAAGCAATATGATGATTCAATTGGCGGATAACTCTGTGGTGAAGCCTTATGGAATCTGTGAAGATGTGTTAGTAAAGGTGGATAGGTTTGTCTTTTCGGCAGATTTTGTGGTCATGGATATGCAGGATGAACATGGCAACGAGTTGTTACTTGGACGTCCTTTCCAAGATACAGCCGACATGTTCTTAGAGATGGGGAGAGGTCGCTTGACCTTGGGCATAGCCGATGACCGCTTTGAGATGGTCATGCCTTCTAGTACTGCGTCATCTGAAGCAAAGGAACAATGCAATATGGTAAAACATCTGGATTGTAATATTTCACTCTGCCTTGGGAAGCCATTTCTGGACATGGCTCATGTGATGAGCAAGGTGGACAATGGAACTTTGGCTGTGGATATCATGGCGCAGACCAAAGTACTTTCTTTGTGTAAAGATGTGGGATTTCCTAATGATGAGAATGAGGACATTCCACTTTCTCTAGAGGATGATGTGATTGCTATTTCTGTTTCTGATGCATACCCGGAATTACCGTTGGAGGCTTGCTTGTTAAATATTACATATGATTGGATGAGGAGAAAATCACTCAAGGAGTGTGCTAAAATGCTTCAGATGCTTCCATGCTTCTATGCGAGGCATTATGAAGATTTAGGCGAACTTCTCCCGCCGCTTCAATCATCTCTTATCAGCCCGCCGGATCTAGAATTAAAGTCGTTGCCACCGCATCTCAAATATGTCTTTCTAGCTGAGGAAGACAAGTTACCGGTGATCGTTTCTGCTTATTTGAGTGTGGATGAGGAGGAACAATTGTTGATAGTGCTGAAGAACCACCGGGGAGCTTTTGGGTGGTCCATTGCAGATATTAAGGGGATTTCCCCTACTCTATGTCAGCACAAGATTCGGCTCGAGGAGGGAGCCAAGCCCGTGATTCAACCTCAACGACGTCTCAATCCAAGCATGATGGAGGTTGTGAAAAAGGAGGTCATTAAACTTCTTACTGCAGGTATCATTTACGCCATATCAGACTCGACATGGGTGAGTCCCACACAGGTAGTCCCTAAGAAGGGGGAATTACTGTCACCCAAAATATGTTAAATGAACCTGTCACCACCCGATTGGTAACCGGGTGGCGAGTTTGTATTGATTACCGCCGTTTGAACGCTGCCACGCTAAAGGATCACTTTCCTTTACCTTTCATTGATCAAATTCTAGAGTGCCTTGCCGGTCAATCGCACTTCTATTTTCTAGACGGGTACTCGTGGTACAACCAGATCTCGATTGATCCTTTGGATCAAGAGAAATCTACGTTCACTTGTCCCTATGGGACTTTTTCTTACCGCCGAATGCCGTTTGGTTTATGCAATGCACCGGCGACGTTTCAACGTTGTATGCTCGCCATATTTTCTGCCATGGTAGAGCGTTGTCTCGAGGTTTTTATGGATGACTTTTCGGTGTATGGTGCATCGTTTGATGAATGTCTCTATAACCTGGACAAAGTTTTACAGTGTTGCGAGGACACACATTTGGTCTTCAACTAGGATAAATGTCACATGATGGTGACTGAGGGGATAGTGCTAGGACACAAGGTGTCTAGCAAAGTTCTTGAGGTGGATCCGGTCAAAATTGAGGTCATTTCCAAGTTGCCCCCACCAAATTCTATAAAAGGGGTAAGAAGTTTTCTGGGACACGCCGGGTTCTATCGACGATTTATAAAGGATTTTTCTAAAATTGCGAAACCTCTATCCGATCTTTTGGAGAAAGACGTTGTATTCGATTTCAATGATAAGTGTCTACATGCGTTCGACGTTTTGAAAGAAAAACTGATTTTGGCATCGGTTGTTCAAACGCCGGATTGGACGAAACCGTTCGAATTAATGTGTGACGCGTCAGACTTTGAGGTAGGAGTTGTATTGGGGCAGCGGGTGGACAATAAGCCCGCCGTGATTTTCTACGCTTCAAAGACTTTGAATGACGCCCAATTAAATTATACAACTACTGAAAAAGAATTACTCGCCGTTGTGTTCGCTTTTGAAAAATTCCGGTAGTACTTAGTTGGATCTAAAGTAGTTGTATGGACTGACCATGCCGCAATCAAATACTTAATGGAGAAAAAAGACACAAAGCCTAGACTCATTAGGTGGATTTTGCTCTTATAGGAATTTGACATTGAAATCAAGGATAAATCTGGGATTGAAAACGTTGTTGATGATCATTTGTCTAGGTTAGAAAGGGTGGATGAAAAAGATTTACATATACCCATAACCGAGAGGTTTCCGGATGAAAAGATTTTGAAAATCACTTCTAAAGATCCTTGGTTTGCTGAAATTGTAAACTATTTGGCTTGCGGGATCATCCTAGAAGATTGGTCATATCAGGAGAAGAAGCGATTTTTCCATTCTTTGAGATATTATTTTTGGGATGATCCAATTCTTCTTAAGCAATGCAGGCATGGTATCTTGCGCAGGTGTGTGCCTGAAGTGGAGTATGAGAGCATTTTACGTCATTACCACGCATCACCTACGGGAGGACACCACGCCAGCTCGTGCACGGAAGCGAAGGTTTTGGAGAGCGGCCTCTATTGGCCAACTTTATTTCGAGATGCCTACGTGTTTGTGAGGCAATGTGATCCTTGCCAGAGAGCAGGTAATATCTCAAAGCGACAAGAGATGCCTCTGAATGTGTTTCAGGAAGTGGAGGTATTTGATTTATGGGGCATAGATTTCATGGGACCCTTTGTGTCCTCAAACTCCAATTTATATATTTTATTAGCAGTTGACTATGTGTCGAAGTGGGTGGAAGCAATACCCACAAGGACTAACGATTCCACTGTAGTGTGCAGGTTCATGAAAGAACACATTTTCTGTAGGTTTGGAGTACCCCGAATGATAATCAGTGATGGGGGTACGCATTTTTGGAGTCATAAGTTCTCAACTTTATTGAATAAATATGGGGTCAAGCACAACATAGGTACCCCATATCACCCGCAGACCCAAGGGAAGGTGGAGGTCTCCAATCGCGAAATAAAGACGATTTTGGAGCGTACGGTGGCATCCACGAGGAAGAACTGGAGTGCCCTATTACCGGATGCATTGTGGGCTTACAGGACGGCTTACAAAACACCTATAGGCACCATGCCTTTTAGGTTGGCGTATGGCCGGGCTTGTCACCTACCGATAGAGTTGGAGCACAAGGCCCATTGGGCGCTTAGAAGGCTCAATTTGAGTTACGATGGAGCGGGGAGGAAGAGAATGCTTGAATTGAATGAGTTGGACAAATTCCGGATGACGGCATATGAGAACGCACAGATATACAAGGAGCGCACAAAGCTGATCCACGACCGCCACATCCAGTTGCGCACGTTCAAAAAGGGAGATAGTGTTTTGTTGTTCAATTCACGACTCAAGTTGCATCCCGGGAAGCTCAAATCCCAGTGGAGTGGGCCATTCGTGGTAGAAGAGGTCAAACCACATGGCACTATTTTTGTGCGTGATGGTGATACCACGTTTTTGGTGAATGGACAAAGATTGAAGCTTTACTTTGGTGAAAATTACAAGAGGAAGGTGAATGAGGTCAGACTCATTTCACTATCGGATGAATGAGATGCTGAAATCCGTCTAGCCTAAGACGTTAAATAAGGGTGCTTGTTGGGAGGCAACCCAACCCTCGGTACATTAGTTTAGTCCATGTACAATCGTAGGTTGATTTGTTTTAGTTCAATTTTTAGTGTAAAAAAGATACCGTGATCGGTTTGTTTGATGTGCAGGCTGAGGCAGAGTCGATACCATCGACACACTGGTCGATGGTATCGACCAGGTTACAGGTTGGCGGCTATAGATTTCAATCTGGGTCTATACCATCGACGGCCTCGTCGATGGTATCGACATACCTACAGGTGGTCGCGAAAGTGAAGTCGATGGTATCGAGACACTAGTCGATACCATCGAGATCTCTGAAGATTTACAGACAAAATCGACTCAGGAAAGTCGATACCATCGACGGCCTCATCGATGGTATCGACATGGTTACAGGTTGAAACGCAAAGTGGCGGTGTTGCAACGAAGAAAATTCGATACCATCGACCCCCGTCGATGGTATCGACCATCCACGTCACCGATCCGCACAAACAAATAAACGGCGATCACGGCTTCCACGTCATTGATCCAGGTGAAGCGTCGATACCATCGACCCATGTCGATGGTATCGACACGTCAGCGATCTGGGTGCATCTTCATCATCTTAGCCTACTCCGCCACCACCACCGCCCTCGCAGCCAAGCGAGGATGCCTATTCCATGCAAGGCATGTACACTATGCTGCAGGATATCCACCAGACACAGCAGCAGCACATGGCGATGTATACCGGTATTCAAGACACTACGAACCGGATACTGGACAACCAGCGGGCGATGTTCGAGAATGAGCGCCTCCTCCTTGACAACCAACAACAGATACATGATCGGTTGTATCGGATGGAGACGTAGCAGGAGCCCTTCTACGACCACTATTGGAGCCAAAATTATTTTGGAGGTTATCCACAACCTCCACCCAGGGCCCAGTTTGATCCAAGCTTCCAGGGGGAGTATCCTTCGTGGGACCCTACGGCTCCGCATTACCCGCCTCCACCACCACAGGATGAGTGATCTGGTATCACTGTTCCAATCTTTAAGTTTGTTTTTGACTATGAGGCCATAGTCGAATTCAAGCTTAGGGGGGTAGTTGGAACAGCTTTATCTTTTGGTGTTTTTAGTTTTCAGCTTTATTATTTGTTCTTGTGATTTGTTTCTTGCAATGTTAGTTTTTGTAGGATCTACATGCTATCTAGTGTAATCGTGGATGTCATAAAGTTGTGTCATCTCATTAATAGTGCATGGGAAAATCAAGGGAAATTTAAAAAATTTTGTGTGTTTGAAAAGCTTGTCTTGCTTAACCTTGGGCACATATCCTATGAAAATGATTGGTTTTGTCAACTTTAAAACAAAATTTCACAACTAGACTCCTAATGATTCATGAAAGTGGACGGAAATGGTTGTTTGAGCCTAATTTGACCAAATGGTAATGAGACTCTAATTGGATGTAAGAGAGAGAAACCCCTAAACTACTACACAGGTCAGTAAGGAGGGACGCATAATATCTTTCTAAGGTTCAGTCATCTAGTCTTGTGATCGTTCACCTCATTGTTTCCATAATCCACCCAAGAATTGGAAGTAAAGTACAGTTTTAACTCTTTTTGATTGCATAGCATCTAGATAGGACATGCATTGCAATTGTCTTTATGTTTTGCATAAAAAGAAAGAAAAAGATCAGAATAGTGATACATGCACATTACGTTCAGGTGCATGCCATGTAGTTGCACTCATAATTTTCATGCATAAAGTATATCATGTATCTCAATTTTTCTCAAAATGGTGAATTAAATTGTTCCATACCTTCTAAATAGTGCAAATTTCTAAATATGAAGAAAATAAGCCCAATAAAATATTCTTTATCACTTATGGATATAAGGGATGGAAAATGAAAAAAAGAGAAAAATCTGAAAAATCTGCACAATGAAAAAAAAGAGTTATTTAGAAGAAAGTAGAATAAGAAGGAGAAAGGAACGTAATATCACCTGCATTTCAGGATAATTGAGTACATGATGTAGCTTAACTAGATATCCATCTCATTTTGAGATGGATGGTTAGTGCATGCATCATTTCACCCAATTTTATGTATTAGGGCATTTCTCATGTGCATTTGCATCATGTAGGACATTTTTGTATTATGCATGTTGAAACAGTACAATACTTCCACTTTCTTCCATTAGCCACCCATTTTCATCCACCCGTTGCTCGGATTGGTAGGCCACCGTGAATTTCTCCTCACGAATGAATATCAGGAGAACTGCTTCCATGTAGATGGTAGTTAGGGAGAGCAACGTAGTATAGGCGATCACAAGATGCACCAAGTCTGAACCGGCGAGTTTTATTATGTTAACTGCCTTATGTGATAGTGTGCATCAATTTATAGGTCAATTTCTTTTATGGATGATTACTGTCGCCTTCAGGGTAATTACTGTTCTGTGGTTAGAGAGGGTCGGTATGTGAATGTCCGATGGGAGTCATATGGGGTGTTGGTTGTGGTGTGTTATTTATCAGTTGACATTGGCAATTTTATTCTAAGGATTAGTTGCTCGAGGGCGAGCAACGTTCAAGCTTAGGGGAGTTTGATGCGATGATTTTGAGTCGAATTTATAGACCTGTTTCATATGTGTTTTATGCTTTTATTAGTCATTTTTATGGTTAATGTTGCATAATTCATCCACTTTGGTCTTTGCTACTATTTTATGTCAAATTCCCTTTATTTCATCATTTTGAGCATCAATTGTTAAAATATTATTATTTGTGTGAATTTATGTGATCTTGTGTTTGAATTTTAGGACAAACGAGTATTTTCTTCCGTCGATACCATCGACGGAAGTCGATACCATCGACATGATCACAGGTTGCCAGTCGAAAGGAGCAGCAAAGCGTCGATACTATCGACAGGGATGTCGATGGTATCGAGATACCATCAGGTTGTTGGCGAGGAAGCAGTCGATAGTATCGACACCAAGTCGATACCATCGACGCATGGAGGCTACAGCGACGCAAAACGACAAAACTGTCGCTATAGAGCTGTCGATACCATCGACCCACGTCGATGGTATCGAGATGATGTCAGGCACGACAAAGGAAGGGTTTGCAGCTGGTCGCTACTACAGCGGGTCGATACCATCGACTCGCGTCGATGGTATCGACACCGTAGGATATGTGTTGGCTTTCTAATGATCTCAATCGGACGGATATGGTGAATTAGCGAATTAATGACTGAGATATACCTAATGACGGCCGCCCAGACGTGGGGGGGATCTCATTAGCCATTGTACGAGTACCGAGGAGCAAGAGAGAGGAGAACGGAGGCCAGAAGCTCATACCAGTTGATTCGGACGCCGCAGAAGACAGATTTCACCACCAAAAGGTGGGAGAGCATGTGTTCTACGCAAAGGATCAACCGATTCTTCTCCGTTCAGGGGTTTCATCTCTCAATTCACGTTTTTCTCATGATTTCCCCAATCTCTACCTTGTACTTGTTTGAGATGAACATGCAGGGCTAATCCCCTTCGTCTTTAGGACCGGGAGTAGCCCGGGAATTCATTATATGATAGTTTTATAATAGTAAATCATATTTTATCTCTTAAATCCGTGGTATAGTTTCATTTTCTCAATATATTATTATGCTTGATCACCATAATAATAACCTAATGCCCTTAATCACTTTGAAAGAAGGATTAACGGCTGAAAAGAGACGAAATCTACATTAATCGATAAATCCCTTGACCAAGGCGGTGTAAAATTAATGGTGGATACTGAGAGATCGTTCATAATGCATTTAGTTTAGGGTATAGGTTACTACGACGGTGGAACCAAACTAAACCTAGATAGTGAATTATACCACGACAATGGGTAATTCTATTTTCAGGCCACTACCCGGATAGAGAGATAAAATTGAGGCATTATATAAAATCTAATACAATGAAAACTCGCGGTGAAACCGCAATCCTAAAGATACCCTTTTGAATTAATTAAATTAACATATTAATCGATCGTTTGTTTTATTTTGTTTTTGTTTTCTTTTATTTTTAACAACAACCCTAAATTTGTTATTCGGCTTAGCTGATCGCAAATAGTTAGTAGGAGTCTCCAACAATTCCGAGTATCCCTGTGTTCGACTCGGGCCTCACAAAGGCTTGTACTACTCGACGCGTTCACTTGCGTTCTAACGCACAGTAAAAATTGCGTCAATGAATCTTCTACAATAACCGGCGTGCCCAAGAAAACTTCGCACCCCTGTCACTGACTTAGGTGGAGGAAAATTAGAGATAGCTTCGATCTTGCTTATATCTACTTCAATACCTTTCTTCGAGACCTTGTGCCCTAGGACTATGCCTTCTTTCACCATAAAATGGCATTTCTCCCAGTTAAGGACTAAGTTCTTCTCTTTACAGCATTGCAGGACTAACGATAGGTTCCTAAAACAACTTTCGAAATCTCTTCCATAAATAGAAAAGTCATCCATATAGACAGGTGAAGGTGGTTTTCTCCTGAAATCTCTTCCATAAAACAACATTGGAATGTTGCAGGAGCATTGCATAGTCCGAACGGTATTCGTCGGAAAGCATAGGTACCATATAGACAGGTGAAGGTGGTTTTCTCCTGATTGTCAAGTAGGATGGGAACTTGGTAAAATCCAGAATAACCATCCAAGAAGCAAAATTATTTGTGGTGTTCCAGTCATTCTAGTACCTGGTCGATAAAGGGAAGAGGATAGTGATCTTTCTTCGTTGCTTGATTTAGCTTTCGGTAATCGATGCACATTCTCCATCTGGTATCAGTCTGGACGGATACTTCATCTACTTTATCAACTTTTACCACTATCATCCCTCATTTCTTTGGCACAACATGAATTGGGCTCACCCAATTGCTGTCGCTGATAGGGTAAATAATACCAGCATCTCTCAGCTTGATGACTTCCTTCTTTACAACTTCTTTTAACATTTGATTCAGCTTCCTATGGGGTTGAACTAGAGGTTTTTCTAATTCTTCAAGATTTATGCGGTGCATACATAGAGCAGGGTTAAGCCCCTATCATCCACTGAATAGCCTATAGCTTGCCTATGGAGCCTTAGCTCATTAAGAAGTCTTCTCATTTTCTCTTTGGTTAGGCTAGCATTGACTATCACAGGATTCCTCTCTTCAGGATCGAGAAACTCGTATTTCAAACCTTCCGGTAATTGCTTAAGTTCAGGTTTGGGTTTTTGTACTTCCTCTTTTTCACTTGTTAATTCTAGAGAAGCATACTTGACAGCCTCAACAACCTCCTCTTCGTCGCTTAATTCCCCTGTATTTCGATTCAGGTATTCGAGGATCTCAGCAACCTTAGGGTCATTGATTTCTAAATCTTCTTCGTTTAACGCCCTCATAAGAGGGTCTACCACTGTTGTGTCTTCTTTCACTTCTTCACAATATTGGTTGTAGCAATCCACGAAGTAAGCAGATTCAAGTAGGTATGGTCCCTTCATAGCGTCTTTCACCTTGAAATATATGTGATCATTTCTGACTCTCAGAGTTATGATGCCCTCAGCAACATCAATAAATGCCCTGCCGGTTGCTAAGAAAGGACGTCCAAATATAATAGGGCATTTAGGGTCTTCAATAGTGTCAATGATAACAATATCACATGGGATGAAGAATTTCCCCATGCGAATCGGAACATCTTTGACTACTCCCACTGGTCTTTTGAAAGTGTGGTCTGCTAACTCAATCCTCATATTAGTCTTGACCATCTCAGTCAGTCCTAATCGTTGTACGAGGCTTAAAGGCATTAAACTAATGCTAGCCCCCAGGTTGGTGAGACCTTTCCTTTCGATATTATCCCCTACTACAAAAGGTATAGTGAAGGCTCCAGGGTCCTTCTTCTTGGTAGGTAGTTCCATCTTTACGAAGGCTGTCGACATGCTGGCTAAGTGTACATTTTCAATCTTCCCTCCTCATCTTTTCTTCATGACCAGATCCTTGAAGAATTTGGCGTATGTTGGCATTTCTTCCAAGGCATCCAGGAATGGTACTTCCAGGTGTAGCTTTTTCACTGATTCCATGAACTTCGCATACCTCTTCTTGAGGTGAGCCTTTACGAGATTGTAAGGGAAAGGTAATCTTGGTGAATAGTGACTCCTCTTGGCGAACAATTCTTCTTCAGGTTCTGGTTCCTTAACTAGTGGGTGCTCGTTTTCCCCCTTGGTTGGGTTATCTGTAACATTCTCTGGCACCAGTTCTTTAGGTCTTATTTTCTCAGGGCATTCTATTGTCTTCCCTGATCTAAGGATTGCCATCTTGGCAGATTCTGTGTTAGAAGGGATCTTCCCTAAGGGGTTCTTTACGAGCTCGGCCAACTGAGCGAGCTACTGGTCTATCTGGCGTTGATGTGTTTGCATATCTGCCATTTGGACTTGCATATTGTTCAAGACGCCAGAGTTGGACAGCGCAATTTGCACAAGTTGATTGTTTATCGTGTCTTGTCTCTTCATAAAATCAGGTAGTTAGACTACTAATTCAGGCTGACTAGTGCTTCTTGCTTGACTCTGTCCTTGAGGTTGTCCTTGTCCTTGACTTGTGTTAGTAGCTTGGCGGTTTTGATACTTACCTTGACCTTGATAGTTGATTTTGTTTGTCTGGAAAGTGCTTGTCTTGGTGTATTGTCCTTGCCCGCTCTTCTTCTCAAAACCAGGTGGTTGCTTGGGTGGATTATTCAATTGATGCAAATTTTCTACTGCATCCTTGTTCCCATAGCTGAATCCTAGGTGATATGGAATCTTAAAGTTAGCGTAAGAGACATTTTCAGCTTCCTCCTCTTCAGACTCACTTTCACTAGATTCTTTGGGTCAGGTATATATGCAATTGTCTATCCCATGCCCGGCTTCACCATAGGTGACACATTTCATTACTTTCTCAATTGGCTTCTTTCCTTTCCCCCCTGTTTCCTTCAACTATTTAACATATGTGGTAATCTTTTGTATTTGACACATGATTGCTTCAAGAGCCTTTGATTCAATCGATGGTCCTTCATTGGTGGCTTTCCTTGCATATCGTCTGTCGGCCCGGTCATAATCAGTCCCAGCTTGTAACTCATCCATGTTTTCTATGATTTTTTTAGATCGACTAGGCTTTTTCCTGAGAAAGTCACTTCCAGCTGTTGCATTCAACGAGACTCTCTCTTCAGGGGTTATACCACTGTAGAAAGTTGTTATTAAAAACCCCTCCTTGTAGTTGTGGTGAGAGCAGTCTCTCTGGTACTCCTAATACCTTTCCCAGGCTTCATGCAGATTCTCATTTGGCTTCTGCATGAAGGATGTGATCCTTTGCCTGTTCCTAACAGTTTTCTCAGTAGGGTAGAACTTGTTCACAAAAGCGTCTTCCAGTGCATTCCATCCATTCAAAGCTTGATGTGGTAGCCCGAGGTACCAGGATAGTGCCTTGTCCTCTAAAGAGAAGATGAAACCCTTGCAGTAAATGACTTCTTGTGGAAATCCCCGCATTTTGATGTTGTCACAGATATTCTTCAAAGTGTCAAGATGATGATAAGGGTTATCGTTCTTTGAATTCCCCCAAAAACTTTTGTTCTGGATCATGCTTTTGTTCTGGATCATAGATATGATAGATGGCTTCAGTTCAAAGTTTGCTGCATTGAACCTTGGGATGATCACAAGACATCTTGAGTTATTAGCTTTTGTAGCTGGCAATTCCTGAAGAGTCTTCTCTTCTTCTTCATCCTCTTCATTGGCGTTGTCCCTGCAAATTCGCTCTTGGTGGTTTCCTCTATGCCTGCGGCAATGACGACGGTCCTCATGGTGAGGATCGTCTTCAGGTTGATCTTGTTCTTCATAGTGATGATCGCCATTATAACGCCCATCTTCATCGGCTTCTGGTGCGGGTGGGTGTTGTCCTATCCTCACGTTCCGCTCGTTTGCAGACGAAGGTGGTTCCACACGGGGCGGCATGGTGAGCGGAGTTAGTATGGGCTAAGTACTTCCTCCTTGGGTGGTACCTGGATAGAACATATGATCAAGTAAGAAAAATCAAGCTTGATGAAGAAGAACTATTCTACACAGGTCCAGATTTAGTGTGATAGTGTTGTCGAGCTTATTACTAAGCTTGAGGCACAGGAGTATAGTTGGCGGACTCGGGTTCTTTAACAATACCGTTTTTCCTTGTCCCCGGCAACGGCGCCAAAAAGTTGACCGGCCTAAATCGTGCGTCCAAAGGAAGCGGATTAAAGTAGTTAGACTTTTAAAGAGATAACCTGACACTTAGTCCCCCGCAACGATAACGGGGTCTGATGTAGCAATCGGGGTCGAACACAGGGACAAGGTTGGTTGTGTTAAGAACGTGGAATCAACACTCTATACTCTGGCATAAAAGAGGATTAAAATGTGTTCCCAAGGGAACAAAATCTTGAAAATAAGAATAATAAAACAAAATAAGTAAAAGAAATAAACTGTAACAAGGTATATGGGATAACTTGGGTTGAGGTTCACCAACCAAGTCATCTCTCCAACATGCATACTATCTCTCTCTCCTGCTTACTCATATCAAGATTACAAGCAACCATAAAGCATCTATTCCACTCTCTCTTGAGATGAGGATAGATCTAGGCCTGAAAGAAGCCTCTCTCTCGAGATGACAACTCAAAAACCTCGCAGTAAAACCTATGGTTTAAAGCGTTTAGCATTCCAACACTCTCGTGCATTCATACTACTCCATAACACGGGATAAAAGTGATATTACTCTCTCGAGATATCAAAAATCAAACATCACAAGATGGTAGCTAAGCATACAAGTGAAGCATTAAAATAGGTGCATGGAGATAATCTTGATAAGGGTAATTATATTCAAAAGAAAGAGACAATATACATGTTGGGAGAGCCTTAGTGGCTACTCCCAACCTAAGTTATGGTGTTTAGCCACTCATGCTTGTGGATAACATGGCGGCGCTACAGAGAGATAGATCCATGAGATACCACAAAGAATGGAGGTTAGTACAGCGAGAGGAAATGATATATATAGAGGAGAAGAAATGTGATACTACACACTACTTCTTCAGATCTGGATCTACCACGGGGATCTCTCTTTCTCTCAACAAAGTGGCGGGTGCAGGTGGTCATCTTCTCTCTCCTCAGTTTTCACTCTAGAGATCCAAGACTGATGGACCCTCGACTACGGGGTTGGGATGTGACAGCACTTCGTGGTATCAGGATCGGATCTCTCTCATTTAATGTCTTGAAAAGACAGGTGGGGGCACTATTTATAGGCAATTCCACCGACTTAAGACCACGGTTGTGATCTTTGGAGAGATTGTGGTTGTGATCTTTGGTGAAGTTGCGATTGCGACCTTTGGAGGAGTCACGGTCGTGATCTTTGGAGGAGTCGCAGTCGCGATCTTTGGAGGAGTCACGGTTGCGATCTTTGGAGGAGTCGTGGTCACGATCCTTGCTGAATAACTACGGTCGTGATTCTACCTCGGTTGCGATCCTTGGGGAGACCGCGGTTGCGATCTTTGTTGAATAACTGCGGTCGCGATTCTAAGATCGCAGTCGCGGTTGGGATGACTCCTAAAATCACCAAAACAAGGCTTTAGTCAAGAAGATAGATAAAATGTCTGCAAAGTTGACTAAAGTTATTCTAAAAGTGGTGTAAAATATATACAGAAAATACATAAATTGTAGTGTTATCAATGCCCCCAAACTTAGAATCAAGCATGTCCTCAGGCTAAATGCAGGTTCAAGCACCTAGAGAGAGAAAGGATGAACAAGATTAACATAATAGCATGATTGAAATATCTCATTCTTGCATCAAGACTGTTCTCGCATGTATTCAATCCCTTAGGTCTCAATCTCTCCCTTTAGAGTAAGGGTTGCATAACCTCGTATTATTTGTCATAACCTTCTATTATAAAAGGTTTCTCCTTCTCAACGCATAACCCTCCCTTATCTACCATCCATACTAGTATCACATCTTTTTGAAAGGTTGGCTTCACACCTATTCTTTATTCTCAGAGGGCCCTATGCTAATGTGTGTGGGTACACTTGAAGATTTAAGGTGTTTCCTCTTCCTCCTGAATCCCTCACCCACAACTATTGTAAGAACAATGTTCCCCATTTTTTGGGCTTCTGAGTTTAAGTCAGGTGGTATGTGAGGTTCCATTCAGGATTGGAGGTGTGTGAGCTTGGCTTCAAGTTTCCACTTACGGGCACGACATATCTGCATTCATGAGTGTAGCAATATACCGGCCGGGCAGAAACTTTTAGCATCTTTTAGGGAAAATCTCTCATATATTTTTTTTTAATTTGATTTTTTGTTTTTTTATCTCTCCTTTCAGGCTTGGGATGAGGGTTTGGTTGGTTTTTTGGGCGGCCAAGCCTCTTTTGGATATTTTCCTTGAATCAGGGCAGCTTTTTCCTATCTACAGAGACTAGTATTTTGTGGATGCGAACATCAGGTGGGGATGGTTGTTCAGGAGTATGACTAAGGCTTTCTTAGTTTATAGGGGTTCATGAGTTAAGGTTGTTACATTTACAACGTCTTATTGAAAGAATGAGATATAGCAGTGTTGCTATGACTGTTGTTTTACTCATGATTTCCTATATGTTGCTCATATTTTTTTCTCTCTGGGGCTGGAGCACTACTTTTGAAAATTTTAGCGAGAGGGAGTGAGCTTCTAAGAGGTCAGTTGTAATGACAATTTCAAGATTTCAACGCCAACGTAAGAAATGAAAGAAAAAGGAAAGTGAAATTTAAAAGGGGAGTAATAGAAAAAGGGAAGCTCTAGTACCTCTACGGCCCGTTTATGACTCCTCCCCCAAACTTATCCTGAGCCCCGTCTCGGGGTGTCAAAATTTGAGAAGAAGTATAAGCGGGCCTTCTTTATTTATTTACTTGGTGGGGAAAGCCCACTAGGAGCATGTTGGCATAGATACCCCTAAGTGCGTGATACTGCTCGTACTGCATGTTCTCCACCTTGAGGTCGGTAGTTGCAATAGCTACCATCCATGATAGGCAGAAGAACCCACAGTCATTTGATAGGGGTATCTGATGAGGGCTTCAATGGAAGTATTGGGTCTTCCTGAAGTCTTTTCCTTGTATCATAGTGTACCCTCTACAATGATGTCGTATCATTTGGATGATGGCTTCAGCGTAGGTGTTAGCCTTTTCTTCAGTGGGAGTTTTTGTTGTCATCATATTAGTCGTTTTCTTTAGCAAAAAGGTTGCATCAGATCTATTATACAGGACTTCAATCTTTTTTAATAGGTTGACATGCAGCAAAGTCCAATGGTTGTCATGAAGAATCGGCAAAAAGATGTTTTTAGGTGTGCCTACTTCAAGCCGACACTAGAGTCGCTTTGTTTCTCCAGTCTTCTTGTCCTTGAGGATGTCATCTACCAGTAGGAAATATGCCATGTGACAGTTTGGCGTTGAATCTCCTAACAGTGCCTGGTAGGCTGACATCGTACTCACTGAGAGGTACCCTCCTGTTCTCAACGTTTCTCAGAGGTCGTCTTTGAGCACGTAGATGCCATCTCGTTCGAAAATGACATCTCCCGGGAAATCGTCTGCTTTCAAAGAACTCATGATTATTGTCAGTTCTTCCATCGATAGACTAAAGCAGCTCTATCTATTGAAGTTCTGGAAAGAAGGTACTATATCTCCTACCGGGCCTTCTAGTCCTTCGTTCCCCAAATCTTCTTCTACTTCTATCTCTACGGAATGCCCTTCTGCAGAAGGAGCTTCAGTAACGTTGAATGCTGAAGGATGTTGTTCATCTTCTGCTTGCTCTACAACCTCTTCAATCTCAGCACCCCAGCCCGCTTTCCATTTTGTGTCTCTAGCTGGTTCTGTTGGGTCGACCCACATGCTTTTGAGTTGTTCCCTCCAAGGTGTTTTCTCGGGGAGAGGGATGTCCGTGTGTAACCTGTGAGGCACGACATCAGCAGCCATCACCGGATCCTTGAAGAATCGGCGATTGTAGATGGCCTCCATTACTTACATGCCCTGCAATCCATGTAGGTCTTCCTCATGTAGGTCTTCCAGGGGAATGCCCTTATTGATTTCTTCCATCATACGTAGGACGATGAAGGCACAATCCCCTGAACCAGCTCCTTCTTGGGGAACGTTCTTATTTGTGGAGAAGAGTTTCCAAGACCCTTGGAACCTTAGACTCGCCTCTTTAATAGCCTGATGTAGGCATATAGAAATTTTCAAGGCATCACTGGCGTCCTTCCTCTTGTAGATAAGTGAAGTGTTGTCGATCTCTGCCACGTAGCAGTTGAGCACCATCGTTGTAACATCCTAGGATTTGAGGCCTTGGATAAAACACTCTTAAAAGGAATGATTGGACTACCCATATCACCAAGGTGCACCTCCTTTTCTGGGAGCCTATCACTAAAGAACTCCATAGTTAAGTGCATAGTTAAGGCTAGTGGTGGTCTGTGGGGCCAGTCGTCATTCCTGAAACTCTACAAGAACCTTTGGTAGTGGGCCCAGGCATTACAAATGGTATCAAAGTCAATTCCCCTCCAGTAGGTGGGGCCAACATGGACATGGCATGCTAGTCTTGAGCCGTGCGGTCCAGGCATGTAGGAAAGGGTTGTCCATGGTTGACGTAACCACCCTTGCGCTGGTATTCTATGATCGAGAGTTGGGTGTCCAAGGGCCATTGTGGGTCTGCACTAAAATGGGGAAGAGATTATGAGGCCTTATAGTTGAGCCTTGACGAGAACATCAAGAGTCTAAGTGGGGGAGATTGTAACATCCCAGGATTTGAGGCCTCAGATAAAACACTCTTAAAAGGAATGATTGGACTACCCATATCACCAAGGTGCACCTCCTTTTCTGGGAGCCCATCACTAAAGAACTCCATAGTTAATCACGCAGTTAAGGCTAGTGGTGGTCTATGGGGCCAGTCGTCATTCCTGAAACTCTACTAGAGCCTTTGGCAGTGGGCCAAGGTGTTACAGTCGTCTTCCGCTCCATAAGGTCGATGACGATTAGGCCCCAGTGCTTTGTGTTATGGATGGGTAGCACCACTGTCCTGGTCTCCCTTTTCCTGACTGCCGCTTGAAGTTCCAACACTTCTACCGCTCTGTAATCTTCTTTGTACAACAGGCTGGCTAGACATGTGGTTTCGTTGAAGACTGGCTGCGGCTTATCATGATGGAGGAATTCTTCCAAGAGGGTGGCACAAAGTACCTTGAACATCCTTTTGTGTACTTGTGCCTTCTTCAGAAAGACCCTCTGGAAATCCTTCCTAGTCAGACGTCTACCCTTGTTGATATGCAAGGTGTCTGACGTGAGTAGATCATCATTGAGGACATCTGCCAGGACATCGACATCACTGCAAGAGATGCGTGACACGGTCTTCATGTCCATGTCCTTCATTTTGCATGACAGAGGGGGAGTTGCTGCATGTTGTAATGTTCATTCTTCGGCTTGCTTCTCCCTGATGGGCTCTTTCTTAAGAAGGCTGCTAGCCCGCCCTCCTCATCTTCTGACGTGGCTTCCTGCACCGTCAGTACTGGGCTTTCTCTGATGGTGGGCATAGCCTCGACCGCTTTTTCAACACTCTTTGTTAGAGGTTGTGTTTTAGCCCCTTGTCTAGCTTCTGAGGAGGCTTCTGTGGCGACGTCTTTTGCATGACTTTCTTCCGACGTCTGCCCCAGCTTGGCCTCAGCAATCCCCTTTGACATGGCCTCCATCTTCCCATCGTAGATGTAGTCATTGTGCTCCTCATGCGATGGGAAGAGGAGGAATTCATTGGATTCTTCCATCCCAACTCCTAGCTCGGCAATCATCCTACACTACAAAAAAACATGATTTAGCTACAATTATTATAGCTATATATGTCATATTTGTAGTTAAAAACTACTTTTCTTTACAATATTAAAAATGTAGAGAAAACATATATAAATATTTCTAATAACTACAAATTTGACTACATATTTAAACTCGCTTCAATGTTTTCTTTTCAACCCCGCACTCTCTCCGCACCCCCTCCCAAATAACCAGCACGCTGAAAATTTTCAACTTTGCCGAATGCTGCTCCCTTCCCCCCTATTGGCGTGGTGAGTGAATACTTCGTCCTCCCCCAATCACCATCGGTGCCCCGTTGCACCCGATCCCTGTCTCCCCTACCCCACCCTGCCAGACCATCCACTCAGATAGTTCCTCACTCGTCATTTCTTCTCCATGTAACTCTCATTTCCTCACCACCCCAGTCTCCTCCCCTTTGTAGCACCCGGCCCAGCGGACATAGAAAGGAAGTCCAGGAAGGATGAAGCTATAAGAAAATAGAAGCGAGGAGAATGTCACATTGGCATCTGCATCAAGGCAAGCCAGAGATCATTGTCCTTAGCAGACGTCCCCGCTCGTAGCTCTAGTAACATCAATCGATGATAAGAGTTGTTGGACGATTTTGTGCGGCTCGACTAGAAGTGCCATCTAGAATATCATCTCAGAAATGTGGACAACGTCTTGACACGTACCACCTAATTTGATAGCAAATGGTGATGTTTGGTCCAATAAAACATTAATTGTATCAATTATTAGCTTTTTCTCTCTTTACCATCTAGATCTCCTCCCCTTTGTTATTCACAATGAACCAGATCTTGCATGATTTGTTTTAGCTTCTCATAATGGTGGATTTTTTCTCTTCTCAGGATCTCAACCATTAACGAAATGGTAATAACAATGCTCACTCTTAGGATGTCTGGATCCTGAAGCAGTACAATGGTAAAAGGTTTCCCTTCCACCGACTCAAGTGACTAAATACACAATGTTAGTGGCTCAGACAATATATGTGGTTGTATGTGGAACGGTGACAGAGAGTTCCTCATAGACGGCCAAAGGGAATGCATTGCGTCTTGCGTGCAGAATGTCCCAATTCTCTCAAACTACCCCAGATACCCCCACCAAGAATCCTAGGAGAGCATGACGTCTAGGTTTGTTGATTAATTATGTTCTTTTCCACATCATTGTTTGGTATTTTTCCATATAGGAATCCAGACGAGACACATTGTGTGTGCTCTAGGGGCGATTGTCATTCTGCTCTTCTTATAGTTTATGAATCATCATTGAGCAATTTAAATATGGCCATAGCATAAGCGTTTTTGCGTTTCTACCCAAATACTGCTTCAACACTTTACTTCTCATGTACTATATGTTTGATTTGATGACACTCGCTCAGATAGTATATGTTTATGCATAGAGAATTTCTTCCAACTATAATTCAAGCTCCTTGAAACTTCATAGTATAAGGAATCTTAATGCCAACATCACACAATATTGATACCATTCAAATATACATTTATAACGAATCTAGATGGCATGCTCTACTCCTGTATCTCTAAGAAGTTGGAGTTTTTCCTAGAAGACAACATCTACTTCCATTATGGCATCAATACAAGCATTGTTCAGTCTCGAGTTTCTCTATGTCAGTCTATCTATAATCAATAGGCTTGTGTTGACTAGAGAATGAGTTGTTGTAGGCTTGTATCTTACACAACTTTGGTGCATGCCAACTTGATGAAACAGGTCATGATTTGAAGTAGGGTAGATTCTACTTTCCATAGTTTCTATAGGTACATTGTCTAACTCTTCTTTCTTAAACCATCACCGATTTCATGTCTATGTCGTGTTACCTTTATTCACAATGAACTAGATTTTGCGCTAGTAGATCAAACCCCTTGAATAGAAGATGCCAAAAAGTGTGAATCCATAAGCATTAGTGAATCATCTAGTGTCATGTTAACATGTGAGATATTTGTCTTTGTTCTATTGGTCTCATGTCGAAAGGTAAGACATTTTAGTATTTGTGATGTATCTACTACCACGCTTCCATTTGAGCCTTGGGGCAACTCTACGACAGGGAAAGGGAGAACAGTTGACCTGGAAGTCATAGTGGAAATATGTCTAGGATCTGGGTGTAGTTATATTCCTTTAAATGCATAGGTCCTGAAGTGAACTATGGAGACTCATAATTCAAGGGGTTTAAATGTCTTGCAGATTTGAATACCAAAGATAATTGGACTTTCATGTTAATTTGGTTGATCTGCAATCTCTGCCAAACAAGTGGATCACCCCAAATATGTTGGTTAGATATTATCTGTGATGAAGATGATGATGATTCACTATTCTCGACAATAGTGGGTCAAAGGGAGCACATCGGTCGACCATGGTACAAAAAGGGCTCAATGCTCTTAGAAGTAACTGGCTTGGGTCAGAAAAGAGTGTAAAGGGAGCACATAGGTTGACATAAGTGGGCCACAACATTTAATTAACTCTATCTAAACCAATTATTTTATCAACCCAAAATTTCAATTTCATCCAAAATTTACCTTGAATGTGTTTTTGATTTGTGAGCCATACCCTGTTCTTTCTATGTTGGACTAGGTTGGTGAGATGCAGTACCTACTGAGTTATGGATGACATGATGCTAGAACTTTTTTCATACTGAGTATATGAAAAGGATAACTTCATATCATCAAATTAATTAGCCTTAGTATTCATGTAGTACATGTTGATGAATTGCATAGACCAGAACAAACTTTACTTAAGTGATTAAAGACAACACATTTCACTCAAAAAACTTGTTAACAAACTGGTAAATTGACATGCTAAATGTGGTTTCAAACTGAAATAGAAATTATAGACTGGAGTTGCTGAAAATATATGCCAACTATTTGTTGTGTTGAGCATCATATCTGGTCCAGACTAATATCATTGAACCAGCTTAATTCAAGACAAACCCTAGTTCTAAATAGAACAGTAACAACATTAGTAGAAAATCTGGCTCTAATTTGTGTGTATAACTCATCATCACGTTTTAATGTAAAAAGTACAGACTTATGCATTTAACCCCTTGTAATGAGAACACGGTGATTGATCTGGTCGATTGAACTATGTAGATTATCTTGTAGGATCCACTAGTAACCAAGGGCCTTAGTTTGGTCCCCTTGTTGAGAATAGATGTTTGGGAGCATGTCTACTAACTTCAGGTCTATATAAATTAGACTATCAATTTCTGGCCACTACAGGAGATCTTACTTTGCAGTAGCTCCATAACCGATAGGAAAAATATGTGTATTTGTTTTGGTTAGTTATATATGTTGCTGATTTGGAATTGTATATCAACTGGTATCTCTATTGATGTCATTTCACAACTCAAATGATAGTTGTTTCATTGACTTATATTTTATGTATATTTGAAATTTGAATACATTCTGTATTGGTATCCTTACATGTTACTATAGACATTATACTATATTCTCATGCCACCTAAATCTGCACATGAAGCTTGCAAAATCTTCTTGCTGTATTGAACTCATTTACTTGCTTATATTATAAAATACCACAACCATAAAAGAGGAAGTAAATGTATCATCACTGGAATTTCACGACTTTGGATCCTCTTCTTCTAGGGATGATTGGAGACAAAATGTAGTTACTATTGTATCATTGAATCCATATCCTCATTAAGGGAATTACATAGGTCATGATGATTGATTACTAAACCTGCATTTTAGCAGAGCCAATATCCTTTAGGGATAAACGAGCTCCATTTGCATAAGGAGATAGATGTAGCTAAGCCATTTCATTGATACTTTCTACAGGGTATTGTTTTATTTCTTTTATCAACGTCTTCACAGTGTTGTGTTTCTTTACTCATTAAAGAATGGATCTCATGCTGCATAACACGAGCAGTTCAAACTTGCTTTTGGGTTGTGTGGATCCTATCGTAAAGAGTGGTATTTCAAGTCCATGCCCCAAGTCAACACTTTTAAATGAATCTATAACTGTGGCTATGCTAGAAGGGGCTAATGCTTCTTTGGGCTCTATTTTCTAGTTAGATTCATGCTCTTTAATGTTTCATGGCTCCTATATGTGGTTTTCTGATACTGAGGGGTTTCTTTCTCTACCTCATGAAAGCTATGCTTCTTTGCCCTATTAAGCTTGATTCAGTCTTCTTTTTCTTGATCATGCATGCATATTCTATTCATTTTGATAAATCTGGACTAATATACTGCACTGCCTACTCCAATGCCGGACAAGATGAAGCTAAATCAAGTGTTGAGGTACAAATGTAGATGGTGAATGCTACTCTAAGTCTTGGCATTGAACTTTACAATAGGGACTACTAGAATTTTCTAAAATCAATAGGAAGTGTTTTTTCACTATGCAAAAAATCCATTGTTAGATGCCATGAGTAAGACTATGAGACATTTGTTGTGTCAAAGAAATTTCTAGGAAATTTTATAGCATTCAGAAATAATAAAGAAAGGAAGTAACTGAGAGGATGACTTTTGTCAAGGAATGATGCATACTATAGTTCTGAACCTCGTGTATTATACATGTATTATATAAAATGGGAAAATTTGACATTGATCTTCACTATGTTTTCTTGTTGTTTTGTTTCTCAGTAGTACCCGTTATGCTCTGAAGAAGCTATTGTTAGTGGCATCTCTGGCTCGTGCATCCTGATATGCTGTAGTAGTAATTGGTCTTGCATTTTCCTTAGATTCATGTGGTTGTTGTTGATGCTTAGAAGTCTTGTGATGGATCTATCCAGGGTCACTATTAGACAATATTTTAATCCCCTCACTGGTTTCTTTGTTTCTTTCTTTGCTAGTTGCTTGAACCTGGGTAGTCCATGTGTTATCTTTATTAAAAGATCCTAGATCTTCTTGCTGTATTTCTAAAAGACCATGTGATGATTTCCACAGTTATAATCTAGATGTTGCATGTTGCTTGCTACTGCTTGGCATGATACATGCTTCTTTCCATTCATGAAGACTTCAACCTAAAGATGATTCCAGAATTCCCTGAAGCTGCAGTTGTCTTCTTATATTGTTCAAACCAGATGACACTTGTAGGATGAATGTTACCTCTGGTGGGTTATACACTTTGAAGTTTCTATTATTGAGTGTTGTTTGCATAGTATTTATGGATTTGTTATCTTTTATCTTCATTAAGCAAAATTTTTAGGCTTGGTTGGTTCATGGTAGATTTATTGACCTTCTTCAACTTTGGTTTACATTTTTTGACCATTTGAAGAATGATTTTTTTAATGTAGACTTAGCTTCTCTATTCCTTGTAAATATGGTTGATGTTTATACATCACCCTAGGTGTTACAGAGTCATTACTCTCTGGTAATGCTCTACTGTAAGAGCTACAGATTAAATTTTAGAGTGAAGTTGAGTTTTGATTCTACTCAAGCTGCCATCCATTCTTGTCCCAGGGGATCTATACTAAGGTTTAGGTAGAAGATGAAATTCATACGTATCAGGTTACATGATGGAATTCACAGGAGCATCTAGAGCAATATCACACTTGAGATTCGAATTAGTGCTCAAATTTTTTTAATTATTTTGCATGTGGATCTAAAAAAGGTAGCCATATCATCTTCAAGTTCTGATCACTCAAATAGGTAATGCATACATGGATAAATCCATACAATGAATTTCTATAGGGTAACATAGATAATGAATATATACAACAGAAAATTGTAATACCAACACATTTTTTCCCATTTTCATCTTTATAGGACCACTGAATACAACGATCAGAATGTTGTAGCTAGACCAATTCAGATTAATCACATGTTTGTTGTTGTTCTCAAACAGTAAAATGCAATCATGTATCACATATAAACTCTATTTTTTTGGGGATGCCAGGAGGCTATCTATTCATCACGCCCTCCTCGTTCATGCAAATTTAAAAACATATTACACCAGTGCAAGCTACTTGTAGAACTAAATATGGTAGTACTACTACCATTACAGTAATCATTGTTCAAAATGGTGATCAGATCCTGTAGAGGTCTAATATAAGCATAGAACTCCTCATTCCTTGTTATCAAGTTCTTGGCTACCCAGTCCGCAGCCTTGTTGGTGTCACTGCAATCATACTTCAAAGTCCAGTTCGGCTTAATCAACTATTGTATATCCGCCAACCAGTTAGCATATCTGGGGTTAACAGAACTTTCTTGTGAAATCATGCCCACTGCACATTGACTATCCGTAGAGATTTCCACGTCCATGTAGTTGCATTCATTGGCCATCACTAAAGATAGCCTGATAGCTCAAAGATCTGCTTCTAAAACATCATTAGCATTAATCTTTTCAGCAATTGCTCCCACCCACCGACCTTCATTGTCACGTTCCACCACTTACGTAGTTACCTTTCTCCTCTTCAGAGAAGCATCAGTGTTGAGTTTGATTGTGTTCTGCGGAGGTCTTTTCTAGTGTAGCTGCATTTTCTCAGTCGGGTTCACAACCCTTGTCTTTCCCTTTCTCTCGAGGAGTTGCATCTCCATTGAGATCTGATTAACAATATGGCATTTATGAGTGGCTTTCCTATCAAATACCAATGCATTCCTAGCCAACCAAATTAAATGACAAGCGACTAAGAACAGTTGTGTGTGGTTGCAATTCTGCTGCAAGTTCCATTTTATCCACTGTGGTAGGTATACTTCACCCATGAATCTGCCCCTGTCAATATTTCCCAACACCAGGGACCAAGTATCTCTGACTATCGGGCAATCACAGAGGGCGTGAAGAATGGACTCCTCTTGGTTTCTATAGCGGGGGTAGAGTTCATCAACAGACATATGCCTCCTCACGCGAACCACGTTTATCAGAATGGCCTCATGGATGACTAGCCACATGAACGTCTAGGTCCTGGCTAACACCTTAGACTTCCATATCATGTCCCAACAACCTTGGGTCTTGATCTCCTTCGGTTTTCTAATAATCTCATAAGCCAACTTGGTTGAGAACTGACCATTGCTGGTATGCATCCAAGTTATGACGTCCGTCCTGGTGCTGTTTGTTGACGGCTTGATACGAAGAATCTCCCTTACAATGCTCTGAGGTAGCCATTCATTAAGGAACTACTCGTCCCATGAGCTTGTATGTAATACCACACAGTGCACCAAGACGTCAGTGAGATCCTCCGGTACGTCCTTGATAGCTTTATCCAACAGAAACCCAATTTTGCGTACCCAAACATCAGTCTAGAATTTAGTGTTCTCGCCATTCACAATGGTGATGTAGGAGTTTCAGCATATAAAGTCTTTTCCCTGGGTCATCACTTTTCCTAGGCATGAAAGATTGTTGCTTTTACTGCCATTATAGCCACGATACCTCCTACCCAAGGTTGTAGTCCATAGAGTGTTCCTTCCACTGCTCATTTCCCATGATTTTTTCAAAAGCAAGGCTTGATTCCAATCCCTCATAGATTTTATCCCCAATCCTCTGTGTTTCTTGTTCTCAACAATTTTATCCCAGGATACTAACGTAACTGCCCTTCGGGTATGGGAACCACCCCATATAAATCTTCGGATGGTGCCATCCAATATATCACAAAGGGTGAGAGGTAGGACAACAGTTTGCATAACATAGGTAGGAATGGTCGCAAGGGTAGCCTTCGCCATGCAAATGTGGCCAGCTAAGGATATGCTTTGCGCCGACCAAGCATTGATTCTACCGTTCAATTTGTCCAGGATTTCAAAGTAAGTGTGCAATGTCACCCGCTTGTGAATGATAGGAACTCTGAGGCATTTCCCCAGGTCTGACGTCTTCTCAAACTCACTTTGCCTACATATAGCTCTCCTTATAGTACACTCTACGCTCTTAGCAAAGAAGATTTTAGTCTTTTCTACCGAGATAGCCTGCCCCGAAGCCATTTCGAACTCACAGAAGCACTGTAAAATAGAGATGATATCCCTGGTTGTAGCTTTTGTGAAAAGGATAATATCATCAGCAAAGCACAAGTGAGCAATCCTTAAGCTACTTCCAGGTATTTTGATCAGAGACCACTCTTTCTTTTGCACCCGCATTTCTATCATTTGGCTGAGACTTTCAAGTCACAACACAAACATATAGGGAGAGAGGGGGTCACCTTGACGCAAGCCCCTAGTCACTTTGAACACCTCAGAGGTATTTCCATTCCAGATGATCTGGTTGTCTCCTCCTCTGATAGAATTTAGAATGTACCAGTTGATGGTATCAGGTAGGCCAATACTAAGGAGCATGTCTGCAATGAAGTCGCAACTCATCATGTCATAAGCTTTAGTCAGATCAACTTTGATAGCCATGATTTTTGCACTCGTAGCTCTCTTCATACTGTGTACAATTTCTTGGACCAACACTATGTTGTCTTTGATACGTCTCATGGCTCATGGGTACAAAGCTGCTCTGGGCCGGAGAAACCCAGTTTGGTAAATGTTTCTTCAATTTTTCGACTACCAATTTTGAGCATAGTTTAAGACATACATTGTTCAACGATATGGGGAGGAATTGTATATAGTTTTCAAGTGACATGCATTTGGGAATAAGCACTAAGGAGGCCTGAAAAAGTTGCTCATCCAGAACCTGACCTCTTAGTGTGTTGGACACCGTTCGCTCCACTACGTCTCGCACCACTTCCCAGATTTTCTACAGAAAGTGAGTAGTCACCCCATCGGGGCCTGCCGACTTGTAAGGGTCCATGCATTTAAGCATGGAGTAGATTTCATCATTGTTGGGCACCTCTACAACGGCCCGATAGTCACTCGTACTGAGTTTTACAAAATTAGCTAGGATCTCACAGATAGTACTAGAAGGGTAATTGGGTACTATAGTAAAGATTTTCTTGAAGTATTCTGTCACCATACGTGTGATGCCTTTAGGTTCAGTTTCCCACCTACCTTCTTCATTTCACATCTTAGTCATGGTGTTCCTCCGCCTCTATTGATTTACATAAGTGTGGTATAAATTGGTGTTAGAGTCCCCATTATTCAACCAGTTCACGTGACTTCGCATTTTCCATGCTTCCTCCTCCTCTTTCAGAATGAAGGCAAGCTCAATTTGCATCTGTGTACAGAGCCTGTCTGTGGTAGGATTGAACTGATCTGCTAGTTCAGTTTGTAGTATGTTGATGTTGCGCATGAGCCAGTTCTTAGTCTTATGGAACTGCTCCTGTCTATCTTGGTCATGTTTCACAAGATCTGCTTGAGCATGGTTTAGTGCTGCAGTGAAGTCCTCGCTCTCTGGCTAGACCTCCTTGATGATATTATCAAACTCCATATCCGATCGCCAGTATGCCTTGGTCAGAAATCTGGCCTCTCATTTTGCTGATGCAATAGTAGCCACTAGGAGAGGACAATGGTCAAATTCCACTCTAGGCAGATGTGTGACCACCAGATACAGGAACTAGTGATGAATTCAACATTAGCTACAACTCTATCCAGTCGCTCGTGTAGCAACCCATGCCTTTAGGTAAATCTCTGTCCGGAAAAACCCAAGTCAGACAGGCCTGCATCCAAGAGAGTGTTGTTGAATAGGTTTGCCTCAGATAAATTGAAAGAAGAGATTCCCATTTTCTCATGCGGATCCAACATAGTATTGAAGTCTCCTAACACTATCCATGGTTCAGTAAAAGTGTTACCCATGTTAATGAGATGCTTCCACAATAGTGATCTCACAGTAATATAGGGGCTCATAGAGACAAAAGTAGCTATAAGTGAATTGTTAACCCTGCATGTCACAAATTGTCTGTGAGTATTGATGACATCAACGGTGCATTTTCCCTCGTTCCAGTAGATCCAGATGCCACCTGTGAACCCTCTCACCTCAGACCGGTGAGAGTTATTGAACCCAAGCCATTTAATGGCAGCTAAAGCTTTGGTCAAGATGATGTGAGGTTCTAGAATGCTGACCAGATCTGGTTTATGTGTACGCATAAGATCCTTCAAAGTGCGGCAAGTATCCCAATTTCCAATACCTCAGACGTTCCAACTAAGCAGCCTAACCATTTATAGCTTGCAAGGGTACAGGAAAAATCAATTGTGATTGAGAGAAGAAGGAGAGGGACTTATGTTCTCCTTGTTCGTCTCCTCTCTGACAGTGTCCTCAGATAGTCCTTCCTCAGCCAAGCTTTCTAAAAGTATCGGGCTTCTTCTCATCTTGTCATGATTGCTAGAGCCCTTACCGCTCCTCTTCATACGGGCTCCACTCTCTTTGATGGCCTTGCCAACAAATTTGGTCCTGTCTTTCCTTCGGGCCTTGGTCATGTGTGGCTCACTGGGCATAGTGGTGAAAGGTAAAACCTGAACTATGGTGTCTGAATTAACTCCAGCTTCCACATCATGACGCTCATCAAAGATTTCGATGATCTCATCAACATCAGGAGAGACGGCCACATGGTGTGCACCCTTGTCATTTGTTTCTTCCACCTGTATAGCTACTTTTTCCTTGTTTGCCCTTATCTCATTTGAAATATCTTTCAACTCAATGTTATTCTCTATTGCATTCACTTGTGCTTTCTTCTTCTTTATCCAGACTTTTGTTGTTTTAGTGCTTGTTTCCACATTCCCTGTAGAGGCTTCCATTTCTCATGTATTTGTCCCCAATACAGACTGTTTGTCTTCCTCAAAAAGACTAGAATATCTATTGTTGGTCACCCTGTCCGCCTTTTGGCCACCCCTCCTCGAACCATGATTTCCCCTATTATGGTGTCCTCTCCACTGCATCTTCCAATCTCCTCCCTCAGCATGTGATTGTTGTTCCTTCTCAAATTTGTTATTCGCAACATTCTATGTCCCTTCTGTGCTTCTTGTGCTTCATACGTGCATGTCTTGGAAGTGTGGCCTTCTCTGCCACACACCTTGCATGCAGTTGGGATGCCCTTGTACTCTATTTCATACTCTCGGCCATTAATCAGTATAGATGGGTGAAAGCTTCCCCTAGTGCTTACTTCAACTGGCAGTCTGGCGAACCTACTTCTAGTTTTCTTAGTTGTGTGGGAGTCCACCTTGATCAGTCTACCCAATGCTAAGCCAATGTAGTAAAAAATGGTAGAAACATATAGATGCAAGGGGAGGTTCAACACCCTCACCCACATGACCATCGTCTCCGACAGTTCCTCAGTGGGAAAAAAGTCTGGGGTCCAGTCCCAGACCACTAAGTTACACCCAAACACTTTCCAAGGGCCATAGTTCGAGCGGTATCGTAATCCTTCTCGCAAGATAACTGAAATATAAAATTTCCAAGCTCCAATTCATAAACATTGAACCTCCCAGTTATATTCCAGAGAACTTTGACTCGTTCACGGATGGTCATATGCCCAATATCAGCCCCCACTAGTCTCACGACAACAACGTATTTCCATGGCCATGCAAGTTTCTCCTCCGCTGCCATATTAATATGGATTGTAGGTCGACCTTCCTCTACTACAAGTGAGACCTAAGACACCAATAAGCTTTCCTCGAAGAGTTTTTCCATAAACAGAGGATCTTTCCCCTACGTTTCATGTGTGCCTCCGTTCGCAACTGCCAATTTATAGGAAATCGCCAGGTTGTTAGTATCCTTGCTTTTCTCAAGATGAGCATCTGCTTCTGGTGGCTCGTTTCTTTTATCCTGAATCGTGACCCCGTCCGCCCCAGTGGATGAGCCTCGGCCTTAGGTTTCCATATGAACACCCTCCTCTTCTCAGTACGCTACGAGTGGATTTGCTTTCCCGGAATTCCCCATGAATCCCGCATAACAAAACTACAACCCAACATCCGGTATGGTGAATACAGTGCTCGCGTCTATTCCTTAGTTGGATCCTGTTATCCCCTTGTTTCCCCCCTTAACTCATCAGCATGCGTCTGGTTCGTGCCTCCATCTTCCTTCCGTATCGACTCTCGACACTGCCCCAACAGATCGCCACCGCCATTGCCAGACCCTCTGCCTCCCCTAGGGTTCGCCACCATCGCCAGAACCCCAATCGTAACGGAGTCGGTGCCCGAGCCTTGAGCTCCCAGAAATCGGCTGGATGATTTCTCTTCAGCATGCGGTTGGTTCGTGCCTCCATCTTCCTTCTGTATCGACGTTCGATGCTGCCCCTGCAGATCGCCACCGCCATCGCCAGACCCTCTACCTCCCCTGGGGTTCGCCGCCATCGCCAGACCCCCAATCGTAATAGAGTCGGTTCCTCACATATAAACTCTATTGAATCTGTTTGATGATGCACAAAAATTACAATATTTACTAATCTTGGGGTCTGCTACCACCGAGGTGTAATTTAATTTCATTTTGAAGGAATAATAAATGGTTGTCTTTTTTGATTTAGATACTAGTGCGGATCTGCTACCACTGAGGTATTTGTTATGAGTTTCTTTAAGATCTAAATATTGTTGCAAAGGTGATGCTTATTTTGTTATGAAATAGTGTGGATGCCATGTTGTCTAATATCCAGGTGTGTTGTGGCAGGTTGTAGCTGCAGAGACTCTAATTAAGTGTTTCTGGGATACGCCTAGTGAGCTGAATTTGAGTGTTGGGTTTATTGCTGAGATAATCAACACTTGGGTGAAGGTGGCCACTATGAACCCCATAGATTCCAGCATCCTCCAGTAATATGTAATATGCTCAAACAATGGAATATTTATGCTATATACACCCACAAAATGGAATATTTTTATTTGTATTGATTTCATAAGAACTAACATAACTTGAATCTTCTCTTACATCCACATTCTTTTCGTATTAAATTATCCACCTTTGAATCTTCTCTTACTTCTATTTTGACATAGGAACCAAAAGACCAAGGACGACAACATAAATGGAATGTTATGCAAGGCTTTCCCAATTGTAGTGGGTGTTCTTGTGGTAAAACATATATCATATCTCCTTCCGAGGTCCATGTCTCATTACCTTACTCCAACATGTCATTCTTTTACTTTATATTGGCATATAGAGTTCCATGACCTTGAAGTATATGGGTTTTCTTTGCACCTAGATGTGTTTTTTTGTACCTGACTAGTTTGGTATGATTTCCATGTTCCACTGTTAGGATTTCATCATATAGTATCTAGCTTGAAAGATCTTTTTGTTCTTATGAAGGAGGTTGTTTCTCTAGGTTCATTATGAATTTTAGTTCTTCTATCAGTTGTTGACTTCAGTTTTTTATTCAATGATGACTTTAAGGTTGTGTGGTTGTTAGTGGATAGTGTAGGTCATGGTGGTGTTACAGCAGTACATGATATTCTGCTTGAATCACGTCTCATGGTCATGGCCAAGCTGATAAATAATGTCATTGAATATAATTCCACCAATAGCTCATTCATTGAATATTTCTTTACCTAGAATGAATTTGGGTCCAAGTCAGACTGTCTTAAGATAGTACAGTAGGCTTGGTTGTATTTCTTTACCAGTGAAACTTTGTTTTGTCAACAATTTTAGAGCATGTTTGTATTTCTTTACCAGTACATCACGCTTGGATCAATTTATAGTTCAGGTCACTGTCATGCTTTTAGGAACCCAAGTGGAAGCAGAGGTGGGGATGCCCATGCCTTTTTCCCGATAAACAATAGCGAAATGGAAAATGATGGATAGTTTGGACTCCATGCCATGCCTGGGCGTTTTTCTTCTTGTGATAAAATAGTGTATATGCCTTTGCTTTCATATGTAGGATGTGACATCTTTATATGGATCCAACCATGTTGCTGCAATGCCCATGATGAATCTTGTGCCAAAGACCAATGTTCTCATAGATTGTCGAGGGAGCAAGTAGGAGGTATCAATCACTACCCCTTGAATTTCCTCTTAAATCAAGGTTTTTTTATAGGTATAAAGCACAACAATTATCAAATACATATGTGATAGAATTTCCTGTCACATAAATTGGTTTACAATCTAGGAGGCTTATAACCTGCTTGTTGCATATATTAAGCTTAATCGTGTATACAGGTCTTCAATCTGGTTATTATATTGTGTAGGAGACTTGATGGTGTTCTTACCTCATGTTATGAAATTCTCCTTATCTACTCTTTTCAAGAGGATATGGTTTTGCCTATCTATATGAGTTTTTGATAGTAAGAGCAGCAGGAATGCATGTTTTCTCCTTGGTTTCTTTGGCTTTGAATTGCATATGTTTTGGTGATATAATGGAGTGATGGTTCCATCTATTTGTAGTGTTGCACTCTATTGTGATCTAGCTCTTAGCTATGTTGTGTGTTTCTAAGATACTAATAAACATTTAAAGGTCTTAACTCAAAAATTCTTGGGCACTATCTGCTCCTTTTTTATCTAAAACTGAAATATGTTTCTTATTAGTGTGCTAGGATTTGATTATTATCATCAGAAAGAAAGGCAGTCTTGTGTCCTGGTTGCTTTGATGTACTTCAGGATAAGAGCTACCGATTCAATAAGTGAGCTTTCACATCTTCATGCTTGACTGTTGGGATTGATGCTAGTTCTTTTTTCATAACATTGTTTAAGTTATGATAATTATGCTAGTTCTTTTTTCCATGAAAAACACCACAATATTTATTGCCTAGACCTTAACTTGCATTTACTATTAATTCCAATATGATTTTGATATGAAATTTACTGGGCTTTCTTTTCTAGGAAGTTGCAATACATGCTCCTTTGGCAGTGTCACCTACACACTCTCAAGTATTCCATCATGAAGTTTGAGGTTTCAAATTTCCAAAAGAGATATGACATCATTACTTACCATATCAGATGCACAAAAATCTAAATAAGTTTTAGTTGGTATGACATCATTAGTAAAAGAGATATGCCTTTAGTATGTGTCATTGCACTAAAGGACCGCCAGTCTGCATTTGTAGCGACTGTGGTGTGCTCTACATAGAACATAATTAGTTGCTATCAACAAAAGCAAATATGCTATTAGTAATCAACCGATGGATTAGCTATTGGAGTTTGTATCACTTGCTTACTTTCTTGTTTGACCAGTCATTGTGTCCAGCTAAATTCTGGATTCAATAAGGTTTCTATTAAATTGATTTTCTTGTGTATTATAAGAGGAAGTATATGTTAGTCATATTTTACAACCATACAAGGTTGTAGGTTTCAATGAAGTTCAATTCAGTAATGATGATGCCCTTGAACTCCCAGGCCACTAGACATCGACAGTTATGGTAGTGAAATGGTCTCATTTGCTTTAGTGAGCAGCCAATCAAATATATTGGCAATCCACAATCAGTTCCTATTCCAGTCTGTTGACAAAACATAATGCTGGGAAACAGTCCACAATCAGTTCCTATTTTCACTTATTATAGAAAATCTGGAGATCTTGATAACTACAACTTTAGGTAGTGATTTCTTTCTCGATTATTGTAATCAAGAAATTTCCATCAGTTCCATTTCTGCTTAATTTATTATGTTCATGCTAGTAAAGTATACACAACACTAGTAGTAGGATGTCATCTTATGATTGTTATTTTTATTCTAGTAATCAGGCTGCATATTAGTTATACTATCTATTGTAACTCCTTTTATGGCAAGTGTCTTTTTATTTCTCCTAAATTTTGTTGTTCAAATTTCAGCACCTGGTCCTAAAACATATACTGACTCTAGTGGTAATTTTTTACAGCCAATTGATGTGACATCTGGTGATAACCTTTTCTATTTCATTTACCGTATATGTATATGGTAGTGGACATCTAAAGGGTATACAATTGACCTTTCTAGTTTTTAAATGTAGTTCATAGGATCGTGCCTCCTTAATTCTAATTACTCCATCATGTTTCATCACTTCCATGTCTTTCTTTTGTTGTATCATAAGCTAGATGTGTTCATTGTGATTCCTGGAGTGATAGCTAATTAGAAATATACTATGACCTATGTGCTACTGGTAGGATGAACTGGATGATGTAGATACACTACCCAAAATGATGTTCGGATATCGCAATACTATTACAAATTCTTTACACTAGGATCAAGATGCTTATGATCGTCTGTTCTTGCTAAAGTGGGGCAAGGCTCTTGGGAAATACATATTATCTATCTTATGTCTTCTCAAAGAAAGGTATGTGTATCTTTGACTAATCCAAACTCCAGACTTGATTCTAGTATCAACCACAAATAGTGTAGATTTAGTTCTATTGATCTTAATGGTTTTTTTTCACATCCATATCGACAATGGATATGTATATATGTGTCCCTTTAATATTCGATATGTTGGACAGATTACATCCTCAAAATAATGTATTATAGGGAAAGAAAGAAAAAATAAATTGTATTTAGGGTCATCATTTCATATATTCCATCATACAAGCTGAGAGTCATGGTTATCCCCAGTGGTCCAACGTTTGTTAGCTCACTGAAGTCACATTTCTCGTGAAGTACTAATTTGTTGACTTATAACCACTGACATCAATAAATGTTCTATAATGATTGATGTATATGATTAAAATACTTTTACATGTTTGTTTCTCAATTGAATCATGTAAGATATGTATCTTCAAGTTCATTATACTATTTTCGTCGTGGTAAAATACCTTGATTTTACACTTGTATATTAAGCAATCACATACAAGGAATGGGGAAAACCGAGTGACATGAAACATTTTGATGAGAGGTTATTTGGTTTAGTTACATTTCATTTGATATCCATCTCTATTTATGACCTCCCCATATAGTTTGAGTTTGATACTATATGTAAATATATATATCATAGTAGCGAGTGACATTGAGCCACATGAATTAGTAAGCTTCCCCTTCACCTCTCTTATTTGAAGTAACACCCTCCTTCAATCCCCTCTTTTATTGGTCTATTGAGAACCATATATCTCCTTTGCATGGTGTTAAAGGACACAATCATAGGAGTGGTTAGAGCACAGAGGGGGCAGAAAGGGTTTGCCATAGGATGAAAACCGAAGTCCACATCCAAGTATTAGAGTAAGATGTACCCTGACCTGGATATTCCAGCAGTAGCTTCCAGTCCATACCACTTGTCCTTGCATGATGTTGATCAAATGGACCTTCTTTGAACCCATGATCCAAGTGATCTTGTCACCCATATCAAATTCACTTTGTTGTTTATGAAAAATGGATTTAAAGAGTTAAATCACATTCACTACAAGAATTGCAACTTGCCAAAATAATTGAAGGTGATGCTGAAATGAACACTTGGTTAGCCTTGGGCAACATGACAAAGAAGGGAGGTGGGATCGCATATGTTAATTTGTTGTGTCTGGGATTTAATATAGCATTGTCCTATTTTTTTATAGTTATTTACTAAATAGTAATAGTTATGTATGGGATCTATTATCTATACATATGTTACTTATTATTTGTTCGTGTAAGTTGGTAAATGAGGACATGAGAGGCCAAATTAGATGTACATTAAGGAAATGGAAATCCTACTTGGTGAGCTGATAAAGCAGTTAGTTTTCTGCTGCACAAAGTAGCCTTCTTCAACCAATAGTAACCAAGAAGTTTTATATAAATTTGAATGCCAACGAATGCAACAACAGTGATGAAACTCATCGTTAGTGGGTTAACATCATATGAATCAAAGAGATCAAGGAATCATATTCATATTGGTATACATTCTCATGTGATGAATAAAGGTATTCACGTACTCATCTTTGGATATGAAAACCCACTTATGACATGTCCCAGGTTGATGTCATATACTAATTGGCATTGAATCATCTTATTGAATGTATAATATTTGGTAGGGCACTAATCTTACTTGATGGGCATATAGGACAAAAGAGAGTTTGTCTCAATGGTGTAGCTTCATGCGGCATTCAAGGTCAGAAAGTCAATTCCTCCATGAATTGTGAGAAGGTAACCTTCTAGAGAATCACTCCCAGGGTACTTTAAACATTTCCCTACAATCCAACTACCGTCAGTGCTTCAGGAGACCAGGCTTGTAGCTTTATATTCTGGTGGTTATAACTAAATTTATATTCATGCGATAGATTTCTGATTTATCATATAAGTTTGTCACTTTTTGTATATATGGTTTAAATGAAGTAGTTAACTGTATTATGATGAGTTATCGTAATAGTATCACACATTATAATTGTTGAGTTTCAGCTATCATTTTCATCAATTGTGCTATTTTTTGGCTAGATTAATAGTAGGTGGTGATCTTGTTATGAATATGACTTAATATTATGGAAATGACTCGGCAATATATCATGTTCCTTGAAGAATCGTAATCCTTATAGTAGTCAATGTGAATAACCATGACCAGCAGTGACCATGGATAACAAGTAGGGGTTGTACAGGTCCTGTCTGGAAATCTCCCAGTTTCCTCTGAAACATATCACAATGAATGGATATGAGGAACACCTAAATGTAATAAAAGGACAACATCAACCTGAGATTAGTGTTTTATAACCCATTTGAGTACTATTGTGGTGGTACCTGAAATGCACTGGGGAACCTCCATAATGGAATAGTTGTGGAGGGGCATTGTACCCTGGCTTGAATTGCTGAGATATCAATAACAGATAGATAAGTTCACTCCATTAACAGTTATAACATTAAAGCTCATGTATAGTTTATGTTAGTTAAGGCCGTGATGGGGAGAGCATTCACTGAAGGTAGATCTCATAGATGGTATCACCATTCTCATCACTAGTGTTGGAAATGTTTGTGATGAGCATACTGCAACAAATTTAGTTCAACAATGTTCAATTACTTAGTGAATTAGACATGTTGTTCCTCGAGTGAAGTGGTTATAAGTCAATTGTAGCTGCTTCACATACAGAGTGTGTCTGTGCACAAGAATTATGAAATTTTGTAGAGGACTAATAAGAAACAAGTTGGCAGGATCTGTCTAACCTGTATGAAATTTTGTAGAGGCCAATAACAAGCAAGTTGGTAGGATCTATCTAATAACTAGTCTCAGTTAGCTCTTTTTCAGACTTTTTAAAGCTATGAGGTGTCCCATATAAATTTTTAGGATGTGCTTCCTTGAATATGCATCCTTGCAAGATTTTCAGATATGGTTTGTAGGTCGACTGGCAATGCCCATGGGTCACACCAGCAAAAATAGGCATTTTAATGATATGATCCAAAGATAAATACATAACACTTGCATTTCTTAATGATGACATCGACACTCCTAGTCAGACTAGCATAGTCATATCTGAGCTTTGACAGGTCTGGATTCTGTTATAATCCTTAGTATCTTTATATAATTTTCATTGGCAAATTCGTGTACATCTATCTTATGTGAAATATCATGTAGGTCTGAATTTTCATGTTTGTCTGATATAGATTCCACAGGGAACTTTACAAGTGAACCTTCTGTTATATATTTATGGTCATCATCCACACTAGAACTAATAGTTTGAGTTGCCATGTCATGGATATTTTTAGGAATTTCTATTGTTCCTGTGCACTTTCCTCTCTTCAAGATCACCTAGTACGTGGTACTTTGTCTAAAAGGTATGTTTTATCCACCTAATATTCAATGGTATTACTGTTGTTATTATGAATCATCCTTGATTTTGGGATCATACTATATATTTGGAATCAATGAGTATCTTTTTAACAACTTAAAATATACCATAAACTTCAATTTGCTTGTCATATATTTGGGTTTACTAGTTAAAAAGTAATCTGAGATCAATGAAGTTAAGGTGTGCATCATGGTTTCCTCATGTTGTTTAGTTTTGTTACCACATGAGTAATTATGTCCTAGATTCCACTTATTCGTAAGCGCATCATGACACAGTTGGAATTGTTAGGTATTTGAAAGTTTCGAACAATCTTCATCCTATCTAAGACATCATGGTTGGAAATATTGTCAATTTGTATTAAATGTACTTGATCATTCTATGAGCTAGTTTGAAATTATCCAACATGTCTTGGTATGGGTTATGCTAGTTGTTATTGTCTTATATTTCTTATGAAGGGTTGTGAAGAGTGAAAATGTTACCAAACTAATTAGAGTGAAGAACCTTAACAACTCCATTGAGGATAAGAAATAAAATGATCCGTTGCTTAATTTAAGACTATTACTTCCTGCAATCTATGAATTAGACATTAGTTTTCCATGACATGGATTAGTTTTTGTTTAAGGCTTTTGAAATATATAATTGTTGCAAGTGATACCAAGTGGCTCCAAGTTGCTTTTAACTGCCAATTTATTTACAGCCAATGGCTCAGTTGATTGTTTTTATGAGAGCTACTGAATATAGACAATGCCTAATGAGGCAACAATGACTTAAAATATTTGGTTGTAGCTAGAAAATGACAAAAATCTGTTGCTGAAAATAGGATAGTGCTCCCGAGTATTGAGAAATTGTTGGGCACATGCTTTGGAGAAAGCCTTTGAATTTTTTCCTATTTTGTAAAACCTTACACCCATTTCAAATCATCATTTGTCTTTTATTTATTCAAGTATTTCATTTGTTGCAGGTCCTGGAGTGGTGATGTTAATCATCATGGGACAAAATCTTGTTGAGTGTTATATGAGGAACCTTCAACTATATGCATATATCAAACACATCGTAAATAGGTGGCCAACAATACTTGACATTTTTAGGTGAGTTGAATTCATGGGTAGACTGGAAGTTCATTTTTGCCTTCTTGTTCACTATCAACTTTTTAATGTATCTATGGTTGGTATATATTTATTGCCTTTGAGCCGACTACCTAAGGAGGCAGTTGATTATTTTCTCCATGAAAAATTCTTTAACGACGTCCCCTGACTCCATTTGAATGATGGAGACTAGGTTTTTAGTAGATGATATATGACTCTACATGCTTTCCATACTTTCTAACTAGCTACTGTGAAAAGAAGATTGACTGTTCTTCCCTCTCCTTGTTTCTTTTAGATTACAGAAGGTCCACGCCTTTGGTTGATTGAAACAAAGGTGTACCCTTTAATCTAAAGGTACTACATGGACACCTTTGACTATTACAGGACGAACTTGCACCCACTTCTAATAACCTTGCTGGGTAGTTGATTCACACCACTAAAATGGTTGAAACACCTCATTGTTGAAGACAGTGTAGTTTTTACACAGCCAGGTACTAGATAAATGATGACTCCATCAAGTAAGTTCCCTTCATCTTCTTCTATTAGCAACTAGGTAATGAATCATTGGAAACTACATGTTGTTGTCTTGAGATGGACACATGTAGTGGTTAGTTGTGGTATCTTGCCCAAAGTTTATTTGATCAGTGATACTCTCATCTTTATGTACTCTTTTTGTTAATGATAATGAACTAACCATTGTTCAAAATTTGCAATTTCTATAGAATGTGAGATTGGTGCTATTTAGTGGAAACTTTATCAAGGGTGTGACTACTTGCACTTCTTCTTAGCTAGGCATTTCGCTCACCCCAAATTATTGGAGGCTAATTATGCCTATGTGTAGCCTGTTAAGCCGCAAGATCTGATGATCCTAATGGATTATAAAGGTTATGCTCTTTACTTGTTGAACTATAAAACGTGGACTATTGTTGGGACCAAAAGACTCATGGGCAACTTCTTAGTGTGTGTGTGTATATATATTGATTAATGACAGAGATCCTCCTGTGTAGGGCCGCTAATGGACCCGTTGGGTAAACCCTCTGGCCCCTTATAGTTGTCTGATTGTGGGTATTTTAACAAGTTGCAAAATTGGCTGGTCTTTTCTTTACACAACTCTTGATGGAAGCTCCTGCATACTACTGCTTGATGGAGTCACAATAGAGTCACTGATGGAAATCTGTTTGTCATGTAAGTATCTGAATATGCATCAAAACTCACACTTGTATGTATGTATGGTACAAGTAATGTTTCTGTTCCTTAATATTTGATTGTTCCTTAACAAGATGAGCAATAATTTCATTTTAGCTCATATATAGCTTGTCTAAATTCTCATATATAGCTCAGTTGGGCAATGACCCAAATTCTATTCAACAGGGTATCCATCTGTAGTTCACTTTCATCACCATCTATTGGGAGTGTTGTGTAGTCACAGAGTTGTCCTCAGCTTTTGGACTAGGAGGCCTACTACAATTTTAGATGTGAGATGTAGTCATCATATGCAATTAGAATTAGATGGTGGTGGTGGACCAGACCAAGTCCTAAAATGGTAAAAAATCTACACTAAACAAATCATCTCTTGTCATCTACCTTTCTTTATGTGATTAACTATTGTAGGTTCAGATTCTATCTATGCTTAAAGATTGTACTACTTTGAGGGAAGAGCAGGAATGACGGAGATTGCAAATAAGGTGCAACTTAAAAATGAATGAAATAATTATTCTATTCAATGACTGCAATTTTGATACATATATGATGCAGGATAAAAAAAGGCCTCAATGTCAACTTATTGCTAAACAAGAATCCCTCTTTGGGTTTAGATCAAGTCCAACAAAACAGAGTACAAAGAAGATTCCTAGAACATCTATGGATGTTCCAAGTTGTAATAGAAAGATGTCACTATGAGGGGCGATGCTACAATCTTCAAATCAAGACTTCTTCCATTCAACAAAATTGACCCACTCGTTAAGGAAATTGGATGAAGGGCCAACGTGTCACAAGGTCACAACTTTATGCAACACAAGAACCTATGCTATCACCAACTCATTAAATAGAAGGAGAAGACAACAACGATTCTAAAACTGGCCGAGAAAGATACATACTCTTTTTCCAAGATGCGTGTAGACCTCACTGAATTTATTAGTATATGTATATCCTTTTCTGTGTACACATTATGTAATAGGGGCAAGGTATACGTCCTCCCCATGTACATTTGACGTTTCAGTATAAGTGGAAGTAAGTTTGTTGGAATAAAGAGCATAACTTGGTCTAACTACTACAAATTTGTTACTAAAAGAGCTTCTGGACTAATTACACAATACATGAATAATCAAACTATACATATATGTATATGTGGCACTACATATGTAGCTAGTGCATAATCCAACTACATATATATGTGTGCAGCAGATGTTGCCTTTCCCTACACATTAACTACATATAATTTGTATTAACTTCATGTTTTTGCTACATACCGACTATATATAAAATTGTAGGCACACATTTAGCTATAATTATACCTATATTTAAATATGTAAGGACAATATCTAGCTATGCTTCTGGATACATATGAATTTGTAGCGAATGGATTATCTAACTACATATTTGAAAAATATAGTTAAAGGCTTTAGCTATACGAGCATATACTAAAATTTATATGTGTAAAGAAATATGTAGTCAAAGCCTTTCTCTACAAAACATGGGGTTTTCGCTACAATTTTTATTTTATAGTTAAAGACCTTTTTTTAGTAGTGCTATCGATCTCTACTGCGTCGACCGAGCTAAGTGTTGTGACCATCTCCTCCCGGTGAGATGTTGCTTCCTGCTCTGCTTCTGTTGGAGTGAGTGCGGGATGGGTGAGGCGACATCCTGCCTACTTGTCATTCTCGTTGGAAGATTCATCCATTGCCTCCTCCCGGTCGCAGTTGAGGTCAAACCCCCTTGATTGGGCTATATGTTTTTCATACTGGGGGCTTGATCTTCATGCTGGTTGGTTGCTTTGTTGTTCAATGATGGGAGATTCTCTTTGTGTTGTACTCCCATTCTTTGCTGCGCCGGCTCCTGCCCCAGGCCCTCCTTCATTGTCATCATGGCTAGAAGGGTTGTCCAGGGAGCATTCTGGGCTAGCAGGGCGCTTTGCCTTTTTCTTTTCCCACTTGGCTTCGAGCTCTGCATGCTCCTTCTCGAGCTTCCTACGATCTTATTGCACTCCTTGTCGTTCTTCTTCTAGGGCAGTCATTGCCTTTTCATATTCTTGGCGCATTTGCTCATTTTCTACGTGTATGGCCAGCCCTTCTTTTTGCAGGATTGTTATTTCCTCCTGCATTTTCGTCAGCATCCCCAGCATCCTCCATTGATTGCTGAAGACTTCTTGCATGAATTTTTGGAGTGCTGACAGCCTCTCATCTGTCTCCTTCACCTACACTGTTAGTGAAGATAAAGAAGTAGAAATTTTCTTAATTATTGTATTGGTTTGATGCATGTGTTCCCACATTGCATCAAACATATTACCTAGGGCTCCCTCGAAAGAGGATGCATTTTGTTGTTGTTGGTGAAACTGTTGTCCTGTGTGTGTTGTAGGCTCACTCGGTACAGTCGGCTGCTTAGGTGGTGGTGGTGGGGGCATCTCCCCAGGTTGACTCTTCTTTGGCTCCGTCGTTGGTGTGCCTTGAGAGGCTTGTCTTTCTGCCTCTGCCCCCGGTACATTTGTGCCTCGAGGGGTTTCTTCTTCTGGTTGGTCCCCCTCTTGCTCTGACTCCGGTATGGTTTGGGAGCCTTGTCTTTCTGACTCCGCCTCTGGTTGGATGGTGCGTTACGGTGCTGCGTCTATGTCTATAGTCTTTCCCGCTTCTCCCTCCATGGCAGTAGATTCCTCTTGTGGTCTCAAGGAAGCGGGGTCCACAATTTGTACGTCCACTTGTTGTTCTGCGGCCTTCTCAATTTTAGCTGGCTTACTGGTGGCTTCTGGTTTCTTTTTTGCCACCGCCAATTTATTTCTTGGCTCTGGGGTTTTCTTCACTACTCATGTTGGGACACTGCTTCCTTCTGGTACGAGTGCTGGTTCTGCATGCAGTGTCCCGGAGCTCATCTTCTCGATGTCTTCGAGAGTCGGCCGCAGCTTGTGGGCATCATAGAACGACATTTCTGGAAGGGGAAGTGGCTTCTTAAGTCCTGGGTGCTTGAAATATGATTTCTCCCCCTTCACTTCCACAATTCCTATGCTGGAAAGGGACTTTGTATCGATACTTTGATGTCCCTCCATTTCTTCATATTTTTGCAATTCACCTTCTTCCAGTAGGTAGTCGGCGATCCTTGTTATTTGACCGCCCATACAGAAGGCGGACTTCCTCTTTTCCTCACCTCCTACATCCGCAGATAACCTTTTGATAAGCATCCTTCCTATGTTCACTGGTTTGTTATTGATCATAGACCATATAAGGAAGAGATCCCCTTGCTCACTGTCCCGATCTCTGACCTGGCATCTATAGAGAAGGCGGTGATCTTTTGTATGATCTTAACGAAGCAGGAGGTGATTTTGGAGGCCTTAGAAGTTTTCGAGTTATGCCTTTCTTCTCCAGTCAGCTCCTCCCACATCTTTTTGTTATCATACGCAGCAATCTCCCTCTCTCCCAGCGCACCTGAATAGGCTTTAGCCTCTTCTTCAGATGCGGTAAAGATCTTGTTCAGATCAGTCTCTTTTATCAGATGGATTTCGCCCCCTAACCATACTTGGAGCTGGTAGTCCCCTTCTCCTCCTACTCGTGTCCCATTGCCAGTGGTGACCTTTGTCAGAGAGGACATAAATTCTAGGGTCAACCTCCAGTACGACCTTACTTTGGGCGTGTAGATATTACGTAGGTTTGCGCCCTCTAGAAATATCACTGTTCTGTCGTACAACCCCAACTTTTTGAAGTCCTCCACGTCGAAGTAATGTGTCGGTATGCAATCCTTATTAGCTTACATCCATTCATAGGCGGATTGGTGCATGATGTCCTGGGGTACGAACTTTGGCTCCCCTTGAGGCGCAGAAACTTCTTCCACTGCCTTTTCGGTTTTTGCCTTCTTACTGGGCCTGGGTTCCTTAAATGTGGCCTTCCACTTCTTCCCGTGCACTGGGCTTCCTGACTCTTCAGGTTGATACTCGGAGGTCTCAATTTCTTCCGTCTGCTCGGTTGCTTCTATGGACTGTTCTTCTGGCACCCCTGCCAATATCCTCTGGTATTGCTCCAGTCTCAGTTGTATCTCCAGGCATTTGGGGACTGGTAGGGCTATGCTCTTTTTCAGCATCTCGGTCAGGTTCTTGACTATCATCTCTACCTCCTTAAGGGAGGTATCCCTCTGGTACAGGGGGTCGCTAGAGGCTGTAGAAGACATTTGCAGGTAAAAGTGAATTAGTCCAAAAAGATATTCTATTGTCTTCCTAGACATAATTATCATCAAGTTGGTGTTGATTATCAGGTTATAGGTTATCATTTTTAACTTTTTGGTTTCAAATTTTATTTAACAGACAGTGAGGATCATGGTCGTGGGTTTAATCATGGTCACGGTCATCTCTTGAAAAGATCGCAGCCGCAATTCGATTCTTTTCTGAGGATGAAACCGCGGTCACGATCATTATTGTTCAGAGGGATATGTAGTCGCGACATTTTTGAAGAGACCGCGGTCACAGTTACCTCTCGAAAAGATCGCGATCGCGATTCTTTTCTTTCGATAAAACCATAGTTGCAATTTTAATCGCGGTCACGATTCTTTCTATAGAAATGCCGAAATTAGAGTTTTTAGGGTTTTTACGGTTTTCGGTTCTTAGGGTTCAATACTTCGTGGTGGATTGCGACGACCAAACTGTTGGTCCTCTCTGATTCTTTCAGTTCCTTAGAAATTTGTTCAACACTTAGGGTTTTAAAGACCTTCTTGGTCAAGAAAGGGGACGGGGCTAAGTGCCCGGAAACAAGGCATTGATGAGGCAAATATTGGCTAAACGACGAGAGCGGCTTGTCGTAGCGATGAAGGGAGGTCTCGAGATCGAAAATAAAGCATGTCGGCGTGAGCGGGTTACCTGATTGAAGGGAGAGGATGTGACGATGGTGAAGGCTATGAGCGGTAAGGCGAACAATCCTGGCGGGCATGCGGCGGTGAGAAGCTCAAGTGTCAGACGGTGAAATCGCGGCTGCAGCTGCGGTTCTCAAGTCGAACAGACTAGGGAAATCTAGGGATTTTTGCACGAAAGCGAAGGGAGCATAAAGAGTCTATCGTTCGATGACTGGGTCTATTTATAGGTGTACGGATCACTTCTGACTTAACTGAGAAAAATACCGCGGTCACAATTTTTATCGCGGTGGCGATGTTTTAGAAAGGAATCGCAGTCGTGATCCTTCTAAGAAAACTGCGGTTGTTAAAATCCAACAAGCGTTGGCAAAGCCGTGGTCGCTCTTATTATTAAGGAAAACCACCAACTTAAAGAAAACAAGAATGCTCAGAAAAGGAAGAAAAACTTAGACTAGAAGAAAGAAAGAAGTATAAAGCAAAATTAAAGTGAAGAGAGATCAAAGACTTGGGTTGCCTCCCAAGAAGCGCTTGCTTTAAAGTCTCTTAGCTAGACTACATAAATTCTTCACTCCTCTAGTCCTCTAGTCGGATGAGGAAACTCTCAATCCCCCTCATTGTCGAGTTGGGTTGGTTCATCTGGGTTGATCTCTGATCTTTTGACAAAGGTTTCATCCTCGTAGAATCTTTTCAACCTGTGGCCATTGACCTTGAAGATCCTAGTCTTTTCTCCTTCAATCTCCATCATTCATGATGGATAAATCTTTTCCACAGAGAAAGGGCCTGACCATCTTGTTCTGAGCTTCCCAGGAAAAAGTCTGATGCTAGAATTGAAGAGAAGAACTTTGTCTCCTTCATGAATGTCCTTGTTCCTTAGGTGAGCATCATGCCACACCTTGGTCCTCTGCTTGTAGATCTTTGCATTTTCATAAGCATGTAATCTCATCTCTTCGAGCTCTTGTAGCTGTAGATATCTCTTTTGTTCTGCCTTTTCTAAAGGATTTATAGGTTAATGTAATTATTGCATCTTTTCAATCGTTAATCCTTCGTCAAAGCAATTAAAGGTATTAAATTACCATTATGGTGATCAAGCACAATGATAGAATTGATAAAACAATATCATACCACAGATTTGAGAGACAAATCATGATTAACTATGCAAAAAGTGTCATACAACAATTATCCGGGATACTTCTGGTCCTAAAGACAAAGGGGATTATCCCCGCATGTTCATCTCAATGAGAAACACGATGAAAGGAGAAGAAAACATAGGGGAAACGTGGATGGAGATGGTGTATCCCCTGAACGAAGGAGAACTGGACGATCCTCGGTGCGTGATTGGCGTTTGGCAGCCTTTCGGCGGTAGAAAACTCCGTCTGCAGCTATGGAAATGTCTGGGGTGTAGCTCTGGTCTCCGTTCTTCATCCACTCCACTTCCGAGACTTGTGCAACGGCTAATGACGTCATAGTGCGGCTTGGGCCATCTTTTCTAGGTATAGGGATCACTTACGGCCGCCAAAACATCACGGCCGTTCGATTTAGATCAATCTAGGCAGTTTCCTAATCTGACGGCGTCGATACCATCGACGATGGGTCGATGGTATCGACCCATGTAGGGTATCGGCACTCCTTGATTTTCTGGCATTCTCTCTGATGGCAGCTCGATACCATTGACCATCTTGTCGATGGTATCGACTTGTTCTGCTCTTTCTCCGGATGGTTGTTGTGGCCATGTAGATGGCATCGACGACCTTAGATATGCAAATTCCCTGGAACAAAGAGAAGAACACCAATCAAATATGAGAAATATGATCTTTTATACAAAATAAGATAAAACAAAGTAAATTTGATGCATAACGAGATTATAGGCTGAAGGAACTGAATCATGCGATATTAACCATGAAAATGACCAATAAACACATAAAACGCATAGGAAACTAGCCTATAAAAGTGACTCAAAACCCTTGCATCATCATCCTCTTCTTTGGAAGAAGGAGTTTTCATCATCCACGCCCACTCCAGATCTAGATTTGGAGAAGTACAGTTGGTTTATCTCCTTCTCCATTATCTAAATCTATCATCTCTTTCATGTTGTACCCTTCACCTCTTCGTTATTCTTGATGTATTTGTCCTTCTGTAATGCCGTTATACTGCCTTTTAATATATGTGGTTAAACATGTAACTTGGGTTGGGAGTAACCACTAAGTCTCTCCCAACATGTATATTCACTTGTATGCTTAGATACAATCTTGTGATGTATGATTGTTGGTGCCTCAAAAGAGTAGTACTAATCTTATCTAGAGTTATGGAGTAGTATGAATGCATGCAAGTGTTGGAGTACTAAATCTTATGGTCATACGGTTTGCTTTGTGGTTGTATAATTGTCATCTCAAGAGAGAGGCCACCTTATATTCTAGATCTACCCTGAACTAGAGAGAGGAGGGAATAGACATAATTGATGGTTGATTGTAATTTTGATAAAGGTATACAAAGAGTTGTGAGATTTTGCATGATGGTGAGAGATCTTAGTAGGTGAAACTAGATCAAGTTTCCTTTCATACTTTTGTTTCTTATTTCCTGTTTGACTTTGTTCTTATGTTTTATTTTATTTGTTTTACCTTTCGTTGTTTTATTTAGAACATTATCGTTCCTTAGGGAACATCACCTTGATCCAACTTTTCATTTGGGGTGTAGGGATGTTAAGCTTCACGTTCTTAGCATTTACCAACCTTGTCCATGTGTTTCGACCCCAATTTACTACATCAAACTCCATATAATAGTTGTGGGGGCCTTAGTGTTGGGTTATAAATTCAAGAGTCTGACTACTCTAGTTCCGCTCCATTTTTTATGTGTGATTTAGGCAGGTCACCCACCCACCATGCATAGCAGCTCCAGCTTCCTACTCCATGTGAGTTTTGGGCAAAACCACTATGGGCGATTAAACAAGAAAGAAAAAGTAGAAAAGGAAAGGAGAAGGACTAACAAACCTACTGGTTTGAGCAATTGAATCAAGATGACTAGGAGAGAAATGATAGCTTGCCGCAAGCTCTAGATCTAAATTCAAATTCTGACAACTAAAACTCAAGCCACAGAGGAAATGAGCAAGGAGGATCACATTGTGGGGGACAAAGAAGGCTTGGGTACCCTTATTTATAGGTGGGGTGGTGTTATAGGGTTTAGGTGTAGGGTGGTCAGGTTCCTTATTGCCAAAAAATTGGGTTTTTCTCAAATACTTGACAAAATAGCATAAATATAGGATCAAAAGATGCACAATATAATTTGCAACACGTGGGCAAAGAAATACTGTAAAACGATCAAGATTTGAGAGACTTATGGCCAATCAAAAAATCAATTTTTGTGGCCATGTTGCCTTTTTGGGAGGGAGGTAGAAGATGGCATGTGAGGCACCAGATCTTGATCTGATGGTTGGGAGGGTGTGCGGATCCAACTGGCCATGCGACATTTATTTCATTGCCAAAACCAATTGGGGCTATAGTTCTGTATATAATTATTTAACTTTTTCTCTTTCCTTATTTAAGGGTACAAACAAAAACCAAATTAAATGAAATTTGATATCCATCCTAACTAGGACGCGTAGAATCCAAATTTGCATTAGTTTTTAGATTTGGAGACTCTAAATATTTTATTTAATTATTGTTAAAGTAATCACATTTTCACTTTCTTATCACTTTAGAGACATCTAGAAACCAGCAATTAAAGAAAAACTTCACCCTAAAGCAAACTAAAACATATAGAACACTCATTTTCCATTAATTTTAGCTTTTGGCATTATTTGATACATTATTAAATATTTTGACTTTAATTCTACTTTCTCTCTCCTAATCTTCACATGCACATTAAAGACATGAAAATTCATCGAAAGGTTATTTTTAATGTGTAGATCATGAATCCAAGATTAGTTTTTTCTTTTAGAGTCATTTAATATTTTATTTAATATTTTTGTAGAAAACTCATATCTTCTTTTCCAAATAGAATTGATATAATTATTATTATCCCAAAAATTATGAAACTTGGCTTCCAAGCCAAATCAAACCCAAAGAAAATGAATTTTAAGTTATCTTAGTCTTCATTTTATGAATTTTAGCCCATTATCCAATATTATCACTATTTCTCATATTAAATAATTCAATATCATATTAACATGATTAAAGTATTATTACTCATTCCTTTTACTCTTCCATGCACCATAAGGCTAAGGAATGTTCTAGAACGAATTCATTTTCTCATTATCCCACATAAGTCGAAAATTTCCACTTTGGATCCTTAAGTAAACTTTCACTGAGGTATTTGTGCATAAACGCATACATTGGCATAAATGTTGACCAAATATTCTCCAAACCACTAATAATTCCACAAATTCAATATCAAGGACATAAAGAGTAGAAGGGAAAGGAAAAGCACGGGAAAAAGGTTAAAAAAGAGAATATATCTAGATTTCAGTTTGTCATCACTCCACCCCTTAAAAAGGATTACGTCCCCTAAATCTCAAGAAAAGAGGGAAGGTGAGTATGTAACATCTTTTCTCTAAGATCCCAAGTTGTTTCCTCCAAACCACACAACTTCCACCAAAACTTTAATTAACTCAAATTCCTTAACTTGGGAGTTTACAAACTTCACAAAGGTTAGGTTCTCATGGCTCACTAAAGGTTCCATTATTACGATTATCTTTTTATTACATATAGCACATCTAACATTTTTTGTTTATTAACATTATATTTATTATGATATTACATCATCCTTATTATTCTTTTTAATTGTGTTCTATTACATTCACTTTGTCACTACAAGAGTTATATTTCATTATTATGCCTGAAATCATATATATTTATTACTTATCTCATTAAGAGTTTTAGCATAATTTGAGTTTACTCAATTATCTAAATGCTTATATTTGACCATTATCCTTAATAATTTGGATTCATTCTCCATTATACTCATAATATCACCATATTAAATTATATCCAATTTGTTATTAAGTCTACAAATAACATCACATTATTACTTATAACCATATTAAACATTGTCATATTACCTTTCTTGCTGACATTAATGTCATCATAAATTATTTATTCATATCTATTCACTTCCAATTATTTATACTCATAATACCACCACATTAAGCATTCATTCATGTTTATGTGAATCAAGTTACTTATTATCCATATTTAAGTCATTATATGTATTTTAGTGAACAAGGTGAATCATATTACATATTAATGATTTGATTTACATACCAAGTTATGATTCAGAGATTAATTTGGTGTGTATTAGAGAACAAGTTGATATGCATTACATATTGATAGTTTGATTAATCTATGATTAGATGATTATATACCATTTATGTGTAACAATGTATATTATCTAATTATAACACCTAATGTCACTAATGTATCATCAAGAATGCATATATTAAGGTTAAAATATTACAATTTAGGGTTTAGGTCATTTTGATCATTATTCTTCACTTATACCTTCTTAGCATGTATTAAGTCCAATATTAGGTTACAATTGTCTTACTCATCATATCAATAGGGTGTATTGGTTCATGGCATGGTTAATATCATGTGTATCCATAATTGGGATTAATGTGTGAGTTACTTATAGAATGTGCATTAAATATTCATTAGGGTTCAAACATATTGAATTATTCATTAAATGACTACTATATGTTCATTAGTATATAAACAAGCATGTGGGGTTTCCTGTATAACTTGTTTTGGCCAAAATAAGGATTCAAGCATATTAACCTCCTATTCATGGAGTTAGGGTTTCTAAAGATAGATTGTGATATGATAAGGACTCCATCCCCGTAAAAAGGATTTCATCCTTGAAATTAGCATATCAATGATCTATCAATCCACTACGGCTATCACTTCACCCCTTAAATGGTTTACCTATCAAGTCAAAATAAACTAGAGGTAAAAGGGTGAGTTTAACTAAACCATTTATAAGATCTATCACTTCAACTTCAAGGTCTAGGGATAGTCTATCAAAACATATGGTTCTATTGGACATAAGGGAACTATATCGAGTATCTAACTACAAACAAGTCACAAGGTCAACATATAAGGTTTCCAAGAGTATCCATCATAGATGTCTAAGGCTACTATGCCTATAGGCATGCTATTTCACACAATCAGTATCACCTCAAGCCAGACAAGTATCATAGGAATTTGGGAGTCCTCGTAAACAAAGCTAGGGTGTGGAGGAAAATCTTGCCAGCCCCCAAACCCTGATCCTTTCTAGACAAATTTGTTTTCAACTTATCCCCTAACAAATAGCTAACAAGCTCATTACATAAAGGTTAATTAAACATATTTATAATTTGAAACTCTTGTGATCTGAAATCAACCTTTCATCATCACAGGAGTAGCATAGGTCAAATCTAGGGCAAACATGGCACTTAAAGGGGAACAATGTAAGGCAAGGGTTCTAAATAGGGAGTCAAAATTGAAATAGTCAGATTCCAACTACTGTGGGCTCTGATACCATGTTGTAATGAGTGAAATTTCCCCTTTACTAAAAATTTGAAGAATAAAACATCCTCAAAAGGTGTGTTGGAACAGGTGTAAAATTTTCAAAAATTTATATAATGTTGTACAATAGACCAAAGTGTATAACAATGAAATTAAAGTAATGATTATATTCAATTTTACAAAGGTACATCATCATCTCCCACATTGGGTTTAGATGGATAACACAAGATAAGGATCTATATAGAGGGAAATCTAAACCATAACAAGTTTGACTCCGAGAAACAACTTCATGAGTTAGGTCATGATGAAATCCATGTACTCCTTATCCTAATCTTAGGATGGTCCTCCAAGCTCCTACTACACACTTTGATACTAGGCCTGGGTGGTTGGCATCACCCAACTAGAGGAGAAAACAAAGTATGCGCCAAAATAAGGAACAAGGACAAAAGATAAAGAAATAACATGGAAATAAAGGCTAAGATTTCATCATAAGATGAAGATATCAAGAGTATGAGGCATAATCAAATAGATTCTTTCCATAATAGGAAAAATAATAAAAGGTTTGCATGCATGATTAATATTGACTACCTTAACTAAGTAGGGTTGAGGCACCTACCTCACCTCAACCAAATAGGTGAGGGAGAGGAACACATTCCCATTAGCTATAGAATATTTTATAATGGGGAGAGTAACACATTCCCCTAAAAAACATGCCCTATCTATGGGTGGTTGTACAAAAGTACCACTATAGTAGCTAAATAGTCTAATAAAATCAACAAGTTGAAGAGAAACTATGGCAAGTAGAAGAATCAAATATTTGAAACATGGCAGTGGGGTACAAGACCCAAGAAATAGAATTTCAATACTAATTTTGAGGCAAATATAGAAAAAAAAAACAATAGAGAGAATAGGGCGCATGTACTACCTCATTAGGGAAATTAGGGTGTGGTTTGCAAATATCCCAATTTAGGGTGTAAGAATGCACATACCTCTCTTACTGAGTTCAATTATCAACTTTCACTACTTTTATATGATCCCAAGTTCAACTTTTCCTATTTCAAGTTATTCACATGGATTAAGGTTGGTATTTTCATATATGTATAAAGAAATCCCTAATTTTAGACCTTTTTGGAAAACCTTGGATTTTGGACTCAAAACCTAGAACAAATGATTCCTTATGTTCTTCTGATCAAGAAAACATATTTGTGTGCTTTATTTGGATTTTATAAGACAAAGTTACAATTTTTAGGATTTTTATATGATTTATTATATTCTCAAAATCATCCATGGAAAACATGGAATCGGTCTTTTAAACTATTTCTATTAGAAAGAACACATTTTTCTGATTCCAAAACATATTTTGACTTAATTTTTGGTCAAGTGAATCAAAATATATGAATTTTACTAGTGCAACCAATCACAAAATTAGAAAATGAAAGATCTAGAGGGGGTGAATAGTGCTTTTTGGATTGTTTAAAAATAATTAAAGCACTCAACCAAAGAAGGAGGAGGAAACAAGGAAGACATTTGTGTTTAGAGTGGTTCCAACCTTTGAATACAAAGGTTGTCAGTCCACTACCCAATTGTTTCCAATTGGAATTTTGAAAGTGATTAATTTTATTACCTCGCAAGGATGTTACATAAAATACAATCACCTTCCTTGAAATAGCCTTCACCTAGAAGTAGCCTCAACCCTCCTTGAAGCAACCTTATTTGAAGTAACTCCAATTCCTTAGAGAAACCTTCTCCCCCTAAATTAGCTCCACCACCTTTAGATAGCCTTCTTTTGGAAGTAGCTCCAACCACCCTTGAAGCAACCTTCCTTGAAGTAATGTATGGAAGTAGATCCAACCACCCTTGAAGTAATTTTAAGCTCCTCTTGAAGTAGCATTCTCCATCAAGAAGTAGCTTCAACTATGCTCCCTCAAGAAGCTTCCACAATCTTGGAGTAGCCAAGGAGCAAAAGCAACTTGTACCTGTAAAGGGGGATTGAAGAAGGAAATACAACAGTGAAGTATAATGCTTTGATCCTATATCAAGTGTTAGAATATCCTATCCGCTTAAGATGAATGTGGCTATGTGTGGTGTCTAGGAGATTGTAGCTATGGGACACCTCTAGAGCACAAGGAGGAAGACAACAAGTGAATCTTAGCTTGGTTGCTCTTAATAGTGAATGCTCAAGTGTAGCTTGGGTTCTTTAGGTGTCCTAAGGCCTCTCTTATTTATAGGAATGGTTTGCAAGAGTCTAGGGACATTATAAGGAGTGTCTACGTTGTTCTTAGTTCTTAGCTAGCTATTAGGTGTACATTAGTTGACTAGCAATTGCTAATTTGTCTGTGCTTGAAAAGAACAATCCAGAATCCTGCTCAGTCAACAATTTGGTCAACTGGATTGTGTCTCGGTCGAGGTTCTCTTTGACCGAGCATGGGTTTAAGGCAAAAGTGTTGAAGCATCCATTTTCAACTCCCAACTACCAACCACTCAGTCTAACGGTCACAAGCTTTAGACCAAGCTTACACGGTTGAGATTATCTTTGACCGAAGACTATTTTATAGCATAATTGTGTAAGTTGTTGAACAATGCTCACAAGTTTGACCGAGGTGGTTCTCGGTCGACAAAAACTTTGACCGAGTGTGTCTCAGTCGACAAGTTTTTTGACCGAGGGTGTCCCTATTTTAGACTTTTGAATTACCTACTAAGTGTGTCTTTCAATTTGTGTTGGTCATTCTAACTTGGGAAAACCTATCTAGTGGTTATAAGTGGGTAGGGAAGATCTAACACTTGATTTACATGATGTCTAAGTACTTGTACATTATATTTTTGTATAAGTGTTTACATTTGAGTACAATCATGAACATTTATACAATTAAGCGAATTTGATCTTCAATTTTCTTTGATCTTCATCTTCGCACTTAGTAGGATTTCCTTATTCCTTTGAACCCTAAAATACTCAAATAACATGTCAGATCCACAAGTGTGAAATGTTTGTCATCATCAAAACAAAGGATATATTAATGTCCAATTTAGCCAATGATCACCCCCTTTTTGAAGATGACAAACATTTCTCCAATATAATCAAAATGATTTAAATGAGATGAGTTTAATACCTGAGATTTACTTGAGATAAAGAGTATTTTCTTGTTTTCATTAAATGTGTGTTGATTATTCCTAAAGAAATATATAACATAGTATCCATCTCTTAAGTAATATAGCATCAATTAATGTTAAGCCAAGAGAGCATAAAACTCATTCATTTTGTTTTATCTTATTTCTCCCCCAATGTCATTTAAAAACGATAGCCACATAAACATTTTACTCCCACTGAATGGGATACTCCACCTCAATGTGATATACAAGATTCAAAACAAAGTGATAGAAAATGTCCAATGGAAGCCACAAGATAGATTTTACTAACATGATAAAGTGAAAACAAACAAGATCAATTCCATTGATAGTAACATAAGATAACATCATAGACTTTACTAGAATTGATTACATAAGTTTCACTACTCACTACATAGGACATCATTACTTGAAGGATTGTAACATTACATCAACCTTGGGATCTTTCTCAAGAAATGGAGTATCACCATAGTACTTGTCAAGTGTTTGACAATCAAGTACACCTGTCTTACTAAGAGCATATGCCTCTAGAAATGTAGGTGCCCTATAAAACCTAAAGTGGGCAGCAATGTCCTAGAGTTGCATGAGTGAGTATTAGGTAAGGAAAAGATCATGTGAAGGTGGTTGTGGGACTTGGGTGTATTGGTGTATTGGATAGAAGGGTTAAAAGAATAGAGACTCCTGGGATAGAGTGTATATGGATATGTTTTGGGAACATTAGGAGACAAGGCTTGCATTCTTTGATTAACATAGGTCATGGCATGATGATTGTAATCTAATTGTCTCCCAAGATGAAAGGTAGCCCCTTTGAGATAACACACATCATTTGCTAGGTTTTCTATGGAGTAGCTATGAGGAGTAGGAGATGGAGGATTTGCTTTGGTGGATGTCTCTCCTTCAGTCGTAGCCCTCTTGTATCCAAATTCAAGGCCCATTTTATCTACAATGTGTTTGGTGAGTTTTTGGGGACGCCTATCACACTTGTAGTTTAGATCCTCTAGGTTTTTGTTAGGGAAAATTGGATAATTTGACACTCAAAATCAGCATAGGGAGGATTTCTATAAAATTCAAACATATTGGATAGCATAATGCGAATGAAATTGACTGGAATGCTTTCTAGGATAGTAAAAATTAGATACATCTTAAATTGTGGGATTTGAGTATTGTTTGCTCTAGGGTAGATATTGTGGGAGATAATGAGGTTTACTACCCTAGCTTCAAGGGTGGAAGATATATCATAGTAAGTTTCCCTATTCTCATGACATGAAGTATTATAAAGGAAAATGGCCCTTTTGTTGTCTCCTAAGCTAATGGTGTTATCATTGGTGGAGAGTTTGGATAAAAGGTTTCTGGTGGTTAAGTCTATGAAACCTCCATATTCCTCCTCATCTATATCTAACAATTTAAGGATGTCTTTTTTAGGAAAATAAAATCCTAACCCATCAAAAATGGAAGTGAAAGAGAAGTGGTTATTGGAGTCCCTATTAAGATTAGCGTAAAACTCATTTGCGACCTGGGTGGACCAGAAACAAAAGCATAGTTCAAGAAACTCCATCAACTTTTGCACCTTGAAGAGCTCAGGGAGGTCAAGGAATGTGATGAAGTCATTGGTGTCCATGGAGAATCAAGGAAGAAGGGTTTTTGAGGTGAGCTTAAGGTAGCGTTCTCCAGCAACAACACCGTTGAAGGTAATGTTGTTGATGACGCTCAAGGCTGGAGTGACTGTTCTTCCCTTCCTTGCCGCTACTTTCTTCTTCCCACCGTGTGCTGAATATGAGCCCATCTTGAACAAGTGGAGGTGGAAGAGAACTAGGAATGGTAGTGGAAGAGTACTATGGAAGAATAGCACTAAAGATCACTGGAGAGGAGGTGGAAAAGAAAGCAATTGAAGTGTGAGTAGAATGGGCAGATTGAGGTCCTTTTATAGCAAATCAGGGACCTGCTTGGTTGATAATTTTGTAGACCGAGAGCCCAACGGATCTCTTCTAAAGATCCTCATAACGGCTAGTTTAGTCGACCATTAGAGTTTGAAAAATGACCGTTATAATGAGGATTCGGTCGAAAATTTGCTCTAACGAGGGGCATTTTTGCAAAAAAAATCGATTCATAAAATTTTTAGACAAAATTCAGTTCAAAAATGCCTTGTCGGCTGAGGGATCCAACGAATTGAACTCGGTCCACAATTTTATCGACCGAGAATCATCTCAGTCCAAAATATGTTCGACCGAACAAGAGTGTGTGAGTAGTTTTGGTGAATTATTTTTGAGCTTGTTTATGTACTTGTGTATGATAATAAATTATTGTGACTAATTAGAGAAACAATACTAGAATCTTGTGTAATAAAAATAACGTGAAATTCAATTAGGAAAATTAAGAATTTTGAGCACATATATCAAATAATACATCTTCTAGGGGATTAATAAGTAACCTCTTTCTAATATATTAAAATTGATCAAGAGGAAGAGGTTTGCTAAAGATATCCGCTAATTTCTCTTAAGTATCAACATGATGGAGAGATATATTATTTTTCTAAATATGATCTCTTAAGAAATGATGTCTAATTTCAATATGCTTGGCACAACTATGTAAAACAAGATTATGGGCCAATTTTATAGCACTATTATTACAAAAAATCGGCATAGAAGAAAATGCAAAGGCATAGTCATTTAAAACTTGTTATATATAGAGTACTTGAGCACAACATGAACCAACCGCCACATATTTGGCTTCAGTGGTGGATAGAGAAACTATATTTTGTTTCTTACTAAACCAAGATACTAAGTCTCTTCCTTGTAAAAAGCAACCACCACTTGTGCTCTTGTGATCAAGTCGACAAGCCACATAATTAGCATCAGTGTAAGCTTTTAGGTCTAGAAATTGTCCTTTAGGATACCACAAACCATAGTCGATAGTACCAGTGATATATCTTAAGATCCTTTTGACAGCTCGAAAATGAGAGTGCATTGGTTTTGATTGAAATCTAGTGCAAAGCCCAATAGAGAACATGATATCCAGTCGAGAAGTTGTCAAATATAGCAAACTACTAATCGTGGCCCTATACAAGGAATCATCAATGGGTTCACCATCTTCATCCTTGTCAATTTTGGTAGAGGTAGCCATGGGAATGGTAGCATGTTTGTAATTTTCCATGCCAAATCATTTTAAGAGTTCTTTGGTGTATTTCTCTTGTCTTAGAAAATTTTTGGCGGGCGTTTGTTTTATTTGAAAACTAAGGAAAAATGTTAATTCTCTGATGAGACTCATTTCAAAATGTTTTTGCATAATATATCTAAACTCATTACATAAAGAATCATTTGAAGCACCAAAAATTATGTCATCAACACATATTTGAACAAAAAGAAAATCTGATTCTTATGTTTCAAAAAATAGTGTAGAATCTAATTTTCCAATCGAAAATCCATTATCAAATAGGTAATTTTTAAGTCTTTCATACCAATTACGTGGAACTTATTTAAGACAATATAGAGCTTTCTTAAGTTTATATACATGGTCAATTTTTTCAGGAATCTCAAAGCCAGGTGGTTGAGTAACATATACTTCCTCTTCTATAATTCCATTTAGGAAGGCACTTTTTACATCCATTTTGAATAGTTTGATGTCTTTGTGAACTGCTAGAGACAATAACATTCTAATAGCCTGAAGTCTAGCCATGAGAGCATAGGTTTCATCAAAATCTATTCCTTCTTGTTGATTATATCCTTGACCTTCTTTGACCTAGCATCATTTGTGTCACCCCCCTTGTGGACACTTGGTGCTTGTTGCTTGCATGTGGCAAAAGCTTTGGACATGTGGTGGTGGCCGATATAGTAGGTGGCTTTGCCCCATGGACAAGTGTCCCTAGTTTGGGTGACACCTTGGCTTAGTTTCCTCTTCACCCTCTTCTATATATGTCTCTCCTTTCTCTTTCTTAGGATCCCTTTAGTTCCTTAGTTGCTTCCCTTCTTCCTTGGTGGCCGATACATCTCCTTGGTGAGCTTGGTGGCCGATACACTTGGTAGAGCAAGCTTGGTGGCCGATCTTCTTGGGAGTCTTCTTCTTCCTCTAGTTGTAGCTGTACCCTAGAGTGTTTCTTGCTTCTCTTATTATGGTGAGCATCTCCCCCTCTTTCTTTAGCATGTTCCTTTCCTTCTTGCTTGTTCTTCGGCCATGGTGGTTATGAGCTTTGCTTCTCTTCTTGTGGTGGTCGAAGGTGGTGCTTGGAACTTGGGAGCTCGGTTCTAGGAGATTGGAGCGTTCTTAAGGCGGGTTACATAACTCCTAACCCTAGATATACTACTTCCTTTTCTTATTGCATGTTTATGTTTCATCTTGATCGGCCATGCATCTTATTAGATATGTTTCTTGCCCTAGTTTGTACCTTTAATCTTGTTGAATATATGATGGATATGTTGTTGATGTGTTCTTGACCTTGTGGTCGAACCTTGAGTTTAGGGTTTCTTGGACAAAACCCCTTTCTCTTCCATTTGGTTTAGAGAAGTGAGTCTAAGCTCTAGTGGTGTAGGCAAAACCCCTCTCACTGGTTGTTGAGAGGTGAGTATATACTCTAGTTGATTGGGCAATACCCTTCTCTCACCATGGATTTGAGAGGTGAACCTTGGTTGGACGTTGACCTAGTGGAGGTTGGGATCTTGACTGATGTGGGGATGATCCACCATGTTTCCCGATATGTGATGGAGGTTGTGCAAAACCCCTCTCTCTTAGTTGTTGAGAGGTGAGCCAACTCTCTTGATCTATTAGGGTTTGATGATGGTGATCTTGAGGTCGGTGATGACCCAACCGATATGGTCCTTGTACCTTGAATGATACACTTTTTTGGTGCTTTGCATGATAACCCTCTTCTAGGGTTTTGTCTTGAGCGATATGATAAGTTGGGTTCTATTGACCTTGTTGCCCGATATAACCCCTTTACCATGTTAAGTGTTGTTGGGCGATATGCCTTGACTGAGATGTACCTTTGCCTTAGTTGGTGTTGTGCCTTTGGTCGACATGGTGCTTAGTAGATAACTCTATTTTGTACCTTGGGCGACATAGGCTAGTTTTGTTGTTGCCCGATATGATGCTTGGGTAGTGAAACCCTAATAGGTGCCTTAGTGGTGAGCGAGATGTAGTGCCTAACCAGGTTGGACGATAGGCCACCTTGTAGTGCCTTGGTGTCGTTTGTTGTAGTAAGCTTGTTGGACGACACAGCGTTGAGCTTGGGCACCATGGCCTTGGCCATTATGGCTTTGGCCGATACGGTGAAGAAGGATGCCTGATATGAACCCTAACCCTAACGGGCGATAGGGTCTTGGACGTTAGGACTAGTTGTGTTGTCTGACACACCCTTTCTCCTTGGTTGCACGGTATGAGTTGCACGATACACAGCTTCTGGACCAGTTGCACGATACACATCATCTCTATTTTCCTGATATCCCTTGTGCATGAATGCACCCCATCGTTGACTGGTATGTGTGGCTAAGTGCCCTAGCTGATAGTATTTTAGTGAGGGATGTTACCTTGCCCGATATCCCTTAGGGTGAGGGATGGCGCTACCCACCACACCTATAGTAAGGGTAGATGGTACCTTCGGTAAGGGTTATGCTTAACCCGAAAAACCTAAGTTGATGATCTGTTATCTTGAAACCGCACCTATGTTGATGATGCAATATGGATGATAGGTTGTGAAGCTTGATATGTTTGATACTTAAAGATGATGCTACATAAGATGATAAGACACACGGTTATTTTTATAAGATAAGGGCATAGTGGATGCTCATGGTTTGATAACAATAATGTAATTTGTCTACAGATACATCTTGTGCTTCATATAACTATGATCATGGATGTTGTTCCAATCATGTACATTCAACCCTAATAGCATGATAATCATAAATATTTGTGTTTGGTGATTTGAGTTATCTCTCTTGATGTACATACTAACCACGTAGGTATATCAGATGAATTCATAGCCAGGTAAGAGCTATGAGGTATATGTGTTTGAATAACACGGAATAATGGCAATCCTTGTTGATGGGATAACATGTATCACCAGTGTGATGTGAAAAGGGTCTGTTGACCTGACAATGGCTGAGTGCCTAGTTGAGGTGTTATCCTCTAATGTTGAGATAAGGTATTGCTATCCTATGGTGACGATGTAAGACTTGAGAGGAAGCGGCATTCTATGGTGAGGGATTGAGATCCCGTGATATTGTGATAATGATAGTAATAATGTAACTCAATGTTGTTTATGTTTTACAACTTGATTGCCTCAACAATCCACTTAAAATATACTAATTAATTACAGTGGAACATATCATGTAGTTTGCCCTGGCCATAGATCCATCATCGTCAGTAGTTGGTGATGGTGAAACAGGTTCTTCTGTGGGTTGACCTGGAAGCGCATATTGTTGAATATGTGTGGTTTCTCCTAGCCAAAAATAGGAGGATTAGAGCGCAACTTTGGTTGTAGACTCCAGAGCGTGGTTTCAGGCCCGTGTCTAAATATGAAAGAGCATGGTGAATAGGCCCATGGCTCAGGATGTGTGTTAAGAGCATGGTGAACAGGCCCATGGCTCAATGATTATGGAGCACAGTGAATAGGCCCGTGGCTTGGTTTCACTAGCGCTGATACTTGTACCAAGGTAGGCTAGGCAGAGGGTAGCCTGACCATGTGGTTGCGGCCACATAAGCATGAGACTGCGGTCCTACTTGATTAGCACTCGTGTACTGACCACGAGGTGGTGAGGTCATGGAGTCCGGCTCTTCCATTGACCTTGTATGGCACCGGCTTGGGCTTCACAACCGATGGTTGTATTTGAGCGGTATGGCTCACTTCCTCAGGGAATGATAATACATAATCTAGCCGAATAGTATATACTTCTTAGGGCAAAACATGGAACATTGGTTGAGGCCTTGCTTGTGTAGTTGATCTAGTTATACCTTGCAGTTATTTGTGCGTTCCTTATTTTTTTTGATAAGTTCCTATAAAGCTTATCTTGTCAAACATGTTCCATAAGAATATCTGGATATATACCTCCTGGATACCTGGGTAAGTGTTACGACCCCACCTCCTGATAACCCCCAATTAAGGGAGACCGAGAGGTCGAAGCCGCACCCATAACTTCTGGATCAAAGGTTTGACACTTAATCAAGAACAATAATTAAATTTCAACAATCTATACTGAAAAGTTTTAAGAAAATAAACTTTCGCATACCTTTTTGAAAACTTGGATCTCTAAACTTCTATCCACTTATGGATTCTACTCTAACGAATCATCCTTGTATTTTACTTCATGTATTTCACAATATGATGATTTACTATTTGTCCTTTTGGCTTGTACCTAAAATGCCGACAAACAAAATGTCGGTCAGTCGAAGCTGGTATGTGGGGGAAACAATAATCAGGTAAATATGTTAACAATGTAATCATTCAATTAATCATTTAACAACTAAGATTACATTTTAGATATAACTCTGCGATCCAAGAGTACCCTATCCTCTGTGTTGTCCCCATTAAACCCCTCATGATCCACCTATCAAGTGAACCAGTTTCTAGGGTTGAGTCACATGGAACTGCCCATAGGTAGACCACTCCTTAACTCAGGGTATGCTAAAGAGTCTCATGGCACTACATGTAGGTAGCCCAGTTTCTAACTCACGGTAACCTAGACCTTGCTCTAGGATTACCCCTTTTTAGCCTTTTCAAAGCAATAGAGGTGGACACAGATCTAGCCAGTTATATATGCACATTTTATAGTGATAATCATAGTCACTTTATAGTTGCATGAAATAAATAGATATCCAACAGTTATTTCAATCCATGAGGGAAACATCGATAAAATCCTCAGAAAACTAGTCAGAATAATCATAAGCGTAACCACATACCTTTGATTGCAGATTTCAAGACAAAATCAAATATGTAGGGGACACCCAATCAAGAAAGCAATGATGAATAGAAATCCTAAAATAAAAGTACCAATTTCCTTTTATTAATATTTATCCAATTTCATCACATTACTTAGGATTTCAATTCCAATTTTAGGGTTTCCTTAGGAATTAGGGTTTTTGCCTCCATTATTAATATTATGATCTCTAATTTATCAAAACCCTCAATTCCTTTCATTTTATTATTCCCAACAGTATTAGGATCATTATTTGACAATTTACTTTCTTAATCCGAAATTTCAAGGTTTTCCTTTTTCCCCAAATTAGGGTTTCTATATATATTATCCTTTATTTATGGATTACAACTCTAAATTAGGAGATCTTGCATTCAAACGGATAAAAATCCACCTTTATCATTAACAGGGTTAATTTTATCAATTTGACCCATTAATTCACCAAAATACACCCTTTATCTTCAATTAGGGTTTCTCATCAACTTTTAATACATTTTACTAGCAAATTAAAGTACTTTTGTAAAACAGAGCAGAACTAGGTTCCCAAAGTATTTTTATTAGATTCCTTGTATTTTTCTATACAACTTTCATGTATAAGGTTTTTCCATTAGACAATCCAATCAATTTCTACGAATTTTGCAAATAAAACCCTTTTTCTTGATTATTCGATTAGAGAGGAATTATTACCAAAAAGAACGGGCCGCTCGATCAGTGGTCTGGTGATCCACTTCTTGGATCTAACGATCTTGGTCGTGTGTACCTAAGAAAATCCGCTCCCACCCTAGAGCGTCAGATTCATCCTGAGACCACCGTGGACCCCGATCCAACGGTGACTGGTCATCGTCTTCCTCCAACTCAATAGCTCCGCAATGGTCAACCTAGAGGTTGACTCAGAGCTCTCATCACCCTTTGTTCACACTGATCGACCAGGGAGCTTTGTCTCCCCTCGAAAAATTTGTTGGATGGCTTAATTCCTCGCTCGTGCTTCTCCACTGTCGCCCCCTACTCGTCGGACTCCGGCAAGGGTCACCGAGGTTCTGATGATGAAGGTCGGGGTAGAAAGATCAATTGAGTGCAAAGAAACACTCCTCACACCCTTCCGCAGAGGTTGGGCTAACAAGAAACGATGTTGGTCCTCTCCACATACCTCCCATATATATAGGATCGGGCCACGCTTATGAGGTTTGGGCATTTCCCAGAACCTCTTCCAATCCTAGTCGAACCAGGGGTTTTCCGTTCATTTTCATCTCCTGAGTTCAAAGGACAACTCAGCAAGCATGCCCACTCATTGGATCGTGAGGAAACTAAGAGGGAAAATCCCTCTGACATAGCCAGAGTCCTAGTCTGCTTGGGACCTAGACGATGAGTTGCGCCTGTTGGATTAAGATCCAACGGCCCACCTTCTTCGCGTTCAACCAACTAAAGGAAACCATTTCCTAAATTCCCAATTAAAATCATATTTTGAGAAGATCTTGAAAAAGCAAATCAAATTTTGAGGAAACATTATTCGTACTTTTATCTTCCATCCTAAAAAAATTGGGATTATAATCTCAAGGAAATGATCCCTTTTCTTTGATTGCAAGTTACCAACTCATTATTCATATTTTCCATATCTTTTCTATTTCTTTTACCACTAATTTATTATCCTGAGTTCCTTGAACCCTAAGGAACCCTAAAAACTCGAAATTCTATTTTTGGAATTATCCCTTATCCTTTTGTTCTTACTTTATTTATTTTCTTATGTACTCCTTATCCAATTGAATTTCTTTTTCATTTCTTTTTCTTTTTCCTTCAATTGGGCTCAATGGCCAATAAGGCCCATTAAGAAAACATACAAGGCTATCATACACGAAATCCATTCAAATCAACTCATAGATTTTTATTTATATTTAAATAGAGAGTTACAATCTCATTACATATCTTGGAAAAATGGGGTTATAACATCCTTCCCCTCTTATAGGAATTTTGTCCTCAAAATTCAATCAAGCAAACAAACAATTCAGGATAAGACTTTTCCATGTCCATAATTGGCCCCTATGTGGCTTTACCGTACTCATGGCACTTCCAAAGAACCTTTATCATCACATATTCCTTTCTCTGAGTTCTTTCATCCTGGCATCTATAAACTGCAAAGGTGACTCAGGCCATTTCAGCCTCCCTTTGGCTCACTAGGCTCATTGCTCAGCACATGGTCGGGGTACCTCACATAGTGCTCTAAATTGAACACCTAGAACTCGTCACACATTTCTTTATCCTAAGGGGTAAGGTCAAACATACCCTTCTCCACCAATCCATCTCAAATGGACCCATGTATCGGGGACTCATCCTTCTTATCTATAGCTCACAGGGGTCCGATTTTCATGTCACATATTCTCCCATAGTGAACTGCATGTCAGTCTACTTTGCATCTGTTCATGACTTTTGTCATATCTAGGCTCCTTTCATCCATTGTACGATCAAAGTGACTTCAACTACACGCACTGTGGTCCTTTTCTAACCATTACGTGGTCCTTTCACCAACATCACCTTACTGAAGTGGTGACCGATGCAGCCTCCCCTTATAGAGCCTCTTTAAATCCCGATACTGGCTATGGTGGTCATCATCACATTCTTCATAGGACAAGAATTGTCTCTAGCCATCACTTGAATGAGCACATATGCTCTCATCAGACCCTTTAGTCTGGATCATACAAACCATTAGTTAGGGGTGATAAACTATACTAACATCGAGTTCTTCATGTACCTACTTCCACCTTTTGGAAGGGAACCTTTAGGTTATACTTAAGAACTTTTGAACTCGTGTCATGGTGTAGTTGAACCATCTCTTTCTTTTATAAGTAGTTCAACCCGATCTATCCCTTGACAGTACTCTTTCTTTCTCATGTCATCCAGGTAAGGAGATCTATCCTAACCCATATTGCATCTTGACCTTCCTTGGTCTAGGGGAGACTTATCACAACATCCATAGTGATGAACTCCCATTCCCTCTTGGGAACTCTTTATCCTCTATATCAAAGCATTGGGTTACCGATGCTCATCCTTCACCTTTTATCATGCATGGAAACATACCACATGCAGCCTCATCTCCAGCATCCATAGTACTGCTACCACTCATTATCTCAGTAGTACCATGGTGAATGGTGATCTTAATATCATGATTTCATGTATGTCATGATTCCTCAAGATCGATTCCTCAAAAACCCTAAACCACTCTCATCATGGTTTCATCACCTTCCTATCCAAAGAGTGCATTTGGGGTTCTACAACCATCCTTTCATTGCATGAAGGACTAGACTGGCTAACCAAACAACCATTAGTTGATCTCATTACATCAGAGTTTTAGCCAAACACATCTTCTTTTCCAAACTTAGGGTTAGTCTAACAACCTCTTCTAGCCAAACTAGGCAGATATATCTCAACCAGGGCACCCATTACTACTTCACCTTCTTATGTATTAGGTAACATTGAAAACATACACTTCCATGTATTTCACTTATCATCTCAAATTCGAACTCTAAGTCTATCTTCATTGAGAACACTTTGAGCTCATCTTCTTGGTGATCAAACTCAATCTTGTATGACTCATATCTCATGATAAAAACATCCTCATAAGGTGACTACCTCATTCCTCTTAGTGTTTGCAAGCCATCCAGGTATCGATCACTTCACCAGGGTATGTTATCATCTCTGTCCGCATACCTCATAGCAATGTTCCAACTCACATCATCTTTATCCTTGGTGTATGGCATGCGTTTTGTCCTATCTCTCCCTCCCATAACGAGAGGAAATAAGCATTTGGCTGCAGTCCAAATATAGAGTTCTTCCTGTTCCAAGAGTAGAGATGGTACATCCCACCTTTCCAGTACACCTTTAAATCTAAGTTGAAACGTGTCATTTATGCCTCTATATTACAATCATCTTGATACCAAAGTTACCTCCATGGAAAACTGGTTTCGAACCTACTTGGGTCACACAATCCTTGGTCATCTCCTCTAGGTCTATAGGTTGCCGGCACTTTTAGGATCATCCCTCTTCCCTTATGCATCCAAAGAGTGCCCTACTCATCTGCCCTTTGGGTCCCATGAGTTCATGAAGGTGATCAATCTCCTAACCCATGGCCCTCAGACAACGATAGTTGTTACCTCCCGACCCTATGGTCATGTGCAACTAAGGAATTAGGCAACTCCTACATCCATAGGTCTTATCCCTACCTTACCCTAGGATAGACTTAGGATTCCCTATTTATAGTACATGTCCAACTTAGAACCTTGTCCGAGCCTTCATCATCTCTCTTTGTATACATGGGTTGAGATCCATCCTTTCATAGGGGTCATGGCGACCTGCCTACCTTGGTCAGGCCCCTTACCGGTTACCTCCATGGTAACACATCCACATGCACTTAGAGATGGATATCTATGGGTCTACAGGTTCATTCTTATACCATGTACCTTTCACTTAGCTTCTCAAGATCCTATGAGACCTCTTTAGGTTACCAAAATTGATATACACCCTACCAAAGGGTTTCCTCTCCCAGGATAAGAGGAAAACTATATCTCTATAACAAAGGTAACAAACGCCCTTATGTCTAAGGTTTACATCCACATGAGCATGCTTAACCCTAGCAAGCTATTAAGGTACAAGAAGATCACCTACTAAACCATGCCAGGCCATACTTGTTCTCATTCCTCAACATTGGGTCAAGATCATACTTTCCTATGTCAACATCTTAGCTGTGAGGGGTTCATCAAACTTACCTTTAACTTAAGGGATTTTCCTTTCCTCTCATCATAAGAAGTACCATATTTGTATCTATAGAAACTCAACTCTCATCATGTGCATTAGGTACACCACTTCCCCTCTTAGGAATAGGAACCATAGGTTCACTTTCTTGATGTCCAACTGTCTGCTCAACCTCTTAACAACAAACCAAACATGTATCGGGTATGACATACACTTCCTCTCATCCTTCTCCTCGTTCAACACTTTAAAGTTTAAGTCCTCCTCAAGGACAATCAACAAGGTGCAAGGTCTCATAACCTGTTACTATACCTCTCCAGGTCTAAGGAACTCTTCTTCTCATCTATACCATAGGTATAGAGGTACCAGCAGACTCATCCTCCCTCTAGGGTTTGGTTCCTCTCATGGAAACCAAGACATCATCAACCTCTAGGGATCAATCATCTGGCGACCACTATCATCCACTTAGGTCGCATCATCCTCAACTCCCTACTTTTCCTCATATCTCAGAGTCTAGGATTCCAACCTTCTTGCTTGGTTTCCTGTTCTCTCTCCAGAGCTAACACTACAACCAACCTCACCATTAGAGGTCCTCTCTTCATGAAGGATCACGTTCACAAGCATACCCTTTCAAGGTGAAGCTTATAACGTTTGCTCAAGGTCATCCATAGCTCTCATAAGCTATCCATCAAACTCTCCCGACCAGGGTTTCAACCTATTGCTCATACTACCAACATACTTTGGGTGCTTACTATGCTATGCTCATATAAGCTCATAGGGTCTCCATAGGTTCTTCTCTAACCTCATCCATGAAGGATCTATCCTTCACTCTAACATGCATGACCCTTCCCAGGGTTGGGTCACCAGAGGTACTAGGTCATCCAACCTCTCATGGATCATACGTCATCCAAGGTATGTCCATCCAAACACCTGGTTTAACTAAGACATCTAACTCTTCATGTCATCACTCTCTCTAACCTTCACTTAGGGTTAGGGTTAACCTCATCCTCAGAGGATGTGCCAGGTCTCTACTTTTAATGGAGATCTCTGCCTCCATGACTACTCTATTTACCTATCCTCCTATCAAGAAGGTCTATCCTTAGGTCTTTCCTGAGGGCATGACAACTTATGTCATACGACCTAAGCATGTATCTATTCCTTTATGCTTAATCTATTAAGCTTATGTCCATGACATCTTATTTACATGCTTTTTATTAATTCAGTGGAGGATTCCTTAAACCCTATCAACCTTACCTGTACCTCAAGAGGGTGAGGAAAAGAGATAAAACCCTAATCCTTAAGGTCCTTAACATAATTTGTGATGAGAAGGGATGAATAAGATGAGAAAGTCCTAAAGGTATCTTATTTCGATTCATACCCTAAGACTTTGGCCAGGCAGTCACACAGATCCGGGAGTCCTCGTATTCTGACTGGTGGTGCGGAGGAAAATATTGCAAGCCCCCAGTCGTGATCCTTTTCTAGACACCTCCGTCTTTCAGATAATCCTCTAATAACTCCCTTGGGTTCTATGGAGTTTGTACAATTTAATAATTATTAATGGTTAAGTGAGGAACATACGCTCTGTTACCAAATGTTACGACCCCACCTCCTGATAACCCCCAATTAAGGGAGACCGAGAGGTCGAAGCCACACCCATAACTTCTGAATCAAAGGTTCGACACTTAATCAAGAACAATTATTAAATTTCAACAATCTATACTGAAAAGCTGTAAGAAAATAAACTTTTGCATACCTTTTTGAAAACTTGGATCTCTAAACTTCTATCCACTTATGGATTCTACTCTAACTAATTCTCCTTGTATTTTACTTCATGTATTTCACAATATGACGATTTACTATTTGTCCTTTTGGCTTGTACCCAAAACGCTGACAAACAAAACGTCGGTCAGCCGAAGCTGGTATGTGGGGGAAACAATAATCAGGTAAATATGTTAACAATGTAATCATTCAATTAATCATTTAACAACCAAGATTACATTTTAGATATAACTCCATGATCCAAGGGTACCCTATCCTCTCTGTTGTCCCCATTAAACCCCTCATGATCCACCTATCAAGTGAACCAGTTTATAGGGTTGAGTCACATGGAACTACCCATAGGTAGACCACTCCTTAACTCAGGGTATGCTAAAGAGTCTCATGGAACTACACGTAGGTAGCCCAGTTTCTAACTCACGGTAACCTAGACCTTGCTCTAGGATTACCCCTTTTTTAGCCTTTTCAAAGCAACATAGGTGGACCCGGATCTAGCCAGTTATATATGCACATTTATAGTGATAATCATAGTCACTTTATAGTTTCATGAAATAAATAGACATCCAACAGTTATTTCAAGCCATGAGGGAAACATTGATAAAATCCTCAGAAAACTAGTCGGAATAATCATAAGCGTAACCACATACCTTTGATTGCATATTTCAAGACAGAATCAAATATGCAGGGGAAACCCAATCAAGCAAGCAATGATGAATATAAATCCTAAAATAAAAGTACCAATTTCCTTTTATTAATATTTATCCAATTTCATCACATTACTTAGGATTTCAATTCCAATTTTAGGGTTTCCTTAGGAATTAGGGTTTTTGCCTCCATTATTAATATTATGATCTCTAATTTATCAAAACCCTCAATTCCTTTCATTTTAATATTCCCAACAGTATTAGGATCATTATTTGACAATTTACTTTCTTAATCCGAAATTTCAAGGTTTTCCTTTATCCCCAAATTAGGGTTTCTATATATATTATCCTTTATTTATGGATTACAACTATAAATTAGGAAATATTGCATTTCAAACATATAAACAATCCACCTTTATCATTAACAGGGTTAACTTTATCAATTTGACCCATTAATTCACCAAAATACACCCTTTATCTTCAATTAGGGTTTCTCATCAACTTTTAATACATTTTACTAGAAAATTAAAGTACTTTTGTAAAATGGAGCAGAACTAGGTTCCCAAAGTATTTTTATTAGATTCCTTGTATTTTTCTACACAACTTTCATGTATAAGGTTTTTCCATTAGACAATCCTATCAATTTCTACGAATTTTGCAAATAAAACCCTTTTTCTTGATTATTCGATTAGACAGGAATTATTACCAAAAAGAACGGGCCGCTCGATCAATGGTCCGGTGATCCGCTTCTTGGATCTAACAATCCTGGTCGCGTGCACCTAAGCAAAGACTCTCCCACCCTGGAGCGTTAGATTCATCCTGAGACCACCGTGGAACCCGATCCAATGGTGACTGGTCTTCGTCGTCCTCCAACTCAGTAGCTCCGCGATGGTCAACCTGGAGGTTGACTCGACGCTCTTGTCTCCCTTTGCTCACACCAATCGACCAGGGAGCTTCGTCTCCCCTCGATGAATTTGGTGGATGGCTTAATTCTTCGCTCGTGCTTCTCCACTGTCGCCCCCTACTCACTGGACTCCGGTGAGGGTCACCGAGGCACTGATGATGAAGGTCAAGGTAGAAAGATCAATTGAGTGCAAAGAAACGTTCCTCGCACCCTTCCGCAGAGGTTGGGCTAACAAGAAATGATGTTGGTTCTCTCCACAGACCTCCCATATATATAGGATCAGGCCACGCTTGCAAGGTTTGGGCGTTTCCCAGAACCTCCTCCAATCCTAGTCAAACCAGGGGGTTTTTCGTTCGTTTTCATCTCCTGAGTTCAAAGGACAACTCAGCAAGCCTGTCCACTCATTGGATCGTGAGGAAACTAAGAGGGAAAATCCCTCTGACATAGCCAGAGTCCTAGTCTTCTTGGGACCTAGACGATGAGTGGCGCCTATTGGATTAAGATCCAACGGCCCACCTTCTTCGCGTTCAACCAACTAAAGGAAACAATTTCCTAAATTCCCAATTAAAACCATATTTTGAGAAGATCTTGAAAAAGCAATAACTCTGAAATCTGATTTCATTTTTAAATCAAATTTTTAGGAAACATTATTCATACTTTTATCTTCCATCCTACAAAAATTGGGATTATAATCTCAATGAAACGATCCCTTTTCTTTGATTGCAAGTTACCATCTCATTATTCATATTTTCCATATCTTTTCTATTTCTTTTACCATTAATTTATTATCCTGAGTTCCTTGAACCCCAAGGAACCCTAAAAACTCTAAATTCTATTTTTGGAATTATCCCTTAGCCTTTTGTTCTTACTTTATTTATTTTATTATGTACTCCTTATCCAATTGAATTTCTTTTTCATTTCTTTTTCTTTTTCCTTCAATTGGGCTCAATGGCCAATAAGGCCCATTAAGAAAACATATAAGGCTATCATACACGAAATTCATTCAAATCAACTCATAGATTTTATTTATCTTTAAATAGAGATTTACAATCTCATTACATATCTTGGAAAAATAGGGTTATAACAGTAAGTTTATTAATAAAATAAGTTCGGCTCAGTATTGTAACATCCCTAACCTGGGTTATGCCTTAACCCTAGGTGTTTTTCTTAATAAATTTAATTATATGATTGATCTTATCTTTTGAAAAGTAATTAAGGCTCAAGAGGAACTAATGTTTCAATTTTAGTCCTTTTTGAACAATGTTGAAATAATGTTTTGTCTATTTTGGACTGAAATGCAAATTACCCAAGTTGAGAGGTTAAACTGCAAATTTTGCATGATAAGATGTTACTCAAGTGTTGAAGCATCATAAGGATGAAAATGATGCAGTGGTATGGCTTGTGGTAGCCTGAGTACCAAGAAAGAGCTGATAAAGCAATGTTTGTGCATTAAAACCTAGTTTTGGTGTAATGTGCAATTTACCCAAAACCTAGGGTTCAATATGCAAATTACCACTTCAAAATAGTACCTAATGTTTCTTGGAATCATGTAGAGAAAATAAAATGAGAGGGGCATCTCAATTGTATCTCTTTGGAGGAAAGAGAATCTTGATATTAAAATAATCAAGATTTAAGCATAATTGGAACTTTACTTCAATTTAATGCAAAAATAAATATATTAGTTGAAGACCCCTTCAACCAAAAAGGTGAGGGATTATTTTTCAAAGGAATGTACTACCAAGTGCCTTTCAAAGGCACGAAAATATATAAAGGAAGTGGATAACTCACTCACATTATTATAAGAAAAAGAAATATCCACTCACTTATGGATATTAGTATAATATGATTTAAGGTGCTGAATTTTCTTTTCTTTAAATCATGGATAATTGAGAGTAATAAGAGGAAAGGAAGATATCCTCGTATCTAAGGAAGAGAAGGGGGAAAGTGGCAAGGAAATGGATGAGTTATTCCCTACTTTCTCTCTCCTAAAATGAATTTTTAATAAAAGGCATATATGCTCCTTTATCCATGAGTTAAAAGGGTAATTTCGAAACCCCTTTCACTTCTTGCTTGCAAAAACGACCAAGGGAGCTTGGAGAAATAGGAGGACGACCCCCAACCTGTTGGTAAGCTTCTTGAACTTCTTTCACCATGATTTCATGGTGGAAATCAAAAATAAATGATGGATTTCTTCTTTTCTCCATGCAATCTTCTATCCTAGCAATTTATTTTCACTCAAAAGCTTGAGGGCGAGCTTGGGATAGTTGAGAAAGCTTCTTGCACCATTAAATACGTGGATCTTGGATCTTTGAAGCTCAATTGGAGGCGGGTTATATAACTTGAACCCTTATTCATTGTTATTGAATTCAATTTCTCAATCAATTATGTTCAATTGCTCTTCTTGCAATCCATTTGATTAATTGATGAAACTACCATGTAAATGGAAGTAGATTTCGAGGGGTTGAAGCTTGATGATGATGACATCATGTTAAGAACACATCTTAACAAGTTTTAATTGCAAACAGTTTCAACACTTTTGGTCCAAACGGTTTCACCAAACCGTTTGGGGGTTTGGTCCCAAACCGTTTGGGATGGTTGACCATTTGGATGGGTTTATCATTTGAGGTCAGGACCCTAGTACATGTTGGATGATGATATAATGGATCAAGTTGATTGATTCAATATATGAACAATTATCCAATTAGAAACCCTAATCGGGTTAAGTGCTGAAATTTCAAGTGATTGATGTAATACTTTGGGTTGACTAACCCAAACGGTCTCAAGACCATTTGGGAGGTCACCCAAACGGTCTCAAGACCGTTTGGGAGGTCACCCAAACGGTCTCAAGACCGTTTGGAGGTCAACCAAGACCGTTTGGAGGTCTAGGGTTAAGTATGGATGAGTAATTGAAGGTCCAAGTATACCAAATTGAAAGGCAATTACTAGCTGATTTGATGATCAATCCAATGATCTAAACCCTAATGGAATTTCACAAATTCCAAGGATAAGATGGGGCAAACGGTCTCAAGACCATTTGGAGGTCATCCAAATGACCTCAAGACCGTTTTAGGTTAGGTCATGTCATGGTTTGATGATGATCCAATGAATTCAATTGGACTAGTTCCATAATGTCAACCATTGATGGTTCCTCGATTTCAAAACCCTAATTGATGGTTTCTTGATTATAAACCCTAGTTCAATTGGGTTCAAAACCCTAATTGAAGGTCTAATTGAAGGGTGATTCGATGGTCCAATTGAAGAATAAATTAGTGGTTCAATTGATAGATGGTTTAATGATTGGAATCCTAAATTGATAAAGTGATGGAAGACCTTTTTGGTCCATTTGGTTTTGAGAGAGTTTGGACCAAACGGTCTTAAGACCGTTTGAGTCCAAACGGTCTCAAGACCGTTTGGGATCAAATGGTCTCAAGACCATTTGAAACCAAATGGTCTCAAACCGTTTGGAGACCCAAATGATTTCAAGTATAAATTATCCATACGGTTTCATTATTGTTTTGCTTAAATGGTTTCAAACCGTTTGGAGCATCAATGGTTAAGAACGTTTGGATGTTTCAATATGATTAAGTCAATTGGAAACCTAAGGATATGAAAGATAAAATGACCCTATGGTTTTTACTGATCTATCTCAAAGATAATCACCAGGGTTGTACCTTTAAGGTACTAAGTGATTGATAATCCTTAGATGAGTTAATCCTTGAAGCTTAAGTAAGCAATAACTCAGTACACTATGTCAATCATAGATGTAGGTACTTGATTGAAGGGTTGATGTAAACCTAATCAAGTTGAAAGGATGATAGAAAGGAATTCATACATGAGTATTAATACATGAGTATTATGATCCTTAGTAAAGAGATCATGAAACCCTAATCCAGAAGGTTAATGAACCCTAACCCTAATTCAGGGTAACATAATGTAAAACCCCAATTATGGGAATGGAGAATGAAACCCTAATTGGGATGAATAGTAAATCCTAATTATGAATAGTTGAACAAGAAACCCTAATTTTAGGGTAAAGTGCATGAAACCCTAAACTAGGGTAATGTGATGTAAAACCATGATGTATTGATATGAAATTGAGAAACCCTAACTGAGGTTGATTCCATGTGAAACCATAATTGAGGGTGATGCCATGTGAAACCCTAATTGAGAGTGATGCCATGTGAAACCCTAATTGAGGGTGATGCCATGTGAAACCCTAATTGAGAGTGATGCCATGTGAAACCCTAATTGAGGGTGATGCCATGTGAAACCCTAATTGAGGGTGATGCCATGTGAAACCCTAATTGAGGGTGATGCCATGTGAAACCCTAACTGAGGTTGATTCCATGTGAAACCCTAATTGAGGATGATGCCATGTGAAACCCTACTCAATGGTATGATGAGGAGCCCTAATATAGGGTGAAGGTATGTGAAACTCTAATTTTGAGTTATAATACATGAAGCCCTAATCTTGGGCAATATGATGATAAACCAAAACCCTAATTACTAGGTAATGGTATGAAAGAACCCTAATGCTAAAATAGTGGGTAATGCTTTATAAAGGTGAAATATCCCAAATGGTTGATTATAGACAACTTTATAGTAAGCAATGCAGTAACCTGAAATGAGTCCATATCATTGAAGATAGCTGGACCATTCTTGTGTGTGACCTATGCATTTCATGGTAAAAGTGACAGGTTAGTGGATGGAAGTATTAAGATGGGAAATATCTTAATACAATATAAGTTGATAACTCAAGTAAATGGAAGTGCTGAGGAAAGTGATACATCAAGATATGACAGATATCACTTTTAGCATTCCAAGGTTGATATACCTTTATGCATCTCAAATTCAATATACTTGGACAAGAAACACATAAAATGTGTTATGTAAATTGTTACAATGAAATGTAATGAGTTTGGTATACTTTGATAAGTGTAGGCTAATACACCTTGAGAATGGGGTTAAGCCAAACTAATGAGTATGATGAAATCATACCATGATAAGGATGAGAAATGAACTCATACCTTGTATTGATAATCATTTAATGATAAATATTAAGAGTAATAAATATGATTGGATACTCAAGATGTTAATGAATGCTCCTAGAGGTGTGGATCAATATATTAAAGTTGATTGGATAAGTATGAAATCCTAATTAATGTGAGATGGGAAAACCCTAACCCTAAATTGGGTAATGGGACATGAGAAACCCTAATGTGACTTAAATAGTAATCCCTACCACTATTGAGGGAATAGTGGTGTTACTATTGTATTACATGAGGTAATATGCTATTTTTGCCTAGTGAGAGGTGACAAGATGTGTAATGGCCTTGTGAGCCATATGATTAGATGTTGCCTAGTGATAGGTGACAAGATGTTTAATGGCCTTGTAAGCCATATGGTTAGATGTTACCTAGTGAGAGGTGACAAGATGCTTTATGGGCCTTATGAGCCATGAGAACAATTGAGGCATAGTGAGAGGCACCAAGATGATTATAAAATTTTACTGTAAGAAATGATAATAATAAACCTAATAAAAGGAACAATTGTATTTAATAAAGAATGTGAACATCTATGAAGGCTAACCTCAGGGTTCAATGCCTAGAGAAGGATGTGATGATTAATGATGGGTCAAAGGAATTTATATTCCATGATCCATGTAATCAGGTTTGGTTAAAGTCCAATACCTGGCAGAGATGTAATGCCTGTAATCAGGTTTGGTTAAAGTCCAATACCTGGCAGAGGTGTAATGCCTGTAATCAGGGTTGGTTAGAGTCTAATGTCTGGCGGTGTAATCAGGATTGGTTAGAGTCCAATGCATGGCGGTGTAATCAGGATTGGTTAAAGTCCAATACCTGGCAGAGGCATGAAGCCTGTAATCAGGGTTGGTTAGAGTCCAATGTATGGCGGTGTAATCAGGATTGGTTAGAGTCCAATGCCTGGTGGTGTAATCAGGATTGGTTAGAGTCCAATGCCTGGCGGTGTAATCAGGATTGGTTAGAGTCCAATGCCTGGCGGTGTAATCAAGATTGGTTAGAGTCCAATGACTGGCGGTGTAATCAGGATTGGTTAGAGTCCAATGTCTGGCGGTGTAATCAGGATTGGTTAGAGTCCAATGTCTGGTTGTGTAATCAGGGTTGGTTTAAGTCCAATGCATGGCTGTGAAATCAGGATTGGTAGTGTCCAATGTCTGGTAGTGTAATCAGGTTTGGAAGAGTCCAATACCTGGGAGAGGCTTAATGTCTATAATGATGACACAGGATTGGTAATAACCCAATGCCTGTAATGATGACACAGGATTGGGAATAACCCAATACATGTATGAATGATATATGAGTCCCATAACTGGTTAGTAGATTGGCTAAGGCCAACAGATTGAAACAAGAATGTCTCATGGGTGACATATCAAGAGAATGAGTGTCACAAGATAAGTTTGACATTATGGCATAATGTGATGGGTAAATGATATGCATGTTCTTCCTATTCCTTATAAAAAGAATAGATGATCTATAGTTTTATTATAAATAGTTGCAATACTTTAAACAATGAGAATGCTTTAAACATCTTATCATATGCCCAGTGTTATACTATTTATCTGCAATAATAATGTTTTTGGCGGAGAGTTATATCTCCCGCAGGGGCAATTACAATTGTCTCACCCCCATGAGATCCAACATTTTTTAGGTGGACAAGCACAGAGGAGAGTGAGAGCATCTTGCAGAGGAGGAACTTCAGCAGCAGCAGGGACAACAGTGACAACTCAGGTTGAGTGTACTGTCTGTCGTGTCATGTAGATAGAAGTCATATGTGTCGTCTTTGTACTCTCATGTCCTCGGAGTTAATAGTTAGTGCTTTTAATGAATCTTCTTGAGATTGTAGCTTGATGCCTCGAGGTTCTTATGCTTTATATGTTTAGCTTTTAACAAGGCAGTTGATGTTGTAAACCTTGAGAAGAAACGGTACAAGTTTTGTACTTATGAACCAGGTTGTAAATGTAATACATTGGTTCTTGTTGAAAGAGTTTTCCTATGATTGGATCTCTTTGAAAAAGGTTTTAAGTTTTAGTGATTTTCAGTAATCCACTGTTAATGATCGCTTCTGCAAATGTAATTATATGATGTTTGGGATTTGTAGTTACAAGTATGTTGCTCATATAATCTACTTATATCACTTATCTGCTTTATCTGCTTTAGCTTTTCTTAAGTTTTATATTTTTGGTGGGGAGTTATGTTTCTCGCTGGGACTGTGTGTCTCACCCCGTTGGTTTACAACCTTTTTAGGTGATCACGCTAGACGTGGTGGTTGTGAGGTTGCGACCGAGCAGCAAGAAGAGCAGTAGGAGGCAAGAGATGGATATGTTGTTGTTTTGGTTGTTTTGTAGTAGAGTCCTAGAGTTGTCCCTGTACTATCAGGTCCTCAGAGGTGTTTTGATGATGTTTTACGATGTATAGCTGATGTAGCTTTGTATATCCTGCTACTGGCCTGATGTGGCCCGTTATGTATGCATAAACAGGTGATGAATTCTGGTGCTGACAGGACAGTTGGTTCCTATAGGCTGTGGACATATATCAAAGCCTGTAAATATTTATATAACATGTTTCCTTGTAGGATGAGGATCTGAATGTAATAGTTCTCTTTTATCTACTTTCCGCAAATGGTTTTAATTAACCCGTGTTTTCAGTAATATGTGGTTTATGGTAGTTCTGCACATTTTTGCATGGCATTTCATTATCTGTGTGATAGCGAGATGTCACACATACCCTCCCTAAGGTTATAAATGTCATGACCCTTTGGGAGGGGCCTTAAGATGGAAACTTTGCATCTCTCAATCACTCATATCTCATCAATAACTCAAACACGACAACCATACAACAGCATGCACAACTCATAACGTGTATCTTCATACACCTCCAACAAAGATATTGATCAAGGACCCTTATAGTCTCCTCCACAATAAGAAATAAACCAGGGTCACTCTAAATAGCTTACTAGATCACACTAATGTGTTTGTCACCAAAGAAGTGTGCCAACTTGAAATGAGAGATCATGTGTGTGAAGCCTTTGCATCCCTCCCTGCCTTCAATATAGTAATGAAAATTATAGAACCGGTAGTGTGAAGCATCGAGAAGTCAATGATTTCGATAATACTCCCTGATGAGGGCATGTCCTACCATCAGGAGTAGGCATAGACTCTTAGGTGATCGATCAGATTCTCTATATGTTATTTTCATCAACTGAAGTCATTGTTATTTTGCACACTGGTTATCTCTTCTTATAAATCATTCATATATAGATAGTAACAAAACTCACCATTATAGATTTGGTTGTGGGTGATGCCTCATATCTAGGTTGAGGCCAAAGGTCAATGCTTTTATCATCAGAATCATGGAGTCCAATGCCTTTGGAAACCCTCTCTCCTTGTCTTTCCCTCAAAATTATGAGTTCAAGACTTCAATTTTTTGTATTCTTATTTTACTTTCATACTTTAGTTGCATCTCGTAGTCTGGAAGAATTTTTAGGACTATGACAAGGACAATCCTTCAAGAAAATCATAAGCCCTTAATAGTTAACCCAAAAAGATTGATGCAATATTTCAAGCAGTAACTTCACATAACACTCCATAAATATGTGCTTCAACTAATGGCCTTTAATGCCAGTACCATACATAATCAATATTTCTATAACTTTGAAATTAAATACTAATTGAACTTGAAAAAATAAAAATCTCAGGGTTTGATTGTCAAATAATAAAAGTTGTATTAAATGAATATGAACTATATGTACTTGTCACTTAGAGGAAACAAACACAACATAAACTAATAGACACTTGTAAGCTTAGTAATGTATATGTCAGTTGGTTTTTAGTTGACATACACTGCCTAATCACATCATAAAAAGCATGAATGTAATTAACTTGAGGATACTACACAACCTATTATGACAAAATAATTCCACCTTGGTAGAGATGGAAACTAAACATTAAATGTGAATCACATGTCAGTTAGCTCAACTGATAAGAATGGTCTGTTTGTTAGTCATGGGAAGATGGTTCTATTTCTAGCTAGAGAACCCCAAATAAATGAGAGGGGAGATTTATCAAAACATCTAAAAACTCATCTACACGTGTTGTGATAGGACTAAACCTCTCCCTCTTAAACATGATAATAATAAGTATAATAAAATATTAAATGTAGACTCATATAGTTCTTCTTGGGGTTTGTTATACACATTTATGAGAAAATCAAAGTTGGTAGAGAAGGCAATTGTGAACGTTGAGTGAGCCAATTCACTCAAAACTACCAAACATGCATTTTGAATAGATCTAGTGTTTGGTTATTCTTGCTAGATAATTTAGGACTATGTAAGTGATCTAGTAATTTGAAAATTTGTTGAGGACCTTCAAGTTAGGGATGAAAATGGTTCTAGGAAAAAATCAAATCCATGGATAATTGCATCACATTTTACATCATACAACCACACCATATGGTTATGATGCAGATATGATTTTAAAATTTCAAAAATATTATATTGTGGCACAATTATAGTTCTAGAAAAAAACTCATAGACAAACTACACCGCATACAATATTATATATATATATATATATATATATATATACATATATATATATATATCTGTGTGTGTGTATCTGTGTGTGTGTCTTGAATATTATCATAATCAAAAAAATTTATTATTCTCATATGTGAAATATCTATTTCAAAGTTGCATTTAATATATAAAGAAGAAGTAACTTTTATTTTTTGTAATTATTGCAAAGTTGCTTGTCCTCTTTGTACAATTAGTAAACATATGTGTGTCTATTGCATGTAAAAATATATTGGAACATATTTTACTTTGTTAAATTTTGTCTTTAATATATAGTTGTGTATTTTTGTAAATATATAATGTCATGAATATAATGGTGACATATATTGTTGGTATTAGAAATCATCTATATATTATATTTATTTTTTATTGACTTATTTCATACAAATGATGAATAAAAATATGAAAATAGTACAAAAAGGAAGATATATATTAATGTGAGAATTGGGTTCATTAATATATATAAATTATTATTCATTGACTCATATATGTGGTTACTAGTGAGATAAAATCAAGTTTAAAAAATAGATAGAGATGATAAAAATATGAGAAGGAAGAATAGAGAATGAGCTTCAATAAGAGATAATTACAACTATTATTATTAATCATCTTTTTCGTAATTAATTCAAATATTATATCACTCTCATAAAAACAAGTTTATCTTAGACCTCTCTCCTAGAGTATACATCACTATATTTAATTATAAATATTTTCTTATTTCTATCTCAATAGAAATAAATATAAAGAATAAATAAGCATAACTATTAGAATGTGTAGTATTCAACCCAAAACTAATTGGCAATGAGTGAAGAGACCACACACTTTATAAGCTCCAGAACCTCCACAGAGCTCAGTAGTATGAGACTATTCTAACATCCCCCTCAAGTTTCGTCACTTTTGTGTGCTTGCACTTGTTCTTTTTTTAGGTAGGGTGTGGTTCTCACACTTGTCTCGTGGGGTCCGCTCTGATACCATATTAGAATGTGTAGTATTCAACCCAAAACCAATTGGCAATAGGTGAAGGGACCACACATTTTATGAGCTCTAGGACCTCCCCAGAGCTCAGCGGTATGGGACTATTCTAACAATAACTTACATTCTTGAAAATAAGGAGGATAAGTTAATCGGAAGAGACTTGATGAGCTAATTTAAATATGATAATATTGTTTTAAAAAAGTGAGAATGTGTATTTGCATGAGGAGACTTATTGATCATTTTTTGAAGAAGTTGGTGTTTGAACTTTGAGTGAGAAAGAATGTGCGGTTAAAAAATATTATATGTGTATTTACTATTTGAAATGTTTGTTCACATAAATCAAGCACTATTTCTCTTATTATTTTATATGAACAAAACACCATTGTATCATATTGTCAATGTTGTTATTTTTATTTCTTGTGTACAATTTAATGAATTTCATGTATAATGCTACTATGAGTAATGCAAATTTATCCATGATGTGTGTGGTTCGGTACAAGTTAATCGAGATTTTCTGATAGTTTGGATATAGTTTCTCATATTAAAAATTATAATAAATATAATATATCTAGTATTTAATTTTTCTTGGTGGTGTGGTTATGGTTTTGGCACAGACCACACCATATCTACACCACTATCATTTCTACTTGACGTTATTTTTTTAGAAAAATTCTACACATAACACCTAACCTACCCGCTAGCCTACCCGGTACTCGGGAATAGGTGATTTTTAATTAATCCCAGCATGCAGTCGGTTTTTGATACTATTACCCATGTAAAAGCATGCAAAATACATGCAAGGTACAGATACATTGTCCACTCCATGCAACAGTCATGCAAATGGCAGATATCAATCCACTATAGCTTATAAAAAAATTCTATTGCATATTTATCCCCACTACAGATTACGTAAGTACTGTACCTACAATAAATATATATACATTCACAAGTGAATTTGAGAGGTATTGTACTTATATTTGACAAACTGGGTTGAAAATTAATAATTGGGTACAATACTTATAGATGCATTTTATAGTTGATTATTGACTAGATGTGCACTACACTTTTGTAAAAAAATTATGTCCAGGTGAAAAATGTTGTTATTGGATTCCATAGGTACTGTACTTATGCTTCCAGATTAGTTATACAATTATGCTTGATTTTATAATTTGTTAGGTACTGTACTTATGCTTGATTTTATAATTTGGTAGGTATTGTACTTATGTTTGAAAATATTAGATTCCGTAGGTACTGTACTTATGCTTGTTGTTGGATTCCATAGGTACTGTACTTATGCTTCCAGATCAGTTATACAATTATGCTTGATTTTGTAATTTGTTAAGTACTGTACTTATGCTTGATTTTTCTGTAAGTACTGTGCTTATGCTTCCAGATCAATGTTTCTATTGGATTCCGTAGGTACTGTACTAATACGGGAATGCTGGTGGGTGGATTAGAACGAGAGAGAATAATTACAAGAGAAAAAATGAATTAATAAAGATGAGAGCTAGAGAGAAGAGTGGAGAGACATACTGTGTCATTCTCTGTACTTTGCATGGACTTTGCATGACTTTTACATGAGTATTAATATAAAGACAACTGCAAATACTGCAGATGTATTTTCCCAAAAAATGGTTGGGAACCCGGGGGTAAGGGGGACTGTGTGTAGCGTAACTCTTTTTTTATTAAGAGAGGGATATAAAATCAACGTATACCTATGTAGTAACCAATGAAATAAATTTGCATGTAACACATTGTCTGATGTTTCTAAAAGAAATTACCCGCACTTCAGGATTCCCCGACCTGACGTTCGTGCCGTCTTCGCCGGGTTTTTTTTAAGAGTCAATTCCCAAAACCCCCCTCACTTTCCCTCTAATTCCTGAATACCCCCTCTCTTATCAGGAATTCCAACCAACCCCCCAGCTGTTAACTTTCCGTCACTTACTGATGGAAGGTAGATGCCTTGCTCCCTTTCTCGTTGATTGACGTGCTTTTAATTACATTATCTATTAGATAACTACAAAACATTAAGAATCAACAAATAACTATAAAATAATTATTTAATACACATATCAAAATAATATTTTTTTATATAATTAATACTTGAATGCATGAGAAGAGGTCCAATCTTATTGCATCTAGGGGTGGTAATTGGGTCCGGGTTGAGCGGGTCCTATTTCGAGTCAATTCGGGTCAGATCAAATACACTCATCTGAACCCGACTCGGAAATAATTTCGGGTCATACTTCCTCGACCCAAACCCAAAGTTACTATTTGGGGGTTTGACCCGGTGGACCCGAAAATACCGTGTTATATGCAAACCTAAAAATACAAACCCGGAAAATCCGAAAATACAAACCCAAAAATAAAAACCAGTAAGACCTGAAATTGCTGCAGAATTTGTTGGTTAATTAGTGTTTTACACGCAAAGACTTGTATAAACTATATTATTTTTATGTTTGAATGTGTTTAACTTTTATATGGCTAAAATATAAAATATATATATACATATATGAAGACATAATTTCAGGTCGATCGGGTTTTGCGGGTCGAGAATTGCAAACCTAGACGCGGCCCGTAAATAATTTCAAGTTTTTCGGGTTCGGGTCATTTCGGGTCGGGTCGAAAAAATCAAGACCCGAACCTGCTTTAGTCGGGTCGGGTCGAGCAGGTCGGGTTGAGTTTCGCCAGCCCTAATTGCATCACGTGAAGTCTAGAAGTTGCTATAAACATATCTTCTTCTTTTTTCTGAGTATTCTGAATGAGAATTAAACCCGTAACATGCGACTAACATTTTTCAAATTTAATAATTAGTCAATTGATAAGTGTAAAATCATAGATGTTAATTAACTATTTGCCCATTACACAAGGGTGTAAATGTTCTTTCCCAGGGACATTGTCACGATTAATCACAGTTGTACATCATGTTTGTAACCTTCCGTTACTTAGCAACTATATGCTAACCCATGGTTAATGTTTGAACATAGATAAGACGAAATATTTGAACCTAAAACATGCTACATGTTACTTAATTAGTACATAGTACAAGTGACACATTATCAAACAAATGTCTTCGAACCAACACATGTGAAATATTCTACAACCTGCTAACTAGGAATAAAAAATTATTAATAATAATTAACTCAATATTCTCATGTACTTGAGTTACAATGATCATGATAATCAATATTATCACTAATAATAAGATTGATTTTGCATTAATGATTGGACTGGAAATTTAGTAACACATCCAATAACCATTTTCAAAGCATCACACATACTTATGAACCATTTAAAACATGATTTTGGACGTCACAATGCGACACATACTTATGAACCATTTAAAACATGCTTTTGGACGTCACAATGCAAAATGTAAATAATTCTGAGAAATTTCTCTCATTGTCGAGCCTGGATTCTTCATTGAGATTAGTCGAGTCACACCCAGCTTCTTTCACAAATAATATTTACTGAACAAAAATATTTTATGTATCCATTTGTATCATTATTTAACATTTCAAATAATTAATAACTATATTTTTTAAAAGAATTAATGAATTGATATATGCAGTGATTGTAACATCATTAACATGTTACTTATTTGTGTTTGACAACTGCATTCTTTTATTAATAAGGGATTTGCCCACATAGACGGACTACATAATGATCCCCCTAGATATTGTAAAACCCTCAACTACTAGACACCCCACGCTATTCGAGAACCAGTCGAAGTGAAAAATTGGTTGTTTGCATGTACCAAATATGAGAAATAGCTATAGGTGAGAGTCGAAGAAGTGACCCCTCATTGGGTTTATCCAAGTATGACAATCTGAGTTAATCCTCACTCACATTTTTTTGTTTATATGTTGCACATTAAAATATAGTTCATGTTGTTAATCACTTCATAAAAATTCAAGTCCGAGTTAATTTTAATTTCAACAATCTTTTCTTTGGATGCATTTCTTACTGTATGTAATATTGATTGCAATTAGGTAGAACTTGTTCCATTTACGAATCTGGTACGATGCATATAATACTGGTGGGGCAGATCCTCGTCAACGTGTATGAGTTTAGTATTTACAAATTGTGAAGCTTTTAATTTTATGAGTTGGTTGTCAGATAGAGGAAATTTGATAAGTCACGAGCAAAAAAATGGGAGCAAAGCTCTCCAGCCGTTAGCAAGTAACGGAAAGCTAACAGCTCGGGGTTGGCTGGAATTACCGAAAAGAAAGGGGCTATTTTGGAATTAAGAGAAAAGTGAGGGGGGGATTGGGAATAAACTCTTTTTTTAATAATATGCGCTTACATTTGCAGACTTGTTTGTGTCTCTTCGGCGGCTTTTGAAAATTATGCGGCTACAAAGCTACACCAAAGTTGAATTTTCTGCACATCTCTGTATATCCTTCTAGCTTTTGCGTTTCAAGTCCTTTGAAGGTCTATATATAGAGTAAGCATCTCATCTTCGATCATCATCTCTAAGGGAGCAACTGCACGCTAGCCGCGTCTTTGAAGGTCTATATATAGAGACCTTGGAGTCGTCCCCGTCACTTGGTCCATGGCTTAAACTTAAGCAAGCTTATGGCAATGGTTCTCCACTGCGATATTAAATAAACAAAGGAACCACGTATATACGCATCGCAGGCTACAGGTTCCCTCAGTACCACGTATCGTTATTTGTGGATTGTGAAATGATAAAATGTATACCCATACCGTAAATTGGCTTGCATCTTATGAAATATAATGATCCAGTACGCCAATTGCTTTAAGTGATTCAATACGTAAGTCGTTTTCCACATGGCGAAGTGAAGACTTGACCAAACGATTGAGTGGAAGGAGCACCCCGTGGCTCCTTTACAAGGGTTGCCTAAATGTCATATACAGTTTATATTTCTGTTATGGCCCTTGCATGTTAGTTTTTGCTGACATTCAAGTGCTGACATCACGGGGTCGGCACCGTATTATCAAATTAGTTGGACTTAAAATCATAATTTTAACCAACATTTTGCAATTGAGAAAATTCTGACTACTACTATACAAAATAATGGGTGATATATGAAAAACAAAATATTACAAAAGTATAGTCGCACAAGCTATTGTTGTTGTCACTAAGGGGATACCTCGCACGTGCCCACAATCATGTCTGAATTGGCTGCCCACGGGGTAGAAGGCTAAGCAACAATTTAGCATATATAGATTGATAGGATACATAAAGAAATTAAATGTAGACCTTAGAGGTGAGCTCGCATGCCCTCTAAGAATTAATTAAAATGCAAGATTATTTATAAGTTTTGGTATTATTTTAGGTGGCAGCCAGAGTCCACATCAAGGTCAGACCCAGAATATACAAGCTAAATCTCATATCACGATCAAATGCCTATATATCTGATGTCCCCTCTCGTTGATCTGATATAGTCCCAGAAAATTCTTGTCACTCGTTCACCCAAAACCACACTCTTAGAAATATTAATGAGGTGTGTGTATGACCGAGATTTAATGGAACAACGTGTCTAAGATAGCAGATTTCAACCTCGAGTAAATTGCTAAAGGTAATTTAAAAATATGAAGCTACCGAAGCATATAACCCTTGTAGCATAGCAAACTCTGAATACAACACAAAGGTACCATAAATAAGAAAGCTGGAGCAGCACTACTACAGAAGTGCCTTTTAGTGTCGGTTGTTTAACCCCATTTGGCGTCGGTTTCTGAACAACGCCTATGTGGGCGCCGCTAAAAGGTTGGACACTTCAGCGTCGGTTAAAAAACCGACGCCTATTTAACATAAAGGCGTCGGTTTATTATAAAACACCGACGCCAAAAGGGTTCGCGCCACAGAAAACGGCGTCATCTAGGACGATTTCTGCGTCGGTTATATACTAAAAAACCGACGCAGAAAAGTGTCCTAGATGACTCCCATTTCCTGTAGCGCGAACACTTTTGACGTCGGTGTTCAACAAAAAACCGACGCTGTAAGTCTGTGCTGACAGTTATCGGTAAATAACCGACGCCTATATCTATTTTTTTTTTATAAATCTGTTTGCAGGTCTGCTGTGGCTGGTCAGTAGGATGAGAACCTGCAGTTCAGTTTTCTGAACTGCAGGTTTACGACATCCATTGATATCAGCCTACAAACAGGCCTCAAACCTGCAAAATTAACATAAAAAGATTCACACAAGTAGATACATTCAGACATCAATTCAATTGTCACGTTCACACATATAGAATCATTCAAATACATGTTTTAACATTCAGAAACATTCATTTACAAAGTATCATTCATCATCACTATCAACATCCCAATTATATCTAACAGTTTATGACCCCACATGCCTTCCTCCCCAGTTCCTGCCGCTAGACGACCACACAATGGATCCAAGAGGATATGCAGGCGTTCGCCAAAGACTATAGGCTGAGTTAACTATTGAGTTAACTCAGCCTATAGTCTTTGGCGAACGCCTGCAATCCTCTTGGATCCATTGTGTGGTCGTCTAGCGGCAGGAACTGAGGAGGAAGGCATGTGGGGTGATAAACTGTCAGGACTAGCACATCAAGTTGCGATGGAGGTGGAGACGATGACGACGGTGGTGCTTCAGGCGACGCCTGCTTGGCCGGGTAGGGCTCGGCGAAAGGGTTCAACTGCGGCATGGCTTCGATGTAGTAGAGGGAAGGGAGGGGTTCAGAATCCTACGAGAAACGTTTAGAGATGAGGATATTACTGCGGAGGAGGAGGAAACGGTAGACGATATCTCGAGTTGGAATGTCCTCTCCGCGCATCAAGTTGCTCCAGTGCTTCAGTGGGTACATGTGCATCATCAACCTAAAATTTGACAAAAATAAACACACTGAATTAGGCCAATATAGAAATATAGGATATATGACATAACTAGAAGATAATGAATTTTATAGAAATACAGGATATGTTTTTAGAACTTACATTGGTATCCTCGCCATGCTCGTCATGGACAACATGCTCATCATGGACTTCATGCTCATCATGAACATCATTCTCATCATGGTCAGCCATCTGAAAATGTCATAAAAAAGGCAAACATTTAGCATTTGTATCAACTAGAAAAAGGAAAACATTTAGCATTTGTATAAATTAGAAAAAGGAAAACATTTACCATTTACATGTCTCTAAAATTGTGATCTTTTATCAATTAACAATCCTTCATTGTGATCTCCGCGCACATATAAGTCATCATTAGCTTCAATATTTTGTGGAGTTGGCAACCCAACTGAGAATGGACTGGAGTCATCATACTTATCATAGTACTCTTTTTCATCTATAGGATCTTCAATGAACTGTCTTTTACCATGAAGAACAACCGACCATTTATCATTTGCAGGATCATCGATATAGAATATTTGTTTTGCCTGTGATGCCAATATGAATGGTTCATCCTTCTCGCCAATCATTTCAAAGTTCACCAAAGTGAAACCCAATTCATCCACTATAACTCCTTTGGTGTTATCAACCCAATTACATTTAAAGAGCAGAATATTGAAATCTATGTAGTCAAACTCCCAAATGTCTTCAATGACACCGTAATATGACATTTTAGCTTCACGTGGACTCTTATCCTTTGCACTTGCAAAGTACATAGTTGACGCTTGAAGAGTGACCCCACTATTTTGGACGACACTCTTATCATCTTGGCACTTTGTGTAATATGTGAATCCATTAATGTCAAACCCTTCATAAGACATAACATTCGGTTTTGGTTTAAAGGCGAGACATTTGATAGTTTCTGTAATATCATTTGGTGTTTGAGATATTTGATGTAAGACTTTATCTTCAAACCACTTAGTAAAAGTCTTATTATGCTCTCTAGCAAGCCACATTGAACTTGCTCGAGGATGTTGTCTCTTTATGAAATTGGTATGTTCCTCGATATAAACACTCACTTCGTCCATATTATGTAAAATATACAAGTGAGCTTGTTCCAACTGCTCACGGCTGATTACTTTCACCCGTGATCCCAAAATTCCTTTGCCCTCCTCAATATTCTTGTCATTATCAGGAGTGTCATTACCACTGAGAAAGTCATTGCAGAAATCCATAACCTCTCTCGCCACATAACCTTCAATAATACTCCCTTCAGGACGATAACGGTTTCGAACATCACCTTTAAAAACGCTCATGTATCGTTCAAAGGGATACATCCAATGCAAGAAAACCGGTCCCAAGATTTTCACTTCCCTAGTCAAGTGGACAACAAGATGTACCATGATATCAAAGAACGAAGGAGGGAAATACATCTCAAGCTGACATAGGGTAACAACCACTTCTCTTTGCAAATTATCGAGAGTATCAGGGTCAATAACTTTGCTGCATAGACTGTTGAAAAAGAAACAAAGTCTGGTAATTGCAAACCTTACATGCTTCAGCAATATAGATCGAATTGCCACGGGCAATATTTGTTGCATTAGAGTGTGACAATCATGAGATTTAAGACCTATCAACTTCAGATCTTTTATTGATACCAATCTACGGATGTTGGATGAGTAACCATGTGGCACCTTAACATTTACCAAGCATTCACAAAAAGTTTTCTTCTCCTTTCTAGACAACGTGTAACAAGCGGGAGGTAAGTATGTTCTTTTATTACCCATTTCACGTAATTCTGTTAATTCTGACCTTATTCCCATTTCACGTAGGTCCAGTCTGGATTTTATCCCATCTTTAGTCTTACCTGGTATATTTAATAGAGTACCAATGATGCTATCACAGACATTTTTCTCAATGTGCATTACATCGATACAATGCCTGACTGACAAAGAACTCCAATAAGGAAGATCCCAAAATATTGACTTCTTTTTGAATGAAGAATTGTCACTCCGTGTGGCCATACTACATTGTGATTTCTTACCAAATTCATTGACAATGTCTTTTACTCTTTCATAAACAACATCCCCTGGTATAGGTTTAGGTGCACTCCGTTCATCATTCCATCCATTGAATGCTTTGCGCTTCCTACGATACGGATGGAATTTTGAAAGAAACCTTCGATGACCAAGATATACAGTCTTGCCGCCATATTTTAGTCTTATTGAATCAGTGTTTTCTTCACATATAAGACACACTTTAGCTCCTTTGACACTATATCCAGACAAATTCCCATATGCCGGAAAGTCATTAATAGTGCAAAACAACATAGCATGCAAACGAAATGTCTCTCTTGCTGAAGCATCATAGGTCATCACACCTTCAGCCCAAAGTTTCTTTAAGTCATCAATCAAAGGTTCAAGATAAACATCGATATCATTTCCGGGTTGTTTAGGGCCCGATATCAACAATGACAACATAACGTACTTATTTTTCATACACAGCCAGGGAGGAAGATTGTATATAACAAGCATGACTGGCCAAGTGCTATGTTGGCTGCTCAATGTCCCGTACGGATTCATCCCGTCTGTACAAAGCCCAAGTCTTAGATTCCTGACTTCTTCACCAAATTCAGGGAACAATACATCAATCTTCTTCCACTGTGGGGAATCAGACGCATGTCGTAGGGTCCCATCATTATTTTTCTTAACATCTGCATGCCACCTCAAATTCTTCGCATCTTTCGGATTTGCAAACAAGCGTTGAAACCGTGATGTTATAGGTAGATACCACAACACCTTGGTAGGAGAACCAGTTTTGGACTCCCCCGAAGTCGTCAATTTATATCGTGACGCACCACATTTTGGACAATCTTTCAAATCTACATAGTCCTTTTGAAATAATACACAATCATTCGGGCATGCGTGTATCTTTTTGGCCTCCATTCCCATTGGGCACAACATTTTCTTTACCTGGTATGTTGAGATTGGCAGCTCGTTTCCTTCAGGAAGAATTTCTTTCAACAAAGTCAACAATTCAGTGAAGCTTTTGTCGCTCCATCTATTGTTAGCTTTCAACTTATACAATCTCAGCACAGCGCTAAGCTTCGTAAACTTAGCACAGCCTGTGTATAACGGTATCTCAGCATCATGCACAATGTTTGTAAAGATAGGAGGTGGATCGGTGTGCTCTACCCTACAACTATCCAGCATCGCATCAACAATGTCTGCTGGAACTGGTTCGTTCACATTTACGTCATCGGAGGCAATTTCTTCTTCCACCCAAGCACTGCTATTGACATCTACTGGATTCGATTTTGAAATCTCTCCATGCCAGTGCCATTCTATATAGCCTTGTACAATCCCGTTGCACATGACATGACTTTTGATCTCCTCACCAGTGTTGAGTTTCAAGTTGTTACCGCAATGCCTACATGGACAGTAGAACCTATCTGTAGGTTTTTTCCTATGTTCCTCGGCAAATCTAATAAACTGATCAAGACCAGATATAAACTCTGGGGTGCAACGATTACGAATGGACATCCATGATCTATCCATTCTATGATCAGAGAAAGCAAGTATATATTAGGAAAGCAAGTATATATTAGGAAACAAGTATATAAGCAAGTATGTCGTATTACAGTTCATCATTAAGAAAGATATAAGCAAGTATGTCGTATTAAAATAGACTAAACAATAAAAGAATTTTTTTTTAGGCAAGACAATATGAGAAAATAGTAGTGTAATCATGTAAATGGGAACATTCATGGGAACACACACTTCAGTTATAAGCATTCATGTAGCAACTTACAGTTCCATTCATGGGAACACACACTTTAGTTATAACAATAACTAAACAAAGGGGTTGGTGTACCCCTAAACATGCGCATAATTAAAAAAACTATTAATACAGACAAGTCTAGATAGATAGACAACTAAATACTACATCAACATGGTCCCGCATGCATCAATAACTTCTTTTTTATGATGAAGCTGTGTCACGAAGCTCTCCAATCCAATCACGCCTCAGATTCAGATTTCGATTCCTCATAGATGATATCCGACGCCGTGCGCTCATACCGCAGAAGATGATCGAGGGTGTCGCAGTTGTTGTTGGTTATCCAAACTTTGATGGAATTATCGCCAATTGGACGGAGAAAAAGCCTATTCCAACGGACCAGATACAGCTCTCCAATCCAATCACGCCAACCGGATTTTGATACAAGATTTCCCGCCAAATCATACTCAACCTCGATTACATGTGAATAATTTCCAAAAGTTAGGGTCACTTTACCAGGCATGTAGTGTCTTCCTTTTAGAAAACGCCAATGTTTGGGTATGACCAATTGGTTTAAGGAACGATCATCTAGGATGATGTCCAATTGTTCTTCAATAGGGAACGTTAACATTGACATAGAGGCCCAATTCATAGTCATTGTTATGGGAAGACAGAGACTGCACAATATTAGTATTAACAAAGTGTAAGTACATATAACGATGTTATATATTTTCAGAAAAAGTTGTATAACATCAGTTAACCTTTTAAACAAGTATATATTAGGAAACAAGTATATATTAGTCAATCTTGGACGGGTTTCTAGGCCAACAAACACATTTGATGTCAATCTTATATATAATAAATGTGTACCACCTATCCCATCCTTGAACACCTAATCTCACTTAGGATGTAAGTGTATAATGTGTATTTGGTTTTCAAGAAAATTTCGGCAGCATTTCCCCGTTGTTCTCTAAGTACATATGTACTTAGAGAACAAACGGGGAAATACTACCGAAATTTTCTCGAAAACCCAATACACATTATACACTTACATCCTAAGTGAGATTAAGTGTTCAAGAACAGTCCCAAACTGGGGACTATCCAAAATTTACTCCTACTGAGTAAATCTTGGACGGGTTTCTAGGCCAACAAATACATGTGTTGTCATTCTTATATAAACCCTATAATTCATGAAATCATTCTAATTCAATTTAATATGTTGGGATCACATAATTATATAATGACATCAGAATATATAGAAGAATCATAATTAACATGATTAACAACATGCTCATCAAACTAGGGTTTTCTTGAATATCATCTAATAAATCAAGAATTTCATAGTTTCAAACATGCAATAATTCACAATGCAATGTTATAAACTATAGGCAACATGGATAGATGAAATAAATAAACATCCAGCATCTATCACTTATTCAATCTTCAAGAAACCTTGACAAACATCCAACATCTATCACTTATATAATTTGCATGTATATACACCCTAAAGTGCCACAAATCATATAATAAAACTATCATGTTATGATATTAGGACCACTTAAAGCAGATTAGGCACATTAAGCAAGCAGAGTAGGGAGCCAATTTCGTGCAAGCAGATTAGGCAAGCAGATTAGGTCAGCACATAAAGAACCAATTTCGTGCCTGGGTAGGTCTGCAGGTACCTGGGCAAGAAGAGTAGGGTGAGGTCGAGCTGGTTGAGTACGTGGGTGGCGGCCGACGAGCTCCAGAACCAGCGGCAGTGACTCCGACGAGCAGGAGCGTCAGCCGCAGCAGGCAGGCAGGCGGCCAGGCGGCGGCAGGCAGGCAGCGGCCAGGTGGAGGAGAAGGAGAAGGGGGTACGGCGGCGCCGGTTCTCAGGCGTGGCAGGCAGGTGGGCACCAGGCGTTGCGGCGGCGTCGGTTGTCAGGCGTGGCGGCGGCGCAGGCGGTTGGAGCAGCAGGGCGGGCAGCAGGGGTGCCAGAGAAGAAACGCGTCAGAGAGGGGTGCCGGAGAGGGGACGCCGGAGATGGGGCACCGGAGAGAAGCACCGGAGAGAAGCGCCGGAGAAAAACTAGTACCAGCAGCAGAGAAATCGCCGGAGAAATCGCCGCAATAGGGAAATAGGGTAGCAATGAAACATAAGAAAGGGGAAGAGTCGGGCGATCGAAGGTTATGAAGTTCCCCAATAGCGTCGGTTGTTTACAACAACCGACGCCTAAACATCTTTACCGTCGGTCGTTCGCAACATCCGACGTCTATTTGGACGATATTTTCATGAAAATGTTTGGCGGGAACCACATTCAGCGTCGGTGATTAAAGGACGACCGACGCGGAAAAGGACACTTTTCGCGCAAATTTCCATCGCACATAAGCGTCGGTGTTTTAACTACAGACTCGACGCCGAAAGTGACATTATTTTTTTCGCTTGAAAATTGGATGACATTATGCGTCGGTTTTGTATAAACAACCGACGCTGTATACAAAGCGGTACCCGTGTTTGGCTGGTCTTAGAATATAGACGTCGGTTCTTCTAAATAACCGACGCCTTTAATATAAGGCGTCCGTGTTCCTTAATAACCGACGCCCAGAAAAGCGACACTGAATGCTATTTCTGTAGTAGTGCAGAACTGATGATACATATCGTCTTCCTTAATTGTTTGGAAAGTAGAAGGTAAGTCTAGTTACTTGGGCACGAATATCTTTTCCTCGTGTTCTTTCCATTGTTGTTCCCTCCCTATACACCTTCATCGCTCTTCCCTGCGTTCTAGCCTTAGTTGTCATTACAAATTTATACTTCAATGATGTGTATGTGCTTTAAGACGTATTAGAAAGGGGAACCCATCACCTTAAATATGAACGTCTCATCAAGATCAAAGATACAAGAGGATGGTGATCCCTTGCTTCTTGATAACAAAATCTACCCAACACATTTTAAGAGATCGAAAAGATTGTCTAAAGGGAAAGTTGTGTCGACTCAACTATATAACAACAAGCTGAGTTATGCATCGAACAGCTCATGTGCCATAACAACACATGAATCTATGACTAGAATTGTGTTTAGAGGTAACCTCAAAGTCCTTCACACCATTTGCCACTTGATTCATAGCAGGTTGTTCTTTCCCCTACTCTGGCACAACCATAAGTTTGTAGCCATCACCACCACATCTTGTTCTTATGGCACTCCAACCAGCACTTGGTCTCTGATTGGGCTAGGCATAAATTGATTCGAGACTTAAATGTATAGGACACTTGGACCTTCGTCCTCAATTCCACCAGTGAAATAGATTATACGTGATGATACTCAATGAGAAAGGTAATTGCCAAGTTCCCTCCACTAACTCGATCTGTAATGAACTAGTCTACCTCTGGCTTTTTCTGATCAAGACTAGATCATATTCAGACATCGTAAGAGTTTGATCAAGTATGTAATAAGAGAAACAAAAAAGTTGAACCCTACTACAAAATGTTTCCTGCTGTCTCAAGCACTACTAATGATAATTACATGTCGACCAAACTTTAAAGCTCCAACTTTATCATCTTGATCATAATACCCCTAGCAGTGGAATAAGAGCATCTCGATGTTTCTTGTGTGAGATCCCAAAAAATAATAAAAATTACATAAATGATGAAGTAGACTCCAATAGCTCCACAATTCAAGAGGTGGGGAATACCAACAATAGCCAAGATAAAGGAAATGGTTCCTTTTGATGGAGCTCATTGCTTATCACCTGTAGGTAGCAACAATAAAAAAAACACAAAATGTCATGTACAAATAGTACGCTTAATGTTGCATACGTTAATTTTGCATTTCTATTACAAATGATACTAACTTAGACAAATAAGTAGAACTAGAAAAAGATTTAGAGAAAGTTGATGGCTTTTTGCGCAAGGTGTCTCAACGAAGGGCTTTGTCAGTTTTGTTGCCATAAACTAAACAAAGGTGTCCTTTTGTTATGGCTGGGTAGACTTGTAAACAGATCGAATACAGAGCGAATACTACTATATCTGATATCCGAATTTAGAAAAAAAATCTGATCCGATATCCAATTCGATATCCAACAGATATCAATGGATAATATTTGAATCTGATCTGACAAATATTATTCGAATTCGAATAAATATCTGATTTGAACCAAAAAACATAAATGTATAGTTTTTAATACATTATATATAGAAAAAATTGATATCACTATGAATATATATGATAAAATTTCTATATTTTTATGTTTTTACATATAGATAATATATGTATGTATTTGTCATATTTGAATTTTTTCGGAGCGGATATAGACATATCTGAAATTTCCAGATATAAATTTTGATATCCTAAATCCAATTCAGATTTTGCAGATGCCGAATTTTTTTCAAAATTTCATACTCGAGTTTGAATCGAATTTGTGGATTTTGGATATCCATTTACATGTCTATGGTTGGGTCACTGCATAAAGGGTTGTCCATTTAAAATTGCAAATCAAATAGGGTTATGTTTCATGATCACAAACCTAATAAAAATTCTAGAGCTAATGATAAAGAGACTGAAATTCTTACAACATGGGTGTTGTTGATATATAAGTTTGATGGATGCATGCCTTTCTACATATAGGAAAAAATAGGCAGAAATAAAGATAAATGTAATTACTATATATTCTTGTCGTTGGATACCATAGAGAGTCATGATGTATTTGAGGAAGGATTCAAATGAGAAAGGTTGCCATATTTTAAAAAAACAATATCATTAAAGCATGTTGCACTGGTAAGGAAAGGATAGGAGCAGTTATATTAATTGATTTTATGTAACTACCATCTTACTCACATTCTACTGAAGGTAGGGACTTAAGGATACCTCACACATATTGTTACAACCTCAATTTTTGCATATGTTTTCATAATTGAATTGTAAAGATTATGTGAATATGGGCTTAATTGAAAAGGTTGTATGCTTTGCTTCAAAAGATGGATTTCTTTGCAAATCTCCCTTGTGATAGGAATTTTGTGATTACTATTATTAGATTAATCCAATAATGGATATAAAAGAGAAGAAAAGAAGAAAAGTCCAAATAATAGAAAAAGATACAAGATAATGAATATTAAGCAAAGTATTTATAAAAATACATGGAAATCTCTAGAAAGTGGCATTAATGGCCACAATGGAGTAAATTTCATATACGTATGATTTCTAATAGAAAGAGTAGTCAAAATAAAAGAAAAAGGAAAAGTAATTTATTTGAATAAAGGAATAAATAAGAAAAAGGATAAAAGATAAAGAAAGAGACTAAAGAAAGGACCCAATATGAGATTTCGAGCCATTAAGGTTCCTTGAAGTCCAAGGAAATCGAAGGTAATGATTTAATAGCAAAGGAAAGAGAAAATAGGCGAGAAATATACATAATTGAGTAATATCTTGCACCTAAAGAAAGGTACATTTTCTTTTAGATAATGATCCTAAGTTTGTCATAATGAAAGATTAAGTTATTATTAAGTTTCCCTCAAAATTTGGGATTAAATGGAGCCATTGTTTGTGAGTTATGATTTTTCCAAGTTATCCTAAATTGAAAAGGATTTTTCTTTAAAATAGAAATCTGGTTTTCCTTTTTTTGAACGCGAGCAGTGCGGATTATTGGATCCTGATCCAACGCAGGCCGTTCATCTTCTAGTTCTAGCCGAACCATGAGATAGGCCGCAGACATAGGGTCTTTCCACTCAATTTTTCTCATGATTTAGTCTATGTGCAGACGAATAAATTTGATGGTTGAGTTCGGGAGGGGATTCCATGCATCTTAGACCCCAATTATTTGTTCTTTAGATGTTTCAAGAGAAAATTCCCAATTGCTCTAAAAGGTAGGCGACAGAAGGGGTTGGGGAACCCTAGAATTGACACTCGATCCTATAAGTAGGACCCCCCTTGGCTTTGGAAGGCCTCCACGATCGCAACCGGCCGCTAGCCCTCTTCTCTCGTGTCCAGATCCTTGGTTTAGCTTTGCTCCAGTGAGCTTCAGGCTACGACGCCGCCACAGGTGGCTTTACTAGATCGGGAGAGGACGAATAGCAGCCATCGTCCGATCGGGTTCCACCATAAGCCACATGTAGGATCGACGGCTCTGGTGCTCTGTGCCTCAAGATAACTGTGGGAGGGCACGCACGTTGAGAACCGCTCGATCTTGTTCAGTCAACAATGACTCGCGATCGACGGCCGAGGTTTTTCCAAAAATCCCTAGTTAGTCGCTTCTCCAGTCAAAATATAAGAAAATCATGGAATCTTATTTAATTCGCTAAAAATATATTATTTGGCCGAACAATACAAATAAGTAATGCTTTTTTATTAGAAAAACGAAAGGAATGCAATAAAAATGTAATTGAAGCCTAATTCTTCTTACAATTCAAAAAGTATGTAAAGGTGTTATCTTTAAAGGTTTTATTAATGAAAAACCCTAATTTAAGATGATTAATGTATTGAGAGGGGTTATATGGATAATTAAAGTTGATATTAACCTGTTGTTTATAAAAATATGCATTAGATCTACTTATTTTGAGTCGGTACTACTGAAATCTTATTTCTATCTCAGTAGAAATAAATATAAAGAATAAATAAGTATAACTATTAGAATGGTGGAGTATTCAACCCAAAACTAATTGGCAATGAGTGAAGGGACCACACACTTTATAAGCTCCTGAACCTCCAAAGAGCTCAGTGGTATGAGACTATTCTAACATCCCCCCTCAAGTACCACCACTTTTGTGTGCTTGCACTTGTTCTTTTTTAAGTAGGGTGTGGTTCTGACACTTGTCTCGTGGGGTCCGCTCTGATACCATATTAGAATGTGTAGTATTCAACCCAAAACCAATTGGCAAATGGTGAAGTGACCACACATTTTATGAGCTCTAGGACCTCCCCAGAGCTCATCGGTATGGGACTATTCTAACAATGACTTACATTCTTGAAAATAAGGAGGATATGTTAATAAGAAAAGACTTGATGAGCTAATTTAAATATGATAATATTGTTTGAAAAAAGTGAGAATGTGTATTTGCATGAGGAGACTTAATGATCATTTTTTGAAGAAGTTGGTGTTTGAACTTTGAGTGAGAAAGAATGTGCGGTTACAAAATATTATATTTGTATTTACTATTTAGAATGTTTGTTTGCATAAACCAAGCACTATTTTTCTTATTATTTTATATGAACAAAACACCGTTGTATCATATTGTCAATGTTGTTATTTTTTTTTCTTGTGTACAATTTAATGAATTTTATGTATAATGCTACTATGAGTAATGCAAATTTATCCATGATGTGTGTGGTTCGGTATAAGTTAACCGAGATTTTCTAATAGTGTGGATATGGTTTCTCATATTAAAAATTATAATAAATATAATATATCTAGTATTTAATTTTTCTTGGTGGTGTGGTTATAGTTTTGGCACAGACCGCACCATATCTACACCACTGTCATTGCTACTTGACGTTATTTTTTTATTAAGAGAGAGATATAAAATCAACGTATACCTATTTAGTAACCAATGAAATAAATTTGCATGTAACACATTGTCTGATGTTTCTAAAAGAAATTACCTGCGCTTCAGGATTCCCCGACCTGACGTTCGTGCCGTCTTCGCCGGGTTTTTTTAATAATACGCGCTTACATTTGCAGACTTGTTTGTGTCTCTTCGGCGGCTTTTGAAAAGTATGCGGCTACAAAGCTACACCATCTCTGTATATCCTTCTAGCTTTTGCGTTTCAAGTCCTTTGAAGGTCTATATATAGAGTAAGCATCTCATCTTCGATCATCATCTCTAAGGGAGCAACTGCACGCTAGCCGCGTCTTGGGAGACTGACACGCCGTGCTATGTCTTCGAAGCTGATTTCCCTAGCTTTCCTTTTCTTTCTGGCTACACTAGGCCAGCTTCCAACCTTCACCCTCGCTATTTCCGGCTGCGGCGGTCTGTGCAACAATCTAAATGACTGTGACGGCCAGCTTATCTGCATAGGTGGGCGGTGCAGCGACGACCCCGAAGTCGGCACCCACATATGCCACTCTACTACTCCACCGAGCTCTCCCACACCACCTAGCGGAGGGTGCCGCTCATCCGGGACGTTGGCATGCCGAGGCGTGTCGTACCCGACCTACACCTGCTCGCCGCAGGTGACCTCCTCCACCCCGGCCCAGCTCACACTCAACAACTTCAGCGCTGGTGGTGACGGCGGTGGCGCCTCTTCTTGCGACGGGAAGTTCCACAGTAACTCTGAACCTATCGTAGCCCTGTCCACGGGATGGTTTGCCAACAGGTCTCGCTGCGGCAGGATGATCACCATCAAGGCTAGCAACGGCCGGAGCACGACGGCTAAGGTGGTTGATGAGTGCGACTCTAGGAATGGCTGCGACGCCGAGCACGCAGGACAGCCGCCGTGCAGGAACAACATCGTGGACGGATCGAGCGCCGTGTGGGATGCGCTGGGGCTCAACAAAGACCTTGGCGTCGTCCCCGTCACTTGGTCCATGGCTTAAACTTAAGCAAGCTTATGGCAATGGTTCTCCACTGCGATATTAAATAAACAAAGGAACCACGTATATACGCATCGCAGGCTACTGGTTCCCTCAGTACCACGTATCATTATTTGTGGATTGTGAAATAATAAAGTGTATACCCATACCGTAAATTGGCTTGCATCTTATGAAATATAATGATCCAGTACGCCAATTGCATTAAGTGATTCAATACGTAAGTCGTTTTCCACATGGCGAAGTGAAGACTTGACCAAACGATTGAGTGGAAGGAGCACCCCGTGGCTCCTTTACAAGGGTTGCCTAAATGTCATATACAGTTTATATTTCTGTTATGGCCCTTGCATGTTAGTTTTTGCTGACATTCAAGTGCTGACATCACGGGTCGGCACCGTATTATCAAATTAGTTGGACTTAAAATCATAATTTTAACCAACATTTTGCAATTGAGAAAATTCTGACTACTACTATACAAAATAATGGGTGATATATGAAAAACAAAATATTACAAAAGTATAGTCGCACAAGCTATTGTTGTTGTCATTAAGGGGATACCTCGCACGTGCCCACAATCATGTCTGAATTGGCTGCCCACGGGGTAGAAGGCTAAGCAACAATTTAGCATATATAGATTGATAGGATACATAAAGAAATTAAATGTAGACCTTAGAGGTGAGCTCGCATGCCCTCTAAGAATTAATTAAAATGCAAGATTATTTATAAGTTTTGGTATTATTTTAGGTGGCAGCCAGAGTCCACATCAAGGTCAGACCCAGAATATACAAGCTAAATCTCATATCACGATCAAATGCCTCTATATCTGATGTACCCTCTCGTTGATCTGATATAGTCCCAGAAAATTCTTGTCACTCGTTCACCCAAAACCACACTCTTAGAAATATTAATGAGGTGTGTGTATGACCGAAATTTAATGGAACAACGTGTCTAAGATAGCAGATTTCAACCTCGAGTAAGTTGCTAAAGGTAATTTAAAAATATGAAGCTACCGAAGCATATAACCCTTGTAGCATAGCAAACTCTGAATACAACACAAAGGTACCATAAATAAGAAAGCTGGAGCAGAACTGATGATCCATACCGTCTTCCTTAATTGTTTGGAAAGTAGAAGGTAAGTCTAGCTACTTGGGCACGAATATCTTTTCCTCGTGTTCTTTCCATTGTTGTTCCCTCCCTCTACACCTTCATCGCTCTTCCCTGCGTTCTAGCCTGAGTTGTCATTACAAATTTATACTTCAATGATGTGTATGTGCTTTAAGACGTATTAGAAAGGGGAACCCATCACCTTAAATATGAACGTCTCATCAAGATCAGAGATACAAGAGGATGGTGATCCCTTGCTTCTTGATAATAAAATCTACCAAACACATTTTAAGAGATCGAAAAGATTGTCTAAAGGGAAAGTTGTGTCGACTCAACTATATAACAACAAGCTGAGTTATGCGTCGAACAGATCATGCGCCATAACAACACATGAATCTATGACTAGAATTGTGTTTAGAGGTAACCTCAAAGTCCTTCACACCATTTTCCACTTGATTCATAGCAGGTTGTTCTTTCCCCTACTCTGGCACAACCATAAGTTTGTAGCCATCACCACCACATCTTGTTCTTATGGCACTCCAACCAGCACTTGGTCTCTGATTGGGGTAGGCATAAATTGATTCGAGACTTAAATGTATAGGACACTTGGACCTTCGTCCTCAATTCCACCAGTGAAACATATTATACGTGATGATACTCAATGAGAAAGGTAATTGCCAAGTTCCCTCCACTAACTCGATCTGTAATGAACTAGTCCACCTCTGGCTTTTTCTGATCAAGACTAGATCATATTCAGACATCGTAAGAGTTTGATCAAGTATGTAATAAGAGAAACAAAAAAGTTGAACCCTACTACAAAAGGTTTCCTGTTGTCTCAAGCACTACTAATGATAATTACATGTCGACCAAACTTTAAAGCTCCAACTTTATCATCTTGATCATAATACCCCTAGCAGTGGAATAAGAGCATCTCGATGTTTCTTAGGTGAGATCCCAAAAAAATAATAAAAATTACATAAATGATGAAGTAGACTCCAATAGCTCCACAATTCAAGAGGTGGGGAATACCAACAATAGCCAAGATAAAGGAAATGGTTCCTTTTGATGGAGTTAAATACTTATCACCTGTAGGTAGCAACAATAAAAAAAACACAAAATGTCATGTACAAATAGTACGCTTAATGTTGCATACGTTAATTTTGCATTTCTATTACAAATGATACTAACTTAGACAAATAAGTAGAACTAGAAAAAGATTTAGAGAAAGTTGATGGCTTTTTGCGCAAGGTGTCTCAACGAAGGGCTTTGTCGATTTTGTTGCCATAAACTAAAAAAAGGTGTCCTTTTGTTATGGCTGGGTAGACTTGTAAACAGATCGAATACAGAGTGAATACTACTATATCTGATATTCGAATTTAGAAAAAAATTTTGATCTGATATCTAATTCGATATCCGACAGATATCAATGGATAATATTTGAATCTGATCTGACAAATATTATTCGAATTCGAATAAATATCTGATTTGAACCAAAAAACATAAATGTATAGTTTTTAATACATTATATATAGAAAAAATTGATATCACTATGAATATATATGATAAAATTTCTATATTTTTATGTTTTTATATATAGATAATATATGTATGTATTTGTCAGATTTTGAATTTTTTCGGAGCGGATATAGACATATCTGAAATTTCCAGATATAAAATTTGATATCCTAAATCCAATTCAGATTTTGCAGATGCCGGATTTTTTTCAAAATTTTATACTCGAGTTTGAATCGAATTTGTGGATTCTGGATATCCATTTACATGTCTATGGTTGGGTCACTGCATAAAGGATTGTCCATTTAAAATTGCAAATCAAATAGTGTTATGTTTCATGATCACAAACCTAATAAAAATTCTAGAGCTAATGATAAAGAGACTAAAATTCTTACAACATGGGTGTGGTTGATATATAAGTTTGATGGATGCATGCCTTTCTACATATAGGAAAAAATAGGCAAAAATAAAGATAAATGTAATTACTATATATTCTTGTCGTTGGATACCATAGAGAGTCATGATGTATTTGAGGAAGGATTCAAATGAGAAAGGTTGCCATATTTTAAAAAAACAATATCATTAAAGCATGTTGCACTGGTAAGGAAAGGATAGGAGCAGTTATATTAACTGATTTTATGTAACTACCATCTTACTCACATTCTACTGAAGTTAGGGACTTAAGGATACATCACACATATTGTTACAACCTCAATTTTTGCATATGTTTTCATAATTGAATTGTAAAGATTATGTGAATATGGGCTTAATTGAAAAGGTTGTATGCTTTGCTTCAAAAGATGGATTTCTTTGCAAATCTCCCTTGTGATAGGAATTTTGTGATTCCTATTATTAGATTAATCCAATAATGGATATAAAAGAGAAGAAAAGAAGAAAAGTCCAAATAATAGAAAAAGATACAAGATAATGAATATTAAGCAAAGTATCTATAAAAATACATGGAAATCTCTAGAAAGTGGTATTAATGGCCACAATGGAGTAAATTTCATATACGTGTGATTTCTAATAGAAAGAGTAGTCAAAATAAAAGAAAAAGGAAAAGTAATTTATTTGAATAAAGGAATAAATAAGAAAAAGGATAAAAGATAAAGAAAGAGACTAAAGAAAGGACCCAATATGAGATTTCGGGCCATTAAGGTTCCTTGAAGTCCAAGGAAATCGAAGGTAATAATTTAATAGCAAAGGAAAGAGAAAATAGGCGAGAAATATACATAATTGAGTAATATCTTGCACCTAAAGGAAAAGGTATGTTTTCTTTTAGATAACGATCCTAAGTTTGTCATAATGAAAGATTAAGTTATTATTAAGTTTTCCTCAAAATTTGGGATTAAATGGAGCCATTGTTTGTGAGTTATGATTTTTCCAAGTTATCCTAAATTGAAAAGGATTTTCTTTAAAATAGAAATCTGGTTTTCCTTTTTTTGGACGCGAGCAGTGCGGATTATTGGATCCTGATCCAACGAAGGCCGTACATCTTCTAGTTCTAGCCGAACCATGAGATAGGCCGCAAACATAGGGTCTTTCCACTCAATTTTTCTCATGATTTAGTCTATGTGCAGACAAATAAATTTGATGGTTGAGTTCGGGAGGGGATTCCACGCATCTTAGACCCCAATTCTTTGTTCTTTAGATGTTTCTAGAGAAAATTCCCAATTGCCCTAAAAGGTAGGCGACGGAAGGGGTTGGGGAACCCTAGAATTGACCCTCGATCCTATAAGTAGGACCCCCCTTAGCTTTGGAAGGCCCCCACGATCGCAACCGGCCGCTAGCCCTCTTCTCTCGTGCCCAGATCCTTGGTTTGGCTTTGCTCCAGTGAGCTTCAGGCTACGGCGCCGCCGCGGGTGGCTTTACTAGATCGGGAGAGGACGAATAGCAGCCATCGTCCGATCGGGTTCCACCATAAGCCACATGTAGGATCGACGACTCTGGTGCTCTGTGCCTCAAGATAACTGTGGGAGGGCACGCACGTTGAGAACCGCTCGATCTTGTTCAGTCAACAATGACTCGCGATCGACGGCTGAGGTTTTTCCAAAAATCCCAAGTTAGTCGCTTCTCCAGTCAAAATACAAGAAAATCATGGAATCTTATTTAATTCGCTAAAAATATATTATTTGGCCGAACAATACAAATAAGTAATGCTTTTTTATTAGAAAAATGCAAGGAATGCAATAAAAATGTAATTGAAGCCTAATTCTTCTTACAATTCAAAAAGTATGTAAAGGTGTTATCTTTAAAGGTTTTATTAATGAAAAACCCTAATTTAAGATGATTAATGTATTGAGAGGGGTTATATGGATAATTAAAGTTGATATTAACCTGTTTTTTATAAAAATATGCATTAGATCTACTTATTTTGAGTCGGTACTACTGAAATCTTATTTCTATCTCAGTAGAAATAAATATAAAGAATAAATAAGTATAACTATTAGAATGTGTAGTATTCAACCCAAAACTAATTGGCAATGAGTGAAGGGACCACACACTTTATAAGCTCCAGAACCTCCACAGAGCTCAGTGGTATGAGATTATTCTAACATCCCCCCTCAAGTACCACCACTTTTGTGTGCTTGCACTTGTTCTTTTTTTAAGTAGGGTGTGGTTCTGACACTTGTCTCGTGGGGTCCGCTCTGATACCATATTAGAATGTGTAGTATTCAACCCAAAACCAATTGGCAAATGGTGAAGTGACCACACATTTTATGAGCTCTAGGACCTCCCCAGAGCTCATCGGTATGGGACTATTCTAACAATAACTTACATTCTTGAAAATAAGGAGGATATGTTAATAAGAAAAGACTTGATGAGCTAATTTAAATATGATAATATTGTTTGAAAAAAGTGAGAATGTGTATTTGCATGAGGAGACTTAATGATCATTTTTTGAAGAAGTTGGTGTTTGAACTTTGAGTGAGAAAGAATGTGCGGTTACAAAATATTATATTTGTATTTACTATTTAGAATGTTTGTTTACATAAACCAAGCACTATTTTTCTTATTATTTTATATGAACAAAACACCGTTGTATCATATTGTCAATGTTGTTATTTTTTTTTCTTGTGTACAATTTAATGAATTTTATGTATAATGCTACTATGAGTAATGCAAATTTATCCATGATGTGTGTGGTTCGGTATAAGTTAACCGAGATTTTCTGATAGTGTGGATATGGTTTCTCATATTAAAAATTATAATAAATATAATATATCTAGTATTTAATTTTTCTTGGTGGTGTGGTTATAGTTTTGGCACAGACCGCACCATATCTACACCACTGTCATTGCTACTTGACGTTATTTTTTTATTAAGAGAGAGATATAAAATCAACGTATACCTATTTAGTAACCAATGAAATAAATTTGCATGTAACACATTGTCTGATGTTTCTAAAAGAAATTACCTGCGCTTCAGGATTCCCCGACCTGACGTTCGTGCCGTCTTCGCCGGGTTTTTTTAATAATACGCGCTTACATTTGCAGACTTGTTTGTGTCTCTTCGGCGGCTTTTGAAAAGTATGCGGCTACAAAGCTACACCATCTCTGTATATCCTTCTAGCTTTTGCGTTTCAAGTCCTTTGAAGGTCTATATATAGAGTAAGCATCTCATCTTCGATCATCATCTCTAAGGGAGCAACTGCACGCTAGCCGCGTCTTGGGAGACTGACACGCCGTGCTATGTCTTCGAAACTGATTTCCCTAGCTTTCCTATTCTTTCTGGCTACACTAGGCCAGCTTCCAACCTTCACCCTCGCTATTTCCGGCTGCGGCGGTCTGTGCAACAATCTAAATGACTGTGACGGCCAGCTTATCTGCATAGGTGGGCGGTGCAGCGACGACCCCGAAGTCGGCACCCACATATGCCACTCTACTACTCCACCGAGCTCTCCCACACCACCTAGCGGAGGGTGCCGCTCATCCGGGACGTTGGCATGCCGAGGCGTGTCGTACCCGACCTACACCTGCTCGCCGCAGGTGACCTCCTCCACCCCGGCCCAGCTCACACTCAACAACTTCAGCGCTGGTGGTGACGGCGGTGGCGCCTCTTCTTGCGACGGGAAGTTCCACAGTAACTCTGAACCTATCGTAGCCCTGTCCACGGGATGGTTTGCCAACAGGTCTCGCTGCGGCAGGATGATCACCATCAAGGCTAGCAACGGCCGGAGCACGACGGCTAAGGTGGTTGATGAGTGCGACTCTAGGAATGGCTGCGACGCCGAGCACGCAGGACAGCCGCCGTGCAGGAACAACATCGTGGACGGATCGAGCGCCGTGTGGGATGCGCTGGGGCTCAACAAAGACCTTGGCGTCGTCCCCGTCACTTGGTCCATGGCTTAAACTTAAGCAAGCTTATGGCAATGGTTCTCCACTGCGATATTAAATAAACAAAGGAACCACGTATATACGCATCGCAGGCTACTGGTTCCCTCAGTACCACGTATCGTTATTTGTGGATTGTGAAATGATAAAATGTATACCCATACCGTAAATTGGCTTGCATCTTATGAAATATAATGATCCAGTACGCCAATTGCTTTAAGTGATTCAATACGTAAGTCGTTTTCCACATGGCGAAGTGAAGACTTGACCAAACGATTGAGTGGAAGGAGCACCCCGTGGCTCCTTTACAAGGGTTGCCTAAATGTCATATACAGTTTATATTTCTGTTATGGCCCTTGCATGTTAGTTTTTGCTGACATTCAAGTGCTGACATCACGGGTCGGCACCGTATTATCAAATTTGTTGGACTTAAAATCATAATTTTAACCAACATTTTGCAATTGAGAAAATTCTGACTACTACTATACAAAATAATGGGTGATATATGAAAAACAAAATATTACAAAAGTATAGTCGCACAAGCTATTGTTGTTGTCATTAAGGGGATACCTCGCACGTGCCCACAATCATGTCTGAATTGGCTGCCCACGGGGTAGAAGGCTAAGCAACAATTTAGCATATATAGATTGATAGGATACATAAAGAAATTAAATGTAGACCTTAGAGGTGAGCTCGCTTGCCCTCTAAGAATTAATTAAAATGCAAGATTATTTATAAGTTTTGGTATTATTTTAGGTGGCAGCCAGAGTCCACATCAAGGTCAGACCCAGAATATACAAGCTAAATCTCATATCACGATCAAATGCCTCTATATCTGATGTACCCTCTCGTTGATCTGATATAGTCCCAGAAAATTCTTGTCACTCGTTCACCCAAAACCACACTCTTAGAAATATTAATGAGGTGTGTGTATGACCGAGATTTAATGGAACAACGTGTCTAAGATAGCATATTTCAACCTCGAGTAAGTTGCTAAAGGTAATTTAAAAATATGAAGCTACCGAAGCATATAACCCTTGTAGCATAGCAAACTCTGAATACAACACAAAGGTACCATAAATAAGAAAGCTGGAGCAGAACTGATGATCCATACCGTCTTCCTTAATTGTTTGGAAAGTAGAAGGTAAGTCTAGCTACTTGGGCACGAATATCTTTTCCTCGTGTTCTTTCCATTGTTGTTCCCTCCCTCTACACCTTCATCGCTCTTCCCTGCGTTCTAGCCTGAGTTGTCATTACAAATTTATACTTCAATGATGTGTATGTGCTTTAAGACGTATTAGAAAGGGGAACCCATCACCTTAAATATGAACGTCTCATCAAGATTAGAGATATAAGAGGATGGTGATCCCTTGCTTCTTGATAATAAAATCTACCCAACACATTTTAAGAGATCGAAAAGATTGTCTAAAGGGAAAGTTGTGTCGACTCAACTATATAACAACAAGCTGAGTTATGCGTCGAACAGATCATGCGCCATAACAACACATGAATCTATGACTAGAATTGTGTTTAGAGGTAACCTCAAAGTCCTTCACACCATTTTCCACTTGATTCATAGCAGGTTGTTCTTTCCCCTACTCTGGCACAACCATAAGTTTGTAGCCATCACCACCACATCTTGTTCTTATGTCACTCCAACCAGCACTTGGTCTCTGATTGGGGTAGGCATAAATTGATTCGAGACTTAAATGTATAGGACACTTGGACCTTCGTCCTCAATTCCACCAGTGAAACAGATTATACGTGATGATACTCAATGAGAAAGGTAATTGCCAAGTTCCCTCCACTAACTCGATCTGTAATGAACTAGTCCACCTCTGGCTTTTTCTAATCAAGACTAGATCATATTCAGACATCGTAAGAGTTTGATCAAGTATTTAATAAGAGAAACAAAAAAGTTGAACCCTACTACAAAAGGTTTCCTGTTGTCTCAAGCACTACTAATGATAATTACATGTCGACCAAACTTTAAAGCTCCAACTTTATCATCTTGATCATAATACCCCTAGCAGTGGAATAAGAGTATCTCGATGTTTCTTATGTGAGATCCCAAAAAAATAATAAAAATTACATAAATGATGAAGTAGACTCCAATAGCTCCACAATTCAAGAGGTGGGGAATACCAACAATAGCCAAGATAAAGGAAATGGTTCCTTTTGATGGAGTTAAATACTTATCACCTGTAGGTAGCAACAATAAAAAAAACACAAAATGTCATGTACAAATAGTACGCTTAATGTTGCATACGTTAATTTTGCATTTCTATTACAAATGATACTAACTTAGACAAATAAGTAGAACTAGAAAAAGATTTAGAGAAAGTTGATGGCTTTTTGCGCAAGGTGTCTCAACGAAGGGCTTTGTCGATTTTGTTGCCATAAACTAAACAAAGGTGTCCTTTTGTTATGGCTGGGTAGACTTGTAAACAGATCGAATACAGAGCGAATACTACTATATCTGATATCCGAATTTAGAAAAAAAAATCTGATCCGATATCCAATTCGATATCCGACAGATATCAATGGATAATATTTGAATCTGATCTGACAAATATTATTCGAATTCGAATAAATATCTGATTGGAACCAAAAAAACATAAATGTATAGTTTTTAATACATTATATATAGAAAAAATTGATATCACTATGAATATATATGATAAAATTTCTATATTTTTATGTTTTTATATATAGATAATATATGTATGTATTTGTCAGATTTTGAATTTTTTCGGAGTGGATATAGACATATCTGAAATTTCCAGATATAAAATTTGATATCCTAAATCCAATTCAGATTTTGCAGATGCCGGATTTTTTTCAAAATTTTATACTCGAGTTTGAATCGAATTTGTGGATTCTGGATATCCATTTACATGTCTATGGTTAGGTCACTGCATAAAGGATTGTCCATTTAAAATTGCAAATCAAATAGGGTTATGTTTCATGATCACAAACCTAATAAAAATTCAAGAGCTAATGATAAAGAGACTGAAATTCTTACAACATGGGTGTGGTTGATATATAAGTTTGATGGATGCATACCTTTCTACATATAGGAAAAAATAGGCAAAAATAAAGATAAATGTAATTACTATATATTCTTGTCGTTGGATACCATAGAGAGTCATGATGTATTTGAGGAAGGATTCAAATGAGAAAGGTTGCCATATTTTAAAAAAACAATATCATTAAAGCATGTTGCACTGGTAAGGAAAGGATAGGAGCAGTTATATTAACTGATTTTATGTAACTACCATCTTACTCAAATTCTACTGAAGTTAGGGACTTAAGGATACCTCACACATATTGTTACAACCTCAATTTTTGCATATGTTTTCATAATTGAATTGTAAAGATTATGTGAATATGGGCTTAATTGAAAAGGTTGTATGCTTTGTTTCAAAAGATGGATTTCTTTGCAAATCTCCCTTGTGATAGGAATTTTGTGATTCCTATTATTAGATTAATCCAATAATGGATATAAAAGAGAAGAAAAGAAGAAAAGTCCAAATAATAGAAAAAGATACAAGATAATGAATATTAAGCAAAGTATTTATAAAAATACATGGAAATCTCTAGAAAGTGGCATTAATGGCCACAATGGAGTAAATTTCATATACGTATGATTTCTAATAGAAAGAGTAGTCAAAATAAAAGAAAAAGGAAAAGTAATTTATTTGAATAAAGGAATAAATAAGAAAAAGGATAAAAGATAAAGAAAGAGACTAAAGAAAGGACCCAATATGAGATTTCGAGCCATTAAGGTTCCTTGAAGTCCAAGGAAATCGAAGGTAATAATTTAATAGCAAAGGAAAGAGAAAATAGGCGAGAAATATACATAATTGAGTAATATCTTGCACCTAAAGGAAAAGGTATGTTTTCTTTTAGATAACGATCCTAAGTTTGTCATAATGAAAGATAAAGTTATTATTAAGTTTTCCTCAAAATTTGGGATTAAATGGAGCCATTGTTTGTGAGTTATGATTTTTCCAAGTTATCCTAAATTGAAAAGGATTTTTCTTTAAAATAGAAATCTGGTTTTCCTTTTTTTAGACGCGAGCAGTGCGGATTATTGGATCCTGATCCAACAAAGGCCGTTCATCTTCTAGTTCTAGCCGAACCATGAGATAGGCCGCAGACATAGGGTCTTTCCACTCAATTTTTCTCATGATTTAGTCTATGTGCAGACAAATAAATTTGATGGTTGAGTTCGGGAGGGGATTCCACGCATCTTAGACCCCAATTCTTTGTTCTTTAGATGTTTCTAGAGAAAATTCCCAATTGCCCTAAAAGGTAGGCGACGGAAGGGGTTGGGGAACCCTAGAATTGACCCTCGATCCTATAAGTAGGACCCCCCTTGGCTTTGGAAGGCCCCCACGATCGCAACCGGCCGCTAGCCCTCTTCTCTCGTGCCCAGAACCTTGGTTTGGCTTTCCTCCAGTGAGCTTCTGGCTACGGCGCCGCCGCGGGTGGCTTTACTAGATCGGGAGAGGACGAATAGCAGCCATCGTCCGATCGGGTTCCACCATAAGCCACATGTAGGATCGACGGCTCTGGTGCTCTGTGCCTCAAGATACTGTGGGAGGGCACGCACGTTGAGAACCGCTCGATCTTGTTCAGTCAACAATGACTCGCGATCGACGGCTGAGGTTTTTCCAAAAATCCCAAGTTAGTCGCTTCTCCAGTCAAAATACAAGAAAATCATGGAATCTTATCTAATTCGCTAAAAATGTATTATTTGGCCGAACAATACAAATAAGTAATGCTTTTTTATTAGAAAAATGCAAGGAATGCAATAAAAATGTAATTGAAGCCTAATTCTTCTTACAATTCAAAAAGTATGTAAAGGTGTTATCTTTAAAGGTTTTATTAATGAAAAACCCTAATTTAAGATGATTAATGTATTGAGAGGGGTTATATGGATAATTAAAGTTGATATTAACCTGTTTTTTATAAAAATATGCATTAGATCTACTTATTTTGAGTCGGTACTATTGAAATCTTATTTCTATCTCAGTAGAAATAAATATAAAGAATAAATAAGTATAACTATTAGAATGTGTAGTATTCAACCCAAAACTAATTGGCAATGAGTGAAGGGACCACACACTTTATAAGCTCCAGAACCTCCACAGAGCTCAGTGGTATGAGACTATTCTAACATCCCCCCTCAAGTACCACCACTTTTGTGTGCTTGCACTTGTTCTTTTTTTAAGTAGGGTGTGGTTCTGACACTTGTCTCGTGGGGTCCACTATGATACCATATTAGAATGTGTAGTATTTAACCCAAAACCAATTGGCAAATGGTGAAGTGACCACACATTTTATGAGCTCTAGGACCTCCCCAGAGCTCATCGGTATGGGACTATTCTAACAATAACTTACATTCTTGAAAATAAGGAGGATATGTTAATAAGAAAAGACTTGATGAGCTAATTTAAATATGATAATATTGTTTGAAAAAAGTGAGAATGTGTATTTGCATGAGGAGACTTAATGTATTTACTATTTAGAATGTTTGTTTACATAAACCAAGCACTATTTTTCTTATTATTTTATATGAACAAAACACCGTTGTATCATATTGTCAATGTTGTTATTTTTTTTTCTTGTGTACAATTTAATGAATTTTATGTATAATGCTACTATGAGTAATGCAAATTTATCCATGATGTGTGTGGTTCGGTATAAGTTAACCGAGATTTTCTGATAGTGTAGATATGGTTTCTCATATTAAAAATTATAATAAATATAATATATCTAGTATTTAATTTTTCTTGGTGGTGTGGTTATAGTTTTGGCACAGACCGCACCATATCTACACCACTGTCATTGCTACTTGACGTTATTTTTTTATTAAGAGAGAGATATAAAATCAACGTATACCTATTTAGTAACCAATGAAATAAATTTACATGTAACACATTGTCTAATGTTTCTAAAAGAAATTACCTGCGCTTCAGGATTCCCCGACCTGACGTTCGTGCCGTCTTCGCCGGGTTTTTTTAATAATACACGCTTACATTTGCAGACTTGTTTGTGTCTCTTCGACGGCTTTTGAAAATTATGCGGCTACAAAGCTACACCAAAGTTGAATTTTCTGCACATCTCTGTATATCCTTCTAGCTTTTGCGTTTCAAGTCCTTTGAAGGTCTATATATAGAGTAAGCATCTCATCTTCGATCATCATCTCTAAGGGAGCAATTCTGCATGCTAGCCGCGTCTTGGGAGACTGACACGCCGTGCTATGTCTTCGAAGCTGATTTCCCTCGCTTTCCTATTCTTTCTGGCTACACTAGGCCAGCTTCCAACCTTCACCCTCGCTATTTCCGGCTGCGGCGGTCTGTGCAACAATCTAAACGACTGTGACGGCCAGCTTATCTGCATAGGTGGGCGGTGCAGCGACGACCCCGAAGTCAGCACCCACATATGCCACTCTACTACTCCACCGAGCTCTCCCACACCACCTAGCGGAGGGTGCCGCTCATCCGGGACGTTGACATGCCGAGGCGTGTCGTACCCGACCTACACCTGCTCGCCGCAGGTGACCTCCTCTACCCCGGCCCAGCTCACACTCAACAACTTCAGCGCTGGTGGTGACGGCGGTGGCGCCTCTTCTTGCGACGGGAAATTCGACAGTAACTCTGAACCAATCGTAGCCCTGTCCACGGGATGGTTTGCCAACAGGTCTCGCTGCGGCAGGATGATCACCATCAAGGCTAGCAACGGCCGGAGCACGACGGCTAAGGTGGTTGATGAGTGCGACTCTAGGAATGGCTGTGACGCCGAGCACGCAGGACAGCCGCCGTGCAGGAACAACATCGTGGACGGATCGAGCGCCGTGTGGGATGCGCTGGGGCTCAACAAAGACCTTGGCGTCGTCCCCGTCACTTGGTCCATGGCTTAAACTTAAGCAAGCTTATGGCAATGGTTCTCCACTGCGATATTAAATAAACAAAGGAACCACGTATATACGCATCGCAGGCTACTGGCTCCCTCAGTACCACGTATCGTTATTTGTGGATTGTGAAATGATAAAATGTATACCCATACCGTAAATTGGCTTGCATCTTATGAAATATAATGATCCAGTACGCCAATTGCTTTAAGTGATTCAATACGTAAGTCGTTTTCCACATGGCGAAGTGAAGACTTGACCAAACGATTGAGTGGAAGGAGCACCCCGTGGCTCCTTTACAAGGGTTGCCTTAATGTCATATACAGTTTATATTTCTGTTATGGCCCTTGCATGTTAGTTTTTGCTGACATTCAAGTGCTGACATCACGGGGTCAGCACCGTATTATCAAATTAGTTGGACTTAAAATCATAATTTTAACCAACATTTTGCAATTGAGAAAATTCTGACTACTACTATACAAAATAATGGGTGATATATGAAAAACAAAATATTACAAAAGTATAGTCGCACAAGCTATTGTTGTTGTCATTAAGGGGATACCTCGTACGTGCCCACAATCATGTCTGAATTGGCTGCCCACGGGGTAGAAGGCTAAGCAACAATTTAGCATATATAGATTGATAGGATACATAAAGAAATTAAATGTAGACCTTAGAGGTGAGCTCGCATGCCCTCTAAGAATTAATTAAAATGCAAGATTATTTATAAGTTTTGGTATTATTTTAGGTGGCAGCCAGAGTCCACATCAAGGTCAGACCCAGAATATACAAGCTAAATCTCATATCACGATCAAATGCCTCTAGATCTGATGTACCCTCTCGTTGATCTGACATAGTCCCAAAAAATTCTTGTCACTCGTTCACCCAAAACCGTACTCTTAGAAATATTAATGAGGTGTGTCTATGACCGAGATTTAATGGAACAACGTGTCTAAGATAGCAGATTTGAACCTCGAGTAAATTGCTAAAGGTAATTTAAAAATATGAAGCTACCAAAGCATATAACCCTTGTAGCATAGAAAACTCTGAATACAACACAAAGGTACCATAAATAAGAAAGCTAGAGCAGAACTGCTGATCCATACCGTCTTCCTTAGAATTTTGGAAAGTAGCAGGTAAGTCTAGCTACTTGGGCACGAATATCTTTTCCTTGTGTTCTTTCCATTGTTGTTCCCTCCCTCTACACCTTCATCGCTCTTCCCTGCGTTCTAGCCTGAGTTGTCATTACAAATTTATACTTCAATGATGTGTATGTGATGTAAGACGTATTAGAAAGGGGAACCCATCACCTTAAATATGAACGTCTCATCAAGATCAAAGATACTAGAGGATGGTGATCCCTTGCTTCTTGATAACAAAATCTACCCATCACATTTTAAGAGATCGAAAAGATTGTCTAAAGGGAAAGTTGTGTCGACTCAACTATATAACAACATGTTGAATTATGCGTCGAACAGCTCATGCGCCATAACAACACTTGAATCTATGACTAGAACCGTGTTTAGAGGTAACCTCAAAGTCCTTCACACCATTTGCCACTTGATTCATAGCAGGTTGTTCTTTCCCCTACTCTGGCACAACCATAAGTTTGTAGCCATCACCATCACATCTTGTTCTTATGGCACTCCAACCAGCACTTGGTCTCTGATTGGGGTAGGGATAAATTGATTCGAGACTTAAATGTATAGGACACTTGGACCTTCGTCCTCAATTCCACCAGTGAAATAGATTATACGTGATTATACTCAATGAGAAAGGTAATTGCCAAGTTCCCTCCACTAACTCAATCTGTAATGAACTAGTCCACCTCTGGCTTTTTCTGATCAAGACTAGATCATATTCAGACATCGTAAGAGTTTGATCAAGTATGTAATAAGAGAAAAAAAAGTTGAACCCTACTACAAAAGGTTTCCTTCTGTCTCAAGCACTACTAATGATAATTACATGTCGACTGAACTTTAAAGCTCCAGCTTTATCATCTTGATCATAATACCCCTGGCAGTGGAATAAGAGCATCTCGATGTTGCTTATGTGAGATCCCAAAAAAACAATAAAAATTACATAAATGATGAAGTAGACTCCAATAGCTCCACAATTCAAGAGGTGGGGAATACCAACAATTGCCAAGATAAAGGAAATGGTTCCTTTTGATGTTGCTCATTGCTTATCACGTGTAGGTAACAACAATTAAAAAAAAACACAAAATGTCATGTACAAATAGTTCGTTTAATGTTACATACGTTAATTTTGCATTTCTATTACAAATGATACTAACTTAGACAAATAGGTAGAACTAGAAACAGATTTAGAAAAAGTTGATGGCTTTTTGCGCAAGGTGTCTCAAAGAAGGGCTTTGTTGCTTTTGTTGCCATAATCTAAACAAAGGTGTCCTTTTGTTATGGTTGGGTAGACTTGTAAACAGATCGAATACAGAGCGAATACTACTATATCCGATATCCAAATTTGAAAAAAAAATCTGATCCGATATCCAATTCGATATCCGACGGATATCAATGGATAATATTTTAATCCGATCTGACAAATAATATTCGAATTCAGATAAATATCTGATCTGAACCAAAAAACATAAATGTATTGTTATTAATACAATATATATAGAAAAAATTGATATCACTATAAATATATATGATAAAATATCTATATTTTATGTTTTATATATAGATAATATATGTATGTATTTTTCAGATTTTGAATATTTTTGGAGCGGATATAGACATCTGAAATAATATCTGAAATTTCCAGATATAAATTTTGATATCCTAAATCCAATTTCGATTTTGGAGATGCCGGATTTTTTTTCAAAATTTCATACTCGAGTCTGAATCGAATTTGTGGATTCTAGATATCCATTTACAAGTCTATGGTTGGGTCACTTCACAAAGGATTGTCCATTTAAAATTGCAAATCAAATAGGGTTACGTTTCATGATCACAAACCTAATAAAAATTCTAGAGCTCATGATAAAGAAACTGAAATTCTTACAACATGGGTGTGGTTGATATATATATGTTTGATGGATGCATGCCTTTTTACATATAGGAAAAAATAGGAAAAAATAGAGATAAATGTAATTACTATATATTCTTGTCGTTGGATACCATAGAGAGTCATGATGTAGTTGAGGAAGGATTCAAATGAGAAAGGTTGCCATATTTTAAAAAAAACAATATCGTTAAAGCATGTTGCACTGGTAAGGAAAGGATAGGAGCAGTTATATTAATTGATTTTATGTAACTACCATCTTACTCACATTCTACTGAAGGTAGGGACTTAAGGATACCTCACACATAATGTTACAACCTCAATTTTTGCATATGTTTTCATAATTGAATTGTAAAGATTATGTGAATATGGACTTAATTGAAAAGGTTGTATGCCTTGCTTTAAAAGATGGATTTCTTTGCAAATCTCCCTTGTGATAGGAATTTCGTGATTCCTATTATTAGATTAATCCAATAATGGATATAAAAGAGAAGAAAAGAAGAAAAGTCCAAATAATATAAAAAGATACAAGATAATGAATATTAAGCAAAGTATTTATAAAAAATACATGGAAATCTCTAGAAAGTTGCATTAATGGCCACAATGGAGTAAATTTCATATACCTATGATTTCTAATAGAAAGAGTAGTCAAAATAAAAGAAAAGGAAAAGTAATTTATTTGAATAAAGGAATAAATAAGAAAATGGATAAAAGATAAAGAAAGAGGCTAAAGAAAGGACCCAATATGAGACTTCGAGCCATTAAGGTTCCTTGAAGTCCAAGGAAATCAAAGATAATAATTTAATAGCAAAGGAAAGAGAAAATAGGTGAGAAATATACATAATTGAGTAATATCTTGTACCTAAATAAAAGGTGCATTTTATTTTAGATAACGATCTCAAGTTTGTCATAATGAAAGATGAAGTTATTATTAAGTTTCCCTCAAAATTTGGGATTAAATGGAGCTATGGTTTGTGAGTTATGATTTTTCCAAGTTATCCTGAATTAAAAAGGATTTTTCTTTAAAATAGAAATCTGGTTTTCCTTTATTTGGACGCGAGCAGTGTGGATCATTGGATCCTGATCCAACGCAGGCCGTGCATCTTCTAGTTCTAGCCGAACCATGAGATAGGCCGCAGACAGAGGGTCTTTCCACCCAATTTTTCTCATGATTTAGTCTATGTGCAGACAAATAAATTTGATGGTTGAGTTCGGGAGGGGATTCCACGCATCTTAGACCCCAATTCTCCGTTCTTTAGATGTTTCTAGAGAAAATTCCCAATTGCCCTAAAAGGTAGGCGACGGAAGGGGTTGGGGAACCCTAGAATTGACCCTCGATCCTATAAGTAGGACCCCCCTTGGCTTTGGAAGGCCCCCACGATCGCAACCGGCCGCTAGCCCTCTTCTCTCGTGCCCAGATCCTTGGTTTGGCTTTTCTCTGGTGAGCCTCAGGCTATGGCGCTGCCGCGGGTGGCTTTACTAGATCGGGAGAGGACGAATAGTAGCCACCGTCCGATCGGGTTCCACCATAAACCACGTGTAGGATCGACGGCTCTGGTGCTCTGCGCCTCAAGATAACTGTGGGAGGCACACATGCTGAGAACCGCTCGATCTTGCACAGTCAACAATGACTCGTGATCAACGGCCGAGGTTTTTCCAAAAATCCCAAGTTAGTCGCCTCTCCAGTCAAAATACAAGAAAATCATGAAATCTTGTTTAATTCGCTAAAAATATATGATTTGTCCGAACAACATAAATAAGTAGTGCTTTTTTATTAGAAAATTGCAAGGAATGCAATAAAAATGTAATTGAAGCCTAATTCTTCTTACATTTCAAAAAGTATGTAAATGTGCTATCTTTAAAAGTTTTATTAATAAAAAACCCTAATTTAAGATGATTAATGTATTGAGAGGGGTTATATGGATGATTAAAGTTGATATTAACATGTTGTTTATAAAAATATGCATTAGATCTAAAAGGATGAACTTTATGCGTAATTTGATTAATTTAGGGTTCCATGTACATAAATGAGATTTAATGGGCCTTGAAACCCTAATGTTAGTAATTATGATTCTTAATGGCTTTAATTGTTCAAATTCATGTATAAAGCTGAGATATGATGGTTCTAAGCTATTTTGAGTATGAAAGTTTCTAATTGTGGATAAATTCCTTTAATTTGGTAATTAGGGTTTTCTAGTTGAATAATGTAATATTAGTGACAAATGGAGTTCATATGTGAATTAGACCATAATGAAATATGAGTTGTCAATTCGAAAGAAACTAAAGGTGATAATGGAGTCTAATGATCTTGAAATAACTTAAAAGGATAAAGATGGTGATTTTAGTATAAAAGAGAGATAATAGACTTTAATTGGGCTTATGACGTTGAAATTAGGGTTTGAGAACTAAGAGACCATTAAACGTGATAAAAGTATTATGGAGGCTAAAACATTAATAAAACCCTAAATTGGCCTAGAAAGCCTAAGGTGGAATCCAACTCTATCTTGAGAATGTTTTGGATAAACTATAACACTTGGATGTATTGCATTAATTTCAGGATATTGTTGATTTCTTGTTTGATTGTTCTTTATCATTATTGCTTGGATGTCAAGTTGCTCTGGATCAGGTATGTGGTTAATTATGGTTAATCGCATTAGTTTCCCAAAGGTTTTCTGGATGATTAATCACACTGAATGCAACCTATCAGTTTGGATGTTCATACTTGCAAATCATAGAGTCACTATGATTATCACAATTATAATATAAGTGTGTATTCTCGCACGTACATGCCACCCTGATGGATGATGTAAAAAGGTCAAGCCCAGGAGGGAAGACCCATGGGTACCATGAGTGGCGGCCCCAGACACCAAGCTCAGGATTGAGAAGGTGGTCTTTGTTGCATGACTAATGGGCACCATGAGAGGTGACCCCAGGCACCAAGCTCAGGATTGAGAAGGTGGCCTTAAGTCAATGGCAAAAGAGAAACCCTAAGGAGGGTATTCCAAGGTTAGAGCAAAAGTGGTGGAGAATGTCACATTGAAAGCGTAAATTGGCTTGTTAATTAACTTGATTGTGATATTTAGATTGTTAGCCATATTTGTGAAATTTTGGTTGTCCCCACATACTGGCATATTCATTTTTGCTGACTGACATTTTGTTTTTCGGTGTTTTAGGTACAACCCTGAAAAGAACAAACAGTAAAGTGACACATTGTCTAAATAAGAAATAAAGTGCGAGGAGGATTAGATAGAATAGATTCAAGTTTGTGAATAGAAGTAGATATCCAAAGTTTTTAAAAGGTATGCAAAGTTTTATTTTATACCAACTTTCAGTATAGTTTGGTAGAATTTTATAATTATTACTGATTATTTGTCAAACCTTTGATCCTGTTAATTGGGATAACGATTTTGACCTCTTGGTCTCCCTTAATTGGGGGTTACTGGGAGGCGGGTTCATTACATTTGGTATCAGAGGAATGGTTCCTCATTTAATCCTTAATAATTGTTAAATTTTACAAACTTCATAGAACCGAATGAAGTTATTAGAGGATTTTTTGAAAGACAAAGGTGTCTAGAAAAGGATCACATTTGGGGGCTGGCAATATTTTCCTCCACACCGCTAGTCAGAATACGAGGACTCCTGGATCTGTGTGACTGCCTGGCCAATGTCTTAGGAACTGACTCGAAATAAGATACCTTTAGGAATCTCTCATCTATTTTCATCCCTTCTCAACGCTAATTCTATTACGATTATAAGGTTTAGGGTTTTCTCTCTCTTCCTCACGCTCTTGAGGATAGGGTATGCATGATAAGGTTAAGGAATCCTCCACCAAAATTAATAAAAAGCATGTAAATAAGATGTCATGGACAAAAGCTTAATAGTTTAAGCATAAACTAAAGAATAGCTACATGCTTAGGTCGTATGACATGTGTTGTCATGAGAAACCTGAGGTTAGACCCTCTGGTCAGGAGGACGAGTAGAGAGTTGGTTTTGGAGGAAAAGATCTCCATTAAAGGCAGAGACCTGGTACATCCTCAGAGGATGATGCTAACCCTAACCCTAAGTGGTGGTTAGAGAGGGATGACACGATGAGTTAGATGTCATGGTAGACCATGTGTGTGGATGGACATGCTTTTAGTTTGGATACCCGTGATGATATGAGCCATGTGAGGTTGGTTGACCTAGTACCTTTGGTGACCCAACCCTGGGAAGGGTTGTGCATATTAGGGTGAAGGATAACTCCTTCATTGATGAGGTTAGTGATGACCATATAGAAACCCTATGAGCTTATATGAGCATGGAAAAGTTGCACCCAAAAGTACGTCAGTAGGGCTGACAGTAGGCTAAAACCCTGGCCAAGAGAGTATGTTGGATATCTTATGAGATAAGCATGAAGAGGTTTAGATAATCTTGGGCGAACATAGGTTTTTCCCATGTAGGTGTACACTTCTGAGCTTGATCCACCTTAGAGAGAGGATCTCCAGTAGTAAGGTTGTTGTAGGGTTAAGCTCTAGAGAGATAGAGTAGGGCCCAAGCTAGAAGGTTGGAAGTTTAGACTCCGGGCTAGGAGAAACCCTGAAAAGTTGAGGATGATGTGACCTAAGAGGATGGTTGTGGTTGCCTCATGCACGATCCCTGGAGGCTGATGGTATCTTGGTTGCCTTTAGAGGAACCAAACCCTAGAGAGAGGATGAGTCTACTAGTACCTATGTGCCTATGGTATAGGTGTTTACCTTTTAGGAATAGGAGGAAGAGTTCCTTAGACCATGAAGAGGTTTAGTAAAAAGTTGTGAGGCATTATACCTAGTTGGTTGTCCTTGAGGAGGACTCCACTCTGAGGTGTTATTCAAGTGGAATGATAATAGGAAGTGCATGTCATACCTTGTACACGCTTGGTACGTGGTTATAAGGTTGAGCATGTAGTTGGACATCAGAAAGGTGAACCTAGGGTTCCTAGACCTAAGAGGGGAAGTAGTAGTGCTTGGTGTACCTGATGCTCATGACGAGATTTGAGTTTCCATAGATATGAGCATGGCACTACTCATGTTTAGAGGAATGGGAACCCCTGAGATTAAGGTGTATGTATGATGAACCCCTTGCATATAAGTTGGTGACATGGGAAGGTATGATCTTGGTCTAATATTGAGGATTGAGAACAAGTATGACCTACCATGGAGACCTAGTATGGTTTAGAAGGTAGTATGTTTGTTACCTATGTGCCTTAGTAGCTTTCTAGGGCTAAGCATGCTCATGCAAACCCTATATGTAAACCCTAGGATGTTTGTGACCTTTATTTCTATCAAGAGCTAGTTTCCTCCCATCCTGGGAGAGGACCCTTTTGTAGGGTATGAATCAGCTTTTGTTGGGTTTTAGGAAACCCTAAGAGGTCTCATAGAATCTTGAGAAGCTAAGTGGAGAGTACATAGTATAAGAATGAACTTGTAGACCCATAGATGACCATCTCTAAGTGCATGTGGATATGTTACCGTGGAGGTAACCAATATGGGGCCTGACTGAGGTAGATAGGTCACCATGATCCATACAAAAGGACGTAAGTCAGACCACGAATGTTGAGAGAGATGATGGAGACTTGGGTAAGGTTTCAAGTTGGATACATACTATGTTAGAATCCTAAGTCTATCCTAGGGTCAGGCGGGGATAAGACCGATGGGAGTAGGAGTTTCCTAATTCACTAGTTGCACGTGACCATAGGATCGGGAGGTAACAGTTGTCATTGTCTGAGGGCCATGGGTTAGGAGATTGATCACGTTCATGAACTCATGGGACCCAAAGGGCAAATGAAGAGGGCATTCTCTGATGCATAAGGGAAGAGGGATGACCCCAAAAGTGTCAGCACCCGACAGACCTAGAGGAGATAACTAAGGATTGTATGATGACCCAAGTGGGTTTGAGACTAGTTTTTCATGGAAGTAACCTGGATATTGAGATGTTCATGATGTAGATGCATGTGAGGCACGTTTCAGTTTAGATTTGTAGGTGTACTGGAAATTTGGGATGTACCATCTCTACTCTTAGAATGGGAAGAACTCTATATTTGGACTGTAGCCAAATGCTTATTTCCTCTGGTTATGGGAGTGAGAGATAGGACAGTACGCATGCCATACACTAAGGATAAAGATCATGTGAGTGGAAACATTGCTATGATGCATGAGGATGGAGATAATAACGTACCCTTGTGGAGTGTAAGATGTGTGGATGTTGTACAAACACTAAGTGAACTAAGGTAGTCATCTTATGAGGATGTTTTTATCATGAGATATGTGGGATTTGCGAGCTATATAAGGTTGAGTTCGAAAACTAAGAGGATGAGCTCAGAGATTTCTTGATGAAGATAGACTTAGAGTTTGAGATGAGATAATAAGTGGAGTACATGGAGGTGTATGTCTTCAACATTACCTTATACATAAGGACGTGAGGTGGTAATGGATGCTCTGGTTGAGATGCAGCTGACTAGTTTAGCTAGAGTCTAGAAGAGGTTGTTAGGTTAGCCCTAAGTTTGAAAAGGAGATATGTTTGGCTAACACTCAGATGTAATGAGATCTGTTGATCAAGTTAGTGGTTGTTTGGTTAGCCAGCCCAGGCCTTGATGTGATAAAAGGATGGTTGTAGAACCTCAGATGCACTTCTTTAGAAAAGAAGGTGATGAAACCCTGACTAGAGTGATTTAGGGTTTCTGAGGAATCAATCTTGAGGAATCATGACATATAGGAGAACATGATTTTAAGTCACCATACACCATGGTACTACTAAGATGGTAAGTTTCAGTAGTACTTTGGATGCCTAAGATGATGTTGCGTGTGTCTTGTCGCCATGCATGTCAGGAGGTGAAGGACGAACACCAGTAACCCAGTAAGTTGATACAAAGGATAAAAAGTCCCTGAGAGGGAATGGGAGTTCATCACTATGGATGTCATGGTAAGTCTCCCCTGGACCAAGGAAGGTCAAGATGCAATATGGGTTATGGTAGATCGCCTTACCTAGATGGCATAATCTAAGAGAAATAGAGAATACTGTCAGGAGACAGATCCGGATAAACGACAAGAGAGATGGTTCAACTGCACTAGGATGCAAGTTCAAAAGTTCTTGAATATGATCTAAAGATTCACTTCCATAAGGTGGAAGTAGATACATGAAGAAGTCAATGTGAGTACAGCTTATCACCCCTAACTAATGGTTAGTATGATCCAGACAAGAGGGTCTGATGAGATCATGTGTGCTCATTCAGGGTGATACATGGGGGGCAGTTCTTGTCCTATGAGAGATGTGATGATAACCACCATAGCCAGTATCGGGATGTAAATAAGCTCTATAAGGGAGGTTGTGTCGCTCACCACTTCATTAAGATAATGTTGGTGAAGGGACCTCGTGAAGGTCAGAAAAGGACCACAGTGGGTGCAGATGAAGTTGCTTTGATCATGCGATGGCTGAGGAATCCTAGGGGCGACATGAGTTGTGAGCTGATGCAAAGCAGACTGACATGCAGTTCACTATGGGGGAATATGTGATGTGAAAATGTGACCCCTCTATGCTACAGCTGAGAAAGTTGAATCCTCGATATATGGGTCCTTTTGAGATGGATTGGTGGAGATGGTTATGTTCAGTCTTACCCCTCAGGATAACGTGATGTGTTCCACGAGTCCGATCTAGAGCACTATGTGAGATGCCCAAGCCATGTGCTGAGCCATGAACCCAGTTAGCTTTGAGAGAAGATGAAATGTCCTGAGTCACCTATGAGGGTACAAGGTACCAAGGTGAGAAATAACTCAAATGAAAGAATATGAGATGATGAAGGTTCTTGAGAGGCACCATGGAGAGGGTAAAACCACATGGGATCCATTATGGACATGAGGAAGTCATATCATGTTTGTTTGTATGTTTGAGGGAATTTTAAGGGCAAAATTCCTATAAGAGGGGAAGGATGTTACAACCTCAATTTTTGCATATGGTTTCATAATTGAATTGTAAAGATTTTGTAAATATGGACTTAATTGAAAAGGTTGTATGCTTTGCTTCAAAAGATGGATTTCTTTGCAAATCTCCCTTGTGATAGGAATTTCATGATTCATATTATTAGATTAATCCAATAATGGCTATAAAAGAGAAGAAAAGAAGAAAAGTCCAAATAATAGAAAAAGATACAAGATAATGAATATTAAGCAAGGTATTTATAAAAATACATGGAAATCTCTAGAAAGTGGCATTAATGGCCACAATGGAGTAAATTCCGTACACCTATGATTTCTAATAGAAAGAGTAGTCAAAATAAAAGAAAAGGAAAAGTAATTTATTTGACTAAAGGAATAAATAAGAAAAAGGATAAAAAATAAGGAAAGAGGCTAAAGAAAGGTCCCCAAGATGAGATTTCAATCCATTAAGGTTCCTTGAAGTCCAAGGAAATCAAAGATAATAATTTAATAACAAAGGAAAGAGAAAATAGGTGAGAAATATACATAATTGAGCAATATTTTGCACCTAAAGAAAATGCAAGTTTTCTTTTATATAACGATCCCAGTTTTGGCATAATGAAATATTAAGTTATTATTAAGTTTCCCTCAAAATTTGGGATTAAATAGAGCCATGGTTTGAGAGTTATGCTTTTTCCAATTTATCCTAAAATGAAAAGGATTTTTCTTTAAAATAGAAAACATGTTTTCCTTTCGTTTGGACGCGAGCAGTGTGGATCATTGGATCCTGATCTAACGCAGGCCATGCATATTCTAGTTCTAGCCGAACCAGGAGATAGGCCATGGACAGAGGGTCTTTCCACCTGATTTTTCTCACGATTTAGTCGATGTGCAGACAAATAAATTTGATGGTTGAGTTTGGGAGGGGATTCCGCGCATCTTAGACCCTGGTTCTTCGTGCTTTAGATGCTTCTAGAGAAAATGCTCGATTTCCCTAAAAGGCAAGTGACGGAAGGGGTTGGGGAACCCAAGAATCGACCCTCGATCCTATAAGTAGGACCTCCCTCAGCTTTGGAAGGCCCCCATGATCGCAACAGGCTGCTTGCCTTCTTCTCTCGTGCCCAGATCCTTGGTTTGGATTTGCTTCGGTGAGCTTCAGGCTACAGCTCCGCCGCGGGTGGCTTTACTAGATCGGGAGAGGACAAATAGTAGCCACCGTCTGATCGGGTTCCACCATAAGCCACGTGTAGGATCGACGACTCTGGTGCTCTGCGCCTCAAGATAACTGTGAGAGGGCGCGCACATTGAGAACCACCCGATCTTGTTCAGACAATAATGACTCACGATCGACGGTCGAGGTTTTTCCAAAAATCCCAGGTTAGTCGCCTCTCTAATCGAAATACAAGAAAATCATGGAATCTTTTTAATTCGCTAAAAATAGATGCTTTGGCCAAAAATTACAAATAAGTAGTGTTTTTTATTAGAAAAATGCAAGGAATGCAATAAAAATGTAATTGAAGCCTAATTCTTCTTGCATTTCAAAAAATATGTAAAGGTTCTATCTTTAAAGGTTTTATTAATGAAAAACCCTAATTTAAGATGATTAATGTATTGAGAGGGGTTATATGGATGATTAAAGTTGATATTAACATGTTGTTTATAAAAAGATGCATTAGATAGAAAAGGATGAACTTTATGTGTAATTTGATTAATTTAGGGTTCCATGTACATAAATGAGCTTTAATGGGCCTTGAAACCCTAATGTTAGTAATTATGATTATTAATGGCTTTAATTGTTCAAATTCATGTATAAAGCTTAGATATGATGGTTCTAAGCTATTTTGAGTATCAAAGTTCCTAATTGTGGATAAATACCCTTAATTTGGTAATTAGGGTTTTCTAGTGGAATAATGTAATATTAGTGATAAATTGAGTTCATATGTGAATTAGACCATAATGAAATATGAGTTGTCAATTCGAAAGAAACTAAAGGTGATAATGGATTCCAATGATCTTGAAATAACTTAAAAGCATAAAGATGGTGATTTTAGTATAAAAGAAATATAATATACTTTAATTGGGCTTATGAGGTTGAAATTAGGGTTTGAGAACTAAGAGAGCATTAAATGTGATAAAAGTATTATGGAGGCTAAAACCTTAATAAAACCCTAAAGTGGCCTTGAAAGCCTAAGGTGGAATCCAAGTCTATCTTGAGAATGTTTTGGATAAACTATAACACTTGGATGTATTGCATTAATTTCAGGATATTATTGATTGCTTGTTTGATTGTTCTTTATCATTACTACTTCGACGTCAAGTTGCTCTGGATCAGGTATGTGGTTAATTATGGTTAATTGCATTAGTTTCCCAAAGGTTTTCTGGATGATTAATCGCATTGAATGCAACCTATCAGTTTGGATGTTCATACTTACAAATCATAAAGTCACAATGATTATCACAATTATAATATAAGTGTGTATTCTCGCACCTACATGCCACCCCGATGGATGATGTAAAAAGGTCAAGCCTAGGAGGGAAGACCCATGGGTACCATGAGTGGTGAACCTAGACACCAAGCTCGGGATTGAGAAGGTGGTCTTTGTTGCATGACTAATGGGCACCATGAGAGGTGACCCCAGGCACCAAGCTCGGGATTGAGAAGGTGGCCTATATCAATGGCAAAAGAGAAACCCTAAGGAGGGTATTCCAGGGTTAGAGAAAAAGTGGTGGAGAATGTCACATTAAAAGCATAAATTGTCTTGTTAATTAACTTGATTGTGATATTTAGATTGTTAGCCATATTTGTGAAATTTTGGTTGTCCCAACATACTGGCATATTCATTTATGCTGACTGACATTTTGTTTGTCGGTGTTTTAGGTACAACCCTAAAAAGAACAAACAGTAAAGTGACACATTGTGAAAATAAGAAATAAAGTGTGAGGAGGATTAGATAGAATAGATTCAAGCTGTGAATAGAAGTAGATATCCAAAGTTTTTAAAAGGTATGCAATGTTTTATTTTATACCAGCTTTCAGTATAGTTTGGAAGAATTTTATAATTATTACTGATTATTTGTCGAACCTTTGATCTTGTTAATTGGGATAATGGTTTTGACAACTTGGTCTCCCTTAATTGGGGGTTACTGGGAGGCGGGTTGATTACACATATCATCTATTTATAGGCATACATAACAATAGGTTGCATGATCCTCACACAGTACATGCAATCATCTACTTCTAGATTATAGAGAAATATAGTGAAGAAGGATGGGGACTCTCTTCCACCTTATTCCACTAGATGACAAAATAATGAACCACAAACTACACCAAGATTTGGAGAAGTAGTGAGCCATCACATTTTCAGAAAGAACTCATTGCTAAGTTTAACTAGTGAGATCAAAATTGATGCATCAATGAACTTCCAGAAGACTCTCCCAACTTATTGTAGACCTAGAGGTTATACATTGTCCATATTTTAATAATGACTCAACCATTCCATTCATATGTATCTAATATGTGTATTCAATATTGATCTCATGTTTTAGGTACGTGAAAAGAATCAATTTACACAAGCCCTAGCTTGTCAAAGTTCAAGTCAAATGCAATGCAAGTGTGCTAATTAGGAAATCCATTCAAACGACCTTAGAAGAATTTTGTAATCACTTGTATTGATGATATGACTTATAACTAAGATGAGAAAAATATGTGGGACACTTATTACCATGTTTTAATCACTTTTTAACCACATTTGAAAATTGATCACAGACTGCTGATCGGTCGAGTTACAATCTCGACCGATCCCTTGTATTAATTTTCTGATGTGTGCATCAGTCGAGTTGTGCATTCACAGATTTCGACCGAACGGCTTACTGACCAAGTGTGATTTTAACTGATCGGTCGAGTTTCCCAAGATAAACTCGATCGATAGTTTGAAAATTAGGTTTGTCTTTTAGCCGAACGGTCAAGTTACCTTTATTGAATCTCGACCGAATGTACTGTAGAAAAACACAAAAAAGTGATTCTAACCGTTTGTGACTTGTTTGGACAAAAATAGATCTATTTCCTTGAGAAAAAATAGCTATAATTTGACCCTAAGTGTTCTCCAACTCAAGGGAGCACCCCCAGCTATAAATAGGACCACTTAGAGTTCATTCCAAGGTTGCTCATTCACTACACACATGGTCCTTGCTATAGTTGAGTGTGCTACCACCCCTTGAGCCCCTTACTCTCTCTAGTTTACACATTATTTTGTGATTTGTGAGTGAGTTAGGATTATTGTAAGAGAGCTCCACCTTTATACATGTAAAGCTCTCAATCTTCCACCACTTCCCTATCCCCTCCTTTCATGAAGAAAAGCTGAAGCAAGCTCCATTGAGTGAAGAAGGATCTATAGCTAGTCCTCTTCAAGGTTGATGAAGAGGTGGTGATCTTCTCTGGGTGAAGGAGAAGGCAATGGATGAATATACAAGTGGAGAAGAAAAGTCCTTCAAGGCAGAAGACTTGAGCTTGAATGGGTAAGACCTAGGTGAAGGTTGAAGATTCAAGCTAAGTGGGTAAGTTCCTTGTTAAGGTGGAGATATCCTTGTAGTTGGATGGGTAAGTCCTTTGGTGATCTATTGTTGTAAATCTCTATGGTGATATAATAGAGAAAATCACTTGCAAAGTCCTAGAGGTTGACCTCTCTAGGTAGTGGACTGACTCACTTCTAGTTTGAAGTGTCAAACCAATCTACATCCCTTTGTCAAGTGCTTGCTATCAATCTCTCTCATCATTGCTATGTTTTTTAGATAGGACTTCAAATTTCCTTTAAGCTATTGCTCCTAATTGATATAATTTGAAGGTCTAATCTATTTTGTGAGAAATTGTGTAGCTTCATTCACCCCCCCTATAGAGACCTTAGATCCAACAAGTGGTATCAGAGCTAAGGATCTTCTCCAACAAATCTCCCATGAGATGAGAAGATGGTCGAAAACCTACTTGGTTCACTCAACTTAGAGGGAGGCTTCTCCATGCATCCTCCGGTCTTTGATGGAACCAACTTCCTCCATTACAAGAGACATATGCAATTCTACATTCAAGGGATGAACTTTGATATGTGGAAGGTGATGGTCACACCTTACAAAGAGACAACCAAAGTTTTTACAACATGGAGTGAAGTTGCTCTCAAGGAGGCTCAACTAAATGCAAAGGCCATTAGCATCCTCTATGCAGCCCTCACTCCCATGGAGTTCAACTGGATCTCGTCATGGGACACCGCCTATGAGATTTGGGACAAGTTGTGCATCACATATGAAGGAACAAAGCAAGTCAAGGAGGCAAAGATCTACATTTGGGCAGCCTCCTAGAGAACTTCAAGATGGGAAAGAAAGAAGGCATTGAGGAGATGTATTCAAGGTTGAATGTCATCATCAATGAGCTGGCTACTTTGGGCACTCCTTTGGAAAGAGGCGTCATCAACTCAAAGATATTGAGAACTCTTCCAAAGATATGGGAGTCAAAGTTTACCTCCATTGAATAAGTGAGGAGCCTTGGTGACATCCCAACTAAAAAACTCATTGGCAATCTTCAAGCCCATGAGCCTAGACTTGACAAGCAAGAAGAAGAAGCTAAGTAAGAAGAGAAGGAAGCCAAGAAGATCAAAGATAGTGCTTTCAAAGCACAAGTGGAGGTTGTCATCCTTCAAAAACAACTTGCTTTCTAGACTTCCTCTCCCTCCTCTAGTGAAGATGAAGGCCCTAGTGAGCATGAAGCCAACTACATCAAGGGCAACCACTTCAAGGGAAAGCAAGCCTCCTCCTCTACTCCGAGATGCTACAAGTGTGGTCAAAAGGGGCACTACAAGAGTGAATGCCCAAAGTCAAGAAAGTATCACCACAAGAGTAGCTCAAGGAAAGAAGAGGATTACAATAAGGAGAGCAAGTATAAGAGGATGGACAAGAAGGAAAAGAGACATAAGAATGTAGCTAATGCAGCTTGGGAAGCTTCATTTTCAAGAAGCTCTAGCTCCGAAGAAGATGGAGAGTGCCACCTTGCTCTCATGGCCTCTACAAGTGAAGACATTGGTGAGGTAAGTGAGGTAATTGAGGTAAGTTTGCATGAATTGCCTAAAGAATCTATTATTGACATACTTGTCACTACCCGTTCTTATTTTTCTAAATGTAAATCTAAAAGAAAACAGTTAGGAAAAATCATTGATGATCTTTATGCTAAGCTTGAAATTTTGGAATTGAATGAGAAAACCAACCTTGAGAGTATTGATAACTTGTAAGGGAAATACCTTGATCTTGAGATCCACTACAATGGGGTTGAAGTTGAGAATGGTATCTACCTGAAGAACATTAAAAATCTTAAGGAAAAGAACCAAAATTGCCTAAAAGAACTTGAATTGCTTAAAACTAAAAATGTTGAATTTAAGTTGCTTATTGATGCTCGTAGAGAAGAGAGAGATGTTTATCTCAAAGAAATTTAAATGCTAAAATATGAAAATTCTAGGTTTCTTAGTCAAGTAAATGATCTATCTTCTAGACCTTTGATGCCTAGTGTTAATGTAGTTGCTATCTCTCTTAAAAAGGATTCATATCTTACTAAAGCTTTATGTTTTGAGGCTGATCTTGTGCATGCTAGGGGTGACATATCTAGTTTATATTCTACTATTGTTTCTTTCAATGATGATAATCATATATTGAGAGCATCCCTGTAGAAATTCCTAAAAGGGAAAAACTCCCTAAAAGAAATCCTTGATCATTCTACCAAACAAAGTGGTACTAGTGGTTTGAGATTTGTAGTGGGAGCCTCAAAGGGCAAGAGTAAGGATAAAGGTAAGAAAAAGAGCAAGGAGATCTCTTTCTTTGAAGGAGAATCTTTGGGAACTAAGAATCCCATGGTTTGTTCTTATTACAAATGTGATGATGATTATTCCACTTATTTCCCTTACAAGCCTAAGGGGACCAACCCAAAGATGAAATGGGTCCCCAAGCTAACTCTGGATCCCAAAGTTTGAGTTGGGAACCGACATTCTCCTTTCTTACAGGGAAAAGATAGATGGATTGTTAATAGGGATTGCACAAAGCATATGACTGGTGATGTAAGCCATTTCAACAATTTCATAAAGAAGAAAGGAGGATTTGTCACCTTTGGGGACAACGAGAAAGGTAAAGTCAAAGGTGAGGGTGATGTAGGTGAATCCTTATGCATCAAGAATGTTCTTTTTGTGGATGACCTACATCACAATTTAATAAGTGTTAGGAAACTTTGTGATAATGGTTACCTTGTTCGATTTACTTCTTTTGAATGTTTGATTCTAGATTCCCTCACCTACCAAGTTATATATAAGGGAACTAGAAGTGGTAATCTTTATGTTATTGTTCTTAACTCTATTATGCCTATAGTTGGTAGATGTCTTATAAACAACTCAAATGATATTTCTCTTTGGTATCGCCGACTTGGTCATGTAAATATGCATCAATTAAAGAAGTTGGGCAAAAAGGACTTAGTCAAGGGACTTCTTAAATTAGATTTTAAAAAGGATGAGGAATGTCAACCTTGTACACAAGGAAAGAAAACCAAGTCCTCCTTCAAATCCAAAGGAGTCCTTAGCACTAAGAGAGCTCTTGATCTTCTTCATATTGATCTATTTGGACCAATGAGAACGCAATCGCTTTGTAGTCCCAACTATTGCCTTGTTATTGTCGATGATTTTTCTAGATATACTTGGACCTTATTTCTTGTTTCAAAGAGTGATACACTTGATGTTTTCTCTAGTTTTTGCAAATTAGTTGAGAATGAAGCTTCTTGCCAGATTGTTTCCATCCGTAGTGACCATGGGGGAGAATTTCAAAATGACATTTTTGAGCATTTTTGTCAAGAATCAAGTTATGCACACAACTTTTCTTCACCTCAAACACCTCAAAAAAATGGGGTTGTAGAGAGGAAGAATAGGTCTCTACATGTGATGGCTAGGACCATGCTTCTTGAGTTTGATACTCCTAAGAAGTTTTGGGATGAAGCTGTTAGTACCCCTTCTTATGTGCAAAACTGTATTTTCACTCATCCCTCGCTTAAGAAAACCCCCTATGAACTATGGCATGGTAGGAAACCTTCTATCTAGTATTTCCATGTTTTTAGATGTCCTTGTTTTGTTTTGAATACGAAAGATTCTCTCGACAAGTTTGATCTAAAATTATATAAGGCTTTCTTTCTTGACTATAGCACTACTAACAAGGCATATAGAGTTTATAATATTGCTCTTGCTAAGTAGAAGAATCTATTAATGTAAAATTTATTGAGACTAACTCCTCTATTCCCAAAGATATTGTTTCAAATGATGATGTTGTAGATGAAGTAATTCATATTCTTAAAGAATTCAACATCACCCAAAAGGGAAAAGAGTTGGTTGCTAAAGAAGAAGAAAAAGATGATGAAAAGAAGGATCCAACTCCCCAGTTTGCAAAGAATCATCCTAAGGATCTGATCTTAGGTGATCCATTTGAGAGAGTGAAGATGTGGGCTACATTCAACAAAGAACAAGCCAACGACACCTTCATCTCACAACTATTGAATACCCATATTCCATAATAATGATGATGAGATTATTAAGAAATGAGAAAGCACCTGATGAGATGAGGGATTAAGATTCCAATACTTCAATGAGATTTGAATAGTACTTGATGAAAGTATTACACCTTTTTTGTAGCAATTGTTAAATAATTGATGTTTGGAAACTTATTTGATGCTAAAAGAATATGGTAATACACTTAATAAATCAAGTGATATCATATAATGTAGTTTCCCTGACCATAGATCCATCAACGTCAGAATTTGCTGAATGGTGAAATGAGTTTAACTTGGAGCACATATTTTTGAATATGTGGGAGTAATTGGGCAATTATACCCTCATGCCCCATAGGAATGGCTACGTGCTATATCCTATGAATGGGATTGGTTACAAACTATACCCCAGCATGAGTGTGGCTACGGGCCATGACTCCATGATATAATACCAGGCATTGGATACGGGCCATAACCCTGAAGAGAGTATATGTTGTGGGCTATCACTCTATAGCGAAGATGGCAATCTACCCTAGAAAGCTAATTGCAGTTTGACACATGATGTCTCTGCCATATAATCTCGCACTGACTGAGAAATATGAGGTCTTGGAGTCTGGCTCTTCCATTGACCTTGTGTGGTACCGATGCTTAATGTAATCGTGGTCGGTTGGAGTATGAACGATATACTTCATCTCTTCAGGGCATTAAGTTTTTTTATAAAATATAATCAGGCGTGTAGCATAATTGCTTAAGGTTGAAATACGAGAACTACTGGTTGATGTTATCTTGCTTAGTATAGCGAATAAATGTTATACATGTTCTTTATGTTCCTTATGGAATAAGTGACATGCTACTTTATCAAATTATAGCTGAAGTGTTGTGAATAAGAATATTGTTCTAATCTGTTTAGACATTAATCTATCTGCTATTGAATATATAATTCTTCTACACAGTTTTATTCAATTAAACTGCAATAATAATGTTTCTGGCGGAGAGTTATATCTCTCGCTGGGGCAATTTACAATTGTCTCACCGCCGTGGGATCCAACTTTTTAGGTGGACGCGGAGGAAGAGGCAGAAACCCTACAATAGGGGAAGAATAGTAGCAGCCGGGACAACAGTGAGTTCTTAGGTGAAGACATTGGCTGTCATGTCTTGTATATAGAGTCCTATGTGTCGTCTCTGTACTCTCAGGTCCTTGGAGTCAGTAGTTAGTTAATGCAATGATCTGAGATTTTGGCTTGACGCCTCAATGTTTTTATACTGCCTATGTACAGTTTTAACAGGGCAGATGATGTATGTGATCCTTGAGAAGGAATGGTACAAGAGATGTACTTGTGAACCAGAATGTAATTGAATTACTTTGGTTCTTTTTGAAAGAGTTTTCCAATGTATGGATCTCTTTGTAAAAAGTTTTTAAATTTTTAGTGATTTCTAGTAATCCGCTACGAATGATATGCTTCCGCTTAGTTAATGGTGTTTTGTTCTAATGACATGTCACATGAGGTGTAATGCATCACTGACTAGACACATGGTGTGCATGCATAAGGTTCAGTCACCTAAAAATCAAATGTATGCGGGTCATGAGGCACAAACCTTCCGTAAATGTTCATGAGAAAGGGCCTTAGTTATACATATTATGATTACTCTTATGTAAACATAACTTAGGATTACACACATATTTCATAAGTGGTCTTCATCATGAAGAGGTAAGTATTTTTTATATAATATTAAGCATCTAAATGTTTTGCAGTAAACCTCAACAAGATATGCATGATAGTATTACCTCTTACATTATATGTGTCACATGATAGCTTGTACATTGGATACATGAACATTAAATGAGAGGATAATTTATGATGCAATATAATAAAAACCAAGGCGTGGATAACTACTTTCTTTCTATAAGATCAAAGCTTATATGATACTCCTAGTCCTAACCCTTAATCCACCTATAAATATAACCTAAGATTTCTTACTTAGGATCCTAAACACTAAACATACAAGTATGAATCTTTGGGAAAATCAAACCAAAATAGGGCATATAACCTAAACATTAGTTAGATCTCAAAAATATGTTCAAATCCATTATGTTTTGATCCTATATGATCCCTATAATTATTTCTATTAATTTTGCAAGAAAATTACATTATTTGGACAATTAGGAATTATTTACCTGATTTTGGGATTCTAGGTGGGTTATATGGAGGATCCAACCAATCGCACCGTTGTCCTCTATTTACTATTATTAGAGCACCACCAAGATCTTCATCTCTACTAATAAGAAGCACCTCTATCAAGGATTTGTGTCTAATAGATCCTCCGTTCATTGGATCGAAGCTTGGGTTCCATGTGGTGATGATGATTTGTTGGTTTAGATTCTCCCTTCCTCTCCATTTCTTCCATGTTAGTTTGAGCATATACATAACACTTACTATAAGAAAATGTCTGCATATATATATCCTCCTTGCATGACATCATGTCTAGGAACTGGGGGTCATAGAGTCATCATGATAATGTACTTCACATTGGTGTCTCTTCATAAAGAATTAGGGTCCAAAGATTTGCAATCATCATAAACTGGTCAAAGTGACAATGCATGTGGAGTATAAAACAAATCCTAGAAGACCTAGAATGATCCTTCGAATCCAGGAGGATGCTTCACTAGAAGATTGAGCTATGATCTATTATTTCTATTCATACTCTAGTTTTCTTAGTACTTTCTAGTGGAGGTAACCACAGTGAGGATGGATCAATATCCCACACATGTTGCCCCTATATTCTAGTTGAAGGCTGGTATCCTTACATTCATGTGGGTATTGAAACAATGGGAAATACAATCCTCCATAAACTTATCCTAGATTAGATCATCCTTCTACATCACTCTATTATTATCATCTCTGTGGGATGTAGAGAAAGGAAATGACATGTGAGTGATCACACAACATTTTTGGGTCATTGAACCATGATCATTTGGCTTGCTATGCCCCAAAAAGAGTATTCAGTAGTCACACACAAGGAAATTGACTACAAAATCTATGTTCATGGATGTAATAAACTACTCTATTTCTAAAATGTCCTTTTTCTTATTAAATATCCAAAACTTTAAATCGAAAAGAAATCAAAATCATAATTGGTCTCTATCCAATAAAACCAACAATTTCTAATAAAAGTGTTTGATCACATATTTGTGTTTCCCCAAATGCCCATATAATCTATCAACCTCAATTTCATAACCATTATAATAATTTTGTAGATTGCATATGATGGTCCAAGCTTACCCCAATTACATGCTTGCTGGTCACTTCTTTTTCTACTAGATAAACTAATAAATAGTTTCTAGAAAATCACTTATCATTTAGTGATTTACAAAATGACTCATTTATAAAAGAAAATATATTCATGTGACTTTAATGACCATATAGAGTCAAAAGTATTTGAATACATTCACTATGTGTAAGCACTCAAATATCATTACTTATAATGATCGACACTTATTAGAGAATTATGCTCTTAAAAAATGACCAAGTATTAGCCTTTTTAGGGTTTAGTCTGTTATCATCATCTATTAACCCATCACAGTTTCGACATATAAGGATGCCCTTTAATGAACCTTGGTTAAGGCTCATAGTATAATGGGGGTATGGCTATATATTTATAACCCATTGAGTTACGAAACCCCTAAAATTTGTATGTAAAAAACCTACCCACCTTATGAGAATTTCGTCCTCAAAATTTAATTGAATTGAAAGGGGCTACCAACATTAGTATTTCACTAGTATTTATATTGCTTAATACTCTATTTAATCCAAATCACAATATTCATGTATTTTTTATTATACAAAACAAACATTTATGGTTCAACATTATAAATTCTTAAGTCTATATATACTAATCAACTTAGGAGAGTGTCGTATAACTATTGTATTTAATGTCTCTTAATTAACACATTTTTGGGTTATTTTAGCATGCATACGACTCTCAACTTGTCTACATTATATTTCATGCATCTATGGGAGGCTATATATATCGTTTACTTGTGATATTCAAGTCATTAGGGTTCAAATTAGATTTACAAGTAACCTTTATTTTGTACGATCATCAATAGTCATGTCTACCACACTACTTGAGATGTGCATCATTACCTTCTAGTTCTACAATTAACATGCTTCAAACGTATCCATTATATTCATACGATGTTTATATTCTCATGATCATAAATTACACCATCTATATATTGCATCACCTAGAATTAAAACTTATGATAGAATGCATTATGAATTGAACCACAGTCTCAAACATCAGTCTCAATATCAAGTAAAAGAAACTGTTGTCATATAGTTATATCTCAAACCATGAAAGACCCTTGACCTTGCTTAAAGCGTCGAATATTCTTAATTACCATAATTGAGTGCTTTAAACCATAATCTAAACTTTTGATAAGTTTTGACATCATGTGATAAGCTTAAGTTTCAAATTGGGCCCAGTTTGGACACTGTGTGTGCAAGTTATACAATTTCATATACATTTTGGATTTTTCTACAATTTACCCACATGAGAGGTTTTTCTTGAAAATTTTCACATTCATCATGTTATCTAGATTTTTTCTTGTCATTCTTGATCTTTTTGGGCCATGGGGTGCCTATTTGTACCTTGGTTAGGTGGTGTTTCTCTTCAATGGTGACTTAGGGTTTTACCCCTTCATGGATGAACTACGTTTAGGATCTATCAACCAATAGTCTTCCTGTTTGGTTGAAATCCTATTGTAATATCCTCAAATTTTTTAAAATTGAATTAAATAATATAATGCATGTTTCGATAAATAAATATTACTCAATGGTATAATTGGTGGAATAATAATAAGGTTAATCACCTTTGTGACATGAGTACTTGTGGCACAAGTTAAAGAGATTGGCACATAAATTAATAATAATAGATTTTGTCAAGTTTCCAAAGGGAAATAAATATCCATCTCCTAACCATGAGAAATTTAGTACCGTGTTAGTTCTAAGGATTGAAAAATATATTGAGCATCCCAAGAATCAAGTGATGAATGATCATGCAAGACAAGGACAAGTTTATGAAATAACGTCGAGAAACCACGTGGAGATAATGTGATTAATATAGCTAGAGATGATCCTATGACACCTAATGTTGATCAGAAATAAATAATATAAAATATAGATTAGGAACTTATATATATTTACATAAGAACATATAAATAAGCATGTATGATATGCAGATTTATGTATATGTGTCTATATATGGAATATGTTTGTAATATATGTACAAATATTAGAATGTATTATACATGTAATAATACCAATGTTTGAATATGTGTAGATTCATATGAACAAATGTCAATGAATCAAAATGTACATATACATGTGCAAATGTTGTTTGTATGTGTGGGTATATTATATATGTATGTATACGTTTAAATTTGTCAAAAGTTATTCATATAAATGTACAAATGTGTTGGATATTGTCCTATCGGAAACCATGATTGCTGACAATAAACTAGAGGAGGCGAAGTGGTTCTGTGGTTTTATTGAGGGAATCTATCTATCTAGTAATGGGAGATCGGGAGGCATGAGCCTCTGGTAGAAGGACATTTGTAACATCTCAATTTTGGATTTAAATAAATTTTGGGGTTTTCATAAAATTTCTCACTAGTTGAAATCAAATTTGAGCCTCAATGGAAATAACCCAATTAAATAGAATATCTTTTCTCTTTAATAATATAAATATGAGTGGCATAGTTTCATTCTTCATGATGATAGTTAATTCAATGGTAATTATACATAATGAACTTTCTCTCTCCTTAATGCATTAGATCACCAACAAGTATATGAACCGTGATTAGCATGATTTCATTCAATAGACTCAAATGAACTAAGATAAACACTAATTGACCCTTAAAGGGAAAGCCATTTTGGTTGGGAGCAACCATAATGCATCGAATTTACATAAGTGATGTAAATTACATTATGATAATAACTTAAGTTTTAGTCATCAAAACTAGAAAGTACCTACTTAGGGATATTCTAGATCCTAAAATGTTCCTATTGTTAAAATTTGAGGCTAAAATGATCTCATATGCCCTCTCAAAACATTTTGGAAAGTTTCATCAGTAATTATTAATAAAAATTTATCAAGTCATTAACAAACCTATAGTTTAGAGGAATTTAGTGTGTCACACGGACTTTGGTATAAACCAAATTTAGATTCCCAGTATTCGTGGGACTCCTCCGAGCCCAACAAAACCCTACTGCTCTAGACTCTATCTCGCCCCTGGATCCCTACCTATATATATGAACTCCCTCACCGATGACCGGGGATCATCCACAATCTGGGAAAACCCTCATCGTCTTTCCCTGAGCGGACTCTCCTCACCATAGTTGTGTTCAACGGTTCTGCTACTCATCCTATTCATCGTCAGTGATACGAGAAGAGACTATGACTTTGATTTTACGACCCTAGACCCTTGATGAACAAAGATGGGCCACCCTTGCCATGGAGACCAGTCCGCCGTGATTGGAGGTCTCAAAGCGTAGTTGGCCTGATCGTCAGTCTAGCTATGTCAGAGAAGGTTCAGGGTGGTGGCGCCCTGTTTCTAGCATGAAAAGGGGGGAGCTGAGTTTGGCTTCCACGTGCGGGTACAGGGCTAGGCATGATGACGGATCCAGGCCGCATGGGTTGGCTTGAAGGTTAGGCACCACGACGGCTTGATCGCGGAGTAAGAGCTAGAGGAGGCTCATCTTGGAGCGTCGTTAGGAACCCTCAGCCTGGTACTCTATTTTACAGAGGAAACAGAGGGGGCGGGCTCTCTACGCGACCTGGGGATGAAGGCAGATCAGCGCACGAGTTAAGCGGATCTTGGATCCCTCCCCGCCCCATTTGATGCCTCTCAAGGTAAAACATGCTTCAATTAAATTAAATAATGTTCCAAACTTGTATAAATCCTAGAAATTAGTCTATGTATCAGAAAAATGCAAACCATATATGTTTTTGGATCAGTTTTTCAAGACCTAGACAATGGTCAAGAACCTAGGATCTGTTTTGATTTGGTTCTCACGAATATCCATACCTATGGTAACTAGGGTTTGGAGATCCTAATCTAGTGTCCAGGCTTTGTAATATATGTAAATTGAAGATGGGAAGATGAAGGATATATTAGGGGATTGGTTCTACTAACCTAGGTAAGTGGTTCATGACCATAAGTATTTATATTTATCAAACTCATCATATTTTCATAATCCATGCTTTATGTGATCTAGTGTTCTAATATTAAGATATGCAAGTGAGATTTTTGGACATTCATTGTTATGCCCTTACATGTGCCTAATATCTCGAGAAGAGATATGTTATTAAGATTTATAAGAATGATAGAGACTCATAAGCCAGGTTCATGATAAAATTTAATGATCATGTTTCTATAAGAACTGTTAGTAATAATTCATATTGATGAATAAGACTACAATATAAGATATGCGACCAAGATAGTCATACATGATAATGTGGGATAAGAATGTATTAATATTTCAAGTAGAAATGTAATATTTGGATTTCTTAGAATGTGATAAGATTATTTATGTTTGCAATATAAGATTTTATAAGATTTTTATTTTAAGATTAAACAATTAAGTTCACATGAATGCATTAAGATTCATGTTAATATTTGATTTCATGAGACTTTCAAGAGTTTGAATTATCTTGCCAGGAATCATATTTTAGATATTATATACTTAAGTTACCCTCACATACTTTACTTTAGTCACTTTTGTATAGTTGATATTTATATATTTAGTTCAGATCCTTTTTCCTAAGCCTTTAGGCTCAGTTGTGTTATTTATCAATGAAGTCAGTCTATCAAATTAAAGTTTTAGAATAAAGTTTACCCAAATAATAAGAATATTATATTTAGATTCAGAGTTAGGTTACTCATTGTGTTAGTAGCCAGATATCGAATAAAGATACATGATAAGGGTTTTAGACCCAATCTAAATTATGAAGTAATTGAGATCCATATTCACATTTAGTAAAATACTTAGTTCATAATTTAAGAGCAGAAATTAAGATTCAGATTCAGAGTTCAGTACATGTTTAATACTCAGTAATCAATTTCAAATAAGTTTAATCATCAATATTCAATTTTAATATAAGATAAGTTCAGATTCAGAATTCAGTAAAGCAATAAGTATTCAGCTTCAGTTTAGATTAAGAATTAAGTAAGTTTATACTTAAGATAAATAAGTCAAAACCTTCACATAATACATTATATGATAAGTCCTCATTCAGTAGTCACGGGACAATTCAGAGGCATCTGTTGCCAATTCAGAGGAGTGTTTACTCCAATTCAGAGGTGTTGCGGCACCAGTTCAAGGCGTAGATATGCCAATTCAGAGACACCTCGGTGTCATTCAGGGCATGTAGTGCCAATTCAGGGCGTAGATACGCCAATTCAGGAGGACTTATTGTATAATGGTGGCCACAATCAGATAAAAATCATAAATAAAAGATGTCTTAGTTCAGAGAATGTATATAATCTCATCTATAAGTATAACGAAAGAGATTAAGATAAGAGAGACATGACTCAGGCCCATGCACCAGCATGTAGGCCAATTCAGAGACATAACCCAGGTCCAGAGTGCAGGTTATGTGACCCAAGCACCTTAGTACTGGTCATGTGACCCATGTACCAGACTACAGGTCTCCAGAGAAAGATAAAGTAAAAAGATTAGGAGATAAGCTAAAGAAAGAAGATATATTTATGTTTCAGATCTTATACAAAGTTTTAATGTTAGTTTCATGTTTATAATGTTCAAAGATATTTGTAGCATTTTGTCTCTTCAGTAATATATATATTAGAATACTCATGCCACTTACGCTAACGACTATTTTTCCCAATGCATGGCTGGGGACGAGATGTCCGCAGGTGAGAAGAAGGAGCAAAATGGATCCCAAAGACTCAAGCACAAGGATAAGATTGGTTGTGTTTCCAACTATAAGACGATCCTCAGGTTTATAGAATCAACAATATATTTTAATGTTTAGTACTTTAGAGTAGAGACTATGTCTCGAGATGTTGAGTTAGTTTTCCATGTGATAGCATTTATGTTCCTTTTGTAAAAACAATTATGAGGATGTTTCTTATTTTCAATTTGTGTGATTGATTATATTGTTGTTATGAGTGCCAGTTTTATGTAATGCCCCTTGAGTGCATGAGTTATGGATAACTCAGTGTAGCTTCCGCTATGTGCATGTATGTGCTTAGGGAGGGTGTTACAATATGGTATCAGAGCAACATTATAGTTGGCCACCAGATGAATTCTCATGTTCTTAATTAAGGTTAGAAAGATAAGTAGTAGCCCTAGGTATAGAAGGAGTAAGTGATTGATATTAGGAATTGAAGTAGATGTCTAGATCGGAGACAAAAGTTTGAATAAGGATTAGGGTTATGTTCCTAGATGTTTTACACTTTCTATGTTAACACTATAGTGTATATAGCATTCTCTCTCTTTTTCTTGTAAGATTTTGGTATAGGACACATGCTTATGGGGTTTTGCAGAGGGAATGTTATGTGCATAATCATGCTTCTCTTGTCCTTTCAAGTGCATGTGGTATGGGACATGTGCACGAGGAAGTGCTAAGATAAGTGTGATAAGACATGTCACCTATGAATATATGACTGGCCGACATGTATCCAAAGGCGACAAAGAAAATAAGTGTTGGCATTAAAAGTTTGAGACATATAGTCATCTAATCCTAATCATAAACCTAGTAAGACCGGGCATGTAAATGAAGGGTAGATATTTTTGGCATAGATACGTAAGTTAGTTTTAAGGGAACCAGAACCCAAATCCAGCCATGGCAAAGAGGAAATATAGAGTCCTTGCCATGATAGATGGTGAATGTATAGTTTAGATCTCAAAAATCATTAGTAGTACATGCACATGTATGCTTAATAACGATAACCATGAGAAATTGTGTACATGCACATGCTTATGAGCCAGTTAGAAAATATTAGAGATAATTGTATGTATAATATGCAAATCCCTAAGTGGGTAGAGTGGAAGAATTTCAAGGACGAAATTCATTTAAGGTGGGTAGAATTGTAACATCCCAATTTTGGATTTAAATAAATTTTGGGGTTTTCATAAAATTTCTCACTAGTTGAAATCAAATTTGAGCCTCAATGGAAATAACCCAAGTAAATAGAATATCTTTTCTCTTTAATAATATAAAGATGAGTGGCATAGTTTCATTCTTCATGATGATAGTTAATTCAATGGTAATTATATATAATCAACTTTCTCTCTCCTTAATGCATTAGATCACCAACAAGTATATGAACTGTGGTTGGGATGATTTTTTTTTTAAATTAAGCCAGGGGTCTCTTTTATTCATCCCACACCCCTCTTGTGGGCTAATTCACAGCAAAAATTACATCTCCCGCACTTATAACTCGGGTATTATCCCATTATCCCACAATCAATCGACCCTAAAAAACTATAGCAGACAAAAAACAAAGGACACTCTCTAATATCTCTCAACCTCACCTCCAACAGCTGTCTTTGTTAGGACCACGTAGGGAGTACTTCTTTTCTCCATCAGAGCCATGCCCCTAATTCTCATCGGCATATTAGAAACATCCGAAGAGACTAATAATTCCTGCGTTCTCCTCCCCCACCTGCCTAATTCACGAGGTATCGAGTTGATAACCTTGTGAACTAGCGAACCAGAAATCATGGATGATGCAATCTCTTCTCTGAGCTCCCTAACAAAAGATGTTGTCCGCCACGGCTCTCTAACCTTGTGGCTGGTATGATTTCATCCAATAGACTCAAATGAACTAAGATAAACACTAATTGACCCTTAAAGGGAAAGCCATTTTGGTTGGGAGCAACCATAATGCATCGAATTTACATAAGTGATGTAAATTACATTATGATAATAACTTAAGTTTTAGTCATCAAAACTAGAAAGTGCCTACTTAGGGATATTCTAGATCCTAAAATGTTCCTATTGTTAAAATTTGAGGCTAAAATGATCTCATATGCCCTCTCAAAACATTTTGGAAAGTTTCATCAGTAGTTATTAATAAAAATTTATCAAGTCATGAACAAACCTATAGTTTAGAGGAATTTAGTGTGTCACACAGACTTTGGCCTAAACCAAAGTTAGATTCCCAGCATTCGTGGGACTCCTCCGAGCCCAAAAAAACCCTACTGCTCTAGACTCTATCTCATCCCTGGATCCCTACCTATATATATGAACTCCCTCACCGATGACTGGGGATCATCCACAATCTGGGAAAATCCTCATCGTCTTTCCCTGAGCGGACTCTCCTCACCATAGTTGTGTTCAACAGTTCTGCTACTCATCCTATTCATCGTCAGTGATACAAGAAGAGACTATGACTCTAATTTTATGACCCTAGACCCTTGATGAACAAAGATGGTCCACCCTTGCCATGGAGACCAGTCCGCCGTGATTGGAGGTCTCAAAATGTAGTTGGCCTGATCGTCAGTCTAGCTATGTCAGAGAAGGTTCAGGGTGGCGGCGCCCTGTTTCTGGCATGAAAAGGGGGGAGCTGATTTTGGCTTCCGCGTGCGGGTACAGGGCTAGGTGCGATGACGGAGCCAGGTCAGCTGGGTTGGGTGGAAGGTTAGGCACCATGACGGCTTGATCGCGAAGTAAGAGCTAGAGAAGGCTCATCTTGGAGCGCCGCTGGGAACCCTCGGCCTGGTACTCTGTTTTACAAAGGAAACAGAGGGGGCGGGCTCTCTTCATAGCCTGGGGATGAAGGCAGACCGGCGCATGGGTTAGGCGGATCTTGGATCCCTCCCCGCCCCATTTGATGCCTCTCAAGGTAAAACATGCTTCAATTAACTTAAATAATGTTCGAAACTTGTATAAATCCTAGAAATTAGTTTATGTATCAGAAAAATGCAAACCATATATGTTTTTGGATCAGTTTTTCAAGACCTAGACAATGGTCAAGAACCTAGGATCTTTTTTGATTTGGTTCTCACGAATATCCATACCTATGGTAATTAGGGTTTGGAGATCCTAATCTAGGGTTCAGGCTTTGTAATACAGGTAAATTGAAGATGGGAAGATGAAGGAGATCTTAGGGGATTGTTTCTAGTAACCTAGGTAAGTGGTTCATGCCCATGAGTATTTATATTTATCAAACTCATCATATTTTCATAATCCATGCTTTATGTGATCTAGTGTTCTAATATTAAGATATGCAGGTGAGATTTCTGGACATTCATTGTTATGCCCTTACATGTGCCTGATATCTCGAGAAGAGATATGTTATTAAGAATTATAAGAATGATAGAGACTCATAATACAGGTTCATGAGAAAATGTAATGATCATGTTTCTATAAGAACTGTTAGTAATAATTCATATTGATGAATAAGACTACAATATAAGATATGCGACCAAGATAGTCGTACATGATAATGTGGGATAAGAATGTATTATTATTTCAAGTAGAAATGTAATATTTGGATTTCTTAGAATGTGATAAGATTATTTATGTTTGCAATATAAGATTTTATAAGATTCTTATTTTAAGATTTAACAATTAAGTTCACATGAATGCATTAAGATTCATGTTAATATTTAATTTCATGAAACTTTCAAGAGTTTGAATTATCTTGCCAGGAATCATATTTTAGATATTATATACTTAAGTTACCCTCACATACTTTACTTTAGTCACTTTCGTATAGTTGATATTTATATATTTAGTTCAGATCCTTTTTCCTAAGCCTTTAGGCTCAGTTGTGTTATTTATCAATGAAGTCAGTCTATCAAATTAAAGTTTTAGAATAAAGTTTACCCAAATAATAAGAATATTAGATTTAGATTCAGAGTTAGGTTACTCATTGTGTTAGTAGCCATATATCGAATAAAGATACATGATAAGGGTTTTAGACCCAATCTAAATTATGAAGTAATTGAGATCCATATTCACATTTAGTAAAATACTTAGTTCATAATTTAAGAGCAGAAATTCATATTCATATTCAGAGTTCAGTACATGTTTAATACTCAGTAATCAATTTCAAATAAGTTTAATCATCAATATTCAGTTTTAATATAAGATAAGTTCAGATTCAGAATTCAGTAAAGCAATAAGTATTCAGCTTCAGTTTAGATTAAGAATTAAGTAAGTTTATACTTAAGATAAATAAGTCAAAACCTTCACATAATACATTATATGATAAGTCCTCATTCAATAGTCCCGGGACGATTCAGAGGCATCTGTTGCCAATTCAAAGGAGTGTTTACTCCAATTCAGAGGTGTTGCGGCACCAGTTCAGGGCATAGATACGCCAATTCAGAGACACCTCGGTTTCATTCAGGGCATGTAGTGCCAATTCAGGGTACTTTGGTACCAATTCAGGGCGTAGATACGCCAATTCAAGAGGAATTATTGTATAATGGTGGCCACAATCAGATAAAAATCATAAATAAAAGATGTCTTAGTTCAGAGAATGTATATAATCTCATCTATAAGTATAACGAAAGAGATTAAGATAAGAGAGACATGACTCAGGCCCATGCACCAGCATGTAGGCCAATTCAGAGACATAACCTAGGTCTAGAGTGCAGGTTATGTGACCCAGGCGCCTTAGTACTGGTCATGTGACCCATGTACCAGACTACAGTTCTCCAGAGAAAGATAAAGTAAAAAGATTAGGAGATAAGCTAAAGAAAGAAGATATATTTATGTTTCAGATCTTATACAAAGTTTTAATGTTAGTTTCATGTTTATAATGTTCAAAGATATTTGTAGCATTTTGTCTCTTCAGTAATATATATATTAGAATACTCATGCCACTTACGCTAACGACTATTTTTCCCAATGCATGGCTGGGGACGAGATGTCCGCAGGTGAGAAGAAGGAGCAAAATGGATCCCAAAGACTCAAGCACAAGGATAAGATTGGTTGGGTTTCCAACTATAAGACGATCCTCAGGTTTATAGAATCAACAATATATTTTAATGTTTAGTACTTTAGAGTAGAGACTATGTCTCGAGATGTTGAGTTAGTTTTCCATGTGATAGCATTTATGTTCCTTTTGTAAAAACAATTATGAGGATGTTTCTTATTTTCAATTTGTGTGATTGATTATATTGTTGTTATGAGTGCCAGTTTTATGTAATGCCCCTTGAGTGCATGAGTTATGGATAACTCAGTGTAGCTTCCGCTATGTGCATGTATGTGCTTAGGGAGGGTGTTACAACATTGAGGTTGATATTGTAAATTACTTGAATCACCACATCGAGTGTTGGGTGATAGAAGAACCAAAGAAGTCAAGATGGAAAGCAGTGGAGATTTATGGTTGGGCTGAGCAGCAGCACAAAGTCCGCACGTGGGATCTCATGAGACAAATTATGAGAGGGTCAGATAGTCCAACCATTATGTTTGGTGATTTTAACCTGATCTTTTCCAATGAAGAAAAGTGGGGTGGACCCCCTAGAGATGAAAAGTGGATGCAGGTTTTCATGACACCCTGGATGATTGCGCTCTTTTTATCAGTGTTGTACTGGCAGGCCGTACACCTGGGAAAAAGGAAAAACTATTAATAGCTTGGTGAGGGAGAGGCTGGATAGGGTCCTAGCAACTTATGAATGGAGGTGTTTGTTTACACCTTCCCTTCTATCAATCTGATCATTCCTCTATCATTATTATGGTTGACAGAAATGTGGTAAAAAAGAAAAAAAGACTACACTATTTTCGCTTTGAGCCTATGTGGGTGGGTGAGGAGGGTTGTACTGAGACCATTCAAACCGCTTGGCAAGAGCACTACCGAGGAGGACTGATTGATAGGATTGAAGGATGTGGTGAAAGACTTGATTGCTGGGCAATGCACCATTTTGCGAATATCAAGAAAAAAGTGAAGGAGACTAAAAAAACTTCTAGCGGAAGAGCAAGAAAAACCACCAGACAATTAGGTGTTGAAAAACTATGAAAAGATGGCCCAAGAACTCCAGATGTGGCACAGACGGGATGAAGAGTATTGGTGTATGAGAGCAACGATGAATGAGATGGAGTCAGGCAATAGGAATACGGCGTACTTCCACCATAAAGCATCTCACGGAAAAAAGAGAAATCAGATCGACCAATTTCTCAACAAGAACGGTATCCTACATTCTGAGGTGGAGGATATCCAGTCTGTGGTTCTAGATTTTTTTTAGGAGTTGTTTACTAAAAGTTCACCACATGACATGGAGGAGGCGATTAGAGGGTTGGAAAGGAAGGTGGATTCATCTATGAATGGTTTACTTGAGAAGGATATTACTGATGAGGAAGTACATGAAGCTCTAGTAGGGATGCATCCAAATAAAGCTATGGGTCCTGATGGTATGAAATTGTTATTTTTTCAACAATACTGGAAAATAGTTGGTAAGGACGTTGCTAACTATATTAAAGGGCGGTGGAAAGGAGATGAAGATATTGGAAAAGTGAAATCCACTTTGGTGGTGTTGATCCCAAAGGTGGAAAAGCCTAAGACCATATCTTATTACAGACCCATTAGCCTTTGTAATGTGGTCTAAAACATTGCTGCTAAAGTAATGGCAAACAGGCTTAAGCCAATGATGGATTCGCTGATTTCAGAGAATCAAAGTGCTTTTATTCCAGGGAGGATGATCACTGATAATGCTTTAGTAGCATTTGAAGTTTTTCATAAAATGAAGACTGAAGGTAAAAAAAGAAGGGCAGCATAGCACTGAAGCTTGATATGTCTAAAGCTTATGACAGGGTGGAGTGGAAATTTCTTGATCTAGTCCAAGAAAAAATGGGGTTCGGAGGAGTGTGGAGGGGAAAAGTAAAGGAGTGCATTTCTTCTGTGAGTATCTCTTTCACCATCAATGGGTACCGGTCCAGGACGATACTACCATCCTAAGGCCTAAGGCAAGGTGAACCTCCTTTCCCCTATTTATTTATTCTTTGTGCAGAAGCTTTCTCTACATCAATTTCCTTAGCTATGCAAGAAAAAATTAGCAGGGGTGTAAAGGTCAGTAGAAATGGACCGCCCATCTCTCACCTTTTGTTTGTAGATGATAGCATCCTTTTTGCAAAAGCAACTAAAGAAGAATGTAAGAAAATAGCTAATCTCATTAGCCAGTACAAACAGACATCGGTTTAAAGAATAAACTTATCCAAAACTGAAGTTGTTTTCAGCAAAGGAGTTTCTTTTCATAAGAAAGGGGAGCTACGCGATCTTCGCAAGGGGAAGGAGCTAGAATGACACGCGAAATACTTGGGACTACCAGTAGTCATTGGGAGGTCAAAGAAGTAGGTTTTCAGCTATATCAAAGAGAGAGTATGGAAAAAGCTACATGGATGGAAAGAGAAATTTCTATCTAAACCAGGAAAAGAGATCCTCATTAAGGTGGTGATTCAAGCCATTCCTATGTATGTCATGAGCATCTTCCTACTTCCGCCATGCTTGATTGATGAGATACACAGTTGCATACCCAGATTTTGGTGGGGTGCAAAAAACAACGAGCGGAAAATATCATGGTTGAGTTGGGCTGCATTGTGTAAGCCAAAGAGAGCAGGGGCATGGGATTCAAAGATATGCATGCCTTCAACCAGGATATGCTAGACAAACAAGCATGGAGACTGATAACAAGGATGGATACTCTTGCTTAAAAAGTTCTCAAGGCACGATACTTCCAGAGGTCTTCGATTCTTGGTGCTTGCAGGGGCCACAATCCGAGATTTACCTGGAGGAGTATTTGGGGTGCTAAAGTAGTGTTAGTGGAAGGCATAAATTGGCGGGTGGGAAATGGAAAATCAATCAATATATGTATGGACAGGTGGCTAAAGGGACAACAAACATGCATTCAGGACTCACACCCTCTACTACCCAAAGTTAATGAATATGTGCATGAACTCATAGATGCGGAATTAGGGGTTTGGGATACTCTTATCATTATAGAGGTGTTCCCCCCCCCCCCCCGGATATTCAAGCTAGTATCCTCACAACCCCGATAAACTGTCAACTCCCTGAAGATGTTCCGACGTGGTGGCCAGATGACAAAGGATGCTTCTCGGTAAAGTCATCATATTGGCTGTGTTTTTTGGGAAAGGATGAATACAACAAGACATGTATTGCTAATAGAAATGAAGTCTAGAAGGTTGTTTGGAGAACTCAGCTACCCCCAAAAATCTCTCACTTCTTATGGCGAGCCTACACGGGTGATTTGGTGAAAAAGGGCAGGCTCTGAGATAGGCATTGTACCCCAGAGGGTAGCTGCCCAAGATGCAATGAGCCAAAAGAAACCATTATTCATGCCTTATTTAACTGTCCAATGGTTTGAGTCATCTGGATGAGGGAACTCGGACACCTACAATTATAGGAGATTGTAGGAAAGTAACGTGCGGAAGCTTTGCTGCACTTGCACGTCAGCCTTGATGCTACAGATTTTATGAAAGTTGCGGGAACAATGTGGGCTCTGTGGACATATAGAAACAAATGTATTTTTAGCAACAGAGACATAACCGGAAACCTTCATTCGCTAATCACTCAGCTTCATGGAGGATTTCAGACACTTTAATGGAGGTCTTCATGGCAATGATAAGGAGAGCACGAACGCTAGCAAAACAACCTGGACAAGGCCGCATCAAGGTAGGGTCAAAATCAATTTTGATGCAGCAATGGGACAGAACGGATTCGTCGGGAAGGGGGGAGCTATAAGGGATGTAGATGGAAAACTGTTGGGGGTAGTAGCAGAAAAGGGACACAATCCTGGCAATGTTAAGCTCACAGAAGCACAGGCGGTGCTAGCAACGATGAAGCAAGTGGTAGCATGGGGTTTTAACTCTGTGGAGGTGGAGTTTGACTCCAAATCTGTACTTGATGCCCTACTCAAATCTGATAAGAGGAGAGACCATCTGGGCCTCATCATCGATGATATTAAGTCTGTAGTTTACCCTTTTAATTTTTGTTCCTTTTCCTTCATCAAACGTCACTGTAATAGGTTAGCCCATGAAGTAGCTAAAAGTGCCTTATATGGCACGGTTAGCTCATCCATGAACCCTACTATCTTTATGAATTCTCTATGGGATGTAGCTCATTCAGACTTATATTAATAAGATGGTTTTGCCTTGAAAAAATATATGCCAGACACAATACCTAAGAAACCCCCTACAGCCCGTCCTCCACCTCCATCCTCCTCAATTACCTTGTTGGCTTGCAAAGGACCTATTCGACTCGCTAGGTCCTAATTCCAGAGGATTGACAGTATGGATAGGAAACTTTGAAGAAGGGATACTTATGATGGTCCATATTAAGGAGGACGGTGTAGGACAACCTCATGATACTAGTATATTTTTGTAAGATGTTTTGGAGATCTTTACTTATGCTTGGTTGCATATATCTATGATAGAACTTGGGAAATGGTGAGATCTTATATAGGTCAATACCTCATTATATATGTTGATTTTTTTTATATTAATGCATACATGATATATGTTTTATAGATACTCACATAGGGTATGAATAGAGTTCACACTGCCCCATGTCACATTTCTAGTTTCATCATTGATTAGACGTGTAGTTAAAGACCCTACATATATTTCCGAATACTTCTCTATCACATTTAAATATTTTAATAAAGCAAAAAAGTGAGTGATTATAGCTCCGTATAATGTTGAATAAGTTTACTTATTTTTCTTATAATTTTGAATTAAGAATTACATTTCATTGTGGATTTTGATTTCTATTTTATTTGCCTTATTTTCACTCAGGAATAACCATTAAGTGTTGTTAGTTACTGTCCCCGTGACACTAACTATTTATTTCTAGATCTTAAGGGTGATGAAGTAGACATTGGGGGACACAAATTGAAGAAGACATTATTCATGCGAGTTATTAACATATATTATTACATGACTTTTTACTAATGAAATTCAATGTGTTACATTAATGTATAGGGCTATAAAATATTTCAAAACGGTTGGAGGAAAGGTGGAAAAAAAGAAAGCAATAATTTGGAAAAATGTTGATATATTTTTTGACTTTAATGCATATTTATGCCAACTATTCTTACATTTATTTATTAGCATTTTGTATGTTAAAATTTATAGTTCTATGTTGAAGACAACGATTGGGCTTACAGATCCTATGTGATTTTGTATATGTAGATGATTGTCAGATATGGAACAGTAGACATCAACTGCATACAAAATGTAATTTATATATATAGTCTTGATCATCATAAGTAAATAGTATCATTTGATAATATAAAATATCAAAATTTTTAATTATATATGTCATTTTCTTTGAAGGTGTTTGAAATGAAAAAATCCCTATATGAGAGAATAAATAGATGATATAAGAGAACAATGGGAAAAGCCTTCATTAAGAATTTGAAATTTGAATTTGATTGGGATAAAGATTGAGTTTTCTAAACGTTGATGTCATTATTTATATATACATGTGGTGCTTATGACTTCTTGCAACTTTAAAATTTAATGTGTGTAAATTAGTGGTGCATATGTGAATAATGAGTATATACATGTGTGTGAATGTGAAGATGAATGAATACAATGAGAATTGTGGTTCTACATGTCATGAGAATGAAATTGGTACCTATGTGAATGAAGTATCATGTGCCTGAATGAATGTGAAGATGAATGAATAGAATTATGTTTGCACATGTGATGAGAATGGAATTGGAGAATGAGTCTTGTATGTGGGTTGATTGTGTTTGTTGTTATAGGTTTTGAAGATTTGTTGGCATAGTGTTAAGCTAAACACAAGATAGAACCTGCAGTTCCAAACTGTAGGTTCTACATTCTGTTAAATAGCTAGACAACAGGCCTACAGACCTTCTATTTAAAAAAACAAAACTTAGTCGTCGGTTGGTACAAAAAAACATACATTATAGGTCTTAGTCGTCGGTTTCAGGCCTAAAACCGAAATTATAGGACTAAACCAAAATGTCCATGCCTGATAGCATGACCATAGTCGTTGGTTTCTTTGAAGAAATTGTCATTGTATCTCTTGATCGTCAGGTATAAGTGTTGTAATCGAAGACTATGATGCTAAATCGGTGTCGGTTTGTTTTGTAAAATGACAACATAGGAACCTTTTCCATTCCAAATGACGTTGGTGATTATTCTTAAAAAAACAACTAAGACTCTTAACGATGTCAGTTTATTTTATCATGGAAATCGAGGATGGATTTTCATCATTGGTTTGTGTGTCCCCATATAACTGACATCTTAATCCCATGATTGTAGTGTCACCCACTTAGGTGTTAATAGGAAATCAACGTTATAGGGTCATTTTAACCGATGCTAGAGGTAGTTTCTGCACACGTGAGTCATCATTGGGGACCTTGTTTACTTTAATTTGATGTACTTCATTCATGTATATTGTCCAATCCTAATTTTATGTGCATATCAACTTTCAACTTATGAAAATTTCCATCTATTCTTCTCGTATGAGGGTAGTACTGACCCTTTAGGTGGGGAAGACTTTGGTGTAGTTGAACTTGAGGTCCATCTTGCTTATGAGGAGTTGGATCTTAGAAACATGTTAAAGTAAGCAGATAAATTTGCATCGCTCATTAGCAATTAGTTGAGTTGCTTTAGGTTTTCCTTGCATACACCTTATGTTTGTGAATAATGATACCTATATTGAGAAATATAATATTTATATGTTTTTGTATTCTCTTGTTGAACTTTTTTGTTTTGAAAATACCAATTGAATAAGATGGATTGATACCATAGCAAAAATTTATGATGGTGTTTGCCATTTGGTAAGTGGATCCCCTATCAGGTCCACTCCTTATAAATGTTGTTTGAACATATCTTACTCCCATAATAAGTATGTGGGTTATTTATGGTTAACTGCTTTTAACATTGCTCGGGTTCCTGAAGTTTTCCAAGTCTTGTGATGTGGACAACAGATTGATTGCTCCAATTCCTACAATCAGAAAGACCTATGTGTATCATATAAACCTAGTATGATAATTGAGCCCAATATCTGATCTCAAGAGGGTGTTTCAGGGAGGAACTCACTCTCTAATCTCAAGGATAACGTCATCCAAAACTATGAGAGATGTGTTTTGTGGAAGCAAACAAAAACCAATATATAACTAAAAAATCACGAGGAAAAGAGATAGAATTAATTATGGCATTATTTGAATAAATTCTCATCACCAGATGAGATTCTTCAATTATGGGCTAAAAGTTAAAACAAAAATGCAAATTTTATTATTTTCAAACTATTTATCTTTTCATGACATATATATTTTACTTCTAATTATGTTGTTTTTGTAGTTGCACCTGCATATGCAACATAGAAATATGGTCATGGTTGTTTTTCGGCACTTTAGATTAAATCCATTATTCATTATGAAGGGAAGTTGTGGCTAAATGAAAGGATGGTGCCTAAGTACAAGGAGGCTTTGTATAATCTTTCATTTCTAGTTATTAGTTTGGATATGTTTATTTTTTTTCATGCTTTTACTTTCTATTATGTACCTCCTCCGGGAGATTCACTTCTTTAGACTCTTATCTTATATTTCTACTAGAATCTTAATATTTATTGGTTTATTATTTTGGATGTCTTGGAAATATGGGATAATCGTACTTGCCTATGTAATCTCATTTATGAAGATCATTTAGTAAGGGTTGTTTGCAATTGGTATTAGAGAAAAATATGCATAAGTGACCTTTAGTAGCTATTTTTGAAATTTTTAGAGCCATAAAGGAATTACTACATTTTTTTTCAAAAGGTGATGGTATTTAGGATTGTATCACAACTTGAGGTCTCAAAAAACTTTGATATGCAACACTAATTGGTTTATGAGGACTCGCGAGTCATATGAACCCTACCTGACTAAAACCTAAGAATTTCCCAAAATAATATGCTCATAAGGTTTTCTAATCTAAACTTTATCTCTGTCTCGTTGCTTTTCTTTATTAACACTAAATCCTCTCCTTATATCAATAGTTATTTCCTCTTCTAATTCTTATTAGGGATTCAGGAGGAACTAGGGTGAAGCCATTCTCTTCCAACCAAAGCATACACAAGATCTAAAATTTTATAACTGACCGGCCTAAATCGCGCGTCCAAAAAGTGGAGCGGACTTGAAGTAGTCGGACTTTTAAATTTTTAACCTGAAACCTTCTAGGCCCCCGCAACTTTGTTTACGGGGTCGAAGTAGATATACAGGGTCAAACACAGGGACAAGGGTGGTACTGTTGAGAACACGGAATCGACATGTTACACTGTGGTATGGGTAATGAGATGATAAAAGTTCCCCAAGGGAACAACAGTCTGGGATCGATAAAACAGAAGAAATATATCTCCAACTGGAGCTACAAGGAAAATTAGGTTTTAAGCATTTATCAGTTTTTAGGGTTTTCGTGCAACGGAAACAGAGAGATAATACTATTGGCTTAGTAAGGAACGAAGGGGAAAGCTTCAGTAAAACAAGTGGAAGCAGAAACATCCTGTACCCCTTCTCTCGAAGTGGGTACCTCTAACTAAGCATCAACACCCCTCTCGATGTTTCTGGACTTAAGTTATAGTGGAAAGGTTACTAAAGCAACTCCGATCCTGGGCACTCTCGTACTCCAATATCAGACCAAACACTAGAGCCACAACACCTCTCTCGAGGCTGTTGCAATGGGAAAATACGATTCAGTAGCTAATCAAAATGTGATCCAAGCGTACAAGCTAGAGTTTAGATGTTAAACATAGCAATCATCTAATAAAAGGAACCAAACATAAAGCAGCATATAATTAAGACTCTTCTAATTCCATTAGCATAAAAGGGTTTGATTACATTGCATAAGTTAAGAGAGTAAATGACTGAAATAAGTAAAGGTAAATGTCGCCTTCTTGATTTAGAAGGGCGTCAGGCAGTAGCAGACCCTCCAGCCCGATACCGGGCGGGAGCCTTGCCCGATACACCCGTGTCGGGCGGCACACCCTCTTGGGTGACATGCTTATGACGGGAAGACGTATCGTGCGGGGCGCCCATGCCCGATATGATCATGTCAGGTGGCACCCTCTCAAGCGACACACCGTGACAGGTGATGCGTATCGGGCTTGGTATCATGTCGGGCCACAGTGTTGCTTCCAGCATCGGGTACTCCTATCGGGCATCCTTGTTGGCCGATATCAGCCTGCAGCGGTGCCTGGGGCCGACCCTACGTGAACCATTCCCTCCCTCTCAGGATGGGGAAGTGCTCACCTAGAATTTCCCGGCACACCTCTGAGGCACGACACGCTAGCTCCAGATGCTTTCCTAAGTTGGCTTTCGAGAGATTCTGACTCGTCCCATCGAAGTCTTGTAGCTTCTATTTATAGGCAGCGGTTGGGGGAAGTTATGGTGCCCTAGACGCCACATGTTCTTCATCAGCTCTTATTATTGTGGATTCATGGGTGCTCGATATGTGTATCGCCTGACACAAGGATGTCGGGTTGTCGGTCATCGTGACGAGTGGCGCCTGCCGATGGGTAGCCTGTATCGCGCGACACGCTTCAGCAGTCATGGCGAGTCTGACTCCCTGTCGGGTAAATGGCATGTCGCTTGTCCGCTTCCTCTTGCGTGGCACCCTCGTGTCGCACGGCAGTGTATCGTGTTGCCCTGTCAGGCAGTGAGCGTATCGGCCGGCTGGTTGGCAGGAAGGCTGATGTATGTGGAACACGTTCGTGGGCCGAGACGGGCCTTTTTGCTGATAAATGAGTTAAAAATCAAGGAAAACTCTGCAAAAGATGATAATATTGAGTTAAGAGCGTTGTGTCCTGTTTATGCAAAAACATGACAAAAAGGGGAGGAAAACAGTTTAAAAGGGCAGGTTCGATAAAGAAATAAGGGCCAAAAACATCACAAAATTTGGTGTTATCAACTCCCCCAAACTTAGCATTTTGATTGTCCTCAATCAATCTTTAAACTTTGTTTTGTGATGCTTCTTCTTGACCGGTATAGTTTTCAGACCATGGGTTTGAGCGAGCATTGAGATGTCTCACAGAGAATGCGGCTCGACCACGAACAACAGACTTTATTTCTCCTGCCTTATTTAAGCAAAAGTTTTCTCTACAGTTTCAGCAAGACTTGGGTGCATGATTCGAAGTTAGCATTCACACCAAACAGCTTTTGGGGGCAGAAAGTTGTGTGCTTGGGTAGGCTTAAGGATTTTTGGGTTTTTCTTATTGTTTTCCATCAGTCCATCTAGGTACGAGTCCGTTAGTGGGTGAGTGGTCCCTGCAGTCCAAGCCAGTTGGCTTTAGAGCAGTGATTTCACATCCTACGTACTACTTCCCTTGATCTACCATTCCTAAAGATGGGTACTTTTTGGAAAACAAGTGTGTATATATTTCTTTTTCTTTTTTTTTCTTTCTTTTTATTGGGCACAACTCTCATGCTTTTATTCACTCTCATAAGGCTATTCTCTATTTTTGGGATTTTGTTGGGTAAGGGAAAACAAGAGAAATTTTTGCTGTTTGGGCAGCTTTTTCCTTCTGCATACACGTCTCTTGGCTGTTGTGAGATCATTTTCTGAAATTTTTGGCGTGGAAAGTCATAGTCTTTTGTTTTTTTAGGCTGCATTATCAGAAAGACATAACAAAACCTACATCTCCTTGGGCGCATAGAAAACAAACTGGCAAGAAGTCGTATCAGGTTTTTACTATGCAGTGTCTTTGTACATATGTATGGAGACAAAATAAGAAAAAAAAAATTATATGAGCATATATATGTATATGTACACATGATATAGAAGAAGAACGAAAGAACAAAAAGGGTGGAGTTGAAGAAAAACTTTTATACCTCCCTCACTGGTACATGGTACCTCCCCCCCAAAACTTACTCCACACTCTGTCCCAGAGTTGTGCAATAGATAAGGTAGAGTAATGTTAACACAGTGAGGGATTAACCGGTGAGCGCGCCTGCGCCAGATAGAAGCTCCCACACATATTCTCCTCGTTTGATGTGGTAGTCGATGTGGTGGAGCTTGTCAGGCGTCTCTTCATTTGATATCCATTCCAAGAAGAAGATGTCGCAGTCGTTGGATAGAGGAATTAGTTTTGGACTGCGGTGGCAGAACTGGAGCTCGTGTCATTTACTTGTTGCCATCTCCAGTAATGGTTGTATCAGCGCCGCCATCTTGTCGTAGTATTTTCTTACTAAGCACTCGAGGGAGGTCAACGTCGTCGATACACTGCACTGCATGATCTTTGTTTCTGTCTGAGCTGTTGTAGAAGATTCCTTCTCGTTGGCGAGTGTACATCGTCAGGAGCGTCCAGTAGTTGTAATGTAGGATGGGCAGAAAGATTGTGCGTGGAACCCTGTGCTCCAACTCTGCCAGAAATGATTGCTTTGCTCCTGTTTCATCGGCGAGGCAGATGTTGTTGAACAACATTGGATGAGCAATGTATACGTGTTCGAACTTCACTTGTAGTGTCTGGATGTAGGCGGCCACCACAGATATCGCCAAGCATCCTCCATCTTTTACCATGTCCCTTAAGTCATCAACCGGGACTATGACACTGCCTGCCTCGTAGATGACATCTTCCGGGGTAGAATCAGCTAACTTCAGAAGAATTTCATTAACCTGCTCCTGCGTGAGTGTAGAGTACGAGAAGCGGTCAAAATTGTTGATCAGTTCTTCTAATGTTCTAGGCGAAGTAGGGTCTTTGAATCCGTGCACTTCCCACAGGATCTCTAACTGCTTGCCTGCCCCGTAGATGTTTGTTCCTATTTTAGCTTCTTTTTCTGGAGTGTTGTTGCGTTGTGAAGATTCGCCTTCTATGTCACTGTCCAGCAGCTTCTCTGGTACCCCTGCGTCTTGGAAATAGCGCCTGTATTTGATCAGCAACAGTGCATATATGCTCCTGAGATGGTAGAAGTTTTGGCCCTGGAGGTGCCTCATGTACCCAAATATGTTGAGCAGGTCCATGATGCACAAGACAATAAAGGTGTTGTTTCTGCTTCCCTCTTCTGCTTGGATGGGGAAGTCTCGAATAGAAAAGAAGTTTTAAACGTCGTTGTGACGTTTGACTCCTTTCTTGATAGCTCGTAGAAGACGCAGCGGTAGAAGCCTCAGATGTTTGTCCTCCGGGCGACTAAAAATAAGCCCAGAGCGTGGCACCTCGTTGTTGCTACCGCTCAGCAGCTGGACGTTGTGGTTCCTGAGGTCTGCCACGTAGAGGAACCATAAGTTGTTGTATGTGGCTAACACAATGTTTGTGTTATGCTATTCGATGTGTTGCAGCATGTTGGCCAACACAATGGAGTCTGGTACTCCCATCATCATCCTTCTTGCCAAGGTCGGGGTGGCGTTGTATATTGTTTTCCGACCTGTCCCAGTGCTGATATTCTCTATTATTGCACCTTCTAGGACCCTGAACAGCTTCTTGCCGACGACGGCTGGTGAGCGGAATATGCTTCTGAGTGATCCCCGTCATACAGAGAAGTAGCTGTCACTCCAGACGACGTCTTCTTCATCTGCATGCGACCTCAGGACCTTGTTCAGCAATTTCTAGTCCCTAATCAAAAGGTAGCTAATGACCCTTCTGTCGAAGTCGGCCATCTCGAAGGAAGTTAGTTCTGATGGTGCATAGAACGCATCTGCCATTGAGCATCTTCCTCTGGGGGTGTCTTTCGTTGGTGACACATATGTCCCCCTTTCTCCCTCTGATTCATTAGAAGAGTCATCCCTGACGCTGATGTCTTCGTTGTCATCTTCAGCTTCATCCAGGGGGACTGAGGGTGCTATTTCTTCCAGGCTGTGGGCGCTTGCCTTTCCTGCTGGAGCTCCGTTGGCCGATCTTTGTGGCGTCCCTTCTTCGGGTGTTGTGGATGGCCCGCTGGAGGAGGAAGAGGACGATGATCTTGACATGGCTGCTGATGAAGAAGGCTGAGAGCCTGAGCTAGGAGGCGACGGGGACCTTCTCGGCTGCCTTCGGCGCGGATGGTCATCTCTCCTATTCAACCTCTCCTCGATCAGGTCAAGGTACTAGAGGGCTTGCTGAAGCGTGACGTTGAGTGCCTCTAGTTGGCCGGGAAGGCCAACTAGAGTCAGCAGTTCCTGTTCCTGGCTATTCAGCCTTTGCTGGAAAAGTGAAAACTTGTGGGTTAGAGAATAAAATGTAGCCAAGTGGCTTTCTGTTACCTCCCGCAAGTGATCGAGTTCGTGCCCCAGCATTTTCCCGAGCGACGTAGGGGCTCCTACAGGTCTCCCTCCCATCCTCACGATACTTATCTCGCATGAGGGTCTACCCAACGAGCTAGAACCGATCTCGATCATCCGTGAGGTAGATTTTGCTGGGCGAGGCATCGGCACCCTTGAGGCCGTCACTGTCTTTCCTTCTTGTCGTGGTGGAGATGGTCGTGGTGTGGGTGGATGTTGCTCCACCTCTATGTTGTCGGCAATCTCTTTAGCAGCTACTATAGGGGACACTGGCAGTGGTGTCGACATTAGCTGTGCAACTCCAAGCTATATCTCAAGGATCTCGGCAAACACCTCATTACTGGAGTCCGGTTGTGCTTCTTCTTCTGCCTCCAAGGGCACCTCAGAAGCTTCGGGAGCTGTGGCTGTCTCTCCCGCGACAGCTCCCTTCAGGGATTGTACTATTGTTTCTGCCCTGGTTGTCTTAGCAATCTCGACGATTGCCGATTCTTCTTCAGCCACGACAGGTATCGTCGTGATTGTGGCTGGTATAGCAGGAGCGACGACAGCTCTATCAACTGCTGTCGTCGGTGGTTCTGGATTGGCAGCTGGCTCGGTAGAGGTTGTTGAAGCTTTGTCCTGCCTCGGGTCGAAAGGGATTGATTCTCCTCTAGTGGCCACCCTCTCTTGAATCTTGGTGGGGGAGGCGTAAGCTGCTTCTACTGCCACAGCTTCGATTTCTGCTGTGGTGAAGACCAGCTTTTCTACATCGTAGGCGGCGCAGTGAGGGAGTAGAAGGAGGGTGTTTGTCCTTGCGAACTTGTAGAAATAGCTTCTCCCCTCCTTCTTTATGATGTCGGCCCTCATGAGGTACTTGAGGTCGAGCAACTCGTTGCCCCTTGTCTTCGAAAGACTACGCGGCTCCCATGGGTATCCTAACCCAACCACGATCAGATTGACGATGCCACCCATGCAATATTCTTTGGTGGCATCCTTTATCAGGTGCAGCTTGTTTAGCAAGAAATGCCCCCGATTGATCACCTTGCCCTCCATAATGTGCCACATGAGATGGAGCTCTTCGGTATATATGTTGCTGGACTCATTTTTACTAAAAAACAGGCATGCTACCAGCTTGTGCACTATCCTCCAGAAATAGGAGTGCACTGCCGCCACCTTGCTTCCCAGCTTGTATGATGACTCGCCGGTCAGCCTCTTCTAGAGCTCCACGGGGTTCAACCCGTCTCCTTTTGTGATCCTTTCACCGTTATGCAGCTTCTTCTCCTCCTCACTGGAAGAGAAGATCTCGTGAGGAGCTTTTCGGAGATGGCGTGCTCCGCATTGTACAGTTGCCCTTACAGTCTGTCTGATCTGCCATATTCTTCAACATCCTCAGCTGTATCTTTCACTCGGTGGAGAGATTACATGAACTCCCTTGTGAGTTCGGTGTAGGAAGCGAAACGGATTAGGTAGATCTTCCTCAGTCCTACTGCGGCGAGGACATTTTCCATTGTTTCGAAAATACCCAATTGAATGAAGGAAGACTGGTGGTAGAATCTACTCGGCCTGTATATTTTAGTCGCCATTTCCGAGTACTGGCATCCATGCTCGTTATCTCTTAGCACGAACCTTCCTGGTGTGTGATCCAGGGGTTCTGCCACTGCAGTTGAAGCTGTCGCTAGAGTCGTTACTCCTTCTGTCCTCGCCCTTTTCTCAACAGTTGATGGCCCAGCCACTTCAGGGTTCGGGCGTTTCTGCCCGACCATTGTTGCTTCAGCTGCGGCCTCGGTGTCGATTCTTCTGCCGTGTTCATCAACTCAAACGACAGTTTTCTTTGTACGGGCCATCTCTGTTATCATTAAACAAATTCATTGATCAATTAAATGTTAAAATTTATTACACGATAAAAATTTTGCCCGATACAAAAACTACTCGACACCATCGTTTCGGGTCTTAACAAAGGGTGATATGATGCTTGCCCGATACGCTTGTGTCGGGCGATACGAATCCTTCAAAAATCATCGTAGGTTTATGCCCGATATGATGTCTGAATGTCGTCCATCAAAAGAACACACTAGGCGATACAAAATTGGACGATGTGGATAAATAGTTGTGTGTCATACCCGTCGCCCGACATGGGTGTGTCAGGCGATACGGTCGCGTGATGGAAAAAAAACCTGTCGCCCGGCAAAAAGAACAAGAAAGGCGGAACAAGGATGGGTGACACGCTTATCGCCTGATATGGCGTATCGGACAAATGCGAGCATAAGACGTGTTGCACGACACAGGTGTCGGGCGACACAAGGAAAATCAGCCAAAGTCGTCAGCCCGATACATTGTGCGTGATATGAAGGTCATGTTGGGCGAGTGGCTTGTCGGGCCATACCTTTTGTTTTCTTAAGTTTTCAGCACGACACGAGAGCAGAAGCTAGCTAGACGACACACGAGCAAACAGAGGAATTACTGCACGATACGGGTAGCTGGAAGAGTAAATGCAGTAGCCCGATACGGTAAAACCTCCTTACTATATATAGCAATCCCAACTGGGGGTAAACAAGTAAATTTGGGATGTGTGTCGGCCGTTGAGGTAGGTCATTCCCGAGACGAGCATGTTCTGCACGCCGGTTGAGCTGCTGCCCGATACGATCAGGAAAAGGGGATACTTGCCCGATATACGGTCTTCAAAACAAAATCTAGATGAAAACCCCGAAAAACAAAGCGAAAGAAAAAGCGATTGATGGGTAAAACATCATTGGCCTAAGGTTAAGTTCCCGGCCTCAGATAGTATTAACCATTAATGCACATAAAACAGAGCGGTGGACCATAAAACAGAAGAGTCAGCGCACGTGGCGCATGTACTGACTCGGGCCTTATTACAGTCCAAATGTTCATAAAGTTAGTCTTGCAAGAAAGTAAATAACATCCTATTCTAGGAAAAGTAAAAGCTCGGGCTGCCTCCCGAGTAGTGTTGTAGTTTGCGTCGCCAGCTCGACAGGTCCAGGTCCTTTACTTTTCGCCTCCAATAGTATCCATATTTTGTAAGTCGATCTTTGTTCTTCCTGATCACAGCCCTGCCTTTTTGGCAGTTTCAGTGTTGGAGGGTATTTTACCCAAAGGGTTCTTTATCATTTTGGCCATCTGGGCCAACTGCTGATCAATCTGGCATTGATGCGTCTGCATATCCGCCATTTGGACCTACAATGAATTCAGAACTCCTGAGTTTGAAAGTGCACTCTGTGCCAGCTGGTTATTGATGGTATCTTGTCTCTTTACAAAATCAAACAACTGTCCAACTAACTCTGGTTGGTTCAAAACCTTGTCTTGACCCTGTTCTTTGGCTTGACCTTATCCTTGACGGGTGTTCGTCGCTTGGTGACCTTGGTACTTACCTTGCCCTTGGAAATTTCCCTTGTTTGATGACATGATTTTACTGTGCGTATAACGCAAGTGCACGCGTCAATGTAATATAGGCCTTTGTGAGGCCCGATTCAAACTCAGGGACACTAAACTATCGGTAGACTACTACTAATTGTTTGCGATCAGCTAGACCGATTAAAAGAGTTTGAGAGTTGTTGTAAAATAAAAGAAAAAGAAAATAAAACTAAGCAATCGATTAAAGGTTTAGTTTAATCAATTCAAATGAAGATCTTTAGGATTGCGGTTTCACTGTGGGTTTTCATTGTATGAATTTCCATATAGTTACTCAGATTCATCTCTCAATCCGGGTAGTGGCATGTAGTCAGAATTGCCCACTATCGTGGTACAATTCACTACATATGTCTAGGTCAGTTCCACCGTCGTAGTAACCTATACCCTAAACTAGGTGCATTAGAATCGACCTTTGGGTTTCCACCATTAACCTTACATCACCTTGTTCAAGGGATTTGTTAATTAATGTGAATTTCGTCTCTTTTCAACTGTTAATTCTTCTTTCAAAGTAATTAAAGGCATTAGATTATCATTATGGTGATCAAGCATAATAATATAATTGAGAAAACAAAATTATACCACGGATTTAAAAGATAAATGATGAATTACTATGATAAAAATGTCATACAATGCTTCCCCGGGCTACTCCCGGTCCTAAAGATAAAGGGGATTAGCCTCGCATGTTCATCTCAGAGCAAAACATGGTTGAGAAAAGGGCAAACATGGAGAAAAACGTGAATAAGTAATGAAATCCCTGAATGGAGAAGATCCAAGCATTCCTCGGTGTGGAATATGTGATCTACAGCCTTTCGGCAGTGGAAAACGTCTTCTTTGGCTTCTAGAATGGTTGGGGCATGCTTCTGGGCTACGTTCTTCTCTCTACACCTTCTCGGGACGTGTGTAGTGGCTAATGACGTGATCCTCTGCTCTTGGCCGTCGTCATTAGGTATAATCACCGAGTTAGGTTGCAAAAATATCACAATTGTCGGATTTAGATCGATCTGAAACAAACTTGCATCTGACGGTGTCGATACCATCGATGCGAGTCGATGGTATCGACCCTACGCGATATCAGCAAGTTTTCTTTTCTTTTCTTCGTTGCACCTGATGCTGACTCGATACCATCGACACGGGTCGATGGTATTGACACCCTTAGGTGTTGGTTTTATCCCTTTTCCGTTGCTGAATCTTCTTATGTCAATAGTATCGACTTTATGGTCGATAGTATCGACTGTCTTCTCACCAACAACCTGATGGTATGTCGCTACCATCGACTTCCCTATCGATGGTATCGACTTTGTGCTACTCCTTGCGGCTGGCTTCCTGTGGTCGTGTCGATGGTATCGACAACCGTCGATGGTATCGACAGCTGCAGATATGTGTTTTTCCTGAAATTACAACACAAAACCACATAAGCCGAGATAAAACTATAATTGTAATCATTTATGCTCAAAACAATAAAATAAAGCAGATTTGACACTGAGAAGGATCATAGACCAAAGTAAATGAATTATGCACTATTAACCACCAAAATGACCAATAAATGCATAAAACACAGATAAAACAAGTCTATAAATGCGACTCAAAATCATCGCATCAAACTCCCCTAAGCTTGAACGTTGCTCACCCTCGAGCAACTAAACTTTAGAATAGAATTGTGAGGGTCAACTAAAGAACAGATTATCACATCAGACATCACCATATTATCCCCACCAGACATTCACATTCCGGCCCTCACTAACCACGGAATGATAATTACCCTAAAGTCGACAGTAATCATCCATAAAAGATATCTACCTCAAAATTTATGAACACTATCATGTAAGGCAGTTAACATAATAAAATTCTCCGGTTCAGACTCAGTGCATCTTGTGATCTCTTATTCTACATTGCTCGCCCTAACTACCATCTACATGGAAGCAGCTCTCCAGGTATTAATGAGTGAGGAGAAAATCATGGTGGCCTACCAATTTGAGCAACGGGTAGATGGAATGGGTGACTAGTGAAATAAATGGAAGCATTACACGGTTTCAACATGCACAAAGCAAAAATGACTTAAATGATGCATATGAAAATGAAAATGCCCTAATGCCTACATTTGGGTGGAATGATGCATGCACTATCATTCTGTCTCAAGATGAGATGGAATATCTAAAAGAGCTACATCGTGTACTTATTCGTCTTGAAATGCAGTGAGACTATGTTCCTTTCTCCCTCTCATTCTACTTGCTTCTCAATACTTTTTTTCTTTTTCTCTTTTTTTCAAAACTTCTTTTTTTTAAGAACCCTTATTTTCATAGCTGACAATGAATTATATGTTGGGCTCACTTATTTCTGCATAACTTATATATTTGAAGCATTCAAAAGGTATGGAACAAGTTAATCACCCTTAATGTTCAGAAGATATAAGACGCATGATGTACTCTATGCACAAAAATGTCAATGCATCTACAACATGATAATTATGCAACTAAATGACATGCTCTTAAGGATAATGTGCATGTATAACTAATCTATTTTTTATTTTCATGCAAGATATGTGAAAATAGTTGCAATGCAAGACCTATCTACATGAGATGTAATCAAAAAGATTAAAATTGTAATGTACTTCCAGTTCTTAAGGTGGAATATGAAAACAATGGGGTGGATAGATCACAAGACTAATTGACTAAACCTTTGAAAATTATTATGTGTCCCTCATTACTGACTTGTGAGCAATTAAGAGGTTTCTCTCTCTCATTTCAAATTAAAATCTCATTATCATTTGTTCAGTTTAGACTCAAACAACCAGTTTCGTCCACTTTTCATGAATCCTAGGCATGTACAGTTGTGATTTCCTATTTTAGAGTTGACAAACCCAATCATTTCCTTAAGCTATGTGCTCAAAGTTGAACAACACAAGCTTACAAAACACTAAAAAAAATTAACTTTGCCCCTGATTCCCATGTACAAGCAACGAGATGACACAAGACTTAAGACATCCACAATTACACTAGATAGAGTGTGGATCCTACAAACAAACTAAAATTAAGAGAAATAAATGACAAAAGACAAAACAATAAAAACTAAAAACTAAAGGATAGAGCTATTCCAACTCCCCCCCTAAGCTTGAATTCGACTATGGCCTCATAGTCAAAAACAACCTTAAAAGGTGGAACAGTGATACCGATCATTCTTCCGGAGGAGGCGGGTACTGCGGAGCCGTGGGGTCCCAAGATGGGGACTGCCCCTGAAAGCTCAGATCATACTGGGGCATGGGCGGAGGTTGTAGATACCCCCCCAAAATAATTCTGGCTCTAGTAGTTGTCGTAGAAGGGCTGCTGTTGCATCTCCATCATGTGCAACCTGTTGTGGATGTTTTGTTGGTTGTCGAGAAGGAGGTGCTCATTCTCAAAAATGGCCCTCTGGTTATCTAACAGCCGGTTCGTTGTATCCTGAATACCGGCGTATGATGGTGTATGCTGCTGCTGTGTCTGATGAATGTCTTGCAGCATCGAGTACATCCCCTGCATGGAATAGACATCCTCACCTTGAGGCGAGGGCTACGGTGGTGGAGGTTGTGAAGATGAAGATGCGACCGGATGCATGCAGGGATGCTTCCTGGGTGCCACTCGTGCGCGAAGAGGTGTGAAAGCCTCCTCTTCCTCTTCAGCCTCATCGCCATCATTGTCATCATTGCCGCCATCTTCATCCGAGTTCTTGATGGCGATGACAGGCCATCGAAAATGTTGAGCGCCCTCAATGTGGAATATGGGGTCTGGAAGCGAACACTCTTGATATGCGTGGTTAACATGGCAATGTGCATATGTCAGGCCATCACGAAGTAGGATGAGGCTGGAGCAATGCAGATGTTGCACGTTGACCTTGCTCCTGTTGGAGAGGGGAGTAAGTTGGGAGAAATTTAACCTAAGATAGTGGGCCAGCGGTGTGATGAGCCCTCCAAAGTAGATTGGAGCCTTCTGCGTACTCCTCTTTACAGCCAACACGCACGTCAAGAAAAACGTGCCCCAATTACACTCTTCTCGCTTCAGCAACTTGTGCAGGAAAAACAAGTTTGTCTCTTGAAACTTGCTGAGAGATAGGTCACCACGAGCAAACAAGGTGGTGCAGAGCATGCGGTGAAGAATCTGCACAAACAGAAGCTTGAAATCTGCCACCGCCGCATTGTGGTAACTCACGGATTTGTCGAGCGATGTAGTCAATAACTCAGTGAAAATGGCATCGTAGTCTATCCTGTTGTCTGGCCGCCGGTACTGATCTCGCCCATGATTCCAGTTGTAGATGGAATTGAACTGCCTGAGGGTGAGAGTGTAATCATTGTTGTACAGCTGGAAAGAAATGTGTCCCTTGATCCATTCCCGATTAGTGGCGATGACGTCGTTTGGCACGACACATATGTCCAGTGACGCCATGAACTCTGCCACTAGCTTCTTGTATGTCAGCCATTCACCGAATAATGGTTGGTCATCGGCGTGGAATTCCATCTCATCTGGCCTCCTGCCCGTGTGTCTCGCCTGCCCCTTCAAGATGTAGGCGAGGTTGGCCTCGAACCCCAGATCACAGACCATTGTTCGATCAACATAGCACGTGGGCTCGATCTTTCTCTTCATCAATTCCTCGTAGACCTTCCAAACCTCTGTGGAAGGATGGATAATCCGCGGGCGCGGAATAGATGTAGTGGGTGGAGGAATGAACTCAGGGATCTCCATTGGTGTCACACGTGAAGAAGATGCGCCTGCGGTATGCACCATTTTCGAGGAAGAATGGATAGAAGATGGAGCTTGGTGAAGGTCAGAGAAGACAATCTCCGCTCGGTGAAGGCTCGTGGAAGAACGCGCTCCTTGGATGCTCGTAGTCGGGCTCCGATCGCTCAACAAGATGCACGGCACAAGTGGAGGAGGAAAGATCTGAAGGTGTGATGTCATATGATGACAATCCATCCCTTTTATAACTGTGGTCGGCGTTGTTGTATGCCCGTCGATACCATCGACAAGAGTCGATGGTATCGACTCATGTAGCATAATCATTCTTCTGCTAGTATCGACGGTTGTCGATAGCCTGATCTGGGAGCCCGGATTGATGATGCGTCGATACCATCGACGAGTGTCGATGGTATCGACCCATCCCATGGATCGACTCTCTTGGTGCAGCGATCTCCGTTGATCTCCTCTCGTAGATCGATGACATTCCGTGTTGATACCATCGACACAAGTCGATAGTATCGACTCTACTGAGAGCACACACCCTCGTGAAGCCCGGCTACCGCTTTTTGCCTGTAACCAGGTCGATACCATCGACAGGCCCGTCGATGGTATCGACTTCACTGAGACAAATTCGTCTGAATATCTCCAGAGATCTCACGAGTATCGACACCTATGTCGATACTATCAACCTCATTTTGGCGAGCAACTTGATGATGTGTCGATACCATCAACGAGGCCGTCGATAGTATCGACGTAGAGAAAAAAATTTCAGCCGCCTACCTGTGCCTATCTCGATACCATCGACACAAGGGTCGATGGTATCGACTCTGCCTCAATCCTACACATTGAACAAATGATCAAGGTATCATTTTTACACTAAAAACAAAATCAAAACAAACTAACCTATAAATGAAACTACCTATGGTTGGGTTGCCTCCCAACAAGCGCCCTTATTTAACGTCTTAGGCTAGACGAAATCACGCTCCTCATGCATCTGGAAGCGCAATGAGTTTGACCTCACTCACTTTCCTTGTGTAATCTTCACCGAAATACAACTTCAAATGCTGTCCATTAACCAATAATGTTGTGTCGCCATCACGCACCATGATTGCGCCATGTGACCTAACCTCCTCTATGGTGAACGGTCCACTCCATCGATATTTCAATTTCCAGGGATGCTTCTTCAACCTGGAGTTGAACAAGAGTACACGATCTCCTTTCTTGAAGACTCGCATATAAATATGTCGATCGTGAATCAACTTTGTTCACTCCTTGTAGATCCGTGAGATTTCATATGCATTCATCCTCAGCTCGTCAAGTTCATTTAGCTCTAACAAATGTTTCTTTCTAGCTTCATCATAGCACAAATTCAACTTCCTCAGCGCCCAGTGCGCCTTATGCTCCAACTCCACCGGCAAATGGCAGGCCCGACCGTAAGCCAACCTAAAAGGCGTAGTGCCTATAGGTGTCTTAAACGCCATCCTGTATGCCCACAAAGAATTCAGTAGCAAGGTGCTCCAGCTCTTTCTCGTGGAAGCCACAGTGCGCTCCAAGATCTTCTTAATCTCCCGATTGGAGACTTCCACTTGCCCATGTGTCTGTGGGTGGTACGGGGTACCAATGTTGTGCTTTACCCCGTACTTTCTCAACAGTGTCGTGAACTTCTAATTCTGGAAATGTGTACCTCCATCACTAATAATCATTCTGGGTACAAAACCTGCAAAAAATGTATTCTTTGACAAACCTGCACACTACAGCGGCATCATTAGTCCTAGTGGGTATTGCTTCTACCCACTTCGACACATAATCAACAGCTAATAGAATGTACAAGTTAGAATTGGAGGACACAAAGGGTCCCATAAAATCAATACCCCACAGATCGAACACCTCGACCTCTTGAAATACATTGAGGGGCATCTCCTGTCTTTTTAAAATGTTACCTGCCCGTTGGCAGGAATCGCATTGCCACACATAGTCATAGGCGTCCCTGAACAAAGTAGGCCAGTAAAGGCCACTCTCAAGTACCTTGGTCGCGGTTCTATAACTAGCATGGTGGCCACCCATTGGTAGAGTATGGCAATGATGAAGGACACTTTCATATTCCACCTCTGGTACACACCTACGCAACACACCATCCCTGCACTGCTTCAAAAGAATAGGGTCATCCCATAAATAATATCGTAAAGAATGGAAAATTTTCTTTTTCTCTTGGTATGTCCAATCATCTGGGAAAATTTTGCAGGCAAGATAATTAACAATATAAGAAAACCAAGGATCTTTAGATTTCACAGATAAAAGTTGTTTGTCAGGAAACATCTCGGTAATGGGTATATGCACGTCCTTCTCGTCTACCCTTTCCAACCTAGACAGATGGTCCGCAACCACATTTTCTATTCCCGCCTTATCTTTGATCTCAATATCAAATTCTTGTAACAGTAAGATCCACCTAATCAGTCTAGGTTTGGCATCTTTCTTTTCCATCAAATACTTTATGGTGGTGTGGTCCGTCCATACCACGACTTTAGATCCAACAAGGTATTGTCGGGATTTTTCAAAAGCAAAAACGACGACAAGAAGTTCTTTTTCAGTTGTCGTGTAATTAATTTGTGCTTCATTCAAAGTTTTGGACGCATAGAAAATCACAGCGGGTTTATTGTCCACACATTGTCCTAAAACTACCCCAACTGCGAAATCTGATGCATCACACATCAGTTCGAACGGCTTTGTCCAATCCAGTGTTTTCACGACCGGTGCGGAAATCAATTTTTCTTTAAGCACATTAAAAGCATGTAAACATTTTTCGTTAAAATCAAACACAGCATCCTTTTCCAACAACTCAGATAATGGTTTGGCAATTTTTGAGAAATCTTTTATAAAGCGGCGATAAAAACCGGCGTGACCTAGAAAACTCCATACCCCTTTAACCGAATTCGGTGGGGGCAATTTAGAGATAACTTCAATCTTCACCGGATCTACCTCCAACCCCTTGCTAGACACTTTATGTCCAAGCACGATCCCTTCGCTAACCATCATATGGAATTTCTCCCAATTGAGGACCAAATGCGTGCCCTCACATCATTGCAAAACCTTATCCAAATTGTATAAACATTCATCAAAGGACTCACTATAGACGGAGAAATCGTCCATAAAAACTTCCAAACAACATTCAACCATATCAGAAAAAATGGCAAGCATGCAACGCTGAAAGGTCGTCGATGTGTTACACAAACCGAAGGGCATACAGCGGTATGCAAAGGTTCCATAAGGACAAGTGAAGGTGGACTTCTCTTGGTCCTTAGGATCAATGGAAATCTGATTGTACCCCGAATAACCATCAAGAAAACAAAAATGCGATCGGCCTGCTAATCGTTCTAAAATCTGATCGATGTATGGGAGAGGAAAGTGGTCCTTAAGCGTAGCAGCATTCAATCTATGGTAATCTATACATACACGCCACCCGGTTACCAGGCGAGTGGCGACTGGTTCATTTAACAAATTATGTGTAATAGTAATTCCCCCCTTTTAGGGACTACCTGTGTAGGACTCACCCACGTTGAGTCGAATATAGCATAGATGATACCTGCAGAAAGGAGCTTGATCACCTCCTTCTTGACGACCTCCATCATGCTAGGATTTAGTCGATGATGTGGCTGAATTACTGGTTTGGCTCCCTCCTCAAGCCTGATCTTGTGCTGACACAATGTAGGGGAGATCCCCTTGATGTCTGCGACCGACCACCCAAATGCACCTCGGTGGTTCTTCAGCACGATCAGCAATTGATCTTCCTCCTCGGCACTCAGATATGCCAAAATGATCACTGGCAGCTTCTCACCCTCAGCTAGAAATGCATATTTCAAGTGTGGTGGCAATGGCTTCAATTCTAAATCTAGCAGGTTGATCAAGGATGACTAAAGCGGTGGTGGAAGTTCTCCAAGGTCTTCATAGTACCTAGCATGGAAGCACCTGAAGCATCTTGGCACACTCTTGTAGTGACTTGCTTCTCATCCAATCATGTGTTATATTAACCAGGCAGGCTTCAAGTGGCAGTTCTGGATATGCATTGAAAATAGAACTTGCTATGGCCTCATCTTCAGTAGAGGGAGGGATGTCCTCCTCTTCATCATTAGGAAAACCCACAGCCTTGCTAAGAGACACAACCTTGGTCTGCCCCATGATATCTACAGCCAGTGTCCCCTTTTCCACTTTAGTCATTACATGAGCCATATCTAAAAACGGCTTCCCTAGACATAAAGAGATATTCTGATCAAAGTGCTTCATCATGCGGCACTGCTCCTTGGCTTTCAATTGTGTGGTGCTGGAAGGCATGACCATCTCGAACTGATCATCAGTGATACCCAAGGTCAACCAACCTCTTCCCATCTCAAGTATCATGTCAGCAGTGGCTTGTAAAGGTCGTCCAAGGAGTAACTCATTACCCTATTCATCTTGCATTTCCATTACAACAAAGTCTGCTGGAAATACAAACCGATCAACTTTTACCAACACATCTTCACAAATACCATAGGGCTTCACCACTAAATTATCTGCCAACTGTATTGCCATATTTCTCGACCTTGATTCTTTGAGTCCCAATTTCTTGAACGTAGAGAGAGGCATTAGATTTATGCTTGCCCCTGAATCACATAGTGCTTCGCCGAATTTCACTTTCCCAATATAGCATGAAATAATGAAGCAGCCCGGATCCTGCCTCTTAGGTGGTAATGTGCCCATGATGAAAGCACTCACCTGCTCCTTGAGAACCACAACCTCAGTATCAGGGATCTTCCTCTTCTTAGTAATGATGTCTTTAAGAAACTTGCCGTAATAGGGAATTTTCTTTATTGCCTCTAATAATGGAATGTTGACAGAGAGCTTCCTAAAGCTGTCCAGAAATTTCTTGAACTGGGCATCCACTTTCTTTGCTTTCACGCTATTTGGATATGGAACTGGGACAGCATGTGCCCTTTGATGCGGTGGCACATATGGCGTCCTCTTTTGTGTCTCCTCCTCAACATAAACGGGTTCTGCTGTGACATCCTCTGCTATATCCTCAACTGGCTCTGTGACTGGAATTGGCACTTCCTTTTTGGCCTCACCTTCGATTTCTGACTAGGGTTTTCTTGATTCATCGGCCCTGGAGTTTAAAATCTTCTTGCCACTCCATAGCAAGATTGCCTTAGCCTGCTGATTTCCCCCTGAAATGTTTGTATTACCCAGAAAGCCTTGCTACGCTGGCTTCTTCAGATTTTCTATCTCAGCTGCCATTTGCACCATAGACATCTCTACCGTCCTCATCTGAGCCCCATGGCTCTACAATGTTTGCCCAAACTGATTCATGAATTCCCCATGTTGCTTGATGATGCGATGATTTTGAGTCGCATTTATAGACTTTTTTTATATGTGTCTTATGCATTTATTATTCATTTTCATGGTTAATGTTGCATAATTCATCTAATTTGGTCTATGCTACTACTCTATGTCAAATTTCCCTTATTTCAGCATTTTGAGTATTAATTATCAAAAGAATATGTTTTGTGTAGACTTATGTGGTTTCGTGTGTTAATTTCAGGAAAAACAAGTACCTACTACTGTCAATACCATCGACATTGGTCGATACCATCGACTGGACCACAGGTTGCCAGACGCAAGGAGTAGAAGAAAGTTGATACTATCGACAGGGATGTCGATGGTATCAAGATACCATCAGGTTGCCGGCGAGAAGTGAGTCGATACTATCGACTCATATGTCGATATTATCAACTGGTGGAGCTACAACGACACAAAAAGACAAAACCGTCACTACAGGTTCGTCGATACCATTGACCCGCGTCGATGGTATCGAGATGAAATCAGGCACAAAGACAAAAGAAAAGAAGAACTACCTGTTGGCCTAGGTGTCGCATATTGCCCATATTTTGATAATGACTTAACCATTCCACTCATATGTATCTAACATTTCTAATTGAGATCATTGCAGACATTAGATACAAGAAAAGAATCAAAATTCACTCAAAGCTACTCTCCCGGCACATGCAAAACATGTGACTTTCACCCGCTTTGTAATATAGCCCTTAGAGGCTTAGAGCAATTTTTGTAATCACTTAAATTCATGTTTTGCATTGTATCTAAGATGGATAAAATGATTGGAACTCAAAAATCCATCATTTATACAGTTTTTGGAAATTCCAAAATACCCCTTAACAGGGATTTTGTCGGCCGAATTACAAACTCGGCCGATCCATGTATTGAGGAATTTTCTAGGCTGTCGGCCGAGTTTCAATGCCAGGAAACTCGGCCGATCCACTGGTCAGTCAAAACCAAAGGAAGACTGATCGGTCGAGTTTCCCCCTGGAAACTCGGCCGACAGATTCCCTGTTGGTTTTGTCACCTAGTGTGTCGGCCGAGTTGCCTTTATTGAAACTCGGCCGATCGAACTGTACTGGAATGCAGAAAAAGCAATTCCAACCGTTGGAGGAGTTGGTGGGACTCAAAATAGATCCGTTGCAAGTTGTAAAACGGCTAGTTTGTGCCACTTAACTCACCCAACCTCAAAGGGACACCCTCAACTATAAATAGGACCTCTTGGACTTCATTCCAAGGTTGCTCATTCACATATGCTTGGTTCTATCCTTAGTTGAGTGGTTTCCAACCTTTGAGCCCCCTTTCTCTCTCTACCTTCAATGCAAAAACGTGAGTAAGAGTGAGTTAGGATCCCTTTGTAAGAGAGCTACCATTTGTTCATTGTAAAGCTCTCCATCTTCATTCTCCCACCTCCATTCCATAATGAAGATTGTTTGAAGCTACTTCTCCGAGTGAAAGAGGAGTTGCTGCTGTTCTTCTCCGAGTGAAGGGGAAGATGTGTTGCTGATCTTCAAGGGTGAAGATTGATCGTTGCTCCAGCTCCCTTGGTGGAGGGAAAACGTGAGCAAGCTCTCCGAGTGAAGGAGAGGTGCAAGGCGAAGGGCAAGCAAGATAGGTAATTCCTTCAAGGCCGAAGACCAGAGCAAGAGTGGGTAAGTCCTTTAGAGAAGGCGGAAGACTACTTGCTTGGTGGGTAAGTCCTTGGTGAGGTAGAAGATCTTGGCTTGTTATATAAGACCTTGGATGGTTGGTTGTTGTAGCTTGTAATCTTATTTTTGTGAGAAATATAAGAGCCTCAAGTTACAAATCCTAGAGCCTAACCAACTCTAGGTAGTGGACTGACTTGATCCTAAGTTTAGGACGAGGAACCACTCTAAACCACCTGTCCAAGTGCATGTTTATCCATATCTCTTACCCTTGCTATGAATGCTAGCCTAGGACATCAAATTACTGTTTTGCTTCAAATTACACTCGTAATATAATTTGGTGGTTTAATCTATCTTGTGAAGTTTGTGAAGCTCTATTCAACCCCCCCCCCTTCTAGAGCCCATTGATCCAACAAGTGGTATCAGAGCGGGTCTTCTCCAAGCTACTTCAACAAGTAGGAGAAGATGGGCGATTCGTCTCTCGGTTCACTCAACCTTGAGGGAAGCTACTCCACAAGACCCCCGGTCTTCGACGGCACCAACTTCCTATATTGGAAGAGAAGGATGCAGTTCTACATCCAAGGAGTTAGCTACGAGATGTGGAAGATAGTCCACCTCAAGTACAACGAGCCGAAGGGGAACATCACAACATGGACGGACGAAGAGATGAAGCGTGCTCAACTAAATGCTAAAGCCATTAGCATCATCTACGCTGCCCTCTCTCCATCGGAATTCAACCGCATCTCTTCATGGGACACCACTCATGAGATTTGGCACAAGTTATGTGTCACCTATGAAGGGACGGAGCAGGTCAAGGAGGCCAAGATCTACATGCTCGGAGGCCTACTTGAAAATTTCAAGATGGGGAAGAATGAAAGGGTTGCGGACATGTACACAAGGCTCAACGTCATCCTCAACAGCCTTGCAGCCCTTGGGAGTGTCATGGATCGAGGCACCATCAACGCCAAGATCTTGAGGTCTCTTCCAAAGAGATGGGAGCCAAAGGTGACTTCAATTGAAGAAGTCTACAAGCTTAGCGAGTTGTCAACCGAGGAGCTGGTTGGTAACCTACAAGCTCACGAACCAAGGCTCGACAAGCAAGAGGAAGAGGAGAAAAGGGAAGAGAAGGAGACAAGAAAGATGAAGGACACGGCCTTCAAAGCTCATGTCGAAGAAATGATGAGGCAACAACAGCTTGCCATGAAGTCTCCTTGCCCCTCCTCAAGCGAAGACGAAGGTGCTAATGACCATGAAGCCAATTACTCCAAAGGAAGACACTTCAAGGGAAAGCAATCCTCCTCCACTCCTAGGTGCTATGAGTGTGGCCAAAAGGGCCACTACAAGAATGATTGCCCAAAAGTCAAGAAGGGCTATCATAAGGGCAGTCACAAGAAGGATGACAAATACAAGAGAGAATCCAAGTACAAGAAGAAGGACAAGAAGGAAAGACGATCCAAAGATGCAGCTCATGCGGCATGGGAGGAGTCTTCTACTTCAAGTTCATCTTGTTCCGAGGATGGAGAATGTCATCTTGCACTTATGGCATCTACTAGTGAAGAGGTAATGGAGGTAAGTGAGGTAAGCAATGTAAGTGATGAAGCTTTACTTGAATTATCTAAAGAATCTATCATTGAAATGCTTAGTGAATGTCAATCATCTCTTGCTAAATGTAAAGCTAAAAGAAAGAGATTAGGAAAGATAATAGATGATCTATATGCCAAGATTGACATTCTTGATGAAAATGAAAAGTTACACCTTGATAGTATAGATTCTTTGCAAGAGCAACTTCAAGACCTTGAACTTCAATACAATGGAGTAGAGGTTGAGAATGGTGCTTATCTTAAAACTATTGAAAGTCTTAAGATCGAGAACCAAAATTGCCTAGATGAGTTAGATGTTCTAAAAACTGAAAATGTTGAACTAAAACTCATTGATGATGCTAGGAGAGAGGAAGTTCATTGTTATCAAAAAGAAATTGCTATGCTTAAATCTGAAAATGCTAGATTGCTTGCTCAAACAAATGATCTATCCTCTAGACCTATCTTGCCTAGGAATGAAGTTGCTAACTTAACTATTGAAAAAGATTCTCTTCTTACTAAAGCCCTCTGTCTTGAGGCCGACCTGTTGCATGCTAGAGAAGATCTTGATAGTTTATCTACTACTATTAAAAATCTTAGTGATGATAATGCTAAATTAAGATCTACCTTGCAAAGGTTTCTTTCCGGTAAAAAGTCTCTAAATGATGTTCTAGAGCACTCTACCAAACAAATTGGTACTAGTGGTCTAGGATACGATGAGAGTATCCCAAAAGGTAAGAAGAAGAAGAAAGGTAAGAAAAAGAGTGTGGAAACTCCAATTCTCAATGGAGAGTCTTCCGGCTCTAAAAATCCCATGGTATGTATGCATTGCAAATGTGATGATCATTATTCTACCTATTGTCCTTACAAGCCTAAGGGGACCAACCCAAATATGAAATGGGTCCCCAAGCTAACCCCGGACCCCAAAGTTTGAGTTGGGTTCCGACATCCTCTTTTCTTGCAGGTCACAAAGAAATGGATTGTTGATAGTGGCTGCTCTAAGCACATGACTGGAGAAATCAGCCATTTCAACAAATTTGTGAAGAAGAAAGGAGGATCGGTAACCTTTGGGGACAACAAAAAGGGTAAGGTTATAGGTGAGGGTGATGTAGGTAATGATTTGTGCATTAAAAATGTTTTGCTTGTTGATGGCCTACATCACAACTTGATTAGTGTGAGCCAATTATGTGATAATGGTTATCTTGTGCTCTTTACTTCCTTAGAATGCTTGCTTCTAGATTCCCTGTCCTATAATGTCATATATAAGGGAACTAGAAATGGTAATCTATATGTGATTGTTCTTGATGCTTTAAAGCCCATACTAAATAGATGCTTAGTCGTGGATAAAAACGATCTTTCGCTTTGGCATCGACGCTTGGGTCATGTGAACTTGCATCAAATGAAGAAACTAGACAAAAAGGACTTGGTTCGAGGACTTCCCAAATTGGATTTTGAAAAGGATGAGGAATGTCAACCTTGTACCCAAGGGAAACAAACCAAATCCTCTTTCAAGTCCAAAGGGGTCATGAGTACCAAGAGAGTTCTAGAGCTTCTTCATATTGATCTCTTCGGACCTATGAGAACACAAACGCTTCGCGGCTCCAAGTATTGTCTTGTTATCGTCGATGATTTTTCTAGATATACTTGGACTTTCTTTCTTGTTTCCAAAAGCGACACCCTTGACGTTTTCTCGAGCTTTTGCAAACGAGTCGAAAACGAAGCTTCTTGTCATGTTGTTTCCATCCGTAGTGATCATGGGGGAGAGTTTGAAAATGATCTTTTTGAACGTTTTTGTGAAAAATCGGGTTATTCGCACAATTTCTCTTCTCCTCGCACACCCCAACAAAATGGAGTTGTTGAGAGGAAGAATAGATCGCTACAGGAAATGGCTAGGACCATGCTTCTTGAGTATGATACTCCTAAGAAGTTTTGGGCTGAAGCCGTTAGCACCGCATGTTTTGTGCAAAACCGAGTTTTCACTCATCCGACGTTTAAGAAAACCCCCTATGAACTATGGCGTGGTAGGAAGCCGTCGATTGATTTCTTCCATGTGTTTGGATGCCCTTGTTTTGTTTTGAACACCAAGGACTCTCTCGACAAGTTTGATCCGAAATCTTACAAGGCTTTCTTCCTAGGCTATAGCACTACTAGCAGGGCTTTTAGAGTATTTAACATAGAACTATCTAAAATAGAAGAATCCATAAATGTTAAATTTATTGAAACTAACCCTGTTGTTGGCAAGCCTATTGGTGATAATGATGTTGCAGATGAAATCATTCCTATCCTCAAAGATCTCAACATCAAAGATAAAGGTAAGCAGGTTCAAGAAGAAGATCAAGAAGAAGAAGAGAAAGAAGAAGAAAGGAAGGATCCCACTCCCCGCTTCGCCAAAGATCACCCCAAGGAGTTGATCATAGGCAATCCATTTGAAAGAGTAAGGACACGGGCTGCACACAACAAAGAACAAGCAGACAGCGCCTTCATCTCTCAAATGGAGCCGAAGAACATCAAGGAGGCCCTTGGTGATGATGAGTGGATCCTTGCCATGCAAGAAGAGCTTGAGCAGTTCGAGAAGAGCCGAGTGTGGACCTTAGTGCCAAGACCAAACAATAGAAAGATCATTGGCACCAAATGGGTCTACCGCAACAAGCTTGATGAGCAAGGAAAAGTGGTAAGAAACAAAGCAAGGTTAGTAGCTCAAGGTTATAATCAACAAGAAGGTATTGATTTTGATGAAACCTATGCGCCTGTTGCTAGATTAGAATCTATTCGCATGCTACTTGCCTTTGCTAGTTATAAAAATTTCCTGCTTTATCAAATGGATGTTAAAAGTGCGTTTTTGAATGGTACAATTGAGGAGGAAGTATATGTTGCTCAACCTCCGGGCTTTGAAAATGATAAGTTACCCAATCATGTTTATCTCTTGCAAAAAGCTCTCTATGGTCTCAAACAAGCACCTCGAGCTTGGTATGAGAAACTAAAGAACTTTTTGTTAGATAATGGGTATATCATGGGCAAAGTTGATTGTACCTTGTTTCTAAAACACACTTCTACCCATTTTCTCATCATTCAAATATATGTTGATGATATTATATTTGGCGGAACTGACCTTGATCTTTGCAAAGAGTTTGGTTCTCTTATGCAGAGTGAATTTGAGATGAGTATGATGGGTGAGCTGACCTTCTTCCTAGGCTTCCAAATCAAGCAGACCAAGAATGGTAACTTCATCAACCAAGGCAAATACACGCTTGAGCTTCTAAAACGCTTTGGGATGGAGAACATGAAGCAAATGGACACGCCCATGTCAAACACTGCCAAACTTGACAGGGATGAGGAAGGTGAGAAGGTAGATGAGAAGCTCTATAGAGGTATGATTGGAAGTTTACTTTATTTAACTGCCTCTAGACCTGATATAATTGTTTAGTGTTGGCTTGTGTGCCCGCTTTCAATCAAGCCCTAGGAAATCACATCTTATTGCCGTCAAGAGGATTTTGAGGTATCTAGCCAAAACTCCAAATTTTGGACTATGGTACCCTAAGTCAAGGGACTTTACTCTTGTGGCATATAGTGATGCTGACTACGCAGGTTGCTTAATTGATAGAAAGTGCACAAGTGGCACTTGCTTCCTCTTGGGACCATGCTTGGTGTCTTGGTTCTCCAAGAAACAGAGCACAGTGGCATTATCAACTACCGAAGCTGAATACATTGCAGCCGGAAGTTGTTGTGCCCAGGTCCTATGGATGAAGCAAATGCTCCAAGACTTTAACATTCATTTTGATGCTTCTCCTATTTTCTGTGATAATACTAGTGCAATTAATCTTTCATATAATCCAATATTGCATAGTAGAGCTAAACACATAGAAGTCCGCCATCATTTTCTCCGTGATCACATTGTCAAAAAGGATATTTATATCACACATGTGGATACGGAAAATCAGTTGGCTGACATTTTCACTAAACCGCTTGCTAGAGATCAATTTAATTTCATTAGGTCAAAATTGCTAATAACCTCTCTTGATGATGTTGAATTGCTCTCTAATTAGCTGGTTACATGTTATGTGTGTTGCTCATGCTTATAAATGCCTTGTTTGCTTAAAATGCTTGTTTTTGATAAATATCTCTATTGGTTTTATCTCATTTTCGGGTATTTTTCGCAAAACGAGTTTTTATCGACAAATAGTACACTATGATGATGAGAATGTGCCTAAATGTGTTTAAAATACATCCTAGATCCCTCAGAAAAATTGCCCTAGGTCGTATGAGGCTAGGACTAGATTTTAGGATTTCTCACATCAGGGTTTTTGTCGGCCGAGTTGGAAACTCGGCCGATCGGTCGGGCGCAGGGTGTCTGTACACTCTGTCGGCCGAGTTTCCCCACCCTGGAACTCGGCCGATCGACGGCAGACGGGTTTATATATATATAGGATTCGGCCGACTTGCTCCCTCTCAACTAGAGCAAAGCCGACCGAACCCTAGCCGCCCAAGCCCGACTCCTCCTCTCCTGGTCTTTTCCTCCCTCTCTCCGGTCGTTCTTGCCCCCAAAACGGCCCCCTTGTGTGCCCTAGCTGCTTGTACGGTTCCGTTGCTACGTTTTTCTCCGTGTGGATCGGCGCCCTTCTCTCCGTTTCTTCTCCGATGAGGTCGCAACGACGGAAACGCGCTGTTCCCGCTCCTGCTCGTTCGGTTCCTCTAGCTCCGAGGTATATGTCCTTTGACAACCTCTCTTTCGTGGACAATACCGCGGTTGCACGGTATAAAGAGCTTCTCCCTCGATCTCCTTTCCCTTTTCGTGCTCTTTATCAACCGCATTGTTTTCACGCCGATCTTTTTGAGGCGAGTCAAGTGTTTCGCACACACCATCTTGACGCCTTTAGCATCGAGGATCCAAAATTTCACAATCTCAAGTATAGCACCAAGGCTGTCCGCGAATTCTACGCAAACTTGCGGTGGAATTACGACACTTTGGTTCCTCCCTCGGATACCTCGATTGTCTTAACCTCTATGATCGCCGGACAACCGTTTCATATCACCGAGCGATCCTTTAATCTTTACCTAAATGGCAACGTCGGCACGGCCTCTTGGACCACCTCATATCCCGATTATTTCGATCTTTTGCGTCCCGAGGACATCTATAAGGCACTCGAGATAGACTTGTCGGATATTCACAAATTCCTCAAGCTTCCCGAGTTTCCTTATAGAAAGAAGGGCACCCTGCCTTCTTCTGCTCTGTCCTCCCCTCGCCGTGTGTTGGCGTTTGTTCTTAGTTGCAATGTTCACCCAAAGAAAAACCAAACGGACATAGCCGAGAACACTGCCATGATGATGTATCTCCTCTTGAACAATCATGGAGTCAAATGGGCACGGTATATCCTGCACCATATGACATGTTTTGATTCTGGAAAGAACACGAAGGGCACCCATCTTCCTTATCCTGCCCTAATCTGTGGACTTTTCCAGTTTGCCACTGGTAAATCTCTTTTCACCGATTATCTCTACCGACCTGATCGAAAAGGGGTTTACATCAGTGAGACCACTCTCCAGAAGAGTGTCCCTACATCTGGTGCATCATCTTCTTCTGCTCCACCACCACCACAACCTCCATCATCATCGGATGCACCTCCTCCTCCACCATCATCAGCTGCACCACCACCTCCTGAGCCATCTTTCCAACCTCCTCCACACCCGGCTTTTGCCGATTTTCATGTTTCCAATGAGGCCCTCATGGGGTATCTCATGCACCAGCAAGCCTACAACATGCAGGTCCAACACCATCTTCATGAGGATCTCTGTCATGTCATGTCATCCATGTCTCTCTCCTGCCCGCAGCCCTACCCCACCTACCAGCCCTACCCCGGTGACGACTACGCTTCTTATGCGTATAGTCAGTTCTATCCACCTCCACCACCCTCTGCTTCCGCTGACCACTCTGCAGGTGGATACTCTCACCCTTCCCCGGTGTTGGCGCTTCCAGGTGGACGCTTGTCCGAGCTACTGGCCCAGTACACCTCGACTGCTCCTCCCATTGAGATAGCTTATGAGCTCCATGCTCTGGGCATGTCTTGGGCTGAGCAGAGCGCGAGATGGCCTGGACGGGCTTTTGGTCCTACAGACGAGGATATGCCAGATCAGGACGATGCCGAGTCAGATGAGGCGACTGCGACAGATGCTGATACGGATGCTGACGATGATGATGCTACTGATGAACAGGCTACACCGGCTAATGCCCCTCCTTCTGATGGAGACGAGGACTACCAGCCCGATGAGGACATGGATGCTGCTGTTGATGACGTCGACATAGATTAGTATAGCTTAGAGTAGATGTGTCTAGTGTAGTCTCGCATGACCATGTCATTTTCTTTAGGGACTATGTTTGTATCATCTATATTAGGCACATTATCTGAGATGTACTATGGCTTTTCCGCTTGTCCTTGTAGCTTTTGGTTTTATGTTTTGGATACATTTTGTATGACTTATCTTATCATGTAATCCATATTTTGATGAATGACAGTTGGTTGTTTTCATGAATTATCTTTGTGCTTCTCTGTCTTAATATGCTATGTTTGATTGAGTGTTTTGGAGAAGACCTGGTTTGTATGCTCTTCTACCCCCCTGCCTTTTTGAGATGACAAAGGGGGAGAAATATACCTCAATCATATTGCCATCATATTGCTTTTAGTGCTTGTATGGTTCTTTTCTTGTCTTTAAAACTTATATATCTTGACTTGGCTAGAATCATACAATATATATATGCTATGGCTGTTTGTGTGTTAACTAACAATGCAGGGATGAGTAAGCATGAATTGAGGGGGAGCATTACAAGACTGATCATATTTGCATCCCCTTGCAATTCTCTAAGCAAAGGTATAATTTTTCATATTCTTTTCAATATGTTGAGGAATGGTTTGTCATTGTCAAAAAGGGGGAGAATGTTGACCTAGGTGTCGCATATTGCCCATATTTTGATAATGACTTAACCATTCCACTCATATGTATCTAACATTTCTAATTGAGATCATTGCAGACATTAGATACAAGAAAAGAATCAAAATTCACTCAAAGCTACTCTCCCGGCACATGCAAAACATGTGACTTTCACCCGCTTTGTAATATAGCCCTTAGAGGCTTAGAGCAATTTTTGTAATCACTTAAATTCATGTTTTGCATTGTATCTAAGATGGATAAAATGATTGGAACTCAAAAATCCATCATTTATACAGTTTTTGGAAATTCCAAAATACCCCTTAACAGGGATTTTGTCGGCCGAATTACAAACTCGGCCGATCCATGTATTGAGGAATTTTCTGGGCTGTCGGCCGAGTTTCAATGCCAGGAAACTCGGCCGATCCACTGGTCAGTCAAAACCAAAGGAAGACTGATCGGTCGAGTTTCCCCCTGGAAACTCGGCCGACAGATTCCCTGTTGGTTTTGTCACCTAGTGTGTCGGCCGAGTTGCCTTTATTGAAACTCGGCCGATCGAACTGTACTGGAATGCAGAAAAAGCAATTCCAACCGTTGGAGGAGTTGGTGGGACTCAAAATAGATCCGTTGCAAGTTGTAAAACGGCTAGTTTGTGCCACTTAACTCACCCAACCTCAAAGGGACACCCTCAACTATAAATAGGACCTCTTGGACTTCATTCCAAGGTTGCTCATTCACATATGCTTGGTTCTATCCTTAGTTGAGTGGTTTCCAACCTTTGAGCCCCCTTTCTCTCTCTACCTTCAATGCAAAAACGTGAGTAAGAGTGAGTTAGGATCCCTTTGTAAGAGAGCTACCATTTGTTCATTGTAAAGCTCTCCATCTTCATTCTCCCACCTCCATTCCATAATGAAGATTGTTTGAAGCTACTTCTCCGAGTGAAAGAGGAGTTGCTGCTGTTCTTCTCCGAGTGAAGGGGAAGATGTGTTGCTGATCTTCAAGGGTGAAGATTGATCGTTGCTCCAGCTCCCTTGGTGGAGGGAAAACATGAGCAAGCTCTCCGAGTGAAGGAGAGGTGCAAGGCGAAGGGCAAGCAAGATAGGTAATTCCTTCAAGGCCGAAGACCAGAGCAAGAGTGGGTAAGTCCTTTAGAGAAGGCGGAAGACTACTTGCTTGGTGGGTAAGTCCTTGGTGAGGTAGAAGATCTTGGCTTGTTATATAAGACCTTGGATGGTTGGTTGTTGTAGCTTGTAATCTTATTTTTGTGAGAAATATAAGAGCCTCAAGTTACAAATCCTAGAGCCTAACCAACTCTAGGTAGTGGACTGACTTGATCCTAAGTTTAGGATGAGGAACCACTCTAAACCACCTGTCCAAGTGCATGTTTATCCATATCTCTTACCCTTGCTATGAATGCTAGCCTAGGACATCAAATTACTGTTTTGCTTCAAATTACACTCGTAATATAATTTGGTGGTTTAATCTATCTTGTGAAGTTTGTGAAGCTCTATTCAACCCCCCCCTTCTAGAGCCCATTGATCCAACACTACCGATATCGCGCTAGGTCGATACCATCGACCTGCGTCGATGGTATCGACACCGTCAGATATGAGTTTGTTTTAGATTGATCTTAATCGGACGGTTGTGATTAATTGGCGACCTAATTCGGGAAATATACCTAATGACGGCGCCCAAGAGGGAATCATCACGTCATTAGCCGTTGCACATGTCCTGAGAAGGTGTGGAGAGAAGAACGGAGCCCAGAAGCACGCCCCAGCCGATCCGGACACCGAAGAAGATGATTTCCACCACCGAAAGGTGGGAGAATGTGTATTCCACGCCAAGGATCACTTGGATCTTCTCCGTTCAGGAGTTTCACCACTCAATCACATTTTTCTCCATGTTTCCCTTTTTCTACTCCACGTTTTGGTCTGAGATGAACATGCGGGGCTAATCCCCTTTGTCTTTAGGATCGGGAGTAGCCCGGGAATTCATTGTATGATGATTTTATCATAGTAATTCATATCTTATCTCTTAAATCCGTGGTATAGTTTCGTTTTCTCAAATATATTGTTATGCTTGATCACCATAATAATAATCTAATGCCCTTAATTGCTTTGAAAGAAGAATTAATGGTTGAAAAGAGACGGAATTTACATTAATTGACAAATCCCTTGAACAAGGTGGTGTAAGATTAATGGTGGATACCGAGAGGTCATTTTTAATGCACCTAGTTTAGGGTATAGGTTACTACGACGGTGGAACTAACCTAGACATAGGTAGTGAATTGTACCACGACAGTGGGCAATTCTGATTTCAGGCCACTACCCGGATAGAGAGATAAAATTGAGTGACTATATAGAATTTGATACAATGAAAACCCGTAGTGAAACCACAATCCTAAAGATCTCATTTTGAACTGATTAAACCAAACATTTTATCATTGTTTTGTTTTGTTTTCTTTTTTTTATTTTCTTTTAATTTCAACAATTCTCAACTATTTAATCGGCTTAGCTGATCGTGAGTAGTTAGTAAGAGTCTCCGACAATTTCACGTATCCCTGAGTTCGACTCGGGCCTCACAAAGGCCTATATTACTTCGACGCGTTCACTTGTGTTTCTGGGAACGGTAAATTTGCGTCAAGTTTTTGGTGCCGCTGTCGGGGATACGGCAAATTGTTGGCACTACGAGTGCTGCAAGAGGCCACTCTAGGCCACATTTTTTTTTATCATTCCAAAAATGTATAATCTATTTTCTAAATATTTGCAATCGTTAAGCACTGTACTGAAATTTAATTGTTCTATTTGTAGGTACGGTGCATGGTGAAGACGCGTAGTACTGACTACACACAGCACGCACCAAAGGTTCCGCTGTCGGGACCGGAAGACGAGGATGAGTATAATCAAAACCATCTGGAGGATATAATTTCTGAACCCGAACAAGAAGAGATGGATGAGCCACAGACAATATGGGAGAAGATCAAGGCTTCTTCCTCATCCGCTTCCAAGGGGCCGATCAAGAAGCAAGCCGTTAATATTTTGACATACAAGATTGATCCGGCTTTAATAAACTTGGTGAAGTCTAATGCCTTCCATGGGCTCAAAAATGAAGACCCCGTCACGCACATAAGTCAATTTGTGGAGAATTGTGATATGATAAAAATCGACAGATTTCCACAAGATGTGCTCTACTTGAAGCTCTTCCCGAGTTCTCTAGCGGGAAACGCGCGAGAATGGCTACACAACTTGGACGATGAATATGTGGAGTCTTGGGACCACATGGTGGAGGTTTTCTTCTAGAGGTTCTTTCTGCCTGAGAAGACCAATGACATGATCAGGAAGATCCACAACTTCACCCAACAAGCAAGAGAGACCTACTCTGAGACCTAGGAAAAGTTTCAAATCATGCTCAGGCGGTGCCCGCATCACGGGCTTGATAAGGAGACACAAGTCAAGATCTTCTATTTTTCTCTCTCCGAGCATGATAGAAGCAACCTTGATTCAGCCGGCTCAGGATTCTTCTTGAATAACACGGACACCAGGTGTTGGGAAATCCTAAAGAACATGGCCAAGAAGCAATCATGGGGCGAAAGAGGTGCCATGGAGCAGGTTCGAGTGGCAGGTGAATCTAAAGAAATAAAGGAGCTGAATGAGAAGATGGATCTTCTCGCAAAGAAACAGCTTGCAAAGGAGGATGCTGAGTCCGAGGATGAGGCTCAAGTTAAATTCATGAGGCAGCAGCAAGGATAACGAAATAATGACTATTCATGGAGGAAAGACAAGAAGTTCTCCTGGAAGGATCCAAACAACTTCTTACAGGATCCAGATGCTAAACCCTAGCCTGTAGCAGAGGATAAGAGCACAGAGCTGCTCAATCAGGTGATAAAACAAAATCAAGAACTCATGACTAATTTCGGCCAGCAAATAAAGCAACAAGGGGAGTTTATGAACCAATTTGGGCAGACACTGTAGAGCCATGGGGCTCGAATGAGGACAATAGAGACGTCCATGGCACAAATGGAAGCGGAAATAGCCAATTTGAAGAAGTCGGCACACCCAGGTTTTCCGGGTAATACTAATGTTCCAGGAGGAAACCAGCAGGTGAAGGCCATCTTGCTAAGAAGTGGCAAGAAACTGTTAAATCCTAGAGCTGATGAACCAAGCAAACCCCAAGCAGAAATTGAAGGTGAGGTCACTGAGGAGATGCCCATACCGGTCACAGAATCAGTTGAGGACATAGCAGCGTATGCTACTAACAATCCTATTGCAGAGGAGGAGGAGCCTCAGAAAAGGACATCCTATTTGCCACCGCATCAAAGGGCACAGGTTGTCCCGGTCCCTTATCCGAACAGTGCTAAGGCAAAAAAGGTAGACGCCCAATTTAAAAAGTTTTTAGACAATTTCAGAAAGCTTTCAGTCAACATCCCTTTATTGGAAGCTATTGAGCAAATCCCTTCTTACGGGAAATTTCTGAAAGACATCATCACCAAGAAGAGAAAAATCCCGGACACAGAGGTTGTTGTGCTTAAGGAGTAGGTGAGTGCCTTCATCATGGGCACATTGCCACCAAAGAGGCAAGATCCAGGCTGTTTTAACATTTAATGTTACATCGGGAAAGTTACATTTGGTGAAGCACTATGTGACTCAGGGACGAGCATTAATTTGATGCCTCTCTCTACATTCAAGAAGCTGGGATTAAAGGAGTCACGGCCAAGCAACATGACAATCCAATTGGCAGACAATTTAGTGGTAAAGCCATATGGGATTTGTGAAGATGTGCTAGTGAAAGTGGATCGATTTGTATTTCCAGCAGATTTTGTCGTCATGGAGATGCAAGATGAGCAAGGCAATGAGCTACTACTCGGACGACCCTTCCAAGCTACAGCCGACATGATACTTGAGATGGGGAGAGGTCGTTTGACCTTAGGTATAGCTGATGACCAATTTGAGATGGTCATGCCTTCCAGCGCCACTTCATCTAAATCCAAGGAGCAATGCCACATGGTAAAACATTTTGATAACAATATATCACTGTGTTTAGGGAAGCCATTTTTGGATATGGCCCATGTAATGATCAAGGTGGAAAAAGGGACTTTGGCTGTGGACATCATGGAGCAGACCAAAGTGGTATCCCTTTGCAAGGCTGTAGGGTTCCCAAATGATGAGGATGGGGACATTCCTCCCTCTACGGAAGATGATGCTATAGCAAATTCAGTTTTTGATGCATATCCGGAATTACCACTCGAGGCTTGTTTAGTCAATATCACTCATGATTGGATGAGAATCAAATCATTGAAGGAGTGCGTCAAGATGCTTTAGATGTTGACATGCTTCTATGCGAGGTATTATGAAGATTTAGGCCAACTTCCCCCACCGCTTCAATCATCCTTAATCAGCCCGTCGGAATTGGAGTTGAAGTCGCTGCCACCACACCTCAAGTACGCCTTTCTAGCTGAGGAAGAAAAGTTGTCAGTGATTATCTCTGCTTATCTGAGTGCTGAGGAGGAGGACCAGTTTTTGATAGTGCTGAAGAACCACCGGGGATCTTTTGGGTGGTCTGTTGCAGATATCAAGGGGATTTCCCCTACTTTGTGCCAGCATAAGATTCGGCTCGAGGAGGGAGCCAAGTCGGTGATTCATCCGCAACGTCGACTGAATCTGAGCATGATGGAGGTTGTGAAGAAGGAGGTAATTAAGCTTCTTTCCGTAGGGATCATCTACGCAGTCTCAGACTCGACATGGGTGAGTCCCATGCAGGTAGTCCCTAAGAAGGGGGGAATAATTGTTGCTCACAATCTTTTAAATGAACCTGTCACCACCCGCTTGGTAACCGGGTGGCGAGTTTGTATAGATTATCGACGACTGAATGTCGCTACACTAAAGGATCACTTTCCTCTTCCATTTATTGATCAAATTTTAGAGCGATTAGCCGACCGATCACATTTCTATTTTCTGGATGGGTATTCGGGGTACAATCAGATTTCGATTGATCCTAAGGACCAAGAGAAGTCTACTTTCACTTGTCCCTATGGAACTTTCATGTACTGCCGCATGCCCTTTGGATTATGCAACGCACCGGCGACCTTTCAGCGTTGTATGCTCGCCATTTTTTCTGATATGGTAGAACGCTATCTAGAGGTCTTTATGGATGATTTCTCAGTTTATGGTGCTTCTTTTGATGAATGCCTTTATAATATGGATAAGGTGTTACAATGATGCGAGGACACACATTTGGTCCTCAACTGGGAGAAATGTCATATGATGGTGAGTGAAGGGATAGTGCTATGACATAAAGTGTCTAGCAAAGGTTTGGAGGTAGATCCGGTAAAAATTGAAGTAATTTCAAAATTGCCCCCACCAAATTCGGTAAAAGGGGTAAGAAGTTTCTTAGGTCGCGTCAGATTCTATCGTCGGTTCATAAAGGATTTTTCAAAAATCGCCAAACCTTTATCTGATCTTTTGGAGAAGGATGTTGTTTTATATTTCAATGAAAAATGTTTACACGCGTTCAACGTGCTGAAGGAAAAATTGATTTCTGCACCGGTTGTTCAAACATCGGATTGGACGAAGCCGTTTCAACTCATGTGTGATGCATCTGATTTTACTGTTGGAGCTGTGTTGGGACGGCGGGTGGAGAATAAACCCACTGTGATTTTTTATGCCTCTAAGACTTTGAATGATGCCCAACTAAATTACACCACTACTGAAAAAGAATTGCTTGTCGTTGTTTTCGCTTTTGAAAAATTTCAGCAATATTTAGTTGGATCAAAAGTTGTAGTTTGGACTGACCATGCCGCTATTAAATATTTGATGGAGAAAAAAGATGCCAAACCTAGATTGATTAGGTGGATCTTACTCTTACAAGAATTTGATATTGAAATCAAAGACAAGGCGGGGATTGAAAATGTTGTGGTGGATCATTTGTCTAGGTTAGAGAGGGTAGATAAAAAAATTTACACATACCCATTACCGAGACATTTCCGGATGAACAACTTTTGAAGGTGAACTTTAAGGATTTGTGGTTTTCATATATTGTGAATTATCTTGCTTGCAGGATCATCCCGGATGATTGGACGTATCAAGAGAAGAAGAAATTTTTCCATTCTCTACGATATTATTTTTGGGATGACCCTGTCCTTTTGAAGCAATGCAGGGATGGTGTCCTACGCAGGTGTCTACCTAAGGTGGAATACGAGAGTGTTCTTTGTCATTGCCACACACTATCGACGGGAGGACACCATGCAAGCTCTCGTATGGCAGCCAAAGTACTGGAAAGTGGCCTATATTGGCCTACCTTGTTTAGAGACGCCTATGAGTTCGTGAAGCAATGTGATTCCTGCCAACGAGCAAGTAACATTTCAAAATGACAAGAGATGCCCCTAAATGTTTTCCAGGAGGTTGAGGTATTTGATTTATGGGGTATAGATTTCATGGGACCCTTTATGTCCTCAAATTCAAATTTGTACATCCTTTTAGCTGTTGATTATGTGTCGAAGTGGGTAGAGGCAATACCTACAAGGACTAATGATTCTACTATAGTGTGTAGGTTCATTAAGGAAAATATCTTCTGTAGGTTTGGGGTGCCCCGAATGATCATTAGTGATGGGGGAACGCACTTTAGGAATCAAAATTTCTCGGCATTATTGAGGAAATATGGGGTCAAACATAACATCGGTACCCTGTATCACCCGCAAACTCAAGGACAAGTGGAGGTCTCCAATCGCAAAATTAAGAAGATCTTGGAGCGTACTGTAGCTTCCACGAGGAAGAATTGGAGTGCCTTACTACCGGATGTGTTGTGGGCATACAGGACGGCATACAAGACACCTATAGGGACCACACCTTTTAGGTTGGCGTACGGTCGGGCCTGTCACTTACCGGTGGAGTTAGAGCACAAAGCACATTGGGCGTTGAGAAAGCTCAACTTGAGTTATGATGAAGTGGGGAATAAGAGATTACTTGAATTAAATGAACTGGATGAGCTGCGAATGAATGCATATGAGAACTCTCAGATATACAAGAAGTGCACAAAGTTGATCCACGATCGCCACATTCAGATGCGCACCTTTAAGAAAGGAGATTGTGTGCTTTTGTTCAATTCGAGACTGAAGTTGCATCCCAGGAAGCTAAAATCCCGATGGAGTGGACCATTCACAGTAGAAAAGGTCAAACCACATGGCGCAATCATGGTGCGTGATGGTGAGACTACATTTTTGGTCAATGGACAAAGGTTGAAGTTGTATTTTGGAGAAGATTACACGAGGAAGGTGAATGAGGTCAAACTCATTTCACTTTCGGATGCATGACGTGCTTCAAGTCGTCTAGCCTAAGATGTTAAATAAGGGCGCTTGTTGGGAGGCAACCCAACAATTGGTACTTTATTTTAGTTCCTTTACATTCGTAGTTTGATTTGTTTTGACTTTGTTTTTAGTGTAAAAAAGATACCGTGATCGTTTTCTCACTGTGCAGGACTGAGGCAGAGTCGATACCATCGACCCTTGTGTTGATGGTATCGACCGTGGTACAGGTTGGGGACTGCAGAAATCGCACTGCGTCGATACTATCGACGGCCTCGTCGATGGTATCGACATACCAACAGGCAGATCGCAAAGTCCAAGTCGATAGTATCGACATGCCAGTCGATACCATCGAGATCTCTGGAGATATTTAGAAGAAATTGTCTCAATGAATTCGATACCATCGACGGGCCTGTCGATGGTATCGACACATTCACACACAGAAGGCGGCGGCAGAGCCTCACGAGGGTTTACCCTAATCAGAGAGTCGATACTATCGACTCGTGTCGATAGTATCGACGCGCCACGTCAACAATCCGCGAGGAAAGATCTACGAATATCGCAGCAACCAGGAAGTCGATCTGGGGGACGAGTCGATAGTATCGACGCGTCAGCAATCCGGGCCCCGCAGATCCAGCCATCGACGACCGTCGATACTCGCGGCAGTACGGATTGTGCTACCCGTGTCGATACCATCGACTCGCGTCGATGGTATCGACGGGAAAACAGCAGCGCCAGCCACGGCTATATATGAGAAGGATTTGCGTCAGATGACATCACAACTCCAGAGCAATCCTCCTCCACTTGTGCCGAGCATATTCCCGAGTGATCCGAGCCTGACGATGAGCAACACCGAGCACGTTCTTCATCGAGCGGAGATTCCTTTCTCCGATCTTCACCAAGCTCTCTCTCTCTCTCTATTCCTCTTTCTGTCACGATCATGGTGCATGTTGCTGGTGCATCATCGTCACGCGCCGACCTGATGGAAATCCCAGAATTTGTGCCACCACCTACCGCGTCGATTGCACGCCCGCGGCTGATTCATCCATCCGCGGAGGTCAGGAAGATATACGAGGAGATCTTAAAGAGAAAGATCGAGCTGACCCGTTATGTTGAACGGGAGACCATCCGCAACTTGGGATTCGAATCTAACCTCGACTACATTCTAAAGGGACAGGCCCAACACATGGGAAGACGGCCTGATGAGCTGGAGTGCCATGCCGATGGCCAGCCGTTCTTCAATGAGTGGCCTATGTACAAGGAGCTGGTGGCTGAGTTTATGACGTCGCTTGACGTCTGCGTCGTGCCCAATGACGTCATAGCCACCGACCGCGAGTGGATCAAGGGCCGGGTGTCTTTCCGGCTGTACAATAACGACTACACCCTTACACTCCGGAAGTTCAACAAGATCTTCAACTGGAATCATTCGCGGTCAGACTACCGGTGGCCGGACAACCGCACTGACTACAATGCAATCTTCGCCGAGCTTGTGACGGTGCCACTGGGCAAGTCAGTGAGTTACCACAATGCTGCGGTAGCCGACTTTGAGCATCCATTTGTCCGGATACTCCACCGGATGCTGAGTTCTACGTTGTTTGCTAGGGGAGATTTGGCTTTCAGCAAGTTTCAGGAGACGAACCTATTTTTCTTGTATAAACTCCTGAAGCACCAAGAATGCAACTGGGGCGCTTTCTTTTTGCAGAGGGTTTTAGCGGTGAAGAGGAGTACATGGAAAGCTCCAATACACTTTGGTGGGCTTATCACCAAGATGGCTTCTTACCTTGGGTTGAATTTCCAGCAGCTTACTCCTCTCTCCAACAGAAGCAAGGTGAACCTGCAACATCTGCATCGCTCAAACCTCATCCTTCTTCGAGATGGCTTGGCGTATGCACACTGCCACGTCAACCATGCTTACCAAGAATGCTCGCTTCCCGATCCGGTCTTCAACATCGAAGGGGTGCAACACTTCTGATGGCCTATCATAGCCATTACTAACTCTGATGAAGACGGCGCCAACGACGACGATGACAATAATGACAATACACCCCTCTTTGGGCACGAGTGGCACCACGGAAGCGTCCTCGCATGCATCCGGGTGCAGCTTCATCTTCGTAGAGTCCGCCACCACCACCGCCCTCGCAGCCAAGCGAGGATGTCTATTCTATGCAGGGCATGTATGTTATGCTGCATGACATACAGCAGACGCAGCAGCATCATACTGCGACGTACACCGGTATTCAAGAGACTACAAACCGGCTACTGGATAATCAAAGGGAAATGTTCGAGAACGAGCGTCTTCTCCTCGACAACCAACAACAGATTCATGATCGGTTGCAAAGGATGGAGATGCAACAACAGCCCTTTTACGATCACTATTGGATCCAAAACTTCTTTGGAGGCTATCCACAACCTCCACCTAGGGCCCAGTTTGATCCGAGTTTCCAGGGGGAGTATCCATCGTGGGACCCCACGGCTCCACAGTACCCGCCTCCGCCTGAAGAGTAAATTGGTATCTCTATTCCAACCTTTAAGATTGTTTTTTACTATGAGGCCATAGTCGAATTCAAGCTTAGGGGGGGTGTTGGAACAGCTCTATCTTTTATTTTTTCTATTTTTAGTTTTATTGCTTTTGTTTCTTGTCAATTGTTCTTGCAATCTTAGGTTGTTTGTAGGATCCACATTCTATCTAGTGTAATCGTGGATGTCTTAAATGTCTTAAATCTTGAGTCATCTTAGTTGCATGTACATGGGAATTAAGGGAAAACTAAGAATTTTTTAGTGTTCACAAGCTTGAGTGTGGTTCAATTTTGATCACCTAACTTAGAAAATGATTGGTTTTGTCAACTTTAAAATAGAAAATCACAACTGTAGATTCCTAATGATTCATGAAAGTGGACGGAATTGGTTGTTTGAGCCTAAACTGACCAAATGATAATGAGACTCTAATTTGAAGTAAGAGAGAGAAACCTCTTAACTACTACACAGGTCAGTAAGGAGGGACACATAATACTTTTCAAAGGTTCAGTCAATTAGTCTTGTGATCTGTCCACCTCATTGCTTTTCACAATCCACCATAAGATTTGGAAGTAAAGTACGGTTTTAACCTTATTGATTACATGTCATGTAGATAGGACTTGCATTGCAACTCTTCATATGTTTTGCATGAAAAATAAAAAAATTTAGAACAGTATATGCACATTACCTTTGGGTGCATGTCATTTAGTGGCATTCATAACTTTTATGCATAGAGTATATCATGTACCTCGTTTTTTCTTTAATGGTGAATTAATTGTTTCGTACCTTCTAAATAGTTCAAATATTTGAGTTATGCAGAAAAAATAAGCCCAATAAAGTATTCATTGTCAATTATGGATATAAGGGTTTGAAAAAAAAATAGAAAAAAAATCTGAAATTTTTTTTTAAAAAAAAAGTTATTTAGAAGCAACTAGAATAAGAAGGAGAAAGGAACATAATCTCACCTGCATTTTAAGATGAGTGAGTACATGATGTAGCTTAATTAGATATCCATCTCGTTTTGAGACGGAATGTTAGTGCATGCATCATTCCACCCAATCTTAGGCATTAGGGCATTTGTCGTGTGCATTTGCATCATTTAGGGCATTTTTGTTTTATGCATGTTGAAATCGTATAATGCTTCCACTTCTTCCATGAAACACCCATTCCATCCATTCGTTGCTCGGATTGGTAGGCCACCGTGAATTTCTACTCACTAGTGAATATCAGGAGAACTGCTTACATGTAGATGGTAGTTAGGGCGAGCAACGTAGTATAGGAGATCACAAGATGCACTAAGTCTGGACTGGCGAATTTTATTATGTTAACTGTCATATGTGATAGTGTTCATCAGTTTGAGGTTGATATCTTTTATGGATGATTATTGTTGCCTTTAGGGTAATTATCATTCTGTGGTTAGCGAAGGTCGGTATGCGGATTTCCGGTGGGAATCATATGGGATGTTTGTTGTGATGCTTTGTTCTTTAGTTGACTCTGGCAATTCTATTCTAAGGTTTAGTTGCTCGAGGGCGAGCAATGTTCAAGCTTAGGGGAGTTTGATGCGATGATTTTGAGTCGCATTTATAGACTTGTTTGATATGTGTCTTATGCATTTATTAGTCATTTTCATGGTTAATGTTGCATAATTCATCTAATTTGGTCTATGCTACTGCTATATGTCAAATTTCCCTTATTTCAGCATTTTGAGTATTAATTATCAAAAGAATACGTTTTGTGTAGACTTGTGTGGTTTTGTGTGTTAATTTTAGGAAAAAACAAGTACCTGCTACTGTCGATACCATCGGCATTGGTCGATACCATCGACCGGACCACAGGTTGCCAGACGCAAGGACCAGAAGAAAGTCGATACTATCGACAGGGATGTCGATGGTATCGAGATACCATCAGGTTGCCGGCGAGAAGTGAGTCGATACTATCGACTCATATGTCGATATTATCGACTGGTGGAGCAACAGCGACACAAAAAGACAAAACCGTCGCTACAGGTTCGTTGATACCATCGACCCGCGTCGATGGTATCGAGATGAAATCAGGCACAAAGACAAAAGAAAAGAAGAACTGTCGATATCGCGCTAGGTCGATACCATCGACGTGCGTCGATGGTATCGACACCGGCAGATATGAGTTTGTTTCCGATTGATCTTAATCGGACGGCTATGATTAATTGGTGACCTAATTCGGGAAATATACCTAATGACGGTGCCCAAGAGGGAATCATCACGTCATTAGCCGTTGCACACGTCCTGAGAAGGTGTGGAGAGAAGAACAGAGCCTAGAAGCACACCCCAGCCGATCTGGACGCCGAAGAAGATGATTTCCACCACCGAAAGGCGGGAGAACGCGTATTCCACGCCAAGGATCGCTTAGATCTTCTCCGTTCAGGGGTTTCACCACTCAATCACGTTTTTCTCCATGTTTCCCTTTTTCTACTCCACGTTTTGCTCTGAGATGAACATGCGGGGCTAATCCCCTTTTTCTTTAGGACCGGGAGTAGCCCGAGAATTCATTGTATGATGATTTTATCATAGTAATTCATATCTTATCTCTTAAATATGTGGTATAGTTTCGTTTTCTCAAATATATTGTTATGCTTGATCACCATAATAATAATCTAATGCCCTTAATTGCTTTGAAAGAAGAATTAATGGTTGAAAAGAGATGAAATTTACATTAATTGACAAATCCCTTGAACAACGTGGTGTAATATTAATGGTGGATACCGAGAGGTCATTTTTAATGCACCTAGTTTAGGGTATAGGTTACTACGACAGTGGAACCGACCTAGACATAGGTAGTGAATTGTACCACGACAGTGGGCAATTCTGATTTCAGGCCACTACCCGGATAGAGAGATAAAATTGAGTGACTATATAGAATTTGATACAATGAAAACCCGCGGTGAAACCGCAATCCTAAAGATCTCAGTTTGAGTTGATTAAACCAAACATTTAATCATTGTTTTGTTTTGTTTTCTTTTTTTTATTTTCTTTTAATTTCAACAATTCTCAACTATTTAATCGGCTTAGCTGATCGCGAGTAGTTAGTAAGAGTCTCCGACAATTTCACATATCCCTGAGTTCGACTCGGGCCTCACAAAGGCCTATATTACTTCGACACATTCACTTGCATTTCTGCGCACGGTAAATTTTCATCACTTGATCTGCTGGCCAAAAGTGTTCATTAGTTCTTGGTTCTGCTTTATCACTTGGTTGAGCAACTTCGTGCTCTTATCCTCCGCCACCGACTGGGGTTTTGCATCGGGGTCCTGCAAGAAGTTATTTGGATCTTTCCAGGAACATTTCTTGTCCTTCCTCCATGAATAATCATTGTTTCTATACCCCTGTTGCTGGCGCATGAACTTTACTTGATCCTCATCATCTGATTCTGCGTCTTCTTTTGCAAGCAGTTTCTTTGCTAGAAGGTCCATCTTCTCATTCAGCTCTTTGATGGCCTTTGACTCCCCCACAGCCCGAACATGCTCTACGGCATCTCTGTCACCCCAGGATTGCTTCTTGGCCATGTTATTCATAATTTCCCAACACCTCGTGTCTGTGTTGTTTAAGAAGAACCCTGAACCTACAGAATCTAGGTTACTTCTATCATGCTCAGAAAGAGCAAAATAAAAGATTTTGACCTACGTCTCCTTGTCTATCCCATGATGCGGGAACCTCCTGAGCATGATCTGAAACCGTTCGCAGGTCTCAGAGTAGGTCTCCCCTGCCTTCTGACTAAAGTTATGAATTTTTATGATCATATCATTTGTCTTCACGGGCAGGAAAAACCTTTCAAAGAACACTTCCACCACGTGGTTCCATGATTCCACATATTCGTTGTCAAGATTGTGCAACCATTCTCGTGCATTTCCTGCCAGAGAGCTCGGAAACAGCTTCAGGTAAAGTGTCTCTTGCGGGAACCTGTCTATTTTTATCATATCACAGTTCTCCACAAACTGGCTAATGTGAGTCACCGGGTCTTTGTTTTTTATCCCATGAAATGCATTTGACTTGACCAAGTTGATTAATGCAGGATCAATCTTATAAGTCGGAATGTTGATCGCCTACTTCTTGATTGGCCCCTTTGAAGCGGATGAGGAAGAAGCCTTTATCTTCTCCCATATCGTCTGCTCTTCTGCCATGGCTTCTTATTCTGAGTCGGAATCTATTTCTTCAGAATGGTGTTGATTGTGATCCTCCTCGTCGTCCATTCCTAGCAGTGGAACCTCTGGTGCTTGTTGTGTGTAGTCACTACTACGCATCTGCACCATGCACAGTACCTGCAAAATGATAATTTCAGTTCAGTATCGTGCTAGATGATTACAAAATGTGAACAATAGACTATGAATTTTAGAAATGATTACAAAATAAAAAAAAATAAAAGGGGGCCTAGAATGGCCGCTCGCAGCACTCGTAGTGCCGACAATTGCCGTGTCCCCGGCAACGATGCCAAAACCTTGACACAATTTTACCGTGCGTATAACGCAAGTGCACGCGTCAATGTAATATAGGCCTTTGTGAGGCCTGATTCGAACTCAGGGACACTGAACTATCGATAGACTACTACTAACTATTTGCGATCAGCTAGACCAATTAAAAGAGTTTGAGAGTTGTTGTAAAATAAAAGAAAAAGAAAATAAAACTAAGCAATCGATTAAATGTTTAGTTTAATCAATTCAAATGAAGATCTTTAGGATTGTGATTTCACCACGGGTTTTCATTGTATGAATTTCCATATAGTTACTCAGATTCATCTCTCAATCTGGGTAGTGGCCTGTAGTCAGAATTGCCCACTATCGTGGTATAATTCACTACCTATGTCTAGTTCGGTTCCACCGTCGTAGTAACCTATACCCTAAACTAGGTGCATTAGAATCGACCTCTGGGTTTCCACCATTAACCTTACATCACCTTGTTCAAGGGATTTGTTAATTAATGTGAATTTCGTCTCTTTTCAACCGTTAATTCTTCTTTCAAAGTAATTAAAGGCATTAGATTATCATTATAGTGATCAAGAATAATAATATAATTGAGAAAACGAAATTATACCATGGATTTAAGAGATAAATGATGAATTACTATGATAAAAATGTCATACAATGCTTCCCCGGGCTACTCCCGGTCCTAAAGATAAAGGGGATTAGCCCCGCATGTTCATCTAAGAGCAAAACATGGTTGAGAAAAGGGGAGCATGGAGAAAAACGTGAATAAGTAATGAAACCCCTGAACGGAGAAGATCCAAGCGTTCCTCGGCGTAGAATGCGCGATCTACAACCTTTCGGCGGTGGAAAACATCTTCTTCGGCTTTCGGAATGGCTGGGGTGTGCTTCTAGACTCCGTTCTTCTCTCTACACCTTCTCGGGACGTGTGCAGCGGCTAATGACGTGATCATCTGCTCTTGGCCGCCGTCATTAGGTATAATCACCGAGTTGGGTTGCAAAAATATCACAGTCGTCGGATTTAGATCGATCTGAAACAAACTTGCATCTGACGGTGTCGATACCATCGACGCGAGTCGATGGTATCGACCGTGCACGATATCGGCAAGTTTTCTTTTCTTTTCTTCGTTGCGCCTGATGCTGACTTGATACCATCGACGCGGGTCGATGGTATCGACACCATTAGAAGTCAGTTTTATCCCTTTTCCGTCGCTGAATCTTCTTATGTCGATAGTATCGACTTTATGGTCGATAGTATCGACTGTCTTCTCGCCAACAACCTGATGGTATGTCGCTACCATCGACTTCCCTATCGATGGTATCGACTTTGTGCTACTCCTTGCGGCTGGCTGCCTGTGGTCGTGTCGATGGTATCGACAACTGCAGATATGCATTTTTCCTGAAATTGCAACACAAAACCACATAAGCCGAGATAAAACTATAATTGTAATCATTTATGCTCAAAACAATAAAATAAAGGAGATTTTACACTGAGAAGGATCATAGACCAAAGTAAATGAATTATGCACTATTAACCACCAAAATGACCAATAAATGCATAAAACACAAGTAAAACAAGTCTATAAATAAGACTCAAAATCATCGCATCATTTGATTGGAAAGAAGTGGTTCTGGTGAATTGACTTTGTCCTCCTCTTTTCTCGAAAACTTGAGGTGAGTTGGTGGAGTTATGCAGCTGATGCGAGTTTTCTTCCGCATCTTTGTTGCCATAATTGAATCCAGGATGGCCTGGCCTTTTGAAATTAACAAAAGAGATGTTCTCAGTCTCCTCAGCTTCGGAGTCACTTTCGCTCGACTCTTCAGGTCGGGTGTAGATACAGTTATCTACCCTATGTCCACCTTCTCCACAGGTGACACACTTCATTACCTTTTCGACTTGTTTCTTTCCCTTTCCACAAGATTCTTTCAGCTGCTTCACACCAGTTGCTATCCTCTGGATCTGAGAGGTGATAGTCTCCATAGCCTTAGATTAAAAAGAAGGTCCTTCACTAGCCTTCTTAGCTTGTCCCGTGTCTGATCTATCGTAATCAGTGCCAGCTTGTAGCTCGGCCATGTTCTTGATGATCTTCTCAGATCTGCTCAGCTTCTTCCCCAGAAAGTCAATGCATGTTGCTGCATTCAGTGAAACCCTTTCCTCAGGAGTTAGACCGTTGTAGAAGGTAGTTATCAAGAAACCTTTCTTATAGTTGTGATGAGGGCAGTCCCTCTGATATTCTTGGTATCTTTCCCAGGCATCATGGAGATTCTCACTCGGCTTTTGCATGAAAGAAGTGATCCTTTATCTGTTCCGGATGGTCTTCTCGGTAGGATAGAACTTGTTTACAAAGGCATCCGCCAGCGCACTCCATCCGTTAAGAGATTGGTGTGGCAGCCCCAGGTACCAGGATAGAGCCTTATCTTCCAAAGAAAAGATGAAACCCTTGCAATAGATTACTTCCTGGGGGACTCCCCACATCTTGATGGTGTCACAGATATTCTTAAAAGCATCTAAATGGCGATAGGGATTATCATTCTTCGAACTCCCCCTAAAGCTTTTGTTCTGAATCATGGAGATGACTGATGGCTTCAGCTCAAATTTGGTGGCGTTGAATCGCGGGACGACAATAGGACATCTGGAATTATTAGCCTTGGTGGAGGCTAACTCCCTTACGGTCTTTTCTTCTTTATCTGAATTGTTGTTGTCACTATCTCTCTGGTGTTGTTCTTGATTATTTTGATTCCTTCTGTGCCTCCGGTGATGATGACGTCTATCCCGGCGATGGTCATCCTCGAACTGCTCTATTTCTGGATCTTCAGGTTGATCATTGTCGTCATAGCGATCATTATCTTCAGGCAGAGGTGAGTGAGGTCTAGCTCTCGCGTGTCCCTCACCTTCTGAATGGGGTGGTTCACCGTGAGGCAGCATCTCTGAGTAGCTAAATAGCATGAAAAACCAAGTTTAGAGAACCTGTGTTAATAATAAGAATTACTAATTTTAAGTTAAAATATAAAAAAAAGGAAAAAGAGAGCGTTTTCAAGCTCATTTCTAAGCTTGAGGCACTGGAGTGTAGTTAGTGGATTCGGGTTCGTCAACAGTACTGTTTTGCCTTATCCCCGGCAACGGCGCCAAAAAGTTGACCGGCCTAAATCACACGTCTGAAAAGCGGAGCGGACTTGAAGTAGTCGGACTTTTAAATTTATAACCAGAAACCTTCTAGACCCCCACAACTTTGTTTATGGGGTTGAAATAGATATACGGGGTCGAACACAGGGACAAGGGTAGTAGTGTTGAGAACGCAGAATCGACATGTTACACTCCGGTATGGGTAAGGAGATGATAAAACTTCCCTAAGGGAACAACAGTTTGGGATCGATAAAATAGAAGAAATCTATCTCCAACTGGAGCTACGAGGAAAAATTAGGCTTTAAGCATTTATCAGTTTTAGGGTTTTCGTGCAACGGAAACAGAGAAATAATACTATTGCATTAGTAAGGAATGAAGGGGAAAGCTTCGGTAAAACAAGCGGCATCAGAAACATCATGTACCCCTTCTCTCGAAGCGGGTACCTCTAACTAAGCATCAACACCCCTCTCGAGGTTGCTGGACTTAAGTTAGAGTGGAAAGGTTACTAAAGCAACTCCGATCCTCGGCACTCTCGTACTCCAGTATCGGACCAAACACTAGAGCCACAACACCTCTCTCGAGGCTGCTGCAATGGGAAAACATGATTCGGTAGCTAATCGAAACAGGATCCAAGCTACAAGCTAGAGTTTAGATGTTAAACATAGCAATCATCCAACAAAAGGAACCAAACATAAAGCAGCAGATAATTAAGACTCTTCTAATTCCATTATCATAAAAGGGTCTGATTACATTGCATAAGTTAAGAGAGTAAATGACTGAAATAAGTAAAGGTAAATGTCGTCTTCTTGATTTAGAAGGGCGACAGGCAGTAGCAGACCCTCCATCCTGATACCGGGCGGGAGCCTTGCCCGATACACCCATGTCGGGCGGCACACCCTCTCGGGCGACACGCTTATGACGGACGGACGTATCGTGCGGGGCGCCCATGCCCGATATGATCATGTCGGGCGACACCCTCTCGGGCGACACACCGTGATAGGTGATGCGTATCGGGCTTGGTATCATGTCGGGCCAGAGTGTTGCTTCCAGCATCGAGTACTCCTATCGGGTGTCCTTGTTGTCCGATATCGTCTTGCAGCGGTGTCCGGGGCTGACCCTACGTGAACCATTCCCTCCCTCTCGAGATGGGGAAGTGCTCACCTACAATCGCTCGGCACACCTCTGAGGCACGACACGCTAGCTCTAGATGCTTTCCTAAGTTGGCTTTCGAGAGATTCTGACTCGTCCCATCGGAGTCATGTAGTTGCTATTTATAGGCAGCAGTTGGGGGAGGTTATGGTGCTCCAGATGCCACGTGTTCTTCATCAGCTCTTATTATCAAGGATTCAGGGGTGCCCGATATGTGTATCGCCCGGCACAAGGATGTTGGGCTATCAGTCATCGTGACGAGTGGCACCTGCCGGTGGGTAGCCTGTATCGCGCGACACGCTTCAGCAGTCGTGGCGAGTCCGGCTCCCTATCGGGTAAATGGTGTGTCGCTCGTCCGCTTCCTCTTACGTGGCACCATCGTGTCGCGTGACAGTGTATCGTGCTGCCCTGTCGGGCAGTGAGCGTATCGGCCGGCTGGTTGGCAGGAAGGCCAATGCAGGTGGAACACGTTCGTGGGCCGGGACGGGCCTTTTTGCTGATAAATGAGTTAAAAATCAAGGAAAACTCTGCAAAAGATGATAATATTGAGTTAAGAGCGTTGCGTGGCCTGTTTATGCAAAAACATGACAAAAAGGAGAGGGAAATAGTTTAAAAGGGCAGGTTTGATAACGAAATAAGGGCCAAAAACATCACAAAATTTGGTGTTATCAGTAACATGTTTCCTTAAATGTATGTTCCTCTTACAAAGAGAAACACTAGAAACTTTTAGGGACCTAGGGATAAAATAACATAACCTAGTCATTATATGAAAATTTTGGGTACGTACAAGGAAAGAGGAAATCTATAAAAAATAAATTCAATCCTTAAACCATAACAAAAAACCATGATCGTGGGTAAATATGATTAATGAAGGGAAGCCATAGTTGAATGTGTGCAACCCTAACAATAAGAAAAGATATAAGAAAAGTAAAAAAAATCAATGATAAGGAAGTTGATCATTTAACCTTCATCAAAAAAACCATGATAATGAATAAATAGAATACAGAAAGGTGGTAATTGAGTTGGGAAAATCTCAATAGATTAGTTGTATTGTTCAGAGTATACCACCATGAGTCCCTTTACATGATCCACTATCCTTGGGTTTATTGAACCCAAGCTTCATACCTCATAGGGATTGAATTCCCACTACAAGAATGCCCTAATGATCTTTTGCTTACCTCGGGAAATAATGAAGCGATCTATGGTACAAATATGCTACAAGGAATAGCTAGATCATGATAGGAGAATTACTAAGCAAGAAAGTACATCCTTATCTATCTTACCCTAGAAGAATTCGAGGGAACACATGCTCAAACCCGCATACCCTACTCTTATAGGAAAGGAACGAGAGGCAGTTTCATGAGCATACTTGAAGAGATGGATTTGAGGAAAAACTAGATATATAAGTATCAACTTTTGGGGAATTTTTGTATACCCTAAAATAAGAAACCTTCATTACTTAGACCATCTTTTATGACCCTTAAACTCCTATTTCTAACTACTAGGACTAACAATTGTGATGAAGTTGACGACTTTGCACTGCCTAAAGGGTGTACCTTAGCAAACAAAGGAAAATGTTATGGTCTAATAAGTCTTTGTTGAGGACTTAGGAAGGAAGAAGAACTCCATAGTGTCCAAAAATATTCATTGCCAGACCAAGGGAGAGGGAACCCCTTTTTACGAAAAGTTATACTGAGAAGAAGGATAGAAAATACCAAAGTTTTAGGACTATGGATGCCACCATATGTGAGCATGGTAATATGAGAAAGCAGTGTGCTTCAATTCTAGGAGGAGAACATTTTGTTGCAATAGCCTTAAAAATTCAAAAGAATAATGGGTGAAGGTACCTATTCTAAAAATCACATTTCTTAGAGTACTACCTTGCATGACCCGTGATAGGAAGTTTTTGGAATTACCTTGTGATCTTTGATAGTGATAGAATAACATGTAGTTGAAATAGGTGGTGCCTAGATAATTGATAGAGACTTAATGAAGTCATGGAAGAACCAATACCAATAATCTTAGCATGTTTTTTATTCTTATGCAACCATAGTTGGACAAATCCATGTTAGCATGTGATGATTAACCTAGATAAGTGGATCACATGAAAATACTAGCATTATGTAAACCCAAATAAGTTTGGTGTAACCAACTTTGTTGCCTACTGACAGTGTTTCATGCATGCAAGCACGTAAAAAACAAGTGAGTTTTTATATAAGGAAGTATGTGACAACTCCTAATATTTATGAGAAATAAGAGAATACCTTAGACCAGATAAGTTGAGACACCTTGTTTCGAGCTAAAAATATATAAAGTAACTATAGATGTATAGAATGACCTAAACCTAAAAAGATGAGATGCATTTAATCTCATGGTATGGAGGTAGTATATGACACATGTAGTCCTTTACAACTACTAGTAATAGGGGTACAACAAGGGGTTTTCTTTTGAAAATTTAAAAAGTGAGTTCAACATATATATATATATATATTTATTTATGAGAAGCTTTGATTGGTTAAATTCTAAGATAACTCTATGATATAATACAATAGAAAAAAAATGTGAAACAATACATGTAAGTTGCAAAAATCTGCCTTATTTGGGATAAGTCCATCGGACGTAGAAATATGACAAGGAGAGAGACCCCTATTTAAGGAATAAATCATGATCAATAATAGACACAAAATATATTTTGTGACTTCTCAAATATCCCTATTTAGGGTAGAACCTATAGTCAACTCTTGTGTCATGAGGGAAAAATATCGAGGTACAAGAGACCAGAAGGTTTGGGATAAAGTCACTCCATAAGTACCTACACCCCTAGAGACTGACCCTGAGGGAATGGTTAAAGGCCTACTATACATAAGAAAGATAAGAAGAACTAATAGACTTATAAAATAATGGTTTGTGTAATCAAGAAAAAAGGGGGTTGAAATTGTGAACTTTAGGTGTGACTTGATACCACATTAAGATAGGGTTAGTTCCTTGAATCTAGGAGATGCTACATAGAGTGGATAGATATTTAGAATCTCACCCTCAATAACTACAAAGAAGTTGAAACCCTAAAAGAGGTTGTGCATATATAACTCAAGGGCCATGAGAAAAACACTTCTTAAGAACTCATTGAAGTTAGAAACATTTTCCACGTATGAAGAGTCACTTGTTCAACTGGACTTTACCTAATTAGATAAATATAAGATGATATGTGGATTCACCATATCTACATTCAAAATGGGATGAAGTTTGTATTTGGACTGCAACCAATTATTTATTTCATCTTAGTGGAGATGCTAGAGTTTAGATAGAAACCTTTAACACATAGAAGTTGTAGATAAAATGCAAATCATGAGTTTGTGTTGATGAGAATCTTAATAATAATTAGTGATATAATCAAGAAACATAGGTAGATAACCTCAACATATATAAATATTGATTGATGATAATTCACATGCATCATTGGACTGTAGTAGGAAACTACATCCAAGTGGTAAAAATAAGGTAATGAATAAAGATGTTGGATCGTACTCATAGTAGTTTTGGTTCCAAACTATTATTATATGACCACATAATTGGATGTTGATAATATTACGAATAAAACATTTCTAAGGTGGGATGTTAGAGCCCATTAGTACTTGTGAAACCCCTTGTAGGGTTAATAACATGATGTGCATGAGAAACATATGCGATATGACATTGTGGGAAAGCCTCGGTAGTAATGTGACTATTCCATTTTAATACATGTAGACTTAAACATATATTAGTAGCATGGGTCACTACTACAGAAATGGCTTAAAATGTCACATTTACAAGCATCATTTGTATCCAAGAAACAGACGCCTAAACCCTACAACGTCGACTGAATACACAAACTGAAATCTATATGTGAAGACCGGCCAGACACGGGTATCGCTTTTTATTTAGCATTGGTTGCGTAATAAGAAACTGACGCCTAAAATCACCCGCCAAATCCAATTTTTCCAGTGCAAAAAAATTACCTCCAAAATTTCACATACGGCGTCGGTTGTTGACCAAGAAACCAATGACGAAAGGTTTTTCGTGAAATAGAAATCAGGCCAATTTTTGTCGTCGATTTTCTTGCAGTAACTGGCATTGAAGTGTTTTCATGCACTATCCCCGTGAAAATTTTTACCCCCCTTTGGCGTCGGTTTTCTACGGCAACCGACGATTATGGTCATAATTTGAAAACATTTTTTTTGTCAGCATATGTAGATAGACGTCGGTTTTTCAAGTTGAAACCGACGACTATCATTGAACATAGGTGTTGTTTTTTTTGTGGTGACTGACGCCTATTATCTTAAGCATCAATTTTTTATAATAACCGACGTCTATAGTTAACTTAATAGCACCCGTGCAAAACAGACTCTTCCCCTTTCTCTATTTCATTCCTGAAATTCTTAGGTCTGGCGATTCCGACACTGATCTCTCTGCTGCTCGCTTAGTGCTTCGTCGACACTGCTCGCCTAGTGCTCCTCCGCCTTGCTCGCCAGCCACATTGACTCCACCACCACTCACCTACCGTCGTCGATCTCTCTACTGCTCGCCTAGTTCTTCGTCGCCTGCTCGCCTGATGTGCGCTGTGTGCCTTGCTCGCCTGCCGCACCACTGCCACCACGCCTACCACCACCACCACCGTCGATCGATAGGTACCCTTCTTCCTCCTCTTCTTCCTCTAGGGTATTCCTACATATGGCAGTAGTAGCATCTGCTACTAGGCTTGGCTTCTCTCTACTAGTTGTTTGTTTTTTCCTTTGATGATGATCTCCTCTCACTCGATGAGTGATGTTCAAGTGTTTTTTGGCCTTGCTTCTTGGCTGGTTCTCTACAAGGTTACATGCCTATTTGCTTCTTTGAAAAGGGGTTGTTATTCTTTACCTCTCCATTGTTCTCATAGATACTCCCAAGATCTAACATATCAATCATTTTTTGTTAAACCCTTGATGACAACTTCATATAGGTGCTTTATGAGGCAATCTATGTATGATCTCTAGGTAATGTTATAGCAAGCTTAGAGTGATGTCCATCTATGTTTTAACCCTAACACAAAAAGTGGATTAACCCAACCTCAACATATATGTTCATGCTTAATATGATGCAGTAAGACATTGAATGATAGGTAGCAATGGTGAAATTCATTCCACCCTATGTTACTTTCATATGATAATCAATATTTAGTTCAACCCTTTTATTAATCACAACCTTAGAATAATCAATATTTAATTCAATCCTTTTATTAATCACAACCTTAGAATAATCAATCAATCTAACTTTTGTCTTAAATATCAGTTATTGTTTTTTTTACCTTGATTAGTCGATTCTTAGATACATTGTCCTTTGGGATTTATTTTGAACTATAAGATCCATCCAATTTTAGGTAGTGATTATTGTACGTTGGTTAAGGTAAACTCTAGTGATTTCACCCCTAGTAAATTTGCATGTGTAATATCACACATGTGACTATTATATGACTATATATTATTGCATAACTATATGGGATATTACATGTGAATCCTCTTTGTTAACCTAATTGATACATATTACCCTACAAACCCTATTTTATATAATTTGTTGACTTATTTGAGTGTTTCATCCTAAACTTGATCTGATGACAACACATGTATTGAGATTTTGATTTGAATGGTGATTTGAAACCCATGCCATGGTTACCCGGAAGCTGATGGATGATGATGCAATATCGGGCCGCATGAAGAGTCTAAGAGGACCGGAAAGATATTAGTTTGTCCCCTAGTCAAATCACATCCAACCCTGCACAAAGATTAGACTAAGATTTTAAACCATCGCTCATCCATCCATCCCCATCTGTCATGGAGTTTGTGAAATCTAAAGAAGAGAATGAAGCCTACCAAAGTTTCCTCCACTACATATGTTGTTATGAATAACCTCTGCTCATGCTAGTCGTAGGTTTGGATAAGGGTAAATGATGATAAGCCTATTACAATGGAAAAATGTTAAGAGTTGTTATCGTTATAACAATTTGGAAAAATGTTGCTTTTGTTATATATTGGGCATGCTACTTAATTTTCTATGGTATAGCTACCATGAGTTTTGTTACAAATATCTGTATATTAGGTTAAGGACATGTTTCTGTTGTGACATGTTGAGTTTTTTGCTATGTTATACCCACCATGATTTGTGTTATATATAAAATAATACATTGATTAATTTAGGAAGCATTAATATGTTGTTATGGCTGTCCATAAGTGTTTTTATAAGAAAATTGTGTGTTGAATGGGGTTGTGAACAAGGGACTGGTGTTATATTATGTTGGCCTAGAAACCCATCCAAGAATTACTCATTAGGAGTAAATCTTGGATAGTCCCTGATTTGGGACAATTCTTGAACACTTAATCTCACATAGGATGTAAGTGTATAATGTGTATTTAGTTTTCAAGAAAATTTTGACAGCATTTCCCCGTTTGTTCTCTAAGTACATATGTACTTGGAGAACAGCAGGGAAATGCTGCCAAAATTTTCTTGAAAACCCAATACACATTATACACTTACTAGTGAGATTAGGTGTTCAAGAATGGGATAGGTGGTACACATTTATTATATATAAGACCTTAAACCCTATAGTTTTAACCAGAAACCATAATCTTTCAACCCTAGATCCTAATCTTGTTCTAATATATACTTGTTTTCTCTTTGATCATAGAATGGATTGATCATGGATGTCCATTCCAAATCGCTGCACCCCAGAGTTTATTTCTGGTCTTGATCAGTTTATTAGATTTGTCGAGGAACATAGGAAACAACCTGGAGATAGGTTCTACTGTCCATGTAGGCATTGCGGTAACAACTTGAAAGTCAGCACTGGTGACGAAATCAAAAGTCATGTCATGTGCAACAGGATTGTACAAGGCTATATAGAATGGCACTGGCATGGAGAGATTTCAAACCTAAAATCAGTGGATGTTGATAGTAGTGCTTGTGTGGAAGAAGAAATTGCCTTCGATGACGTAGATGTGAACGAACCAGTTCCAGTAGACATCGTTGATGCGATATTGGATAGTTGTGGGGTAGAGCATACTGATCCACCTCCCATGTTTAGAAACATTGTGCATGATGTTGAGATACCGTTATACATAGGTTGTAAGTTTATGAAGCTTAGTGTTGTGTTGAGATTGCATAAGCTGAAAGCTAACAATAGATGGAGTGACAAAAGCTTCACGTCATTGTTGTCTTTGTTGAAAGAAATTCTTCCTGAAGGAAACGAGCTGCCAATCTCCACATACCGGTTACATAAATTGTTGAGCCCAATGGGAATGGAGGCCAAGAAGATACACGCATGCCCGAATGATTGTGTATTATTTCAAAAGGACTATGTGGATTTGAAAGATTGTCCAAAATGTGGCATGTCAAGGTATAAATTGATGACTTCGGGGGAGTCCAAAACTGGTTCTCCTGCCAAGGTGATGTGGTAGCCAATATTTTTGGATCTTCCTTATTGGAGTTCTTTGGCAGTCAGGCATTGTATCGATGTCATGCACGTTGAGAAAAATGTTTGTGATAGCATCATCAGTACTCTGTTGAATATACCAGCTAAGACTAAAGATGGGATAAAATCTAGAATGAACCTACGTGAAATGGGAATAAGGACAGAATTAACATAAGTAGTTAGTAGAGATCGGAGAACATACTTACCTCTTGCTTGTTACACATTATCTAGAAAGGAGAAGAAAGCTTTTTGTGAATGCTTGGTAAATGTTAAGGTGCCACAGGGTTACTCATCCAACATCCGTACATTGGTATCAATGAAAGATCTGAAGTTGATTGGTCTTAAATCTCATGATTGTCACACTCTAATGCAACAAATATTGCCCATGGCAATTCGATCTATATTTCCGAAGCATGTAAGATTTGCAATCACCAGACTTTGTTTCTTTTTCAACAGTCTGTGCAGCAAAGTTATTGACCATGATACTCTCGATAAATTGCAAAGAGAAGTGGTTGTTACCCTATGTCAGCTTGAGATGTATTTTCCTCCTTCGTTCTTTGATATCATGGTACATCTTGTTGTCCACTTGACTAGGGAAGTGAAAATGTTGGGACCATTTTTCTTGCATAGGATGTATCCATTTGAACGATACATGAGCATTTTTAAAGGTGATGTTTGAAACTGTTATCGGCTTGAAGGGAGTATTATTGAGGGTTATGTAGCGAGAGAGGTTATGGATTTTTGCAATGAATTTCTGAGTGGTAATGACGCTCCTGTTAATGACAAGAATATTGAGGAGCATTTTGGCAAAGAAATTTTGGGATCACGGATGAAAGTAATCAACCGTGAGCAGTTGGAACAAGGTCACTTGTATATTTTACACAACATCGATGAAGTGAGTGTTTATATCGAGGAACATACCAATTTCATCAAGAGACAATATCCTCGAGCCAATTCAATGTGGCTAGCTAGAGAGCATAACAAGACATTTATTAAGTGGTTTGAAGATAAAGTCTTACATCAACTATCTCAAACATCAGATAATCTTACTGAAATTATCAAATGCCTTGTCTTTAAACAAAAATTGAATGTTATGTCTTATGAAGGGTTTGACATAGATGGATTCTCATATTACACAAAGCGTCAAGATGATAAGAGTGTCGTCCAAAATAGTGGGGTCACCCTTCAAGCGTCTTCATTGTTTTTTGCAAGTGCAAAGGATAAGAGTCCACGTGAAGCTAAAATGTCATATTACGGTGTCATTGAAGACATATGGGAATTTGACTACGTAGATTTCAGAATTCTACTCTTTAAATGTAATTGGGTTGATAACACCAAAGGAGTTATAGTGGATGAATTGGGTTTCACATTCGTGAACTTTGAAAAGATTGGTGATAAGGGTGAACCATTCATATTGGCATTGCAGGCAAAACAAGTATTTTATATCGATGATCCTGCAAATGATAAATGGTTGGTTGTTCTTCATGGTAAAAGATAGTTCATTGAAGATCCTATAGATGAAGAACAGTACTATGATAAGTATGATGACTCTAGTCCATTCTCAGTTGGGTTGCCAACACCACCAAATATTGAAGCTAATGATGACTTGTATATGTGCGGAGATCACAATGAAGGATTGTTAATTGATAAAAGATCGCAATATTAGAGGCATGCATGTTTATATTTTTTTATATGTTTTATTTTTCTTAATGTGAACTTTACAATGTTTTATTATCTTCTAGTTATGTCAAATGCTAAATGTTTGATTTTTTAATGACACTTTCAGATGGTTGAGCATGAGCATGATGATCGTGATGATGATTACCGTGAGGGTGAGGATATCAATGTGCCACCTCACAATGTAAGTTTTAAAAATATATCCTATATTTCTATCTATATGTTCATTTATAGTTATATCATTTAAGTGTGTTTTTCTTGTCAAATTTTAGGTTGGTGATGTACCCCCTGAAGAAATTGGGGCACTTGATCAGCAGCAAAAAAAAATTGAGAAAGTGAGTGGCATCACAATGATGAAAAAGTTACTATAGCAAAGGGGAAATGGACCCAAATTGGTTGTAGATTTCGATCATGCAGGAAATCCAGTTGGAGTGAACCACAACTTATTTATTTCATATATTGGGATTCTTACTCGCATCCATTATAGTCCTAACTTAGAATCTTGGCATAAAGTTCCTAAGGAGAAGAAAGACTTAGTATGGAAGGAACTATGCATGAGTTGTTATTATTATGTGCAATTCTATTTTTGTAGATTAGTAATTTTTAGGATACTAGTTAATAGAAGTTCTATTTTGCAGAGTATATTTGATCTGGATGAAAAGATGCATCGTAAATGCGTGATGCAACGCTGTGGGAGGGTCCTAAGGAACTATAGGACAAATATCACCCGAGATTACATATGTGATGCTGATCTTGATTGATTTCTAATTCTAGACATTGATCACTTTTTGACTAACTCTACACTAATAAAAAAAATTTGTATTCTCTTTAAAAAATAAATTTAGGAAGAAGGCAGCCACTGAGCAATGGAACTACCTAGACCCCAAAGAATGGGAGGAGTTTGTTACCCAAAGAAAAATAGATGAATTCAAGGTATTAAGCGCCACTCCCAATTTAATTAATATATGTTCTTATGTATTCACCTATTCAAGATTAACCTTTAGTGTTACTAACCAAATCAATGTGCTTACTAACAAGGCTATCAACGATGCTCAAAGAGCAAGGCATGCACTAAATGTGCATGACCACACAATGGGTCCAAGAGGCTATGCAGGCATTTGCCAAAGACTACAGGCTGAGTCTAGTGCTCAGTCTGATGCTACTCAGGACACTGCAAAGTCCTCTACTATTGGTCATGCAACTCTACCTCGCCATGCTATGTGGATAACTGGGAAGCAAAATAAGAAGGGAGATATAACGAAGCCCGCAACTACTAAGGCAGCTGCCAAAATGGTAAAATTCAACTCTTAGAGAAATCGATCGATGTTGATTATTGTTATGTTTACTTACTAATTTCTATTGATGACGATTAGAGGGAGCTGCACGAGCAGAGGAAGGAAGGCAAGTTCATCCATGAGGGGATAAGGGATGAATTGACAGTTGCTCTGGGTAACCCAGAGCATCTTGAACGTGTTAGGGGTGCAGGCACTGGTGTGGGCATCAAAGAATTCTTTGGGCCATCACAGCGCAAACCTATCCCAAAAGTAGGACTTTCATAAGCTGAGGTAACTTATTATTTTTTTAGAATGTTATTATGAAAGATAATTCAATAATCATAAGCTAGCATTTCTTTTGTCCATGTATAGGTAGATCATTTAATTGATAGGAGAGTCGAGGAAGAAATTGATAAGAGACTCAATGAAGCAATTAGCAAGTGGCAGGCATCTCAGCCTGCCACTCAGATAATACATGTGGTGTGCCGCTCTTCTCCTACTATAGAGGTGGTTGGGAGTAATCATGTAGACCCACCACCTAGCATGTCCGATGTAAGTATTTTTATGACATATATAGTAATTAGTCTTTTGAATATGATATGTTTATGTATATATGTATATAACATTCTTTACGTAAATTTGTAGGGGTTGAAACCATGTTGTCTAAAAAGTCAAGAATATATCATTGCAGAGGCACAAGCTTACCCACCCCTTCTAGGGGACATGTTTCATGGGACTCCAGTACCTGGTGGTGCAGTTCATGTGAGCCTGATACATGTACTCCTCAATTGGAGGGATCTTTCATTAACATATGCCCACCCAGATTATGAAATGCTTGGTGAGGCAGAAGGCAGAGTGATAATGTGGCCCAAAGCGGATGTCGTCTATACTAATATTGTATGTTAAATTTACATTACGTTAATTTATCAATGTGTATATATGATTCAATTGATCTGAAATTATATATACAGGTCAACAGGAAGACACCCGCTACATCTCGACCTCCACCTCCACCTCTTGAAGTACCAAGTTGGCTTCCAAGGGACCTACACGTCTTGTTAGGTCCTAATTGTAGGGGTATGGCAGTATGGATAAGCGAACATGATCCAAATTTCCATATAAATGTTTCTATTCTGAAGAATATTGCAGTTCAATCATACGATAAAAATTTATTTATACAAGATATTTTGGAGTTGTTTCATTATGCTTGGCTGAATATATCTATGATAGAGCTATGGATATGGTGAGATCTTATTTATACATCCATATACCTTGTTTTATGTATGGTGATCTGGTTTCTTATATATTAATGCATACATAATACATGTTTTGCAGCTACTTACACACGATATGTACTGATTTTTCATTTTCCCATGTGGGATTTTTAGTTCCATCTTTGATTAGTCTTGTAGATAAAGACCCTTCTTCATCTACTTCATATTGTTGTGCTGCTTTTAAATATTTTGGCAAAAAAAAGAAGATGGTGATAATAGCTCCATTCAATGTTGAGTAAGTTTACTATGCTTATAATTTGGACTTAACAAAATTACATTTTTATTGTGGATTTTGAGTTATTAATTTTTAACTTTCTTACCTATAGTGGTAGGCATTGGGAGTTACTAGTTATTGTACCCAAGACGTTCACTTTGTATTATCTAGATCCCACGGGGAATGAATTGAATACATTATATGGACACACAATGAAAAAGCCATTATTCCTGTGAGAAATATTTCATATTTCTATATTTGTTAACATCTATTATTACATTACTATTTAATTATGCAATTTAATGTGTTACATTAACATGTAGGGCTTTAAATGAGTTCAAAAGAGCTGGAGGAAAGGTCCCCAAGAAAAAGAATCAGCCACTAATTTGGGAGAATGTGAAAGTAATTTCCCGACTCCAAAGTATATATTATTTATGTGAACTGTGCTTATTTATATTTTTGAATATTTTGCATGTTTCAATTTATAGTGTGCTACACAAGACAACGGTTGGGCATGTGCATACTATGTGATGCAATTTATGGACCTAATCATCAAACATGCCGCAATGGAAATCGATACTATACATAAGGTATTATATATAGTCTCATTAGATAATATGAAATATATCAATCTTATTATATATTATTAATTATATATATATGTGTCATTCTCTTTGCAGGTGTTTAAAACTGACTTGACTACAAGTGGAAAATTATTAGATGTACATACTCCCTATACGAGGGAAGAATTAGATGATGTAAGAGAAGAATGGGCATAATCCCTACAAGTAGTGGGAATTTTTAAATATAATCGGGATACTAATGCCGATAATGACAATGATGGATAAAGAATGATATTTCTAAACTTTGTTCTCATAATTATTTTTGTGTGAATGTGAATGAATTTTTCTGAATTGTCATATGTGTGAATGTGAAGATGATCAATACATGAATGTTTCTACATGTGTCTGAATGTGAAAAGTGATGAAATGAATGGAACTGTAGGTTGCTAAATGTGTGTAAAAATGGAGGAAATTTGAAATGGAACTACTAGTTTCTACATGTGTGTGATGAAAAATAATATGAATTAAATGTGCTTATACATGTGTGTGATCATAAATTGTTGTCCATCTTCTTAATTTTATAGGTTTGTGGCCTGTTGTTGGCTGATATCAATGGATGTTGTAAACCTACAGTTTAGAACTAAACTGCAGGTTCTGCATCCTACTGACCAGCCATACAATAGGCCTGCAAACTGATAAGAAAAAAAAATCATCACATTGGCGTCGGTTATTAGAATAAATCTGACAACAAAGAAATACAGCGTCAGTTATTATTAAAAAACTGACGTCGATGTGGCTATGGGTGTCAGTTATATATAAAAAGTGACGTTGATGATGCCCTTGCTGGCGCGTTTTGTTGGTGGCAAGAAGGGTTATATAGTGTCAGTTTTTGTGAAACGCCGACGTCTTTGACCTGGATATAGTGTCGATTTTGTTAAATAACTGACGCCTATAGTGCCCTTGCTGGCGCATTTTTGGTGGCCGGAAGGGTTATGGCGTCCGTGTTAAAACCGACGCTGAAGGTTTTGACTTTTTGGCACCCACTTGGGTGTCTCTTTGAAACCGACGCCAAATGCCTTAAATAACCAACACTAAAGGTTGGTTTTGTACTAGTGGGTCTTAGTGAGGGTATCAATTTTATGTCATGCTAGGACCAACTTAAACCTCATTCTACCTAAGAATAAGGAGGATTAGTTTGGGATAGATATAGTTTTATATAGTTTAGTTCTAGAGAAGAAGGATCCTAGATATTGTGAAGTCTCAAGCCTCTATGATGGAGAGAATTTGGTTTTACACAATAATTCCTCTAATACTTATATACCTAATCTAGGCTACACTTCGACATCTGAGATGATCGCTTTGAAGTGGTAAGGTCCTCATGATGATATGAACCATATATTTCTCAAGGAATACTTGATGTACGAATAATGGTTAGTATGACATTTATATCTAGGTGCCAAATAGGCCTAAGACCCTAGAAAGGTGTATGAAACTTGGTCACTAGAACAACCTCTCATGTAATGCATTGTCTTACCCCAGTATATGTATACATAATATTGTGATGAACATTTTATATCCTAGAGAAAGTAAGTCAAGTAATTGATTAGGGTATACTTCACCTGAGTGATTAAATCATATGACACTCATACTCAACAACTCTTGAGGTAACTTTGATTTTAGAGGGATGATGTGAACATGATATTCAAATTCTCTGAAAAATGTACTCCCCTAAGTATAAATGATTTTTATGTTGAAGACCCCACTTTGAGATAGAATATTGGTGTATAATAAGGCATTCAGTCCCTGAAATTCCAGTGTGAATGGAATTATATGAGAATTAGAACTTGTAATGATGGTAGAGTTTTTCCATCCACCATACTCATTAGTAGAAACCTAACACCATGTACCATATTTAGAAGCTAGAATCTTTGACATAAAAGTTGATCATCTTGATTATGAACCCAAATCGATCCATCTAGTCAAATTGGTGTCTGACCTTGAATTCAACATAATGATGATAAGTGGAGTATGAAAGAAAGAATGATGCAAAATATACGGACCCATATACTTTTAAGTATATTTGAATATTGAGGGAAAAATTCTCATAAGGAAGGATGTGAGAAAATGGATTTTTTCTTATTATTTGTATTAAATTTGTAAGTTTAGAATTTGGTTCATAAATGTTGTTCAATATTGTGGAAATGATAGAAGATCAAAAGATTTAAGTTGTGCCTTTTCATCTAAGTCCCTAGGGGGGAAATTGTAAATTTAATACCTCATTGGTATAATTAATCATCATGAGAACTTTATTTACTAATTTATGGATTTTTTTAGCCATATATAAATTTTGAATGACATATGACTTTATTTTTAACCTAGATACTTTATTATGAAAATAAATAACATAACTCGATCACCAAGAAATTGGATCTTAACTTGCCTATTTTTAATCCATATTTTCAACAATAAGGAGAAAGTATTAGAAGCATACTACTAATATTTGGTAGAAATTTGTGTTGGTATGTGTGCTTAGAGAACCAACCATATGATGATTGTATTGGGGCATCATGTACTTGATTTGATAATAATATAGGTAATTCTATCTATTATGTTTGTATCAGTCATGAGATGATGACACAAACATAATAGATGTTTAAAGAATGATGTTACTCCATGACATATGTGATCAGGTTGAAGACCTCAACAATGAGATCATAAGTATGATAAGAATACATACATTCTAGTTGTGTCCCTAGTCGGATATTATTGTGTAAGCAAAATAAATGACAATAATACATAAGATTGGAATGTGTATTGACTGATGATAGTCTCATTAGTTATGATATTGGATATTAAGTCAAACACATAGGTACTTGTTAGAGAATAGTGTACCAGACAGATGCACATTGAAAGTGATACATGGAGCCATGGAATGGTAGTCAGAATCAACTCTCAAAGTGATAGTGGTGATTGTGGTTCTTATACTTGAAGTCACTACACTTGTCAAAAGTCGTTTGATGAACTTTGATACCATTCAATGCGACCTTGAAAAGGGTTGCCATACAGGTGGTGATCAAGTACGTTGTGACTCATGGGGATTGACTATGAGTGATGTAGATGAAATTTGTCTCTGTTAAGTCCTACCGGAGTCGACATCCTAGATACTTTATAAGCAAGACTGAGAAATGCATGGACATGCTCATGTTATTGAATATGTGATATTGATCTCACATGCATTTCAATAGTCTGCTCTAGTTCAAGAAACAAGATTGTGTATTAAGAGGAGGATGATTCCATGCTTTGCATTCTCTGGCTAAATGAGACAAAGGAATTATATGATCATTGTAACATTGATCACATATGTAGGTTGATGTTGTTCTCCAACTTTCCAATTACTTGGATGGCAATGATGTGTTGCTAAATACCACTCATTGCTTGTGATGTTAGAAACTAGTTACGTACATTCACTACCATCGTAATGTGGGACCCATGGGATCACGATCATAGGGTTCATTGGGAAAAGGAATTTATTGATGGATAAGATTTAAGTTGATTACTAAAGTGTTTTGGTTCAATAATATTGGTTCTCATTCGACTGACTAGAATGTCCAGGCGACTGACTAGATTGTATCTGATTTAATATGATCAGTTTAATGGGGTCAAAAATATATTTAAATGAATAGTTTTTGCAAGTTAATTACTTTTAGCCAATAAGAAGACGACATATCGACCAATTGATACTTACTTTAATGTCCATGTGGATTAAGCTCATCCAATCGGCTCTGGCCAAATGGTCAGCCTACTCTTCATGAGAAAGGCAGTAGCCTGAGTGGTTGATTACTCTTTTACCCTCGACCCTCCTCACGGTTGCCTGGGGTAGGGTAGTCCTTTCTCCCTCGCTCGTCTTCCACCCCCGCTCCCCCTGCTTTCTTGATGCGGCGCCATGGAAGGTCAACCTAGGTGTTGACTTCCATCATAAGGCCTCCTTCTTCGCTCGTAGAAGACCCTCCATCTTCCCTTCCTTACCGGAACCAGTGGCACCCTCAATTGGATGAGTGGTGGTTAGGGTCGGCTGATCAGTGAAGTTCTACCTGACCTGGCATCCTCGGCAGCAGGGGAGATGATACGGGGCAATTTCAGCAATTGCCAGCGCGCAGTCGTATGTCTCCATTGGCCGAACTCAACTAAAACAGTTGTTTCCGCGAAGGGGATCCAATGACCCCATATATATATATATATATATATATATATATATATATATATATATATATATATATATATATATATATATATATATATATATATATATATAAGTTTAGGGGTGGCGGCGCCACAATTCCTAGATTGGGTAAAACTCCTTTAGGCTATGAAACCTCACAAAACCCAGGATAGACCAACTCGGGATGGTTTACTGAGTCTGTTGGGTAGCTTCCCAAACCATCTGAGTCTCTATTCACAGAGATATTGATCGGACAAAACACTGCCTACAGTTTGCCAGTTTTCCCTTCCCACGTGAGGTATGAGACAATCTCAGGATCGTCTGGTTTCCATCCAACAACTTCCGTTGGGCATGACACCTTCCTGGGCCGGGCCCAAGGTTTCCTAGTCTGATTTCAAAAGTGACATTTAATACTTTAGGATAATTTGCAAAACCATAACTCGCAATCCATACATCCTTTTTCAACAAAATTTTAGGGGAAAGTCTGTAATGACTTTAACTACTTATGTGCCAATTTGGGGATTCAAAATAGAAAGTATGAGAGACTTTTCTTCAGAAGAAAGTTATCACTTATTAAGGCATATTTTAAGCATATTTTCTCTCTCTTAATCTTTTATTTTCTTTATTTTGATTCCTTTCACCATTAGAAACCATATGGAGTTGAAATATCATGCATAATGATTCTGTTATCCATATTTCCACATATTTCTTATATTTTCATCATTATCTCAACTTTCCTTCTTAATAATGCTTTATTTGATTTTGTCTCTTTCTTCTCCTATTATCTTTGCAACTTGGACTCCTTAGAACCCAAGAAATTCTAAAGATACAAAATCCCTCCTTGAAGGATAATTCTTAGCCTTATAGATGCTTCCACATCTTTTTTTTTCTCATTATCTTAGTTATTCTTTTACTAATTGATTCCTTTTCCTTTTTTATTTCCTTTTTCTTGTTATTGGGCCCAATAGCCAACAAGGCCCACAAAATCAAACATACAAGGCTATTTATTAAAGGAATCTATTCAAACATTCAATATACATAATCATACCTTTAATTGGGAAAATTGCATTTCTACCCAAAAGAACCTGAAAATTGGGGTTGTAATATCCTTCCCCTCTTATAGGAATTTTGCCCTCAAAATTCCACCAAACATACAAACAATAGGATAAGACTTCCTTATGTCCATCATCGGCTCCCATGTGGCTTCATCATCTCCATGATGCTTCCAAGGAACCTTTATCATCTTATATTCTTACATCTGAGTTTTCTCTCACCTTGGTATCTCATACCCTCGTAGGTGACTCAGGATATTTTAGCCTCCCTAGAAGCTCAATAGGTGCATGGCTCAGCACATGGTTAGGATACATCACATAGTACCCTAGATCGGACTCATGGAACACATCATACATCATGTTATCCTGAGGGATAAGGCTAAACATAAGCATATCCACCAATCCATCTCAAATGGACCCATGTATTGGGGACTCAGCTTTAGCTATATCTCAGAGGGGTCAGGTTTTCATAACACATATTCTCTGTCACAAGTGTGGTCTGGTAGGACATCTGAAGCGGGAGTGCCTGATGAGGGATGATGAAATGACCCAACAACCGAGGCAGAGCCAGCAAGGTTCACAGAGACAGTAGAATAGTGTTGTAGAAGGATGAGGACATGGTCAAGCGTCACAAGCTGGATTGTCTTCCCAGGGAAGCAGAGGATGGGGGTGACAATAGGAAATGGCTATATTCTACACTATGAGTCAGGAGGAGGCAGTGGTCAACCCGTGAGTGGTGACAGGTCAGATGGAGTTATTTCATTCTAATTTGTCTTCTTCTTTCTTTATATCTATTTTGGTTGACCCGGGTGCTACACACTCTTTTATCGCACATGAAGTTCTTAGTAGTTATTCTTTTCCTATTAGTCGTAAGAAGAATAGTTTGTTGTTGGAAACCCCATTGGTCAAATCTGCAGTATTACAGGATGTGTGTCCTTCCTGTATCCTCTCTTTTTTGGGGCACAACATTCAAGTGGATCCCATACCTCTTGACATTCATGGATTCAATGTGATCCTTGGAATGGATACCCTAGAGAAGTACAGAATGGTCTTGGATTGTAGTTCTAAACAAGTGATGTTTGTAGATGGTAGGGAGACATGGATTTTCCAAGGAGATAGGAAGATTCTTCTCACATGTCTTGTATCATCTATGGTAGCAAGGAAGCTTCTAAGACAAGGTTGTGAGGCATTTTTGGCAGACGTGATGGATACTGGGGCAAGGAGTCCTAGTATTTAGGAAGTGTTGGTTGTTAGGGAGTTTGAAGACATGTTTCCTGAGGAGTTTCTAGGTGTTCCCCCACCCTGAGAGATTGATTTTGAGATCAATCTGGTCCCCAGAACGCAACCGATAAGTCATACATCATAGAGGATGGCACCAATAGAGATGGTAGAGTTGAAGAGATAGTTGCAAGAACTACTTGACAAAAGTTTCATTAGGATGAGTACGTCACTGTGGGGTGCTCCAGTGTTGTTCATGAAGAAAAATGATGGGTCTATGAGGTTGTGCATAGACTACAGGTAGTTGAACAAGGTCATGATAAAGAGTAAGTACCCTTTGTTGAGGATAGATGATCTATTTGACCAGCTGTGTGGTGCAACGATATTCTCAAAGATAGATCTGAGGTCAAGATATCATCAGTTGAGGATCAAGGTGGATGACATACTAAAGTCAGCTTTTAGGATGAGGTATGGTCACCACGAGTTTGTGGTTATTCCGTTTGGGCTGACCGATGCACCAGCAACATTCATGGATTTGAGGAATAGGGTGTTCCAACTGTTCCTTGATTAGTTTGTAGTGGTCTTCATAGATGGCATCTTGATATATAGTCATGATAGTCAACAACATGAACAACATCTTTATCAGGCATTGACCGTGCTGAGACAGCACCAGCTTTATGCTAAGTTTAGCAAGTGCAAGTTTTGGTTGAGGGAAGTAGCTTTCTTGGGGCATGTTATATCTATCAAAGGAGTGTGATTGGATCTTAAGAAGGTAGAGTCCATGACAGAGTGGGAACAACCTAATATGTCGACTAAAGTGCACAGTTTTCTAGGTTTGGTAGGCTATTATCAGAGGTTCATTAAGAACTTCAGCACTATCGCCCTACCCCTAACAAAGTTGATGAGGAAGGATGTGTCATTTGTTTGGGACGATAGATGTCAACATGATTTTCAAACATTGAAAGAGAAACTAACAAGTGCACCGATTTTGGTTTTTCCTGAGCAAGGAAAAGGATACATCATCTTCTGTGATGCATCCAAGAATGGTCTGGGTTGTGTGTTGATACAAGACAAGCAAGTAGTTTCTTTTGCTTCTCAACAACTTAAGAAATGTGAGGACAATTACCCAACCCATGATTTAGAACTAGTTATAGTGGTTCATGCCTTGAATATTTGGAGGCACTACCTATATGGGGAGAAGTGTCAGATCTTCACATATCACAAGAACCTAACATACATCTTTTCATAATAGGAGCTCAACATGAGGCAATGGCGTTGGATGGATTTAATCAAAGACTATGACTACACGCTTGATTACTACTCAGGGAAGGAGAATGTTGTAGCTGATGTGTTGAGCAGAAAGTCTTCATCCTCATCCACGGATAAAGGCCAGTTGAGTTCTTTGATGTTTCACAAATGAGACATGTTGGTATCCTTGCGTCAGATGAATGTCAAGTTAGAAGTCTCCTTATTAGCTGGTTTGTTGGCACAGTTATAGGTGAAACCTACATTGAGATAGAAAATCAGGGATCTCAATAGATAGATAGTGTGATATAACAAATTAGATCAGAGTTCGACAGTGAGAAGCGTGATGGTTTTCATGAGATGGATGATGGGATAGTTTGTTACCATAACAGAATAGTGGTTCCTGATGTTGATAACATGAGGAAGATGGTGTTGGAGGAGGCTCATTCATCCATGCATGCTATGCACCCAGGTAGTACCAACATGTACCACAATTTGAAGGATATGTATTGGTGGCCAGGCTTGAAGAAAGATGTAGTTGAGTTTGATGCAAGATGTGTAGTATTTCAACTAGTCAAAGTTGAGCATCAAAAGCCGACAGGAATGTTACAACTGTTGCCTATACCACAGTGTAAATGGGATCATGTGACTATGGACTTTGTGTTTGGTCTACCTAGGATAGCCAAAGGGCATGATTCCATTTGGGTTATCATTGACAGGTTGACTAAGTCTGTGCATTTATTTTCTATGAAGACAATGTTCACAGTAGAGAAGCTTGCCCAAGTCTATGTGAATTAAATAGTGTGTTTGCACAATATTCCAGCTACTATTGTGTCTAATAAAGGTCCTCAGTTCACAAGTCACTTTTGGGAGTGGTTGTACACATATTTGGGTACACAATTGAAGTTTAGTACTGCTTTCCACCTACAGACTGATGGTCAATCTGAAAGGACCATATAGACCTTGGAGGATTTGTTGAGGGCATGTGTCCTTTAGTTTTTAGGAAGTTGGGATGTACACCTCAGTTTGATAGAGTTCACCTACAACTATAGCTATCATAGTAGTATTGACATGGCACCTTATGAGGCATTGTACGAGAGATGTTGCAGATCCCCATTGTGTTTGTATGAAATAAGAGAGTATCATATTCTTGGTATTGAGCTTGTGCAACAGACAACAGAGAAGATCAACGTGATACAACAACAGCTGAAAGCAACACAAGATAGATAGAAGTTGTATGTAGATAATCGTTGTAGACCCTTGGAGTTCTAAGTGGGAGACAAGGTATATTTGAAGGTCTCTCCTTGGAAGGGTGTTCTCAGGTTTAGGAAGAAGGGTAAGTTGGATCCCATGTATATGGGACCTTACCCAGTGATGGCACATGTTGGGAAGGTGGCTTATCAGTTGGAGTTGCCACTTGAGCTGCACAAGCAGCATCCAGTGTTCCATGTCAGTATGTTGAGGAAGAGTCATTCAAATACAGAGTCAGTGTTACATCCAGTGGAGGTAGAGCTTGATGAGGATGTGATCTATGTAGAAGGTCCAGTGTTGATCCTTGATTGGAGTAAAGAAGTTGAAGAGGAAATACCTTGTGCTTGTGAAGGTTCTTTGGCATCATAGTGGTGTTGAGGAAGCCATGTGGGAGCTCAAGGAAGAGATGAGGAGGAAGTACCCTTCCCTTTTCTCTTAGGATTTCAGGGGCAAAATCCTTGTTAGGAGTTTATGGCTTGTAAGGATCCTGGCCCACATTTTCCGATAACCCTATTTGTTTTGATTAAGTATGTTTCTCAGATCCTTGCTCTAATCATATGAGATGTAATTAGGGCATGTGGGAGGTTTGAGTTCCTTGTTTGAGCTTGTTTGGTTTATGCTTGTGTTTAGTGAAGAGGTTTTGGTGCAAATTGCAATTTACCCAGGATAAGGGTTGATATGCAAATCTTTCCACCTCTAGTGTGTTCCTTCTCTATCTTGGCATCATCTAGAGGAAAGATAAAGAGATGTACACCTTGTTTGAACCTTGGATGAGTGGTGACATCCTTGGTGGTGTTTTGGGGCTCATGTTTGGGGTGTGTCGTGCACCTAGGAGTGTTGTCTCGGGCTTGAGAGCCTTGAGGGGGCCTTGTATCAGTTTGAGGATGTTTTGAGGAAGACTCCTATCATTTTATGGTGACTAGGGATGCACCATATCGGTTTGTGGCTCTAGGATTTCATCCTTATCGATTTGTGAAGATAGTGGGTGTGTGTATCGGCCTTGACCTAGGAAGGTGACCAAGTGGGTGAGACATAGACCTTATCACCTTATTGCATAGTGTTGCATGTGTCCTTTCTTCGTAAACATGTGTCATATAGGGTTCTTTGGTAGTGACACCTTTCTTTATTCTCTCTTTCATCCCTATTGTATATATACCTCTTTCTCCCCATGCAAGAGAACCCTTTTTGGTTATCTTTGCTTCCTCTCCTTGGTGGTCGATCTTATGCTTGAGGAGTGCTCTCCCTTGGAGCTTAGAGGATGAGTTCCTTGCTTGTAGTTCTCTCTTCATCCTCTACCTTGGTAAGCCATGATCCTTAGTTTCCTTTCTCTCCTTCTTTCTTCTTCTCGACCATGGACCTTGGTTGCTTCTCTTTCCCTCTCATGCTCTCTTAACCTTGGTACTATCTTCTATTTGGAGGTGTTGTAGAGATCGAGCTTGGAGGATCTTCTTCTACCTTGAGCTTGTGAAGCTTGGAGCTTGATCTTGGAGCTTAAAGCTTGGTGGTGATCCTTGAGGCGGGTTATATAACCCTAAACCCTCTTTATTATTGCCACCTCTTTACTTGCTATCTTTTCTCTTTATCTTTGGCTCGTTGTATCTTGTATGGTAGTAGCTCTGCTTGTCAGTTTTGAGTGTTGTTTAAAAGAAAAGGAACCTTGCTTAGTTGTTTCATTTGTGTTGCACCTTCCTTTTACCTTGCTAGTAATGTTGTATTGAGGTTGAAAATGATGTGGCTGATATGCCTTTGTTGCTGGTATGCTTGAGTAGGCCAATATGTATGTGGTGGCCGACACATAGGTTAGACCATTGGGCTTTGGTTGGCTGTCATGACCTGTGACGCCCCAGGTCATTACCCTTATGGAAGGTTGTCACGACCTTGGCTAGGTCTAGGTTGACACGATCAGATGTTGCCTAAATCTGTTGGCTAAATGGACATCTATAAATCCCTTTGTTTTGATTATGACAAACATTTCATTCTTATTGATCTAACGAGCTACTTGAGTGTGCAGGATTAAGGTGGATGACAAAGCAACTAGGGAAATCCATATGCTTACATGTTTATGTTTTCATGAAATGTAATCGCCTTGTAAAAACTTGTACAAATATATAATGTACAAGTACTTAGATTTCATGTAAATCAAGCGTTAGATTCTCCCTAGCTAAACACCACATTTAGATAAGTCATCCCCTTCAAACAGGATCACATTTGCACACTCATACATATAATTAGTGCCTAAATTGAAACATTGAAACAGGATCAATCTCGGTCTACCAACTCCTCGACCGAGACACTCTCGGTCGACAATCTTCTCGACCGAGAAAGATCCAAAGTAGCTGTTAGACACAACTGACAAGGTAGTTGGCAGTTGGAGATAGACGTTGCAAATCACTTGATCCAGAGAGCCTTTCGGTCGACAAAACTTCGACCGAGTAGGTATCTCGGTCGACCATTCCTTGACCGAGATGAACTCTAACAGCAACTGCAGAGTAAATTAATTAGCCGTTGCTAAAGCAAAAAACTTGTACCTAACGGCTAGTTAAGCACTTAGAAACCCCTAGAAGTTGTCTAGAACGTCCTTAAGCATCCATAGGCCATTCCTATAAATAGGACAAGCCATAGGACTCTCGAAAATACCTTTTACACACTTGAGTACTCTTTGAGCAAGCAATTACATTTGCAATCTGTTGTGAGCAATTTGAGCATTGTAACAATTGGCTACTTTCTTCCTTAACTCAAAATTCATGTCCTATAGGCAAGCATCTCCTACCCACTGCAATCACAAGTCCATACACTTGGTTAGGAGATCTATACGCTTGATCTAGGCAAATCAAGCCTTGGGCTACAAAGGATAAGTTGTAATTTCCTTTTTCCTTTCTTGTTCTCTATTACTGTTTGTACTCTCCTTGCTACTCCTAGGTTGGAGGCTGTGGATTGGAGAGGGAGGAGATCTTCTTGGTGAAGAAGGCGACCTTGAGCTACTTCAGAAGGCTGGTGCAACGGGAGGTTACTTCTAGAGAGGAAGGCTACTTCAAGGGGGAGCTTGGAGTTACTTCAAGAAGGCTACCTCAAGTTGGTGCACCTACTTCAAGTGAAGGTTGTTCAAGGGGTGTAAAGGAAAGTATTGTATTTTGTATAAATCCTTGAGAAGGTAATAAAATAAATACTTTCAAAATCCCGGTTGGGTAAACAACTGGGTAGTGGACTGACAACTTTAGTATTTGCTAAAGTTGGAACCACTCTAAACACCTGTCTCCTTCTTCCAATTTCAATTGTGGTTGTTTGAGTTCAATAAATTGTTAAAATTATTTTAAAACTATATTCACCCCCCCCCTCTAGTGTTTTTCAAAATCGTCATGCCTTAGGTAGGTTTAGGCTGGTATGAGTCGAGGGTATTAGTTGGTTGGGTGATATGGAGTTTGAACCTAGTGTGATGGTCGTTATGGTTTGGCTGTCATGTTTCAGGACATCTCGCTGGGGAAGAGGCCGACACATCTTGGTGATAGTGTTGATTTCCATCATGGCTTGATGTGTTGCTAGCCCATTTCTTGAGGGTGTTGTAGCTCGGCACCCTTGCAGTCGTCACGGCTAGAGTGTTGCTTGATATTCCAGTGATGTCGTTATCCCCTCAATGCCTGTCACACATTTGAGTAACATTGCTCGATAAAGGGGGATGGCCGACACTCTCTCCTTGAGGTGTTGTGCCCGATACACAAAGTGATGCCTAAACCGATACACTCCTTGTGTAGGTATGTCGACACCCTACCATGGTGTAGTTGCCCGATACCTTTGAAGGACAATGTAATATACCAGATCTCGAACCCTACCCTAGAAGTTAAACCTTATGTGCTTAGCCAAACAAGGTTGAGGATAGAGTGATCCTAATAATCTAGTGCATGAATAATATAATCTAATATGTCATATAATTCATTTGGATGGTAATAAGATGATAAAGAACTTAATTGAATGAGTAATTGATCTAATGGGCCAGATGATATAATGCATATAAGGAAGTTTCAAAAGTGAAAACAAACTCTAAATTCGTAATCCACACATTAAAATAAGTCTACATGTCAATTTTCATTTAATTTGGACCACCTCAAAATAATATGGTAAGTTAGGAGAGAGAAATTGCCTAAAAGGTGTAATTAATAAATAAATATAATGCATGTCTCCAAAAGAGAAAATAATGTTAGATTCATAATCTACATAATAAATATAGCCTTTGGGTGAATTTTCATCCAATTTGGAGAAAGTTTACTTAAAAGGTGAAATCAGGAGAGAGAAAGTGTGTAGAATCTTCAAAATATTAAATAAATAAATAAACAACTCCAATATGTAAGATTGATGGAAAATTCGTATCCAACACATTAAATATGACTTGTGGGTCAAGTTTCATAAAATTTGGATAATCCAAAAGCCATTAATGAAAGAGGAAAGAGAAAATATGATTTGATTTGTTTAACCAATTAAAGTTTCCAAAAGGCAAAACTAAGTGCATAATCAGAATCGACATGCTTTAATTGGCCTCTATGCAAAATTTATCTATTTTGGAATTCGTCTGTGCCCTCAAAAGAAGAAAAAGAAAAAGAAAAATAACATAAATAATTCAGTAAAGTTAGATTCCAATTTGAAAAAGGTTTCCGGTTTATTTCCTTGTCACATGGTTCCTTCAGTCTGCCTTATTTCGGGCCAAATCTGATCCATTGATCTAGATCCAACGGCTACTGTTATCTCTCCTACCTTCCGCTTCCTCTTTTCCCTTTCTTTTTCTCACGTGCAGCAGGCTTGTTTTCCTCTTTTTTTTCTCGCATCTTTCTCCCTCTCCTCTCCATCTTCCTTTCCGAATCTTTATGCTTTGGCTTCCCTGCATGATGCTACTCTTAGTAACCCCTATATATATGGGGGTTTGGCACTTGTCTGCTCTATCCGCAAATGGCTCCCACCGCTCCCCTGTTTTCTTCTGGATTCCTCTGCTTTCTCCTCTTCTCGGCCATCCGGACCATCAGACTGCGAGAAGTTGGCTCCCTAACCTTTGCTGAGGTCCCAGATCAATTTTTCCTGCCTCGGTTCAGCCTCGTTGATTTTGACATGACCCCCCCCTACTCCGCGCCGCCCCATCAGCCTAGTCTCGCTCGGCTCTCATCCTCAGACCTCCGCGAGGTTCGTTTGGTAGCTGGAGGTGTTATCTTTGCCTCTGTGATGCTTTTCTTGGCATCAGTTGCAACGACCAGCAAGTGTTGCCGCCGGTGATTGGCTTTTTGACAAGAGTTTGCGGCGAGAAGTGCATCGCCTTCTCATCTTCTCGTTTCAATCCCACTTCGAAGTAAGTTCCTTGCTTCGCTCCGATGGTTTTTCTTCGGTTGTTTTTGCAGATATAGTGGTCAGTTGGTTTTCCCCAATTCATGTGTCTGAGATGCTTCTTGTACCAGGCAATCTGGGATCGGAAGCGAGGAAGGGGATGACCCCCTGTGATTTCCTCGTTTTACCCTTCACGTCTGTTTTCTTTTCTCATCCTGGTCAGGGGCATTTTGGTAATTTCTCTTGGAGTTTGCTTCTTTTGCGGCCTGCCCTCTCTCCTGCATTCTTGCCTTTAAATTACTTACATGTAATTTCTTGATTGGCTGAAATATAAAATTAATAACTAATTAATGGTTGGTCAGAAAAATATGGAATAATATGTGTTGTAATCATAAAAACAAGATCTAACTAATGGTGCATGTTTTGATAACTGAATCTAAAGATTAATAATGTGTGATTTAATGGGTTTAATTAATGAAGACTTAACTTGTAAATATCATAACTAATTATCTATCAGTCAAAAAAATATAATAAAATATGTTTTGGAATCCAAATAACTTAATCTATAATGTGACATGTTTTCATAACCTAATTCACACATTAATAAAAAGGTAGTTTTTAGGGTTTTTTATAATCAATGGAAACCTAACCCTAATTCGACATATATGTTTAATATGTTCTTTGGATGCCTAGGCTTGGACCTAGATGTGACTTTAGATCTTTGACTCTGCAGTTGAGGTATGTTAGTGTCTCCTATTTTTCATTATTGAGCAATAACTTAAATTTTCATTCTCTTTAATTTGGCCTACACAATATGTCTCATCTCTTATTATCATGGTTTGTGTGAAGTATCTTGATTGTGATCTTGGATAATCTCTTGGCATCTTATCTTGTGATATGGTATATTATGATCTTATTAATGGTATATTCCCACTGTGATGTGGAAGTTTATTGGTGGTTTCATTTGTTATCCATTGTGTGATATGGCAAATCTCGTATAATGTTGACTACACTTTTCTACTTGCCTCTACATTTACCTGCTATGTGATTCAGTAGCCCTAGAGTAATATAATTGCATTGGTTTTGTCTCATTATAATTTGTGGCAACATTGTGATATTTTGGATGGTGGATGTGTGATTCCCCATGCCAGGGCAGGATGTGTGATTCCTGGACCATGTTATATATTTTTTTGGGTGGTGGATGTGTGATTCCCCATGCCAGGGCAGGATGTGTGATTCTTGGCCCATGTCTCACAAGGTTCAAGATATGTGATTCTTGACCGCCTTTGTCTTTTATAATATTCTAGTGCTATGTTTATCTCACATACATGAAGGATATTGATTGTGGGGTGTGTGCCCTACTTGTGCTTTGTTTCCCACCATGGTAGTGGATTTATTTATGGCACAATCCTTTTATATATTATTTAATGGCAAGTATCTCTTTTGTTATGATCTTATTCTTTTGTGACTGATTGGGTAGTCCTTATCTCTTGCATGGGAAGTCTTTTGTTTTGATGTCCCTTATTCTTTATAAATTGCTCAATTTTCTTTTTAGTATGCACATACCAGCCTTTGCTGATGTATCCTATTATCTTTCTTTTGTTGGGGTATGCTTCCAACCCTAGGTGGAGGACTTGGATGCAAGGCATGTTGACCTGGACTTAGTTTGTGATGATGAATCTTGGAGACAATCTTGATGTGGTTTAGATTTCCTCTACATGGATCCTTATGATGTAAGTTTGTAACCCTTTGTTTTATAATTGAATATAGTCAAGTTTTTATTCCGCTGCTATACTTTGGTCTTTTGTTACCATTATATAAAGATTTGAAAATTTTACACCCACTCCATCATACCTTCTGAGTGTGTTTAGACTAGAGGTTTTATTGTTCAAATTTTTAGTGGTATCAGAGCCCATGGTAGTCGGAATCGACTATTTCAACTTTGTCTCCCTATAGAACCCTTGACTTTTCTAGATAGCTCTAAGTGAGATGTTGACCCTAGACTTGATCAATGATGATCTTTATATGCAATAAGGTTTTGTTTGAGGATAAGATTAGGTTATGAGAAGACCTTGATAGAGACAAATTGTGACTCGATTCTCGTATTTATTTTTGCTAGCATGTTGGTTTTACATCGCAAAGTTTTCATCAACAAAAATTATTTTCATTATATTACTACATGTACAAAATGTTTTCTTCGGATTTTTCACAAAGTTTTCTCGAACTAAGTCACAATGAAGAGAAACTCTAGTTTGAGTAGAATCTAACCCTAGTTTTGTGACTAGGTTTGATATAATGGTGTAGTTGACCTACCTTATGACTTTTGGATGTTCATGTAGGGTTGATAGGTTAGAGACACGAGGACCTAAAGCTCAACCCTAGATGGTGACTTTAGTCGGATACATGAGAAATATAAATCTATAAAATTTCACTACAAAGAGATGTGGGTAGATCTAAAAAGTTGTTTAGTTTGACTTATTAAGTTGAACCTTTTTAAAGGGTGTAGAATAGTTAGTTGTTGATGTTTGATATATAGATTTCGAGGACGGAATAGTTTTTAAGAGGTAGAGTGTTGTAACATACCAGATCTCGAACCCTACCCTACAAGTTTAACCTTATGCGCTTAGCCAAACAAGGTTGAGGATAGAGTGATCCTAATAATCTAATGCATGAATAATATAATCTAATATGTCATATAATTCATTTGGATGGTAATAAGATGATAAAGAACTTAATTGAATGAGTAATTGATCTAATGGGCCTCTAATGGGCCAGATGATATAACGCATATAAGTAAGTCTCAAAAGTGAAAACAAACTCTAAATTCGTAATACACACATTAAAATAAGTCTACATGTCAATTTTCATTTAATTTGGACAACCTCAAAATAATATGGTAAGTTAGGAGAGAGAAATTGTCTAAAAGATGTAATTCATAAATAAATATAATTCATGACTCCAAAAGAGGAAAATAATGTTAGATTCGTAATCTACATAATAAATATAGCCTTTGGGTGAATTTTCATCCAATTTGGAGGAAGTTTACTTAAAAGGTGAAATCAGAAGAGAGAAAGTGTGTAGAATCTTCAAAATATTAAATAAATAAATAAACAACTCCAATATGTAAAATTGATGGAAAATTCATATCCAACACATTAAATATGACTTGTGGGTCAAGTTTCATAAAATTTGGATAATCTTAAAGCCATTAATGAAAGAGGAAAGAGAAAATATGATTTGATTTGTTTAACCCATTAAAAGTTTCCAAAAGGCAAAACTAAGTGCATAATCAGAATCTACATGCTTTAATTGTCCTCTATGCAAAAATTTATCTATTTTGGAATTCGTTTGTGCCCTCAAAAGAAGAAAAAGAAAAAGAAAAATAATATAAATAATTCACTAAAGTTAGATTCCAATTTGAAAAAGGTTTCCAGTTTATTTCCTTGTCACACGGTTCCTTCAGCCTGCCTTATTTCAGGCTAAATCTGAGCCATTGATCTAGATCCAACGGCTACTGCTATCTCTCCTACCTTCTGCTTCCTCTTTTCCCTTTCTTTTTCTCGCGCGCAGCAGGCTTGTTTTCCTCTCTTTTTTTCTCACATCTTTCTCCCTCTCCTCTCCATCTTCCTTTCTGAATCTTTATGTGTTGCCTTCCCCGCATGATGCTACTCTTAGTAACCCATATATATATGGGGGTCTGGCGCCTATCTGCTCTATCCACAAACGGCTCCCCCCGCTCCCCTATTTTCTTCCGGATTCCTCTGCTTTCTCCTCTTCTAGGCCATCCGGTCCATCGGACTGCGAGAAGTTGGCTCCCTGACCTTCGCTGAGGTCCCAGATCACTTTTTCCTGCCTCGGTTCAGCCTCGTTGATTTTGACATGACCCCCCTACTCCGCGCCGCCCCATCAGCCTGGTCTCACTCGACTCTCGTCCTCAGACCTCCGCGAGGTTTGTTTGGTAGCTGGAGGTGTTATCTTTGCCTCCGCGATGCTTTTCTTGGCATCAGTTGCAACGATCAGCAGGTGTTTCCGCCGGTGATTGGATTTTTGGCAGGTGTTTGCGGCGAGAAGTTCATTGCCTTCTCATCTTATCATTTCAATCCCACTTCGAAGTAAGTTCCTTGCTCCGCTCCGATGGTTTTTCTTCGGTTGTTTTCACCGATACAATGGACAGTTGGTTTTCCCCAATTCCTGCGGTCGAGATGCTTCTTGTACCAGGTTGTCTGGGATCGGGAGCGAGGAAGGGGATGACCCCCTACGATTTCCTCATTTTACCCTTCGCGTCTGTTTTCTTTTCTCATCCTGGTCAGGGGCATTTTGGTAATTTCTCTTGGAGTTTGCTTCTTTTGCGGCCTGCCCTCTCTCCTACTTTCTCGCCTTTAAATTACTGACATGTAATTTCTTGATTGGTCGAGATATAAAAATTAATAACTAATTAATGGTTGGTCAGAAAAATATAGAAAAATATGTTTTGTAATCATAAAAACAAGATCTAACTAATGGTACATGTTTTGATAACTAAATCTAAAGATTAATAACGTGTGTTTTAATGGGTTTAATTAATGAAAACTTAACTTGTAAATATCATAACTAATTATCTATAAGTCAGAAAAATATAATAAAATATGTTTTGGAATCCTAATAACTTAATCTATAATGTGACATGTTTTCATAACCTAATTCACACATTAATAAAAAGGTAGTTTTTAGGGTTTTTTATAATTAATGGAAACTTAACCCTAATTCCACACATATGTTTAATAGGTTCTTTGGATTCCTAGGCTTGGACCTAGATGTGACTTTAGATCTTTGACTCTGCAGTTGAGGTATGTTAGCATCTCCTATTTTTCTTTATTGAGCAATAACTTAAATTTTCATTCTCTTTAATTTGGCCTACACAATATGTCTCATCTCTTATTATCATGGTTTGTGTGAACTATCTTGATTGTGATCTTGGATCATCTTTTGGCATCTTATCTTGTGATATGGTATATTATGATCTTATTGATGGTATATGCCCACTGTGATGTGGAAGTTTATTGGTGGTTTCATTTGTTATCCATTGTGTGATATGGAAAATCTTGTATAATGTTTACTACACTTTTCTACTTGCCTCTACATTTACCTACTATGTGATTCAATAGCCCTAGAGTAGTATAATTGCATTGGTTTTGTCTCATTATAATTTGTGGCAACATTGTGATATTTTGGATGGTGGATGTGTGATTCCCCATGCCAGGGAAAGATGTGTGATACTTGGACCATGTTATATATTTGTTTGGGCGGTGGATGTGTGATTCCCCATGCCAGGGCAGGATGTGTGATTCTTGGCCCATGTCTCACAAGGTTTAAGATGTGTGATTCTTGACCGCCTTTGTCTTTTATAATATTCTAGTGCTATGTTTATCTCACATACATGCAAGATATTGATTGTCGGGTGTGTGCCCTACTTGTGCTTTGTTTCCCACCATGGTAGTGGATTTATTTATGGCACAATCCTTTTATATATTATTTAATGGCAAGTATCTCTTTTGTTATGATCTTATTCTCTTATGCCTGATTGGGTAGTCCTTATCTCTTGCATGGGAAGTCTTTTATTTTGATGTCCCTTATTCTTTTTAAATTGCTCTATTTGCTTTTTATTATGCACATACCAGCCTTTACAGATGTATCCTATTGTCTTTCTTTTTCTGGGGTATGCTTCCAACCCTAGGTGGAGGACTTGGATGCAAGGCATGTTCACTTGGACTTTATTTGTGATGATGAATCCTGGAGACAATCTTGATGTGGTTTAGATTTCCTCTACATGGATCCTTGTGATGTAAGTTTGTAACCCTTTGTTTTATAATTGAATATAGTCAAGTTTTTATTTTGCTGCTATACTTTGGTCTTTTGTTACCATTATATAAAGATTTGAAAATTTTACACCCACTCCATCATACCTTCTGAGTGTGTTTGGACTGGAAGTTTTATTGTTCAAATTTTTAGTAGAGAAGTGGTTTTCACTTCTTTACAGGCAATCTGATACCCTATGTAGGAACCCTAATCGGTGTCTTGGGGTGATGTTTATGATACACCATGTTGATGTTAGGGTCACGTGATAAGATGTGATACCCTATGGGGTGGTCGTGTGCATGATGATAGGGGTCATGTTCTTATAACCTTTATCTTATAACATGTCTCATAATGATAATGAAAGTGATAATCTAAGGGTGGTTGTTTATCTAACCTTGTAAATACTAATCGGGTAAAGTGAAACCCTAATTGTAATGATGTAAAATGTATGGCATGAGTATGCATTGCCTTCTTGTTGTCAGTTTCGAATCATGCAGGTGATAGCAATTGATGCACATAGCCAATTATGAGATATGGTGCTTATGATCTGTTGGAATGATCCTTGTGATGGAAATTGGTCCTTGTAATGGACATTAGTCCTTGTGATAGACATTGGTCCTTGTGGTGAACATATGATGAATAATAGGCATAAAGAGACATGATGTGATGAGATCACATGTAATATGTTTCAGTATGTACTGGTGATGTGTTATGCTCTTGTTTAAGTAGAATTCATTTATAAGTTATACCTTGTAACTTGATTGATGTTGAAAGATGTTTAAATTGGTCTAATTAATCAAGTGGAACCTAAAGTGTAGGTTGCTCGGTGCCATAGATCCATTTAGTGTTAGCACTTACCGAATGGTGAATTGAGTTTAACTCGAAGCTCGTATTGTTGAATATGCGGGGTGCAATTTGAGGTATATCCTTGCATCCTGAATGTATATATATGGTGTTTGGCTGCGGTCATACCCCAATAAGATTACATCTATAGTTGTAGCTCAATTTGAGATACAAGAATGGTTGTGGTCATATCCTAATAAAGAGTACGACTGCGGTCATAACTCACTAGCGTCGTGACATGTACCAAGGCGGGCTAGATGTGTACAACTGGACTATAAGTCGTTGATAGCAGTCTGACTAATGATGTCACTACCAATGTTCTCATACTGACTAAGGGGATGAGGTTGTGGATTCTGGCTCTTCCACCAGACCTTGTATGGAACCGATTTCAACTTATCAAGTGGTCGGTTGGATTTTGGTGGTACGACTCAAATCCTCGAGGCATAATAAAATATGTAATCAGTCGTGTAGTCTAACAATATAGGATCAAAATATGAAAACATTGGATGAGGCCTTGCCTGATCTTTATATAATGTTATTGATAGAAAATATACATGTTCTTCATATTGCTTTCAAATTATTAAGATGTTTCATAACTCAACAGTAATTGTTCTTCCTGTAAATGATCATTATCAGTTTCACTCAATTAAAATTTTATTGTTGCTTAGTTTATCTTATTTGTGATGATAATAGAGTTGGTAGTGAGTTATATCTCCTGTTGATATTTGGAATCTCACCCCGTGGGTTTCCCACATCTTGTTTATGTGAACGAGCATGATGAAGTAGAGATCGTGCAGTGGAGGTTGATGAGCAGCAGGAGGACCAGTAGCTGACGAGGTTGGAACTGTTGATGGATGTCTTTTGTTGATAGAGTCCTAGAGTCATCCCTGTGCACTTGGGCCTTTGGAAATGTTTTGTAGATGTTTCATGAATGAGCTTTCTTTATATGGTTGTCTTGTATACCTATTATGTATAGATGTGGTGGAATCATGTATATATGTTATGGAACAGTTCTTTAGTTACAGGTTGACAGCACGTCTTGTGTATGCTTTGAGGCATGAAAGGACTTATATGTGAAGGTTCTTTCTATTTGGATATTTTATGAAAAAGGTTTTAATTTGTAGTGTAATTTGATAATATGCTAGTTAATCTTTCTTTCATGGTTACCTTTTGAGTAATCTCACTTTATGTGGCGCGGGGCATCACAGAACCTGAGAGTATACTTCTATAGTATATAACAAGAAACTCAGAACTCTTCAGATGAAATGTTGATGCTCTATTGATCTCTACTTCTATTATGAAATATGGCAAAAAAGATGGCAGATGAAATAAAAAAAATATTGCCATACCATATTCCCCTTGATCAACAGATTGTGTCAACAAATATAGATTAGGAAGGAAAGTTGCAAGGCATATACCTGGTCCTGGAGCAAGTCCATCAACCATCCTTGCAGCATCATGCTTCTTTTACAAGGACGGTTGTTAGCAGTGGCCTCCTATTGTATCACCACACATAGTGGTTGACAACATCCTCCTAACGGGTGGCAAAGACATCCACACCTCTATATAGTCCACGCAAACTTTTAGGAACTCCTATCATTCTTTTGGAACAGACAAAAATGACTTGTTCCTTTATTATCAATAGGCTAGGTTTGACTACTCTCCCTTGTTGTCTCTCCCTTTTACAAGTAAGACTTGTTTGGGATCTCATGTTACTACAACTTTGAGAACACAACAATTTTCAGAGCTTATTCTTATGTCTTATGAAATCCTCGACTGCCTCTCTATTTATAGGAGGTCCAGGGTTAGGATTTCCAGATAAATAGGGAGTCGTAGAGATGAAATTTCATGATTTACTGGAACCTACAAACCACAAACTGGTGGGTTCACCATTGAATTAGTCGGTTCATATGTGAGAAGATTGGTTCAACACTTGAATTAATCAGTTAACTATGTTTCCTATTCAAAATCATCTTGGCTTTAATTTGAGGATTAATGTACAACATGACATCAACATCAATCCTTGATCTAGTCTTACTGATCTCCCAACTGATCGGTTCACAACCCGAACTGGTCATTTCATACATCTGAACGGTATGTCCACTTGCTGAACTGGTCATTTAAGATGTCTAACAGTCAATCTTATTTAAATTGAGTACCTAAAACTTTAGTAATCAAGTTTAAATCATATTCATTATTAAACTCCTATTCCAGGTAAATCCTATATGTGTGACCTTATAGGTCCCAAGTTACATTGGCACTGAATGTCCAAAACCAATTTTTGACATAAGAAGCAATGAGCGGGATCTAGCAACACATCGTTGCTACCCAAGTAATTAGAAAGTTGGAGAACAAGTTCAACCTAAAATCTATTATTAGTGTTTCAGTGATCATATACTTCCTTTGTCTCTGATAGCTAGATTGAACTTAATGTAGGGAATCATTATCGTCTTCATCGTTTAATCCATGTTCTTTAAACTATAGAAAACTGTATGAGATACAAGTGAGCTCACATATCATATATTGATTCACATGAGTATGGCCATACATTTCTCCAGTCTCGCTTATCAAGTGGTCGAGATATCAACTCTAGTAGGAGGGACAAATCCCATTTACATCACTCACAGTCATTTCCCATGTGTCACAACGTATCCTAGCATCACCATTATGGTAATTCTTATTCAAGGTCATGCAGTATGATGTCAAAATACATCAAATGACATGTGATGAGTGTAATGATTTCAAGTATAAGAATCACAATTACCACCATCACTATGAGAGTTGATTCCTACTACCATTCAATGGTTTCCATGCATCACTCTCAAGGTGGGTCTGTCTGATGCATTGTTCCCTAACAAGTACCTATGTGTTTTGTTTGATATCACATATTATGACTAATGATATTCTATCATCAACCAACATGCACTCTAGTCTTATGTGTTATTGTTTTCTATCATCTTTCAAAATAACATCTGACTAAGGACATAACAAGAATGTATGTACTCTTATCATATGTATGATCTCACTATTTAGATCCTCAACCTGAAGACATGTGCCATCGAGTAATTGTAAGGCCCCTGATCTAGATTAGTTCTTAAGTGTTCTTTCTTTGCTTGACAAGATGCTTAGAACTTTAATATAATTTGTTGATATGCTTTTATAGCATGTGACAATCTTATGTTTTTAGTTTGGTCCTATTTGGTTGATTTTTTAGCTATGTTTGCTTGTTTTGGACCATGTTGCAATTTGTCCATGAGTATGGGTTATCTTTCAATTTGTCACATGTAGAGTGTGTTTATTGTGCCTTAGCATCATGATAGAGAAGATTATGTTGAGGTGCAACTTGCTTGAACCATGGTTGATGATGTGACATCACATGGTGAGATTAGGATTTGCTTGAGTTGCCTTGTTGTTGAGTGTTGACCTTGCTAGGGTTTGAGTGTGTAACGACTACAACACCACTCTTGGATGAGTGTTGCAACCAGTACACTAACCCTAGGTGATGTTGGCTTTGACATGATTCGTCTAGAGGTGGTTTGGTCAAAGGGGTGTGTCATCTAGTGATGTGTTTCGACCTTGTTTTCTTTGGTGACTTACTGTAGCAGTCACTACATGCACTTGGTGTGCTTCGACCACTACAAGGTGTGTAGTGGACCTAAGTGGTCACTACACCACCTAGGTTATATCACCTTTTAATGCATTCATGTGTTTAATTGTTGCATGGTTGTTTCCTTGGTGGACAAGTATCCTTTTGGTGCTCTCTTGTGTTGACACCTCATACCTTCCACCTCCCTCCTACCCACATGTATATAAGCCCTCTCTACAACATGCAAGAAATTATTTTGGCTCTTTTTCCTTCTCCTTTCTTGCTTGGCATACCTTGGAGGTAGGTGGAGCTAGTGGGTTCTGATCTAGGTGCTTTAGTGGTCGATCAACCTTGCATGTGGTGCTTTTCAGCTTGATCATCTCCTTTGTGGTGATCTTTGGTGATCTTCTTTCTTGGTAAGTGGTTTTGAAGCCTTGATATCGTTTTCCTTGCACACTATCTTCCTCTTCCTTCTTGACCATGAAACTATGGTGTAACCACTGTGGCTTTCTTGGAGATCTTCTCTTCACAAGGATCGAAGACTATGGTTTGACCATGGTGGTACCCAAGTGAGAGGAAGCTCTCTTCTTTCTTCTTTTTGTTCAACCTAGGGTTGATACCCTCTTTCTTGAGCTTTCCTTTGGCCAGGTTTTCTTCTCTTTTGAGGTGACCTTGTGGTTGTGGAGCTGATCTTTGTGGAGTTTCTTTCTGTCTCTTTGGAGCTCATGATCTTAGGAGTTTGATCTCTTCATAAGGCGGGTTATATAACTCTATTCCCTATTCTATATATTTGCACCATAATCTTTCTTGCATGCTATTGTTTTAATCTCTAAAATGTGGTTCTAATGTGCTAGATGATGTTATCATGATCTAGGGTTTATGACTTTGTAGTATTCTTGAGTAGATTACTCTCTTTCTTAAACCCTAATTTCATGTACCAGATTTCTTAATTATGTGGAGGTGATGTTCATGCATGCATCATGATCCTAGGTTTTATCACCATGCTATGTTTCGTCCCTTATGTTTTTCTTGAGGTTTTGATTCAGTTTTCTTGTGGTTGAAACTTGTTCTTCTCTTTCCTAGTTTGGTTTCTTGATGGATCATGTTGGAGATCATTTTTTTAGGGTTTTGATGCCCATCTTGTATAGAGTTTTCCCTCCTAGATGATGCTTAGTGTTTTGATGTTTACCATCTATTTTGGCTATGGTTTATCTTTGTTTCAAAGATGGTTATGTGTGGTTGAGATAGTTTGACCTTGGTGGTCTCTACACTCACCTCAATGTTCTTGGCCGATACAATTTGGGTTGGTTTTGTTTTGATCGACACTCATGTGACCTTGTTACGATCGACACTCTTGAATTCTTATGTTGGTCGCAACACATATTTGACTTGGTTGGTCTCTACCCTTAGTGGGCTAACCCTTTCGATCGCTACACTTGCATGACTGGGATTATGTATGCTACAAGGTGACATCTAGGATTGTCGACACACATACATGGGTGCTTGGTCGCTACATATGCATAACATAGTAAGGTTGCTACACATGTACATGTAAATGATGGTTGATACATAGTGTTGCTTGTATGGTTGTTTGATTATCCTAATCATGATTCTTAACCCTAATGTGTTCCAAGAAGATGGGAGATGGTGTATCTAGGGTTTCAAGTTGAATGATAATATAGAACCCTAATCGGCTATCTGTGTGAAATCCTAACCCTAATTCTAGGGTATGCTATACTAGTCGAGCTTGCTTGAATGAATAGCGTGTGATCATGTTTTCTCTCTCCTACTTCTATAATCCTAACCTTGTAGGTGGAATGAATGTCATAGCTATGTAAATGCTATGGTGATCCATATATGACACAGGGGTGGTGATTATGTGTATTATTTGAGGAACATTGTGATATTGAATGTGTATGACTTATGTGTTTGTGTCTAATGACCTGACAAATGCTTTATGACTATTTTGAGGTGAAATCCTCTAGAGATGTGATTGAGGGATTGATATCCAATAGTGATGAGACATTGGTGATGGCCTTGTGAATGGCAGTGCTATAAGTATTAATTGATGATGTGACAAGTTCACACTTTATACATTTATATCTTCTGAAGTTGTTATACAGTTATGCTTGCTAATTTTAAATTAGAGTTTTATATGTCCACTTGTATGTTGAATCCTTAAGTCACCCAATTGGCATAACTAATAAAGTGAAACCTTAATCATGGAGATGCCTTGTGCCATAGATCCATCTTCAGCGTCAGTACTTTGTTGGATGGTGAAATGAGTATTCCCAAGGGAAACCCAGAGTGCATACTGTTGAGCATGCGAGGTGCAAGTGACTATGTGTCCTTGACATCTTAATCCCAAGTGTTTGATAACGACTACGGTTAGGTCTCAGTGATGAGCATGTAATATGATGTGATAGAGGATAGTTGCAGTTGTACCTCAGTGATTGAGTTATATACCCTATTTTCTAGTGTCGTGACCTATACCAAGTCGGGCTAGGTGTTTTGCAGGATCATAGCCTTGACTATGAGTTATTGTCTCTACAAGACTATAGCTTTGACTATAAGTTGATCTCTTTGTAGTTTGACTATATGTCATTGTGGTGCATACTCGAGCTGACCGAGTAGTGTAGGAGAAGATCATGGAGTCTGACTCTTCCATTGATCTTGTATGGAACCAATTTTGACTTCACAATGGTCAGTTAGATTTGGGTGGTATGACTCAAATCCTCATGGAATTAATAAAAGACATAATATAGTCATGTAGTATATTTGCCTAGGGCTAAATGTGAACAACATTGGTTGACCCTTTTCCTTAATATTCTACTATTCAATTTGTAATAGTTATATATGTTCTTCATATTCCTTCTAAAATCATAAGATGTTCTACTGCTCAGTTATAGATACCTAAATTTCTTATATGTTGTTACTTGCCTTGCTTAAATCATTGAATTGAATCTACTTATAATGTTTAATATGCTCAGTATTATCTACTTGTGCTTATAATAGATGTTGGCGGAGAGTTATATATCTCTCTAGGATGTTTGGTCTCACCCCGTGGGTTTCCACATCTTTTAGGTGGTCATGCACAATGAGGTAGAGATCATGCAGTTGAAGATGAGCAACAAGAAGAGCAGTAGTTGTTGAAAGGTTGGACATGCTGCTAGTGTTTTGTAGTAGAGTCCTATGTGTCATCCATGTACTCTCAGTCCTTGGGGAGGGTTTTGTGGTTTGTACATCGATATGAAGTTTTTTGACTATATGTCGCTATTGTAAGTTATGGCATGTATATATATGTAAATAGGTTAACTCTTATGATAAGTTGTGGCCAGTGACTAGTGAACAGTGATTTGTAATAATCTTGTGGCATGAGATGTAATACATGTGACTTTTGTGGACTCAGATCTGATAAGTTCCAGCTTTTGGTGCTTATATGAAAACAGTTTTAATTTCCTATTTTTTTGGTAACCTAGTTGATTAGTGTTAATTATGTGCTTTGTTTTGAGTAATCTTTCTTTCTGGCACGTCAGGGATTCACAGTAACATCATTCTTTATACATCTGTAATGTGATATCATTATCCAATAATTTAACAAACATATAGATGAATATTGCATTTATTATTAATCAAATCACTTACAAGATATTCCATTATGATCTTCATATGATTGGTTCTCTGGCCATACATACCAACTGACTATTACTTGCACTTAGAGCCAATCACCCATGAACTTAATCCCAAGTGATCTAACATGACCTTCATGCTTCTTCTATGAAAGTGCTTTTGTCAAGGGTTCAACAACATTGCTTTTAGTTGGTACTTAGCAAATCTTCACATCTCCTCATTGTACAATCTTTTGTATGAGTTGGAGCTACTTTTTTATGTTATTGGAACACTGATGTGATCTGGGTTCCTTAGCTTGTGCAATAGCACCATTGCTGTCACAATATATCTCTATTGTATTGTTGATGCTTGGAACCACCCCAAGTTCAGAGATGAACTTCTTGATCCAAAATAGCCTTCTTTGTTGCATTGGAGGCAACAATATACTCAGCCTCTATTGTAGAATCAACTATTATGTCTTGCTTGGAACTATTACAACTTATTTCTCTATTGTTTGCATAACACAAATCCATATTGTGATTTATAGTCATCTTTGTCAGTTTGGAAGCTTGCATTGGTGTAACCCTTTACCAGAAACTCTTGTTCACCACCTAGACAAGGAAGTGATCCTTAGTTCTTCTCAAGTACTTAAGGATGTTCTTTGTGGAAGTCTAGTGACTTTCACAGGTGTCTGACTGATACTTGATAGTCATACTAAAGGCATATGAGACGTCAGGGCGAGTACAAAACATTGCATACATGATAGATCCAATTTCAAATGCATATAGAATATTGCTTATGTGCTCCTATTCTTTACAAGAACTAGGACATTAAGATCTAAAGATATTAACACCATGAAATATGTGTAAATTTCCTCTCTTTGATCTCTCCATGGTGAACCTTTTAAACACTTTGTCAATGTACGTGCTTTGTCTTAGGCCAAGTAGCCTACTAGATCTATATCTATAGATCTTGATCCCTAAGATATTGGATGCTTTGCCTAAGTCCTTCATAGAGAATAAATTTCCTTGCTAGGTTTTTACCATCTGTAAAGTATGGATGTCATTCACCATCAATAATATGTTATCTACATACATTATGAGGAATACAATCATGTTCCCACTAACCTTCTTGTAAACACATGGTTCATTCATTTTTATTAAAGCCAAACTCTTTGACTATTTTTTCAAATTGAGGATTCTAGCTCCAAGATGCTTGCTTCAATACATAGATTGACCTTTGTAGCTTATAAACTTTATTTGCATCCTTTAGATTTATAAAACCCTTGAGTTGTGTCATGTACACATCCTCAAGCGTATTCCTGTTTAGGAATGCGTTTTTAACATCCATCTGCCAAATCTCATAGTCATAGTAAGATGTAATTGCAAGCATGATCCAAATGGACTTAACCATGGAAACTAGAGATATTTTTTTGTCATAGTCAACACCTTGAACTTGTCTGAAACCCTTTGCAACCAATTGACCTTTGTAAGTTTGTACATTACCATCCATGATAGTCTTTTTCTTGAAGACCCACTTGCACCCTATGGGTTTTACCCTTTCATGTGGATCCACCAAGGTCTATACCTTGTTGGTGTATATGGATTCCATCTCAAATCCCATGGCCTCGAGCCATTTCTCATATTTTGGTCCCTTAACGACTTCTAGGTAGGTTGTTGGTGCATCATCAATGACCAACTCATTGACTTATTGAGTCACAAGATAACTAAATATTTCTAGCTCAAGGCATGTCCTACTAGATCTGTGAGGTTCCTTAGTTACGTGAGGACTTTGATATTCCACCATGATTTTGGACTCTCTATCTTTGTCTTGTACCTCTACAAGTTCAATATTTTCTCATTGGTCTCAAATTTTGTCGAGTTTTACTTTCCTCCCACTAATTCATTTGGAAATGAATCCCTTTTCTAATAATACAATATACCGAGAAACAAACACTTTATTTTTAGATGGAGTATAAAAGTAGTGTTCATTGGTTTCCCTAGGATATCCAAAAAATAACATTAATCTGATTTAGGTCCACACTTTTTGGAAATCACTTTCTCACAAAAGCTTCACATCCCCAAATCTTCATAAAAGACACATTTTGATGCTTCCCATACCATATCTCATATGGTGTTTTTTGAACCAATTTAGATGCTACACAGTTTAGTGCAAACACTATAATTTCTAGAGCATAACCCCAAAAGGAAGTCAGAATATTAGCAAAACTCATCATTGATCGCATCATATTTAGCAATATGTGATTCCTTCTTTCTAACACACCATTATGTTGTGGTGTTCCAGGTGGAGCCCATTATCATATGATACTAGGGCCTCATAGAAGGTCCTCAAACTCTTGGCTTAAGTATTCTCCACCTCGATTAGAATGAAGTGCCTTATTACTTTTATGAAGTTGGTTCTATACCTCATTCATGAACTCCTTGAACTTTTCAAGGGTTTATGATTTATGTTTCATCAAGTAAACATAACCATACCTACTAAAGTCAGCATTATAGGTAATTAAGTACTGATAACCACCTCTATAATTTGTTCTAAAAGGTCCACATATATCAGCGTGTATGAGTCCTAATAGATCACTCACCCTCTCATTGTTACCAGTGAAGGGAGTCTTTGTCATTGTAATGACCCCGCCTCTCGGTAACCCCCAATAAAGGGAGACCAAAAGGTCAGAGACGCTATCCCAATAATTTAAGATCCATGGTTCGACATTTAATCAAAAATAATTATCAAATTCTACTGTTTCTAAACTGAAAAGCTAGAATAAAAAAATCTTTTTGCATACCTTGAAAATTCGGATTTAGACTTCTATCCACCGAACAAGTCTATCTAACTAATTCTCCTTGAACAGATTAATTGTAACTTCACAATATTTCAATTTACTGTTTGTCCTTTTTCAGAAATGTACCTAAAACGCCGACAAACAAAACTTCAGTCAGTATATTTCTATGCTGGTATGTGGGGAACAATCACAATTTCACAAATAGTTTCTAACAACCTAATTATCACAAATAATTGATTAACAATCCAAATTACGCTTTCAATGTGACTTCTCAACTGCTTTTGCCCTAAACCCTAGATTACCCTCACTTAGGGTTTTGTCCTTGAAAGGGGCATAAGGCCACCTTCTTCATCCTGAGCTTGGTGTCTGGGGTCACCTCTCGAGGTGCCCAATGGTCTTCCCTTTGGGGTTTGACCGAAATAGACCTTCCCTCTGAAGTTTGGCCTTGCATCATACATCAGAGTGGCATGTAGGTTCGAGAAACACATTCATATTTAATTGTGATACACAAAGGGACTTTATAGGATTGCATAATTGAACATCCAACAACTTAGGTTGTAATCAATCGAGAAACATTCGGTAAATGTCGTGAAACTAAAGGCGATTATTCATAAAGTAACCACATACTTGTTCAGTAGATTTTACAAGCTAATAGCAATTCCAACCAAGAAAGCAATCCAAGCAAGTAGTTCAACCAAACAATAAAGAATCCTGAAAATCACATGTACTCTATTTACTACACACTTTATCAAGATTCTATCTATTCTACTTGAAATTTCTTCCTAGGGTTTCCTAATCCATTTTAGGGTTTCATTAGGGATTTTCTACACTTTTCATCATTATAACTACGAAAACCCTAAAAATAGTAAAACTGAGAGCAACCCCTAATTTCCTCATTAGCATCTTCCTAACAGGCTCAGGATCAACTTAGTATTACTTTCATGCAAGAAATCTCGAAATATATCTCATTAGAAACCATTAATTACCTAGATTAGGGTTTCTAAGCCCATTAATGCATATTAACATATCAAAATCCTAAATCAAGATATTTAGCCCATGGATTATCTACTTAGATATTCAAATCATCTTTTTATTAGCAACAGGTTAATAGGCTCGTAGATTATCCATATAAAACATCCCCATTTCATAGAATCATCAAGTTAGGGTTTTTCTGAATTATAAAGCATTAAGGTTAGCAAATTTAACTACTTTTTGAACTAGGATCAAATTTAGGGTCTAAATCTATTTTTAGCACCAATAATCTGCATGAAAATTGTACCTAAATTATTACTAAATTGTTTTTTATTATTCTTAATTGAAGTGTGTGGATAGTATATATCAGGTAGTTATGGTTATAGACCGAACTTGAACACATTTTAGCAGTCAACTTAAGTTTGGATGAGACCTTTTTTAGTGGAAACATTTGGTCCAAATTCCCAAAAAAAATCCAAACCACTATATGCAGTTTGGTCTACAATTATAGGATTGCATCAGACTTTACCAGACGATCCACTATTAGGGAGCTCAAGAAGCACAACATGCAGTTTCCAGTGGTTCACATGGACTACATAGAGGTGTGGAAGCTTTTGTAGCTCCACTAGGAGGATGTCATCAACTTCCATCTTTGTTTGTCACACTGCAAGGACGTCGTCGATCGCCATCTATGTTCTACTTGTGAAAGGATAACATCACGATGCAAGGATATTCTCTACACTTCCTCCAGGATAAGGTACATCTTGCACCCTCTTTCCAGATACACTGTTGTTGATGCCATCTACCAGTTAGGGAATATGGATAGAAATTTTTATTTCCACTCCTACTCTGTCTCCATATTTCTCTATAGTGGTATTAGAGTCGTTTATGATGTGTAGGGATTTAAATCAATATGATAGGATTTTATTTTATCATTTATTTTGTTGCATATGGTGCTAACATTAAATGGTTAATGTGCATATCTGATTAGATATCACATACTCTAGGGAATGTCTTGTAGATTCTCCCTCTATATATGATAAGATATATATATATATGAAACCCATGTGTGTCGCTGTAAATTGATTTTGATGGTGGATGTATGCATGGTTGTGTCCAATACCCTTGGATGCTTGTGTGGTTGGATGGTTTATTTCTTACTTTATAAATTTCGTTGCATATCGACCCTTCCTCTTTCTTTTTCAAATGTTAATAATACTGAACCCCCTATGCTCCCCTTGAATGTACCTCAAGGTAGTCACATTTCACAATGTAATAAGTACATAGGAACAACATTAGTTTCCTTTTTGTAAGAGAAGGCGTTCTGACCAGGAGAGTTGATTGACTAGAAGTTGAGTCTATCGACTAGAAGAATGGAGGAGCCAGTCGACCGGAGACCCAAATGATCGATTAGAACAGGAGCCAGCTGATTGAATAGAGGCCCAACTGACTGATTGTAGGAGTCGAGACAACCGTTTGATCCTGGAGACAATCAACCGACTGACGAATACAAATCACTGATAGGAGGACTAATTGATTGATTGGAAGAGTGTAATCGGCCGACCAACCTATTTCTAGCATAGTTTTTCCTATACAGGTTGCACATGTGATGTATGACCTTATGTGGATAGTAATTCGTTGTGACTCCAAAAAATTGCATTAGTGTGTCCATAACCATTGCTCACATGTTTGTGATTGCATGTTTCATTTATAGATATAGTATGTATATGACACACATTATAAGTTTGTAGTGATATTGGATATCTATATATATTCATAAATATAATCCCTCAATGAATATCAAGTCTTAGATGCTTTCCATAAGCAACACAAATGAAAAGAATGATCAACCAAGAGTAGGTTACACCAAAGCATGATGTGTCATCCATGTCCTAGAAGTGTGATGGTAGATATGTAGGTTGTCTGAAAGTAGGGTGCATGGTCTATCGTGTTGGCTTTTGTGTTAGGCTTACCTAGGTGAACTTAATAAAATTAAGTGCCTATAAGCATACATGTGGACTATCACAAGGAGTTGTATATACCATCTATCTAAGAGTTGCATTGGATGCAAATGGCAAATGTTGCCTACCGAAACAGTCATGTTGTGGATGATCAATCAAAGATGACTCATGACTTGATAAAATAAAGATCTTGGCCCACTACAAGATTGTACGTTGCAATCTTTGCAAATTAATATAGAGTGTAATAAATTTGAAAAAAATAGTGGGAGCAATAGTTAATTAAAGGCCTAATTAATATACTCAATCTTATCAAATCAAATGAAAAGTGTTTTGACAAATGCAAATTTTCTTTTGTAGAAATAAAGGGCAAACAAGAACACATTCTCATTACGACCGTTCCTTGAGAAGGACAAACTGAATGGGACCAACTTTTATGACTTATTCAGGACTTTGAGGATCATTCTCAATTATGAGCATAAGATCTATGTACTGGATGCACCACTGTCAAATGAACTCACTCCCAATGTGCTTAAGGCTGAGATGGGTGCTTATTGGAAGCATTTCAATGATGTCGTAGACATAAAAAACCTCAAGCTATGTAATATGAATTATGAGTTACAGAAGCAACATAAAAACATGAACATTCTTGAGATGATAACACATCTTAAGAACATGTACTAGGATCATGCAAAGTAAAAAAAAAAGATATGATGTCTCTAAGCCACTCTTTGAGTGCAAAATGACAGAGGGAGATCCAGGTGGGCCCCATATGCTCAAGACGAATGGGCATGTAGAATACCTAGAGAGACTGAGATTTCCTTTAAGCTAAGAGTTGGCACGAATATGATTATGTAATAGTTTCTTAAATAATATAGCCAGTTTACCATGAACAATTCGATTAAACCACTGCCTAAATTGCTTGTCATGTTAATAAATGATGAAGCAAGAATGAAGAAGGACAACCCCCAATCTATGATGGTGATTAGTGAAAAGGGTCCAAAATGAAGGAAAATCCCAGAAAAGTTTTGTGGCTAACCTGAAGCCCAAGTCTTCTGCACTCAAGATGAGGAGAACTGGAGAAGGGTAACTGTAAAAAGAATTTGTCCTTTTCACTTGAAGGAACTAAGGAAGATGAAGCAAGGGATAG